>OZ024696.1:1041502-1641502 GCA_964016905.1 Perithous albicinctus | reverse complement strand
GTGAACAACTTGGCAATTCGCGACATTCAAAGACATTTCATTATGCGTACACCATCGAGCCACTCGGTCGAGGTCGGTCTGTAGCGCAATGGCATCACTCTCATTAGAAATGATTGAAAAAACTTTCATATCATCTGCGTACAAAAGAAGATTATACATTTTTATCTCGCTAGTGATTTCATTAATGAACAAGTCAAAAAGAAGTGGACCCAAATGGGAATCATGAGGCACTCCTGATACAGCTGGGAGTGGACGAGAGTAAGCATCAGAATCGACCTGACTATTTGCAGTCGCCCGGACAAGTAGCTGTGGATCCAAGTAAGGAGTTCATTACCTGAGACTCCGAGAGAAAAGAGCTTTGCGATAAGTATACGATGGTTCGCGCGGTCAAAAGCTTTGGAAATGTCGGTGTAGACAGAGTCGACCTGCTTACCTTGTCCGAAGGCCGAAGTTATAAAATTTGTCTAAATAGCCAGATTCGTGATGGCCGATCTACCCTGACAGAAGTCATGGTGTTCTTGGACCATAGCGCTTCCCATAGCAACAGTTAATTTCTTTGTAATAATAAATTCAAAGATTTTCGAGACAGTGCTAATTAAGCTTTCACACGGTGAATCTACGACGGTGTGAAACCTAATTTGTTTTTGTCTAAAATATTAATCATCTTTGACTGGATTTGATTACGGTTTTCGATACCGATTGTAGTTTCCCAGCTGTTTTCGAACATGTGTCACATCACCTTAAGGCAATGCTGGAGTAGATTTTTTTACCGACTGATCGGTCAAAAAGTACGGTTTCGTAGTTTAGAAAATTCGTTGTTATTGTATTACAAATATGTCTCAAATTGCACAGCCATGTAATATCGACATAGGCGCATCGGCGTCCACTCTCATTTTTCGAATGTGATTCTTCGAAATGTTTATATAATACGAAAGAGATGGCAGTTGACAAATCGAGCGGCCATATTGGTTTTCTATACGTTTACAAATCTTCAATTTTGTTTGTTTTGCAAGCGTTTTCACCCAAAATTCGAGTGGACGCACATATGCCCTTATTGATATTATAATCCTGTGCAATTTGAGACATATTTGTAATACAATAACAACAAATTTTGTAAACTACGAAACTGTACTTTCTTACCAACCAGTCGGTAAAAAGATCTACTCCAGCATCGCCTTAAGGTGATGTGCTACTGCTCGGTCGGTAAGAAAAACTGTAAAGCGTTGTTCTCGTTCCCATTTTATCTGTGGAACAAAAGTTGAGAAGGGTTCATTGCGTTTTAGAGTTCCGCAGTGAACCGTTCTCGCCCTTAGCCAAGAACAACGCTTCGGAAAGATTCAGCTATCTCTCTCGCACTTACGGTGACTCAGTCGGCATATGACCTTAAGCCACTGCCAAATGATGAAATCCGAAAACATTCGCGATGAAAATTGCGAAAATGAAACCTATTCGCTAGTTATATTTAAAAAAAAGGGACGGCACATTCACGATCAAGAAAAAAGGAACATCGTCATCACTGTGAGACCTGGATAACCAACTTTCGTAAATTTTCAAGACTAACGCTTCGCTCTTTCATGGTATAATTGCGCGTCCAAGAACTTGTTAAGAAGATTTCAGCGGTACAATCATAGGTCATTCGAGTACCAAGATTTCGAAATAGTATATTGTGCAACAAGGGTCGAAAGTTGGCGATTGTGACGAGGTCGCAATTGCCAATTCGACCCTCGTTGCACAGCGTATTTTCTGTAACGAGCGCATGAATAGTGGTGCTTTGAATGGTAGCTTTGTGGGACGAACAGTGAAAAGTGAGCTTTCAACTTTTCCCCCCTAGGGACGAAAGTGAAGAAATCGCGAACTGCGCATGCGCGATTCATCTTTTCTAGACTGACTTGAAATGAGCCACTTTCGGCCCGCAAAAATGCCATGAAAAGCATCGCTCTTCATGCGCGAGTTACAGAAATTGTTTATACACATTTTCAAAACGAAACCGGTATTACAACAGGTAAATTAGAATTTATGAATTGCTACTTAAAGTTTTTCAAAATATATAACAACGAATTTGCAGAATAATAATAGAGTTTGAGCCGAGAACCCCTGAGACATTTTTTACGCAATTTTTTACAAGTCAAATTTTAATTGGCTTTGTTGTTGATGATACTGTGGGGAAATGGGACCTGAGGAAGACGCGCATTGCTCAATGGAGCATAGCATAAAAAAAAAGTAATGGGAAGTGAAAGTGGCGAGGCTCGCGAGCACGTCGTCAGGCTTAAGCGTACGCCCGCGAAGAGTCGCTGAGCAACTTTCTCCAGTGAACCGGGTGTCATCGTCGTCAGGCATACGTAATTTTAACAAGGTGAGCTGAGCCTCTGCCGTATTATTTTTTTTTACCTCTCGGCTTCCTCATCACCAAGCGATTCAAACACACGCGTTTGCTTCTTAATCTTCGTTATGTTTGTGAAAGTCATTGATAAATCCAGCGTGTGAAGAGTCGAGGGAAAGGATAGAGATTGGGAATATCGATTGCATGTAATGCATTTAAAATGATCGACTGAAGAATTCAATAAACAGATTAAAATAAGTTTAAAACGGTTCTTGTATAACAAAAAAAAATGATGTCGAGTATTTGAAGAAAAATGTAAGAAATATGTAGAAAAAATATGTTAGGCATTAAAAATTAGTTTATTCTGGTTAAATCTATAGGTTGAGGCCGCGAGTCCTTAAAAAAAAAACACATATTGAACTATAAGAAAATAGTTTTATGTAAGAGATGTATAGGAAAAAAAACATATCGAGGATTAAAAAAAATAGTTTACTCTGGTAAAATGTACACCGGGTGTTTGCTATAATAGCTGTACAGAACATTAAGACAACGAGGCCTTTGAAGAAGAAAAAAAGCTTTACAGAAGGAGGAAATAGTCTTCTCAGTTACGTCCGATCTGGTCGATTTGGCCTTGCAAATTGCTCACTACCTCTGGAGGCACGTGGTCGCCGAGGATCTCGAAGAGATTGATTCTCTCATTACCGGGAATCGACTCGTAGGCTGCCAGCTCAATTCCTTCTTGGACCTTTTGGATCGTAGCATCTTTAGGAATGAGATACGTGCTTTGCGCCTGTTTGATTGCTTCGTTGCTGAAAACCTGGCCATCCTTCTGCGGGAATGACCATGCCGAGCAGACCAGCGCTCCCAGCAATGCTAACAACGTCACCAACCTCATCTGCAAACGAAAATTACTAATTCATTTTTAAATGCTATTAATTATTTTATTCAAGAATTATCATTTTATTGTGGATGCATACCTTTTATATAGTATTTCATAATAGGTTTAATAAATTTCTCTTTATTGCTTCCTCGGATGATGATTATAATTCATTATTAGAGCAACAGAATTAGAAAAATTATTTAGTTCGACAGCTGAGAATTTTCGAAAGGTAGACAACATTCGGACATTTTTCGAAAAATTCAAAATTCAATGAAAAATAATCTTATGTGTGAATTTTCCATCCCGACCACACACACATATACATACATACATACATGTTCTCTAAACCACTTTTTTCGACGTTTTCGACCAATTCCGAGTGCCACGACATGAAAATCTCGAAAAAAAAAAAAAAAAAAATATTTCACAAAACTCTGAGGATCCAAAAAAGGGCTGCAAATGAGAACTATGCACATTGCTTCCTCATTAATTTCGATGTTCTACAAACGCCACCTCTATGAGGAAGCTCGTTCATCAATTTTTGCTTCTTCATAGAGGAAGCTTTGTGTAAAATTTGTGAGTTATAACAAAACGTTAATTTTTTTTTTTTTTAAATTCCAACTGCTTTACCGATCATTAGCAAATTTGTTATGTAGCAGCACTTGGTATATTCGTTTTTCATCTGTAGAAAATGTCAGTTAATTTTGTGAGATTTTACGTGAGTTAGAGGAAAATGAAATTTTTTCGAAATATTCGAAATCTCGTAAAAACCAAAGCTATTTGTCGATACAATCGAAATTCAATACCGGTCCTCCTTTAACGTAGCTTTATTTGTAAAAAAAAATAATTGAAAAATGAATTTAAAAAAATAATGTTACGTTTGTATTTTCTCGAAAATGATGACAAATAAAAGTGTCCATTTGCCCTACGTGTCTGCCAAAGTTCAGCTCGACTGATAAAGCCGTTCTGGACTTTTTTCAACCTTTCTCCAATATTGCATTCGTCAAAAATATTTCCAATTTAGTTTTACAACATTTTCGAATTATTATTTGTCATACTGTATAAGAAAGTAAGATCAATTATTAATTACTCTCGACCAATAATTATCATTTTTATGGCCAATTATTTTGATTCTCGTTGCTTTTTAAAGTAAATGTCAAGTCACGTAAAATTTCACCAAATGAACTGAAATTTTCTAGAGACAAAAAATAATATTAAAGCAAATGTGGTAATGATCGGTAAAACAGTTTGATTTTTTCAAAAAATTATCCTTTTGTTATAGCTGACAAATTTAATAGGAAGTTTCATCTATGAGGAAGCCAGAATTGATAAATAAGCTTCCTCATAGGGGTGGCTTTGCGGAAAATCGAAATTCAGCAAGAGAATCGGAAGCAATGTGTCAAAAAAAGTTAATTTTGTTTTAAAGAATTTTCCAGTTATTTATCGCTCTATATATAGAAGAATGACTTTTATATAAAATGTTATCTTTAAGGATTATTTACGCCGATGAAGATTCAATGAAAATTAGTGTGACTCTTTCCAATTTTAATTGTTGACAAATTTTTAAGTAATCGAATGAATTTTTTTATTTTAAAAACTATTTAGAATTTGTGTTGATTGTATAAAAAATAATTTATTTAACATGATAAATTTATTGAATTGTAACACTCAAGATTTGATATTACATAGTTAAGAAAAATGAGCATTTTCATGATTGAGTACAAGTATTTCCAAGATGAGAAAAAAACGCTCTTTATATAGGAAGCATATGCGTTCCAGTTTTCTCTGGACATCGGAAATTTCGAATGTCCATAATCGAGACGTCTTTATCCGCTTGCGACGCTTTGCCTCTTAACGAGATCTCGTGCGACCGACTTTTTTTTACCGCCTCGAGCCACTCACCTCTGGCCGATTTACTCTCGTTCACTTTTACTTTCCTTCGCTCTAGAATTCGCGGATTTTATTTCATCTCACAAATGTTAGATCATCGACACTTTTGTTCTTTGAACGAGATGAAAAGGTCTCTTATCTGCGCTTTATTGCTACGCCAAATCAGCGAGACTTTTCACTTTTCGCGGAAATTATGCTTGACGGGTCACTCGGGCCACTATAAAGTTCATCGAAAGTGCAAAGTCTCTTATCTCCAGTCTAACGCAATTTCGCTCAAACTTCAAAATTAGCTGTGGTGATAAAAATAAACTTTTAATGGTAAATCGAAAATTTCCATTTTTTTTCTTACCAAGTAATACAAATTGAACCATTTAGTTGTACAATTTTAGACGACACATTTAGCGATAGTGATCAAAAAACTTTGAATTTTAGATAGAAAATTAAAAGTACTTCTGGTAACAAGGAACTTCCATTTTTACTATTTTTTTTTTTGTATTTGAGAAAATACATTTTTTCCATCAAAATTCTTCATCTTAATTTTGAAAAACTAGATTTTTCTCTGCTACTCAATAACTTGTTTACTTATGGAAAGCATAATCGTAATATATTTAAAGAATGGCAGAAAAAACGAAACCAAAAAAAAAAAAGATGGATCCATCTTTTATTCTATCAATAAATAATTATTGGGACAACAAAAGAATCATTAAATGTTAGTCAGAACTTTATAACTACTTATCACGTCAATTGTTTTTTATTTTTTCAAAATCTAGAAACTGCTAATTAAGTTATAGCAATACAAAAATCTTCACCCCAATTGTAAAAAGACATTCATCTTTCTCGCCACTCAATACCTATTCTGTTATTTAAAAAAATTAACAAAAATTCTTTAGAAAAAAAATGCCCTACAAATATGATAAAAATCATTAAATGTTAGTCAGAACTTTATAATTATTTCTTATATCAATTATCTGTTATTTTTAAAGGGTAGTTTTAAAAAATCGAAAAACTAAGTTATAACGTTCCAAAATCTTTGTCTTAATTTGTTTAAATTCATCTTGCTCTGCTATTTACGACTTTATCTATTATTTTTTTTTATACAGTCAATAAGTACGATAAAAATTATGAAATGTTTGTTAGAACATTATCATTACTTTTCATATTGAGTGTCTTTTATTTAATTTAAACTAATTTTTAAAAAACCTAACATCTGCAAATTAAGTTAATTTGCAACTTTTAGATTTTGTTCAATCAAAATTGATCTTGCTCTGCCACTTAATACTCGTATGCTGTTATTTCTAAAAAATGGACAAAATATATGATGAAAATTATTAAATGTTAGTCAGATCTTTACCATTACTTGTCACATCAATTATCTGCTATTTTTTAAAAGGTAATTATAAAAACTCAAAAATCTACAGATTAAATTACAGCGACAAAAAATCATGATCTGAATTTAAAAAAAAAAAATTAATCTTACAATGGCACTTAATTTGAAAAAATGGTATTCGTAAAATATTTGTAAAAAAATTATAAAAAAATGACTCACTTTGAGTTATTTCTTGGTGTTGTACTTAAAACAAACGGATGCGACGTGAAAGGAGACTAGACGAGTGACCGGACGTGTGGAGGCTTTTATACTTGCGTACGAGTTGGGGGATACGGAAAATAAGGAGCGCGCGGCTGGTGGCAAAGTTCGTCTTGCTCTGTCGTGCTCGATCTCCAAATCGTCTCGCTCTTGCTCGATCACGATCGAGTTTTCAGTGGAGGTGGAATTCCTCGTGGCTTCGGAAACACATCCTCAACACTCGTATATACATATATATATATATATATATATATATATATCCGTGTTGTAAAGGTATACAATGTCCCTCGTATAATTCATCAATTCCCTTTTCTTTATCCAAACTTGTACAATTTCTCTCTAGTCTTCTAATTTATCGTTGCATTACAGATGATGTATAATAGATATGGTAACTTTCGAGCAAACGAACTACGTGCGACTCGTCGAGAATTATTAGTCAGTCCCATTGACCAATATTTCAAGTTAGCTCGTCGCATTGATACACAGAAAGTCGTCGAGTAAGCCCGTTGGACGTTTTCACTTTTACTCGCTCAAACGCTACTATTTTAATTTCTAATTTTTATATTAATACATTTATAATAATAATTGACTTATAATGTAAGGCTAGGTTTCTTTGTTTTTTTTTTATATAAAATTGTTTCGTTTATTCGACAGTTGAAAAGTACAAATCAATAACGAGACTAGATACAGCTACCGGACTCTTTCCTTCACGTTTTTTTCTTTAATTAATCTCTCTTTCTCTCTTTTCAATCAAGACTCGTCTTAATTATTATGGCAATCGATATATCTCATCGTCAGTAATTATCAATAATCGTCATTACGCTATTATTACGAATCGCGTATCTCTGATTAACGTTCACTTTTTGTGTTTTCTTTCTTCTTCTTTTCTTCTTGGACACTAGGAAGATAGCGAATTTGTGGGAAATAAAAAAAGAACATCGCGTTATCCTTAAATCTTCCTCGATTAGTGTATTATTTACACAATTACTTTGTTTAGCGTCTGAGCTAAATTCTAAGATTCTAATTACATAGAAAATAATTCTGCGATGCAGAAAAATGTAATTTCGATTGTTTTAACAAATTTACAAGTTAAGACAAAAAAATTATTCCACATTATAATCGTTGTGATTAATGTCAATAAACTTTGATCGATTTTGATTGATTTCGCTTGGTATTCCATAGCGAAGTGACAACCTTACACTTTTATTGTAAGTTGTAAATTTCCTCTGTAATTAGAAAATTAGATGCTCTTTTCTTCTTCGTTTTTCGACTTTTCTCTCGGGAGGATACATAAATAAGAGGTCTTAGGCTTATAAATAATGGTAGAAAAATATACACCGTATTGTTAAACTGCCTGGATTTTGTAAGCTACTGCCGGCCGCGAGTGGCGCTCGTTTTTATTCAAGGAAAACTGCGTGCTTGAATTAGTAATATTATCATACAAGTGTGGTAAAACATTTTTCTGATGAGTGTGAGTTTGCAGCACGACCCAAAGGGTCGAGTGTTACGCAGTCGAACCGCGCGTAAAACCTCCATTATCGCACCGATTCAAGTCATTTTCTCTATCAATTTCGTGGCATGCTTTTGCGATAGCTATTTTCTAGCAATCTATATTATAAATCTCAATATAGAGAACCATACAATTTGCCAATTGTATTTCGAATCGGAGATTATTAGTAATAAAGATTTTATTTTTAGGTTTCTCTTTTATTCTGTTAAAGGAGACCTTTAATACCGTTTTATTCATCATTATATGATATCATTTGTTGCATTTTCTGTAGCATTTTTTTTAACGAATTTTCTGCAGGAGACAATCCGAATTAATATTGGAAATAAGGGGGGGGGGAAATCTTTTTATTATCGTTAGTACGATATTTCCCTTCTAACCACGAGCGCCAGATTCAGCTCAGATTTTCTAAACGATTCGATTGCAGAATGAAATGCAACCGATTCCTTACTCAATAATATATAATATATACAAAATTTTGGACAAGACACACTCACGGATACACGCACACTAAACGACATTTTACACGAAAACAATGTCTAAAAAGTACAAAGGATACTTCTACTTGCATTTGAAGTTTTTGCTTTTTTTCTTTTTTTGCCCGAAGACATGCGTTAAGACGATGTGAAACATTCTAAGTATATCTCTTTCACATCACCGAAACAACCGTTAATTCAATTTGTAACGCAGCCTCAAATATTTCACATCATCTTCGGGCGATGTTAAACACTTAAGCTTCGCCCATTTCAGGCAATACAACGTGTTTTATATTTTCCATGAAACGTTATTTTCTTCAAGTGAAAACATCACCAAGTCCGAATATTACAAGTTGAAGAAGTTCCATTTTTGAAACATAGCAAATTGTATATTGGAAAATAATAAAACTCCTGCAATTTATTACAGTCGGAATTGGTCTTCTTACATGAAGAAAACGCCGTTATGAATAATCAATAACATGGGATTTTAATATGATTTTTTTATTGACATAAAAAAAATAACTTCTCACAGATTGTTGAACTTTTTCTACTCGAAATTTCGACGCCACGATTAAAAGTAAAAAACAGTTAACTGCAAATTTCCGAAAAGCAGTTTTACTGTTTTCGTCGTTTATTTGAAACTGTGGCGAAAACATTTCAGTTCTTCTTGTTGACATTAACGATTGGCAATCGCGGTGAAGCGAGAGAGAATCACAGAATTTTTGTCACATTAAACGGAGAGAGTCTGATGAAAATCCCCGATATTCACTGAAGAATATCTCATTTCATTCGACTAGAATATGTTGCTCCGTGACTAAAGAATCTAACTATTGTAGATAGATCACCATAAATTTATGGGTTTTTATGTTTTTTACCACGGCCATCGTCGACATAGTTGATTATTTTTTTGTTCATTCACTTCAACGGATGGAGCATGTTTTTTTCTAATTTTACATCGCATATTTCGCGCACATGTGAATTTCTAAAACTTGTGTCTAAAAACTTTCCTTGGCACGTATCTTCTTGGATATCAGTCGTATCGTAAAAAAACCTACATAAAAGTTTTTCATTTTCAACTATACTTAAATGTAAATTCATTGTTAAAATTCTTTAACTCGTCCGAAGCATTGATCTTTAATTACTAAACATAAAAATGGTGCAAATGAATTTGTATTTTGCTTCCTCATTGTTTAAGATTGCCCATAGAGCGTTGCTCGACGAACTACATTGGTTTGTGTTTGGCTTCCTCATAGACGAAGCTTTGTAAATTATACATATCAACAAAATTTCGTTTATGACAAAGCAAACGA
Source organism: Perithous albicinctus (assembly GCA_964016905.1). Lineage (NCBI taxonomy): Eukaryota > Metazoa > Arthropoda > Insecta > Hymenoptera > Ichneumonidae > Perithous > Perithous albicinctus. The sequence continues at coordinate 1,631,534 of OZ024696.1, read as the reverse complement.
ATTTTTGTAAAAGCGTACCAAAGACTAATCCGTTCATAGTCCGTTCACATAGTAACGTTTACTGATCATTGAATAACTTCTTTACTCCTCGAAATAATAAACGAGCTGTGCAACGCAAAAACACTTTTTTCCAAGTGTTCAAAATGTCGTATAAACTGGATTTTACAACCAATCCTAGCCAAATTCTAAATCATACATTTTTTTATGTTAGTCTACCACTGGAGAACATTTTAGCCCGAGAACTCAAAATTTGCGAAATCTAGAAAGCAAACACACGTTTTTTCGGTAAATAAAAAAAAATCCTTGCCAAATCTTCATCTGTTGATCGATTCTCACCAAATTTAGTATCGAAAGTTGTTCGATGTTAGTCCACTTGTAAGACTAAATCTCAATCCGACACCTTGAAATTTTTAATGCAGCTATAACGCAAACACACTTTCTTTGAAAAATTCATAATGTCATAAAAACCGTATTTTTCAACCGATCCTCACCATATTCGAACTCATCCATCGTTTGATGTTTGTCTACGATTGGACATTTTTTTAGCCGCATAACTCAATATTTGCGGCAGCTAAAGCACGAACAATCTTTTTTTGAAAAATTCAAAGTCTCGTAAAATTTGAACGTGAGTCCCAATTATTTTGTAAATTGTTCTAAATATAAAGGCCCAACCACTCTACTTGTATGCCAAATTTCAGCCCGATCGGTCTAATCATCCTCGAGTGATAGGGGTTTGAATTTTGAAGGCCTGACACACACACATCCGGACAATTTTTCTGAATATGTTTCCTAGACGTTTTGGGACATTCTGAACACGTTTTCATGAAAATCTCGAAAAAAATGTTCACCATAACAAAGCTTCCTCTATGAGGAAGCAAAAATCAAATCTCTAAACACTATTCATAAAGACGAACATTTTAAGCATAGACGGCAAACGGGACAATCTTATTTCGATTCTTTACGAGAGTTTAAAAATGAAGTAAAAAAAATTTAAACTCTCATTAAACCGGAACAAATTGTCACACTTTGGGACAAAAAATTCGAAGTAGGAGATATATATATATATATATATATATATATATATATACATAAAAAAAATTTTTAATGAAAGTTTGAAAAACTAGAAAAAAATGTAAACAGGTAAAAAAAAAGTAAAATAATTCTCCCATTCCCAATTTTTTCTCCCCAAGTGGGACAATCTTTTCCCAGTTACCGTCTAGTTCTTGTCTTTGTTAGTAGTATTTTAAACATTTTTTCGGAAAAATAAAAATGTCCAAAATCAATGCTTCGAAGTAATTGGAGAATTTTAAAAATAAAATTGCACAAAATTATGCTTGAAAATGAAAAACTTCTAAATATGTTTTTTTTTACGATACGACTAATATCCAAGTAAATATGTGCGTTCGAAAGTTTTTAAACGCAATTTTTAGAGCAGTTATTAAAAATTCACAAGTGCGTGAAATATGCGACGAAAAATTTGAAAAAAAAAAATGGAGCATGTTCCATCCATTGGGGCGAATGACTAAAAAAATAATCAACTATATCCACGATGGTGATGGTAAAAGATGGTCCGATTGGTGTATAATTCCCCATGCACCGACGTCATGAATGTAGTTTTTTTTTCTTTTTAAATTAGTAAAATGCCATAGATTTAAAGACTGACTTAAAAAATTATTTTCATAAATCTATTAGAACTTCAGCAATTCTAAAAGAAACCTACATTCATGCCCTAATGACTCATCTTACGGAAATTTAAGAACTTTTTGGGTATATTTTTGGGACTTTTGTGAAAACTCTTCGCAATTTACAACAAATATAAAACCCCATAAATGTATGGTAATATATCTATGATAGTTAGATGCTTTTATCACAGGCCAAAACATTCTTAGTTTTAGGAGTCTCAACGATATATATTTTCAATTTCCATCCGAGTACCTCACCTCAAATGTTTGGAAAAAAAAAAAAAAAAATTGTAGATGTAACATCTACCGTTGGCACTTGACGTCGCTTTCATTGATTCATCGTGGTCCTTGAATTTCCTTTGTTATACTTCATTTTATTAAATATTTCGTGACCTCGTCGCGAGAATCACGCCGAACTCTACTAAATTTCTTTCGTTTCTCTTCTTCATTTGTTCAATCTCTCCGTAACGCAACGCGGAAGAATGTAATACATACTTATGGTAATTAGTCTTTCTCTATCCGTCTATTTATCGAATAACAAACGTGTTATTGTCGGGATTATAAAAACTACACGTTGGGACTGTAATCTCTCGCGCGAGCTCTTCGCGCATCTCATTCTAAAAACTATATATCTTTTTTATTTTAATTGTTTTTTTTTGTTCTATTCATTTCAGCGACGCATAAAATACCGGACGTGCTTTCTCACTCTGTGTTCTCCACGTTTTAGTTGCACGTGGCTATAAAGATTGGCTCGTTTTTGTTGAATAATTTTTGTTTCCTTATTATTATTATTATTATTATTATTATTACTACTTATCCCCTTGAGCACCGCTGATCGCGGAGTCTCATCTGCTAAACTCGAGAAGAGGCTTCGCTATTCCCTCGGAGTACGCCTTGTGAACTGCGTCACACACAAACTTGTACTGACTCTGCAAATAAACATGCAAACAGGAAAATTAATTATCAGTTGAATAGCGTAAAAAGTGCTTCCTCACTGAAAATTCTTTGCTTTGTTCGAGAAACTATCTGTCATTACTGTGTCTTGGAGAAAATTGGTAACGATTCGTGATGAGCGAAAAAAGAAACGACGTAAATTTTAAGACTTGTTTTTCTTTTTATCTTCGTTAAAGAAGTTGGTTTATTGAAATTGCCAATCGTTTTTCTATAATGAATTTTCTTCTATGTTTCAAAGTTTTTCCTGTAAACACAAATAAAACGTAAAACTTTTAGTTTTTCCCGAAATTCTTTAGTGGCGGAATAAAATGAATAAAATCTTTAAAGTTTACTGATATAATGGAGAATTACTTGGATAATGGTGAATACAAAGTGTAGAAAAAAATGAAAAAGAACTTACAGCATTCTGTATCATCATTGCTCGCTGATCCCTCATAGATCGTACGATATCCAACGGATACACCGGCTGATTGGCTTCGATAAGACAGAGGGCAGTTTCCATAAGAACGAGGACTCCAGTTCTGCCAATTCCCGCAGAACAGTGGACAACGGCAGGTTCGACGATTCCCGTACGAGCGGCTCTCACGCGTTCGGTAAACGTTGTAAATTGGCGCCAATCGCTGGGTACGCCGTGATCCGGCCATCCGCAGTATTGCATGTGCGTTATGTCTCTTTCCTCACCGGTCTGTAATGAGACAAAGCATCGATTAATGCCAACAAAGTTATTTAAAAAAGACTGCAAACTTTGCGCATTACTTCCTCATTATTTATTTATTTTTACAAAGCTACCTCTATCTTTATCAATTTTCACACATTTCTACTCTTTGTTCGATTCTCACCAAATTCAGTATCAAACAACGATACATTTCATTGAAATTTTATACAACATTTTGGATCACTTGCTTTTGAAGCGTTCTCCAATTATAGCGGTTTGAAAAAAATCACAAAAATGCACATTTCTATAAAATCTTAATAAATTGAGAAAGATCATTGAACCATTCTCAAGTTATAGGATTTTCAAAAAATGTCTAAGCTCCATAAAATCCGAATCGCTCTACCGATCTTATCGAAATTCAATACCAAACAACATTGAACGTATCTTCAGTTATGAACAACGATTTAACTAAATCATCCAACTTTTACGAAAGTTAGAGCAACCACGCCTGTATACATTTTATTGAAAATTAGAACAATCGAACCAGGGAAACAGCTTTACTTGTGTGCCAAATTTCAGCTCGATCCTTCGAACAGTTCTACAGAAACAACCGATTGAGTTTTTGAAGCCCTGCACATACTCACATAAATACATACATGTGGACATTTTTTCTAGACCACTTTTCTCGACTTTTTCGACAATTCTAAGTATACTGACATGAAAACCGCGAATTTATGGTTTTTTTTTTTTTTTTTTTTTACAATAACTAAGCTTCCTCTATGAGGAAGCAAAAACTCTGAAAAGTAGAACTTTGTAAAAATAGCTTTCTCATTATTCAATAACTTTTACAAAGTCACTACTTCTATGAGCAAGTATGTTTTATTAATTTTCGCTTCCTCACAGACATTTCGCACGCTAAGCGAAGTAAAGCGTGGCATATATTACGATACGAGTGCGATCAACTTTCGACGATATACACTCTTCGACATGTATACAAGTTTCTCGCACCGCGGGCTATAAAAATTCATACAAACTTTTCATATAACACGAACGACAGAACATTTCACAAAATTTAAATGGTATAAGCAATTCAAGAACATTGAAAACTGCATAATATCTTAACGGCTGCATAGATTTTAATGAAAATTCAAAGAAGCAATAAGGTGATTGAAAGTAACAATTTCTAGTCTAATTAATAAAATTCATTTATTCGTAAAACTTGAGTAAATGTATCAAATGTATAATAGACAGTGATGCATTTTTGTAAATTCAATGAAAAAAAGTAATGATGCTCGTTAAATTGAATATTTAAAATAATATCTTTGTGAGAGACAGCGGTAAATTATAAAAAATATTACTCTTGAGTGAAAGACATTGAGTTTTTGTTAATAAAATTTTCCAATGATATACAAAGAAAATGTGTAAAACGCCGCAAGTACAGATAACTCACGTTTATATCTCGAAGGATAAATTCTCGAAAGACAAAAGTATCCTCGATCTTTTCCGAAGTCGAAGTCAGAGTTAGATTCCGCAGTGTCAGAGTCTCGTTGAGTGCCGGCCAGTATTGGTGACATTTTGCGCGTCCACGTTCGACGAGTGTCGTCAACATAACGACTAAGGTGCTTCCAGCTTCGAGGACCATCTGCCAAAAGTCAGCAACGGTCGAGGAAAGCGGACCCTGCGTCGCTATGTAACGATTTATTATACCCGAACCAGGAATCTCCATGTTTACATAATTTGCGTTTATGTAGTCGCCGTTTGAGCAACCCATTAGAATTACGCGCGTTACGTCATCTGCAAAATATCAAACACAATAAGATCAAACGCTCACTGACAATTCACCTTTTTTTCAGCCAAACACACGGAAGGTAAATTGGAAATTCGTTTGTTCAACGAATCTCTAAAGCTAAGCCATAAATCATTTACAAAATTACGCACAAGCCGTTTTTAAGAATGTCTTTCGATCCGTTAATTATTCCAATTAAACGGAAGCTAGAAACAAAAAATTACTACATTTTATTGGTGGACATCAGCTTTTCCCGATTTATCATGTAAAACTTGACAACAAGAAAAACGTCAATAATATTGAATAAGATTGTAAATAAATCTTATTCATAAATATTCATAAGGTCACACAAATATTCTTAAGGTCATCGAATCAGTAGGAAAACTAAGATTTTCTGTATTATATTTTTTACTGCAGTCCGCTGATAGATATTATTTGAAATCTATCATTTGGCAACTAGAATTATTATGTTTTCTGATAGTTATAACATTGGTTTCCTTGCAAATCAGTTTTAGAGTTTTTCAACAACTCGCGGGATTCGAACCAAAAAACATATCGTCGCAAATCTTTTTAGGGCTCTCCACTTGAAAGTTGACTAAATAACAGCTACTAATAACATTTCGGTGTTTAGAGTTTTGCAGTTTTTAAAATATTTTCTACATTTAAGTTATGTAACATAACCAAAATAGGGTAATCCTACCAAAGAACGAACGGTTAGCAAGATGTCATATTTGTATCGGTATAAATCTATTGCTAGGTAAATAAGCTCACACAGTACAGTCCTTTTTGATAAGTTAGATCCCTAACAAGACAATACAGTCATAATATTCGATTACAATTCAAGGCAATATAAAAAAAGACGTATTTTGTGAAGGTACTACAAAAACCCAGCGAACGAACACCGCCCAATGACTTAGGCCAATGAATGAACAGATCAAATCCAATTAATGAACACCAATTCAACACGAACATGAGATCGAATAAATACGGGTAGTTAACGGCCTGTTCAATTAACGAACGTTTGCATAAACAAGTATATTTTCTTAAATTAATAGACTTTTTCTTACACAAGGTAATAAAAGTTTACAATAAGTGAACGTCATTTAAATACTAGATTTTGCCAGTCTTGTTGTCCTTTCTCACTGTTTGCAGTTTTTTAAAATATATTATTATTGTTAATTTTTTTAGTACTATTTATTATATTCTTATTATCTTTTTCATTGCCTGTTTATTCTTTGATCCCGTTAATTATAATAAATTCAAACATAATCCGGCTTTAGTGCAGCACGGTTTACTTCAGTTCAATCATATCGTTCATTTATTGGCTTAAGGTTTTAAATTCTATATGGATTCACCCCGAATGTTCAACCGAACGTCTGAACATCGAAAAACAAACGTTTCAACAGCTAAAACGGTCTCCCAGGGTCACAAAATAAACTTTGGAACGTCACTTTTAGTATTTAATACTTTTCGTGGAAAGTTTCGAGGCGTTTTTCTTCCGAAAAGCTTATTTTAAAACTATCAATCAGCTGCTCATCTCAGTTCTCCTGCATGAACGTAACCTGAAACTAAGGTTGGTGGTGCTATTATACCTAAATGATAAAAGATTCAAACGCCAGCGTCTCGTCTTCCATTGTAAAAATAAACTTTAGGAATGTTCATTTAATGATTTCTATGCACAGGCACAATTTAGAAACGAAAAAATGGTTGTGTTCATCCATTGGCTAAATTACCCTAACTATAATGATCGCGTGTGTTAAAAAGTAATGTTGATTTGCGGAAATTATAGTAAATGATATAGAAATAACATTTTAGGATTTTTTTTTACTTTCGGTTTAGGTGCTGTCTATTTTTTCTGCTGTCTCCCTTTTAATTAATATTTCATTTTTCCCACAGAACTAACCGCTCTCCTTTGAAAATTCTTCTATCACGCTAAGCGACGCTGGGCATTAAAAATCCCTAACGTCATCATTCTTATGAACTCGGTTTTTCCATCAGAACAAAATGTGGAGAGACGGTACACCACTCTTCAATCTAATATCTAATATCTAATATCTAATATCTAATCTAATAAAACAATCGAATATTTTAATAATTCTTTGCTTTATTTGATTATTTTAGATTTTTATTGCCCGTTTTTCAGCGCACACCCTCTCGGGTTTTTGCGAGCCTTCCCACCCTTTCTCCTATCACTCCCTAGCCGCACTTCGCTAAGCTAACATTACTTCCGATGCGTTCGCGGCCGACTTAGCTACACTGTGCCGCATTCGCCGTGGGCACGGGGAAACTGCGGAAAACGCAATGTTACTTAAGTGTAAACATCAAAGGCTCAGAAAAAATGCCTCCCGCTCACTTGTTGATGTGCCAGTCGATGCACGGCTAAGCGATCACCCATCCAAATATTGGCAGCACGAAATGCTGCTTAACTCGGAGGACCGCCGAAGCCGCACACCGACAGCACAACCATCAGTGTCGGTTTGCTTTACCTTGAATAAACTACGAATACTTTCGATAACAATTCCAAGTTCGGTTTCAACCGTTTATTCAGCAGAAAACCGTCGCCCAAGAAAATTCGTCTGAACCGCTCGAGACGTAACAGAAAAAATTACAATTTCCGAATAAAAATAAACGTGGTTAAAACGGTTAGTTAATAATATTAAGTAGACTGTAAGAAATGTTCGGAAAATTAAAATACTTTTATCGCAAGTTTTTGTGCATAAGCCAGACTATTAAATTTAATATACAATTGCAGGAATATTTCAGTAGTTTTAAATGAAACATGATTTATTTAACGTGTTTGATATACCGTTTGTTAATTTTCATCACACTTTTATATTAAATTTAAGATAGTCCTCGCGTTAGGGTGATTATTAAATGGACACCTAAATTTAAAATATGTTAAACTTTTATATGAAATAAAGGCACTTAAAAATTCGTGATTTTAACGTATTTCTTCGTATCTCTTATTGGAAATCGCGACGATCGTACTTTCAATCAATGACGTATGTACTTAGCGGTTAGATGCGTATATACACAAAAGCTTGAAATATTCCCTGAAATTTCCAGATCCTCGAAAATCACCTCTTATCGGGTATTTCGTTTTTATATCCGAAGGTAAGGAATCTGTGAATTCAATCTCATACGTATAACCCTTCACTGTCATTGAGTCATAGAGTTGAACCGCACAACTTTCGCGATGGTCTTCGTATCGGTAAATAATTAAATATGATTACTTGATGCGTGTAAAATCACAAGTTGTATTCTTATTAATATTAGGATGTTGCGATATCTCTATTTTCAATGATTCCATAATGGACTGTCATTTGACTAGCTACTGCAGGAGGACTACCTTAATATGCAGCCATATGCATAAAAACTTCCGGAATTTGTACAGTGTGTAGAATAAGATATGAAAGATTATTAAAAATATCAATTGTCAATTTTAAGTAAAAAGTCATATGTAATCCTCGCAATATATGAATATTGGTAGCAGTGTACTCAGGTATGTATATCGATAGATATACACTTCAGTAACACTTTAAGTACCAATATCTTCTAAAATACGTGGACAATTCTGTTTTTTCTTCTTCTAGTATCATAAATACTGTAATGTTACTGTTGTCAAAAGATTTTCTGGTAAAACTTTACCAGAAATATACAGGGTGTCCCATTTTAATCTTCCAGTTGATTTATTTCGAAAAATACTGCCCAGATCGAGTATCGAGTATAATAAAACTTTTGAAGTTAGAAGGAGGACGTCCGAAAAAAAAAAAAAAATTGCTTCAACATTCAAAATGGCAGAGTTACGACAGCCGACATGTTTTTTTTTCTACCAAAAAAATCGTCATGTCAAAACTAATAATTTTTGTAGGAAACGTTTTTTCGATTGAGTCCATATTTGTTACGTGAAAATTCCTGAAAAAAGAATTTTTTAATAAAAAAATATAAAAATCTATGATTTTCCTGTCGCAATTGTTAAAAATGACTTATTTGTGAAATATCCTTGGTAAAAATTCGAAATTTGATATTTGTAATTACTAATTAACTTACAAGGTGAGATGTCTCGATAACGATTTTTGTTCTGGTTCTCCGCCTTCTTCGACTCGAGAGACACTAGCTCAGGATTTTTCCGATAAAGCTGTTCGTACTGTGCGATAAGAGCTCCGCTCGCGAGACCATCCGCGAGCAGGAGCATCGACTGTGCCAGGGCATCGGAGCCGACAGCCGCGTGAGGTGCGTCCGGTACGTACCTTTAATTAAAAATATCAAAATAGCTATTTGTCAAGAAAGTTTCTTTAAAAAAGAAAGAAAAAAGAAAAGTGAGTTAGAGTAAAAAGATAAATTTACCTATAGGGTGGCTCCTCCTCCGAAGTATCGTCCGTTCCAGCCAGGGCGTTGTACAGAGCGTTAGGCCTCACGGTCAACGTGAGCTCACCGTTTCCCGTGTCTCGCGACTGTCTTATTAGATTCACAACGTGCTCGTGAAGCATCCCATTGACGTCGATTCCATTGATGTAAACGACCTGAAATAAACGCATAACATTACCGATTATGCATATGTCACCAACACTCAAACACAAACAGTTTTTAACTGAATAACCTGGGTGAATTAATCAAATAAATACTTTTCCTAAACAACGGAAATTGTGTAATTAGTCATTTTTATTAATAAACAAAGCATTCTCCGTTAATTCAGCCACTTTTTTTTCTATGTAAATATATAAAAGCTGATATTAAACTGCAACATTTATGGTGAGACTTTTTCTATAACTCACAGCTTTTCGAGGCACGTTTTGAAAAAAAAAAAGCCTGCAAAGTGGAACCTTGCAAATTGTTTCCCCATTATTTTATACCTTTAACAAAGCCAAGTGTATGATGAAGTGTGTCAATTAATTTTGGCTTCCTCATAGCGAAAGCGTTATCGAAGGTATAAAATAATGATAAAACAATTTGCAGAGTTCTACTTTACAGGATTATTTGTGCAAATCAGCGAATAAACGGTCACAAGAAAATCACAACAAATGTAAATTCTTATAAAATGTTAACTGCTCTGAAAATTCTCGCCAAATTTTCTACCAATAATGGTGTAATATTACTCCGGTGATGTAGAAGATTTCGACGACATATCACGTAATTTGTGTGAGTCTGTGCTCGAACGACAAATTTTTTTAAATTCAAAATGCCATTAAATACCTAAACCATGTTCTACGATATTCCACAAATCTGTTGAAACATTCTGATCTTTTTTTTCATGAGTGAATGTTTTCGTTTTTTCTGAACAGAATCAAAATTTACCAACACGACAGACATTCCTTGGACTCAATTTATCATTGATAATCGATTACCGTTAATTCACGTGAAAAATTGTAGCCACATAGAAGCTAAATGCTCCGAAACTGCAAAACCGGCACGGAACCTAAAAGCTCTAAAACTGCAAAACCAGCACAGAAGCTACATGCGGTTAAACAGCAAAAGCGACGTAGAACCTAAATGCGGAAAGGTGGAAAAAGCGTCACACACCTAAATGCGGTAAAACGGTAAGAGCGGCAAAGAACCCAAAGATCTTTTAGATCGCAAGTGACAAACAATCTAGGGAACCTAAAGAACAGAATTTACAAAAGTTTGAGCGTTTACTGACATTTGAAAAAAAAAAAATGAACTCTCATAAAATTGAAAACACTTGATCGCTAATCTACCCACAAATGATGATTTTCAATGCTAGTCCGTTTGTGTAGAAAGATTCAACCCGATGTGTTAATATTTCAATAAGTTATACCGTGAAAAGATGTTTTTCAAGCATTTGAAAAAATGACATATATTCTCAAGCCTCTGACCGATTCGCACCAAATTCCATCCCAAAACTAGTTATGAAATAGTTAACTTGTGTACCAAACGTGAGCACGATATACAAAAAATTGCGATTTTATTTCTAAAACACATTTCCCAATGTGGGGCCCTTTTGAGTATCCAGGCATAAAAATGTTCAACATTTTTTTCTCTCGAAACAAAGCTTAGATTATGGGGAAGCGAAATGCATTTCAGAACTGTTGAATTTTTAATCGAAAAAAAAAAAAAAGAAAAAAAGATCAGAGAAAGTAGTACTCAAACTTCCTAATTGTAATAAATATCTAGAGGATCAGAAGAAAAATGGCTGAATTCGAATCGACAGAGAATGCCTCCCGTATTTAGTTAATTCCAGATAAAAAAGCGAGTTTTATTTTTTTATTGGTAACAAAAAAAAAAGTATAAAAAATCTCAAGTTTCAAACGGTGTTCTAATCATGTGCAAAAATGCACAAATCCAAGTATAATAAATTATAGATGAATGATTATTTCTCTTTTTTCATATTTCAAAAATTGAATTTGAAGAAAAATCGTTGCAGGTGATTCCAGCAATTGTTGACTGAATTAAGAAGTTATGATCATTTATTAAGATAGTTAATAAAATGATATTGTACACACTTGATAAAAAAATGCACTGTTAAACGAAATAATATTGATAAGTTTCTGATGAAGTTGCACGAAAAAAAAAATGCCACGATATGTCGCGAAGGAACTCGTAGTAATTCCAGCCAGATTCTGGGTGAATCGTAGCAAACGATCTAAAGGTTCGCGCACGATTGTAAAAGTTATTGCTCACCTGATCGCCTTCGTTCAACTTGGGATAGCAGCGATCGGCTGGCGTGTTTGGCGCTACGCGGGACACCAAGATGGGCAAATCAAGGTCCAGTCCCCCTTTCACGTTGAATCCAAAGCGGCCTTGTTCGTCCGGCGTTAGTCTTATCGTCACAAGACCGTCCTCGAGTATCTGCGATTTTTTTTTTTTTTCATTATTCTTTTAATAGTTTTAAATGTTAATGCTGTGCTCCAAAGAGCAAAATAATACGTAACGCCGTGGCGGGCGATAAACAGTGTAATGATTATATTAACACCGAGCGTTTATTATTTGAATGTATTACTCGGAGAATAAGTGGAGGGAGGAAAGCTTAATGCTAAAAAGAGTGGGTTATAGCTTGTCAAGTACGAGCGACGAGCGGACGACAACAACGGAGCCACGGAGACCTCGACGTCTTCGTTCTCGAGAGCACGTTACGCCCACGGAATAATTACGTCCTCGCGTTACTCTATTATGGAAATTGGATTCATTGTATTCGTAATGAGTAAGCGTCATTCGGACGGGCTCGACAGTCACACAAGCCTTCTATATCGCGTCTCAGTGTCAATGTATTTAGTTGTTCCATTTGTATTTTTCTTTCATTTGAAGAAATCCTCGGGGATTTAATCGATTGGGACACGCTCTCGCGATCGATCTACTTTCCAACTGATTTCTTCGCTCAGGAAAGCTAACACGTTTAACGCCCTAGTAATACTTTAAAGGATTTCTTTTTTTGCATTTTACTTGGTGCAGCTTTGTATATAGCTAACTGTTGTAATTTAAAGTGCAACACTAATCAAATCGAAACAGGAAATGCTTCTAATCGCTTCTATTAAGAGATTTTTTGTGGAAACATAGTTTCTTAATATAGAAGAATTTTAATGATGATGCATTTGTAAAAGTATTAACGTTGATTTTCAATAATAATAAGAATAACGTATAAAAATTATTAGTGAATTAAATACAATTTAAAAGATTACATTTCAAGAAAGTCTAGGTTTTCTCTTTTGGAATTGTTTCCTAATACATACAATTATTTTCATTTTATTTTTTTATTTCAGGAATAGTGGAAAAGCGTTGCGTGTTTTGAATATATTTTCGTTGAATGCTTCTATAATTCACATGAAAAGTTAGAGACTCATTAAACGGACTGCTTAAAAAATAATTGCATAAACCCATGGCTATAATTATTAAACGGTCAATACAATGGAATGTTTTCGTGGTCAGTTCAAATTTTTTATAACAAATTACGGATTATTCTTTGAAAAATTTGAATTTTCTTATTTAAAAAAAAAAAGCTTTGTCTTTGGAAATTGCCACAATCATTTTTATTATATTATTTATTATATTTATAGAATTATAATTAAAAATACCTAGAAGATTAATTGTGTACTTTCGCGAATTTTATATGTTCGAAAAAGAGTATAAATTTGTTTGAGTATTGAATTTAAAAAATTCGGTCAACAGAAATAACGAGATTTAAATGAATTTCGGTAAAACGCGGATACTAGCGATCATAGAAGCGTAGTGCCAAAATCTATCGAGAGATCGTACATCGTTTTTTTTTTTTTTTTGTAAAAAATCAATTACAAACTTTCGAGGTGAGTTCTGCAAATCGACACCAAACGCATGACTCCCATCGTTTTTGCTCCCTGGAGGGGGGCAGTCGAGAGTTAAAAAAGGAATAAATAGCAATGATCACTAATTTCCATGGAAACAGTCAAGTTTGTTTTATTATGCCACAAATTTAATTCTCGCATAATTTTCCTCAACTCTAAGTCTCTTTTGGTGCAATTTTCGTGATTTCTACAAACATTTTAAACGGCCAAAAAAAATTACGAATACTCAAATTTGCAAGACCCTCATTACTTTGTTTCATAAATATATGCCGTACATTTATATGAACAAAGAACTTTTGATTATCTGCAAAGAAAATTCCTCTTCGGTAAAATTTCCATGGAACATTTTTTTTTATCTTACAACGAAATTTTTAAATCTGTTTATAAAAGCTGCATATAATTAATGCAAAGTAATAACTACATGATGAATTGTGCAGTGAAAATATTGATAGATGTGTAAAATATCATGGGGCGGGGGGCGGGGGACAGACTATTGGAAATAATGATTTTTAAAAACTAAAAAAAATTACCTACACCCCTTTTGTTACTGTTAATAAGATATTTTGGTCCGAAAAAAGAACAATGATTTTTGAGCGATGTCGATTTTTTAGAATAGGCAAAAAAAATTATATAAAAGATCTGTCACGATTGATTGTTGAGAATAGTAAACAAAGCACGAAAAAAATTGAAAGGTCAGAATATTAAAAATTGTAGGAGGAGATACATTTTTTCAAATAGAGGCTGATATATCTTTTTAATTTTTAAGTAATACTATATTTTTTTCGTAAAGTGCAGATAATATAATAGAAATTAGGTTCTATAATGGTACTTGTTTCGATGCATATTTCCAGAGATATGATTTTTTGAAAATGTATTGTCGTGACGTAGGGTTTATTCAGAATACCTATAGACTGTAGACTAGAATGGGATTGTCCACGAAAAGAGAGGACTACATACCGAGCGGGTGAATTTGATTTTATTCATATTTTTAAACTAAAAATAGCAATAAAGCTTATAAAAAAATGAGGATTGAGTTTTTAAGTTGGTTTAGAAAACAATGCTAATGATTAGAACGCATATGAATTTTATAAATAAACTTTTTTCTTTTTGCGAAATACTTGATATTTGCAAAGATATAGCAACCTTAAAATGCAATTCTTAAAGTAATTATTCACGCGCCGGAAGCGCCCGACTTTGTCCGAACCGATCTGACGTCACGATGTTGTTGCCGAACGCGTGTAGCAGACGTAACACGTACTGCAGCTTGGTTTTTAATTAATTTGACGGTATTTCAATAATAATTACAAAAACACGACGAAAAGTACGCCCGGTAAAGTAATTGTCAGAATTCCGCGAGGAGAAGCCGATCTATATTTTTGTTAGGAACACGATGCTGAAGACATATTCTACATTTTATATTGCATGTCCCCAAATTTTCGTCTCTTTTGATACATACATAACCTATTGCCTGATCGCCGTACGATTCTCGTGATGACCTGTAATAATTGTTCAATATTTTTGTTATTCGTTTGTCATATAGACTCATTTGGACGTGTAACGAATAACAATGAAAAGATTTTCTAATAATAAATTGACTTATATTGCGGCTTTTTCGTTCGTAACCTCGGCAGCGTTGAACTTGTCACGTTGTTTTATGAACTCGAACAACATAAACATATCGATTTTTGGCAGGTTCCGTGAATCTGGTTTTAGAAAGCCTGCTTCTAGGCGATTTGCCATATTTGGTACGATTTCTTTGTCGGACATTTTATTTCCATTACGTTATGAAACGACGGTTCAAAACGTGCGACAAGAAATAACATCGTGACGTCGCACGCTCGGGCAACAATAGCGTCGCGTTTTCACCTGTAGTCTACAGGTATTCTGAACAAACCATAGGTTACAATAATAAATTTTGAAAAAGTCATATCTCTGGAAATATGCATCGAAACAATTAGCATTGTAGGACGTAATTGCCATTAAATTAACTGCACTTTACAACAACGAAAATAGTGGTATTCGAAAATCTTTTAAATATATTCTCACCTATCAATCTGTCTTCGTGCTTTGTATACTATTTTCAACAATCAATCGTATCAGATTTTTTATATAATTTTTTTTGCCTATTTTACAAAATCGACAATGCTCAATAGTACATTACGATACAAGTGCCACATACGACACGCGTATCGTATACTATTTTATAGCATGTGTGACTTAAACTCGCCAAAACTCTTTTATTTGAATTCAAAAAACATTGTCAGCTGCATAACAGCAATTTTGGTATTATTACCGCCATTCATATAAGAGGCAGTGTCAAAATGTTGAGTAGTGGTGGCGGAAGTCCCACCACTATTCAAAATTCTGAAATCTATTTTCTCCCAAAATACTTGGTAGATAGAGCTGAGATTTTTATAGAATGTGCGGAAGTGTTGCAGAATTGGGCTAAACTTCTGGCTCCTCGATACACAAAGCCGTTTGTTTAGGAGATCGAAAAACAAAAAGGTGCGAGAGAGACAGCCCTATAGGCGTTTACGTATCACTCCCTCATAAGGAAGGTTAGAACATAGGTTACGTATTCACGACTTTCTTTATTCAACTTTGTTTGTTTTCTGACATGAATTTTCATCCAATATTTTTATAATGTAACCGCATTTTCCTAATATAACTGTTTGATCGATTTTTATATATAAGAGGCAGTGATACCGAGAGTGAGGCTCGGAGTTTCATCGCCCAATGTTAAACGCCTACAGGGCTGTCTCTCTCGCACATAGAGCTCCCTCTCGCACCTTTTTGTTTTTTGATTCTCCTGAACGAACGGCTTCAAATGTCGAGGAGCTAGAAGCTTAGCCCAATTCTGCAATATCTCCGCACATTCTGTCAAAATCTCAGCTCTATCTGCTGAGTATTTTGGGAGAAAATAGGTTTTGAAATTTTGAGGTGTGACACTGCCTCTCAGAAGCGTATAGTACTTCACCAGCGTGAAATACGCGTGTGCGATTCACTAGTATTGTCGTCTGCACCATGCCAGAAAACACTGCATACGTCACGGAAAAGCGTGCGTTATAAGCGAATTTAAGTACTCAGTGCTATAAAAATCATTATTCTTTCTTCGGTCCAAATGATGTTATTAACAGTAACAGAAGGTATGCAGATGCATTTTTTTCACATTTTAAAATTCATTATTTCTGATAGCTAACACTCCCGACGGTTCCGATCCCTTAAAACAAATAAGGAATTTTGTAGTAAAAGAAAGGAACAGAAAAAATACCGACCTGAGGTGCGGGTGAACTTGTTGGTTCGCTGTAGTCCGGAAGATCGTAGATATTTCTCTCGACAGCGGTGTCATCGTCGGCGTAGCTAAGAATTCGTGATCCGAGAACAGGTGAAAAAGCTCCGCCCCCAATTCCTCCGCTTCCGACTTGAGTGTGTGAGCCGTTAATCTCATCTCTGAGGGACAGAAAACCACCCTCACTGTGTTGTTTTCTCCGGAGTAGTCACATCGTCGTAGGCGACATCAGTATTTTATTTGTTTTTTGTTTTTTTATTTTTTGTTTATTTAAGAAATCGAAGGTCAGCGTGCAGGGAAATCGACATGCAACACACAGAAATAACGGGAAACCGGAGGAAGATTACGCGATGTTCGAGCAAAATAAACTAAAAATTATCGAGTAGTATTATTGTGGTAAATTTGTTACTGACTCGTCGCTTGGATTTCCTTCGCCCCACGCCTGTCGAGGCTCTCGCGAACCTAGAGACTGAACTTTGTTGTCGTAAGGACGAGGCGGTCGTCCTGGTGGTATTACGACTTTTCCTTTTTCTTCGACCAACGGACCTTGATTCACTCCGTGAACCAAACGTTTGCTCGGCGATCTGCCGAAAGAGGAACTTCTTTATTCGAAGAATGTCTGCGTATTATCAATGGCAAAGTAGACAACGAATTCTTGGAGCTTGGATTTCAAGTCTCTGCTACTTTGATATGTACCGAATGTAATTATCAAAATAGTAAGTGAAAAGTTAACTTGCGTTTTTTAAAAATAAAATAGTAAAGCTGTATATTAAATAAATAGTAAACGATATATTATTTTCTTAAGAATGTCTTTTGATTTCTTTTCTTTTTTTTTTTTTTTTTTAACTGTGAGTGTTAAGTTTTTCTTATATTACTGTTGAAGCACTGCCTATTGCGATTGAGTAGTTTGGCTGTTAACTAATTTTTAAATTAGAGACAACATGAAAATCTCAAAATTTATTTTTCTATAACCTTTTTTGTACGAGTGGTAATTTTCGCGTAAAAAAAAGTAAACAATAATCATTTTGATTATTTTGTTTTATTTATTTACTGCTGCTATCTTTTTTTAGGTAAAAAAGTATACGCAAAACCTAAATTTTAAGCTGGAACATTTTCAATATTGCTTCCTCATGGAGGAAGCTTTGTGATGGTGTATTCAATGTCTCAAATAGTCAGAAAATCTTAATTAGAAAAAAATGTCTGTGAGCGTGTGCGTGCGCGCCGGCGAAAAAGGGATTTTATAAAACATTACATTTTTGTATTCAGAATTGTATTTTTTTCTAAAGATATACAAAATAGTGAACTTTTTATTGAAAAAAAAGATTGTAGATAATAGTGAGCAAGAAATTATAGTATATAATTATAAAAGACTTTTTAAATTTATCTAAAACAAGGAGGCAAAGTAGAACTTTATACATTGCCTCCTCATTATGGTGGAATTTTTACAAAAAAAATTTAAAAACCGACTTTACAGTTTTTTTTTCGATAGAAATATCTTTTTCTACATATCTCTTGTTTTAAGTGGCAATTTTGTAATATTTCGATGTACACGAAATTGTGCTAAAAAATGACATTTTGTTATACTAAGCTAATAAACTACATATTGGGCATTCCATGTCAAGTCGGCAAGATTCAGATTTTTTTCGGATTTTTAAATTGGGGCTTTTTTGTTTAACTTTAAATATTTATGATAAGAAACCTATTTTTAACAGATCTGAAGAAATTCTGCATGCATTTTTTATGTCAAAGAGTAACATAAAAATTCGCGAAGCAGATTGGGCAAGGTGAGGTTCGGCCGTTGGTCGAGTTGGCATGGAATGCTGCCCCATATACATCAAGAAGCCAACAAAACAGTATTCTTAAATTTTTTTTAAATTTCAACTTGAGAGAGAGAGAGAGAGAGAGAGAGAGAGAGAGAGAGAGAGAGAGAGAGTACTCGAACCGCGATGAATATATACATTTTCTTAAACAGCCTATTTTTGTATAATTTCCATACTGATTTTTTCGTATGCGTTGGACGAGTTGTGGATTAATTATGAAGACATTTTGATAATATTCTTACCTTATAAAAGTCCTTTCAACGCGAGCTCTGTGTTTACCGTCTTCAACTGTCTGAAACTCCGTCCTGCCGCTGTATGTAAAACGACTGCTAAGAGTAAGCGGAAAACGACGAGGCCGCATTTTTGGACTGTGAAGCCTGAAGAAAGTGTGATGCTCGACACAAGCCTTCCACAGATTTTTCGAGCTTCGATAAGTCTGCATATTGAAGCCCAGAAGTGTATCGTAGTTTTCAGACTATGCAAAAAAGACAAAGAAAAAAATATACAATATGTTATTCATTTAAATATTTGTATACAATTACTATTAATTGTACATTATATTAAACGTTAGCAATTCAGAGCTGGGCGAAGTACTTCAAATATTAAATTCCTGATTAATGTTTCAAGTATTGGGCTTGAATTATTCCTAGGCAGTAAATATAGTCTTGGACGATTATTAAAGACAAATTCGTTGAATTAATAACAGTTCGTAAAAGGCAAAATAATTCGAAGATCTGTTTCATATGAAAACTATATGTAACCGAAGTTTGCAACGCTGTAGCAATCAAGTCACCTCCCTGATAGTAATCTGTGGTCTATATTGAAGGTTAAATTCGAATTGCATTGAGATTATACTTTTTTTTCATCTCCCTCGTAACATGATATAAGAAATTTCGCTAATAATCGTCCGCAAGAATATTCCCGCAAGAGATTTGACTCGTATTTTTAACCCTAAAACGATACACTGGGTGTCGCAAACTTAGAGATTCCGAAAAATTGAAATCGTGGCAATTTAAATTGCAACATTGGTTTCCCACAAGCTAGCTTCTTGTTTTTAGCCTTCTTTTTTGGGTGACTAATTACACTGATTATCGATTTTTAGCTATTATATTTAGAAGTTACACAAAAACCATGAAGAAGCAATTATCGCGACAGTTAATTAAACAACGACGAGGCATTTGTCAGAAATTCAAAATGCTATCGGTTATCAAACCCTCAATGGATTCACACCAGATTTAATTCCAAGCTTTGTTCAGTAATACTCAACTTATGAATCAATTTTCAGCCCGACATTTTAATGAATTTACTGGAAATTCAATCCCAATCGTTGTTTAACAGGAAATCCGAACATACGCACAAACATGCAGACTTTTCGAAAAATCACTTTTCTCGTCGTTTTAGACTATTTTAAACATCCTGTTATGAAAATCACAACAAATAAATTTGTTCGTGAAAAAGAAGCTTCCTTTATGAGAAAGCAAAAAATGCCAAATACTTATTTTTTCTTCACGGTCAGATTTGTAATTCTTGAGAGGAAAAAACTGTTTTTGTAAAATTGTGACGTTCCAGGGTCAAACTTGTTTACGGATCAGCCAAAATGCTCTCAGATGTTTAGAACACTGCCGAACTCATGACTGTTTCGTTTCGCGTTTCATGTAATACTTTCTATGAAGGTCCTACCACGGTGAATTTATTTCGAAACTCATATGATCTTTACAAAAATCAATGATTCGGAAAACTCGTCGCAGATCATCGAACTGCGGCAAGTTTTCCCGAATGATCGATTATTTTTTTCTCAAATCTCAAAATATTTCGTCTCTTGGATTCTTCAGGACAAATTTCAAACGAAATTTCCATGGTAGGACCTCTATAAAAAATACGGTAAAGTTTTTTTAGGTGACCTCATTAATTGACTGTTCCTTATTGGCCTGCCGTGATTTATCCGAATGATCGATTTTTGTAAAAACTTGCGGATAGTCTCCTGGATGTGGACGCTCGAGGACAAGTTCACAATGGAATTTGCCAGGGTCTCGATAAAAAATACCACACGAAAGAAGAAACGAAACAGTCATAAGTTGGGCAGTGTTAACTAAACTAGAAACTAGAAAAGGTTGAAAATACATGGCAAATTTCAGAAATATTCTCGCGGATGATTATAAGCCAATTTCATCGTATCATGTTACGAAGCAGATGCAAAACGTGCAATCTTGATGCAATTTGAAATTAACTTCCAATATAGAAATCGACAGCTGCGGAGCTAGTTGCGATGATACAATTTGACAGTTGATCGCCAATTTAATGTCACGCAGGTGACTTGGTCGCTGCAATGTTCTAATCTTTGATTCCATCAGTTTCATGAAAGTTACTTTATACTTGACCGCAGTGACAACCTCTTCAAGTGACAATACTTGAAGTACTTCGGGTACCTGAAGTGTCGTACTTGAAGTACGAAAAAACTACCGGGTACTTCCAGTAGCGCCCAGCTCTGTTACCAATTACATTAATAGTAACATCTACATTTCTTTACCTGTTCACGTCGAAGCTGAATGAAGAATTGCTTTCTCTTGAACGATATTTTGACGATTTTTGACCAAGAAAATACGTTTATTCGAATATTATTGTGAAACACCACGAGTCCTATAGACGTGACGCCCAACTGAATTTCCTTGTTCGTTGAGTCCTGAAATTCGAATATTTAATTATGAAATTCTATACGATAATTAAAAGAGCATTTATCTAATGTAATCCACGAAGCATTCGACGAAAATTGTGTGACGTTTCGAAAAATACGAGAATGCACGAACATCAAGCATGCTCGACGAATAATCACGTTCTTATAAATAGCACAAAAAAACGTACTGCCAATGAGACATTGAGTCAACTAAACGATATAATGTAAATTGACAATAAACAGTCCGATGAGATTACAAGGACAACAGCGAAAATGTGCATACCCTTGCCTTATGCAACTCGACGCCGTACATGTCGAGCCGTTTAGCGTGGTCCAGAAAATTGTATTCGGCATCGGCGGGCAACTGACCTCTGCGTTAAACAAAACAATATCATTTAGTCGGTGAGATCACCGCAATTATCCTGGTAATTAGGCTTTCCATTGAATTCAACGGAAACAAAAGCGTATTTTATTTTTCTTTCTGTTATAAGGCTCGTATAAAAAATGCCAGGCGACTGATTGTTCCGTTTGTCATGTAAAACAATTCCCAAACAAATTGCGAACTTTAAAATAAACAATTTACTGTTTTCAGTATGATTATCTTAAATTTCTTATACTCAAAGTCGCTTACCTTCATTAATGGTTTTTTGTTGTTGTATATTTTGCATTATCACCATCGTTACTAATTTTCCATTTTTTCTATGATTTTTTAAATATTGTCAAACACTTTTTTTGGCCGCAATTCCCTTTTCTTTTTGGCTTTGTGAAAAATGGGAAATTATGAAAAAGCAATGAGCAAGTTTCTACTGTGATAAAAAAAAATGTATATTTAAGGAGGGGTTAGCGCTACAGTCAGGTCATTCGAGTAGCAAAACTCGGAAAACTGTTTGTACACATTTTCAAAGGGAAATTTATATTAAAACAAGTAAAACCGCATTTATGGATTCCGGCTTAATGGTTTTAAAAAATGAATAACAATCAATTTGACTGTGAAAAAACGATAATCTTTTTGTAGATTTAAATAACATTTTTACGCACTTGTGCAGTTTGTGAAGTTCAGCAATTTTCTTTTCCATCTCTTCCGTTTGACCGGGAATGAGCTGTAATCTCGAAAGGTAGCCCGGTCCATGTTCTTCCGGATGATAATCACCCAATTCAGCTATAATTTATAATAAAATGATCACATAAATAAATAAATGAACAAGTTTAAGCTCTCAGGTAGCAGAAACACTTTTTCCGCGAAAAAACCTTTGCGTATTTTTCCTCTACAACAAATCTTTACCCCTACTCGCGCTAAAAATCCGAAAAAATTCACGCAAGTACTGTTTTCCAGTCTAAAACAGTGGATTCGTGAATTTTTTCAGATTTTTAGCGCGGATAGGGAAAAAGTGTTTGTTGTTGTAGAAGTAAGTATCCCCTCAAAGATGATTAATTTATAATAACTAAAACGTATTCAACACTGTAAATGAATTCATCGAGTAGTTTAAAAATCAACATGGCCAAAAGACAAAGAGAATGAATCTTACATTGAACGGTATAGCTGGCGATAAGACAAGCGGTGCTCGGAGGTAATTGTAGCCTGCCCTGCAGTATGTCCCTTCTTATTTGAAGATAAAACTGATATCTCGTGTACTCTTCCTGCAGCTTACTCGGATCCGATACGTAGAATTTAACGCGAAAGAAAAATTGACCGCCTGTTGAGAAAAAAAAAAGATATATTCGTATGACGTTTAGATACTCAAACGACTCGGGACTCGACTCTAAACACACAACGCTATAGCACTACTAAATTTATAGAGTTATCGTCGAGGAGCCTAGACTCGTGATTTATCAAGAAAATACGATCTTTACCCTTACTTCTTATCTGTTTCTTCACGGGCTTCGCGGGATCCAACCAGCGCTATATGACACAAAGAATTCCACCTATTAGCGTGATTTTCCACAATTTATACTTTAGCTTTAATCGAAAGACTGTGAATTCATCGTTAGGTGATTAGTTAGATATTTTTTCTTATTTGTATTTCCTACCATAATGTCCGGGTTTGGACATGCTGTAGGTGTTCCACCGTTTTCGGCATATTGTAAGCCAAAATAATCTTTCTCGATGAGCTCCAGATGCTGGAACACCAGGTCCAAAAGGGCCTGACCTTTTGCTCGCTTCTGCAATCGAAATAATTTTTTTCCCCTTTATTTAACAAATGTAAAAAGTATTGCAAAAAATAAAAAAGCGAAAAACTTGTTGCAAAGTTAAACCTTGCACAATGCTTCCTCATTTTTTTGGCCCATCATAAACTCTCCTTTCTGATAACGTACGTTGTTTACTTTTGGATTCCTCATAGAGAAAGCTTTCTGAATGGCGGATAAATAAAAAATATGATGAAGCAAGGTTCGACTTTGCAATTGCTTTGAAAAAAAAATTACGAAAATGGAAATTTCTATAAAATTTACAATACCAAACATCGCACCACCTCGATCAAGTTTTGTGACAACTTTTAGCCTGATAGCTGGAAATTTGTTCGAGTTAGAGTGTTGACAGAGATTTTTGAAAATCTTAAAAATGTCATAAAATGAAAATGCTTCAATCGATTGTTTGTAAAATGTATACCAACGAGACACTTGACTGTACTGTATATGGCACAAAAATTCGAGATGATTCGGTTGAGTGTGTGTCTTTTCTTTTTCTTTTGGTAAATAAGTAAATAAAGTGAGATTTTAATTTGGAAGAGAGAGAGTGACTTACGTCCAATTGGAAGGTGTGTTGAGTATCGTCGAGAAAAACGACGGTCGCCGATAGCGATTTCAATCTCCGATCGCGCGCCAGCTCTGCTCCACGAACGTGGTAGCTCCCGCTGGAGCCACTCAGCGCACGGCGTGACACACTCTCGATCATGTCAAGTATATGAAGGCGATTCAACCACCTTCGCGGCACCACCTCCCCGCCACGCGGACCACCTGTGTGTTATTAAATACAAATTTCCAATTCAACTACGACAGACTCGAATTTAATATAGTTCAAAAGGAGGAATTCAAGTGAAATTTTCCGAACTTGGGCGTTATTATCATTTTTTGTTTGTTTTCTAGTTCAGTACTATTAATCTATCAAACAGAGATATTTTTCGCCAGGTCACAAAAGACCATTCGGGTAATGAGGATCACCTACAACCATTTCTGTTGTTGCCTGCATTCTGCAGACCAAATGGTACGTAGGCCAAATATTCCCAAATAAATGTTCAGTTGTGCTCGAGATTAGTTTTTCCGAAAAGAGAAGATTTAAGATAGTGTTGTTAATTAATGCAAGTTTGTAGATATGAGAATAAAAAAGAATGTTCTTCAATAAATTATAACTTTATGAATTTTAGCAAAGAAAGGAGAAACTACGTCGATGCTGTAGGAGTATATCTCATAGCTTGACAGAAAATTATTTGCCAATATTTGGCTCAGTGTTTCTCTTTGAAAAAGTTGCACAGTGTATAAATAAACAAAAAATAAAGTTGTCGGGTATCCCCATTACCTGCATGTTTTTAAGCTTCTGTTGTTCCTATCGAAGAAATTCTATATATGATAAGTTGATAATACAGATTTTATCGAAATAATAATAGTAACCAAGTACGTGAAATATTAGTGTTTAAATATCTGTGAATTTAAACACTAACATTTCAACTGACTGCCACAAGGGTCGCACTTTAATGACCAAAAAAATGGTCTGCAGAGAAAAGGCAAACGGCAATTTGTTAGTTTTGTTATAAAATTATTATCTTTAATAAAAGCTAATCCAACACAGAAAATTTATAATATAATCTTTACGAGACATTGCACACCGATCGGACTACCTGCTACCACGACCATCGTCGATATAGTTGATTATTTTTTTGTTTAGTCATTCACTTCAATGGATGGAGCCTGCTCCATTTTTTTCAAATTTTTCATCGCATATTTTGCGCACTTGTGAAATTTCTAAAAATTGCGTTTAACAACTTCCGAATGCACGTATCTTCTTGAATATGAGTCGTAGCGTAAAAAAGCCTACATAAAAGTTTTTACTTTCAACTATACTTTAATGTAAACTTATTTACATTTTTTTTTACCTCGTTCGAAGCCTTGATTTTTAATTAATAAACCTAAAAATCGATTTTTCAAAAACTTGCACATTTTTTATTTTTTTCTGCAAAAATCTCTAAAAAAAAACTATTCATAAGACGAACATTTTAAGCATAGACGGCAAGTGAGACGATCTTTTTCTCGATTCTTTATGAGAGTTTAAAAATTAAATAAAAAATGTAATCCCTCGTTAAAAAATCATAAAAAAAATTCTCCCACTCGCAATTCCTCGTCCCAAAGTGGGACCATTTTTTTTTATGAGATTTTACATTATGTATGTAATTTTTTAACTCTCATGAAAAATCGAAAAAAAGTTTGTCCCACTTCCCGTCTATGCTTAAAATGTTCGTCTTGTGAGTAGTATTTTGGAGGTTTTTTTTTTTCAGGAAAAATAAAAAATGTTCAAGTTTTTGAAAAATCGATTTTTATGTTTATTCATTAAAAATCAATGCTTCGGAGGAATTGGGGTATTTTTAAAATAAATTTGCATTAAAGTATACTTGAGAATGAAATACTTCTGTATTACACATTTGTTTACGAGACAACTCGTATTCTAGAAGATACGTGCAATCGAAAGTTTTTAGACGCAATTTTTATTTGGAGGTGGAAACGAGAAGGAGGGCCGGCAAATACTTAATAGATATAGGGAACATGAAGGACGGAAGGTTGCCTAAAATATGTTTAAAAGAGGAAATAACGAGTATTAATTAATGGAAATCCGTGACGGTGGGGGTGGAACTCGAGGAAGCTATGGTTGAGGTGGGAGACGGGGTTATTAATGTTTTATTAAGAAATGGACAAAGTAGAGGGAGAGTAGAGAAACTTCTAAAAGAGGGAAGTAAAAGAAAAATAGAGCAGTATACGCAGAAGGAGAGGGTGGAAAAGAGAAGGATATTGAGCAAGAATAAGATGTGCTAATGTAGGAATAAAAGGGAGAAAGGACTACGGAAATTGAAAATCCAGAGTGTGTCAAAAAGAAGAGGAAAGTCTCGGACATATATTATGGATTTGTGAAACTGCGAGAAGAGAGATTAAAGAAGATTGGCTAACAAAAATAGAGAAGTGGACAGTTGGTCTGGCAAGTCGGGATCTATCCTCGGAGCTATCGAAACGATTGAGAGGTGAATCTTGGCTAGAAATGTGCGCGAATACGTTGGAGCTTTTGAGAAAATCATCATATCAGAAGAAAAGCAGAGCGAAAAAAGAAAGAGGAGAGGGAAGCCAAAGAGTTGAAAGGGAGTGGTAGTAACAGAGAGAAGAGTACCTATTGTCATAATAAACTAAGATTGTAGTATATAATAATAATAAGTTTATAAGAGAGGGTATGTAAAAGCTTGGAGAAACCGTACATTAATCAATAAATTAATGAAATTAGAGGAATTTTGAGAAATTCACAAGTGCGCGAAAAATGCGATGAAAAATGTGAAAAACAAACAAAATTGAGCAAGCTCAGTCCATTGAAGTGAATGACTAACGAAAATAATCATCTATAGCTTGAGATATACCTAATTAATACTATATTCAATGACACAGTGTCAATTTCTGGACCTATGTACTAACTTTTTATTAGCGGAATATTTGCAACTTAAAAAAACGATGCTCTGTAAAATACAAACCATGCATCTAATCCAATTGGAGTCTGCATCGTTCATACTAAATTATCAATTAATTTGTAGCTTTGATTTTCTAAACTAGTTTACTTGCTAAGACAAACGCAGAGTGTTGTAATAAAATTTTTTAAAAATGAAATTCACATAGCTTATACGCACGATTGGTATTAACTTTTGTGATATTTTAAACATCGTTTGAAAGAGAATTATCGGAAAATTTCTATTGTAAACTCTTTCAATAATGGAAGAATAATTCATTTGTATTAATCAACAAATACGATATATATATATATATATTATCTAATAATAATAGTAATAAATTAATAATTTGGATAAACTTAAGGTAGGATCTCTGTACTAAGACTATAATTTAAAATTTGAGGAAAAATTTCTATTGAAAATTCTCTTCTAATTTGAATGAATTTTCCAGGATACAGAATTATGTAAAGATTACAAAGTGAGCAGTGTGGAAATAACTTTGGCAGCGGTATTTCACACAACTCAAGCGTTCTCTAGCACCAAGCATTTGTGTATTTCTCCCTCTCTGGATTAGCGTTGTTCAAGCGTTACAACCAAGCTCAAAAACGGTCAGCCTAAAATTCAAGTCTCTCTCTCTTTCTCTCTCTCAAATCTGATGAAATTTATTTACATTCCGCGTCTGTCATGGAGAATTCTGACAGCTCCGTTAATCTTCCCTTTGAGAGCCTTCTCTCCTTCTTCCCTCTACATACACATCGATGTTTGATTATGCAACACCATGGTCGATCTTCGCACAGAGATTTTTGGCGAATGTCCCAAAGAATAATGTGGACCAGGGCATTCCCAAAATAGTATTTTCTATCGGACGTACAAATGCTTGAAAATTTCTTTTTTCCAATTAATTATCCTCCTATTTTCAAACAATTCTCTTCTCTCTTTGCATTAATTTCCTTCTCTTTGTTATCAATTTTTTTTTACTCATAAATAAATCATATAAATTTGCATGAATTTCCAAAATAGTATTTCCAATCTGACCGACCAATCACTGAATAATTTTCAATAATTTTTTTTTTCTTTTACAATTAAAATTCTGAAAAATACTGCATGAATATAAAATTGCAATCTTATATTCATTCCTAAATTTATTATGTTTTCTCATTTATTTTGGTTCTAGAAAAAAAATCTTATTCTCATTGAGACACGGAAAGATTTGAAAATTTGTATTTCTAGTAAATAATCTTGAGTTTTGCATTCATTATTTTCTATCTCTAAACAGAGTTTATTTAATTGTGAAATAACAAGAATCCTCAAGTTTCTCATTTCAAATAATAATTTGCATTTTAGCATTGATATTCTTCACTGTCGGCGGACATTTTCATTTGTACAATTTGAAAATGCTAAAATATACAAAATGTTTTTTCATTTAATAAGCTGCAATTTTGCATCAATTCTCTTGACTATGAGCAACTTTTCTTTACTCCAATTGATTATAAATTAATTCTTTTAACTATAAATTAAAACAATGACAAAGAATTTTTGACAAATGGAAATAGTCATTGGCAACATAATTTTTTTTCTTCATAGATGTACAAATAGTGAAAAATTTGTTTCTTCAATGAATATCTCATATTCCTTGCAATTAAAAAAAGGCTATAATTTTAAAAGTTAAGAATAGAAAATTTACAAAAATGAAAATATTTGATGATTCAAAAAATAGTGTTTTTTTTTGTCAAATGCCCAAATGGTTAAATATTTCTTTTTTTTTGTTTGTTGAATAAATAAATTTCTTTTTAGTATTGCTTCTATAAATTCAAAGCAACTTCTCTTCTCCCCAATTGCAAAAAGGGCTAGAAAAATCTAAAATTGAAAAATAGAAGATTTATAAAAATGAAAATGTTTATTGAAAAATAATTTTTTTCAATTCTGTCTGTTGTCTTAAGTAGCCAATTTCTCCATAAAATAAAGAAATATAAATAGAAAAAATAAGAAATGAAAAATGAAGAGAAGCAAAATAGAAACTTACATTCATGATACGTCGCAACCACAAATCCTTGCTGACTTTCTTCTTGGCACTTTGGTTGCTATGGCAAGCGTGACGCACAATTAAACAACAAAAAAATGCTGTATAGCAAAATGTTTAAACTGCTCTGAGAAAAATGTCACCGTCTTATCTGAGAATTTCATTAATTAAGGTTAAGTGATTTGTTAAGTTGATAATTTAAGAATCGGGTGAGTTTCCTTAGTAACTTGAGGCCCATCAAAATTTCGGCAATTCTCCTTAATTTTTTCAAATTCTTTAAAAATTCGTCAATTTCGCGTCCGAAAGTTCGTCTCGGAATTTTTCCTTCTCCGCACTTTCATTCAGTGGACACTCCCAAAATGCTTTGGCTCGAATAAATAGCACTGACGAATCATCGGTAATGTGAAATTCCGCGTAGCCGTGAAAAATTCACCGTACTTGTATAATACTTTCACTGCGTGGCTCAAGCCGTGAAAACTCGTGGTTACTCTGGTGAGGTGAACATTTTCTTTCAATTATTCTCGTCAATCAAGACGCAAGAAAAAAAAAAACAACAAAAATTCGTTAGGTTTCACAGCGATAATGAAGGTTTCAAAAATAACATTAAAATAGTGTTCACAACCACTGGGTTAATTGACGACTGTCAAGACTCATTTCATAACTCGTTTATACTCTCACTCGCGTTTATAAGTGTTAGTGGCTGGTTGCTGGTTGCTGCTTGCTGCTAGCTGCTAGCTGCTAGCTGCTAGCTGCTGCCTGCTGCTGCTGCTGCTGCTGCTGCTGCCAACCACCACACAACCACTGCTTTAGCTTCACGACCCTTTTTTTTCTTCTTTCTCTCACTCTCGTTTTCAGAGCCTTTTTTTCTTCTCCCTTCGTGCACTTGGAAAAGGCGCTTGACAAAAAAGAAGCGCCCTAAAACTTGCTGAGAATTTTGTGCGAATCCCTAACGTGCGGGAAACACGCGTTCATCACTCTCCTTGTCCATCCACCAATTATTTATACAGTCGTGAATGCATATTTTTGATGAAAAAAAGGAAAAAGGAAAAGGTGGCGTCCCTATGTGTGTGTGTTTGTGTGAGACTTGAGCTTCGACTAGGTTTTCAAAGGTTAGATTGGTCGATGTCGCGACGAGAATTAAGGCAAAGTGGCATTACCGACGGAACTAGCGTTCTTTTTTTCTATATATATGACGCTCTCCGCCGATAATTCTGTCTTTCCTATCTTTCAGAAGAGATGATAATTCTCTTGAAAATATTCAGTGACTAAGGCAAAATAGAATGCAACATTTTATCTGACTCCGTCGGTAAGATAATCTTGACGTTTTTGTGCCTTCTGGCAGAGATGAACAGGGATATGTATAATAGCAATGTAATATCTTCAACCTCGTAATTTCCTAGCGGTGCTGCGAGAACTAATTTTAAAATCAGACCTGTCGGTAAAGTCGTACGTGGATAATACCGGATACCAATTCGCCGACAAACGTCTAAGCAGCATATGAAGACGTCGATAAAAGAGTAAGCTACGCCGTTATAATTGTGCAAGGGGTTCTCAGCGTGAAAAAGTCCGTTTATTAAGCGCTGGATTTTCATGTTAAATAATTATGTGCAATATTTCTTCCTATTATTAGAGGATTTGTTAACGCTTCTTAATGAAAAAAACGTCATTGAATCAGTCATGAAGAGGAAACGAAATACGTATAAAAAGTCATAATCACTTTACAAATTTGTTGAGGAACACACTTATTTTTGATTAATCATTTATTATTAATTACACACGACTGATCGTTACAACGTAAAGTTGTAAGGCGATGTGCTACATATGTTTCCGTCGTTCTCTCTTGCACTCGTGGCGACTCAGTCGGTGTAGCACATCACTTTAAAGCAAGTCTAAAAGCAAATACCGCAGATCAATATGAATTATCCTCATTCTAAGCATCTTTCTGAAATAGCGTTATTAGCACGGTGCCTGGAAGTGGTAGATTGCAACCATCAAAGTTTTTGTAAATGATTCCATAAATAACATTCGCTTCTTTTCGCTTTTTGTACAATCAATGAAGTGAAAATTCTTTTTTCATATGTGAATGATAATACTTCAAATCGAAACTTGAAATAAGAAATGTATGAAAATTCTTAGATGACTACGGCGGTGATGAAATAAATTTAGAGAGGCACACTACGATTGAAATATGTCGGATTATTCATCTCTGGCCGAAAAGGCGAAGAGCGAGGGTTTCACAATCAGTGAGCTTTCGAGCGGCAATGCCTATCCGCAGAAAATTATGAATTATTGCCGTCTTATACTCTCGGATTGGTTTGAGCCCAGTCACTGTTGTTACGAGCATCACATTCAAGCACTAGAATTTCTTACGAAACTCAAGATCTTCTCTCGAAGTAAATATAATAATAGAGCCGCTTCGAAAAAGAACCTGAGAGTGTACAGCCGCAGTGTAGAAAACTTAAAACCGTGGCACACCGGTGAATCATGAAACGGAATTAACCTGACTAATAATAATAATTGTAAGGTACTTCTATTGCTTTCGAGTGTGAAGTGGCGAAATTTATAGTCTTTGTCTACCGAAAATATACATGGGCTTTATATCTATACTAGGCTACTCATACAAGCTGAGGCGCGTGCCTGCAGAACTCTTGCGCTACTGCGCTCTTATAAAGCTTTAAAAAAAGATTACGGGGGCCGCAGCGCCTGTCCTCTTCTTCTTCTATTTGCCCGGACCCCTCTCCTTAGGGTAAAAGCGCCCGACCTCTTATGTCAAATTTAACACCAAACTGAACTTGTTTATCACGGACTTTCCTGGTAACCAATCACAGGGCGAATAAAACTATGACAATGATTTCTGTTACGCATGAACATTTTAAAAGAGGATCTAATCTAACATATATATATATATGTGTGTGTTGCATAATATATAGTCAATCGTATATATGCATATACGGCTAATGCTCCGAGCGCTGTTTACAGCTCCGAGAGCTGTTTATATTGAAAAACAAGTGGTACTAATTGCCTTAACGCGCGAAATGTGCAAAATATATGTCGCCTGAATAAAGAAAAATATATAAACAAAAAAAAAATAATTTCTTTGTAAACTAAGAAGTAATCGAACCCGAAATATCTGCATCTTACGCTGTAACTGAAGACACTCGAGCAAACAACATTGACTCGTACATCTTAATTAGTGCTCGGACTTATACGGATACCCGAATCCCGAATTGATTTAATTTAACGAACGCAAAGCTTGAAATCCGCGGAACCAAATCCAAATACCCGGAAAATTTTGGGTTATCATATACGGCAAATTTGATGTATCAGAACTGCGAGATATTTTGTTGTCGCGTAACGGATATTTGCGGGTACCCGAAAAAGTCCGAGCACCAATCTTAATAAATCTTGCTTATACCTATAGAGCTCGCTTGCTGTATACCGAGGTCACCGTCTCCCAGTCAGGATCAATTTTTTCTGTCAGATATAACCATTTTTCCATTGTGCTTAGATTACGCAGCATTAAAAAATCGCTTTTTTACATACGCAAAAAATGTTATCCATCGATGAAGTTTTTCAAGAATGGAAATCTCTGAATTTTTAAGTGCTCGGAAAAGAGTGATTTGGCAATTGCGTGTAACTGTGAACACAATACTTTTATTGACAATAGGATAGAATATATAACAATAAGTAAGAAAATACAATAGAAATATAAACGAAAAGCGAAAATAAAAGGGCCACAGTCAGCTGTTAGAATAAGCGCGTTTCCGATTTGATGAGGAGGCAAGATTTCGTGCATGGAAGAGTACACACGTTTCTTTGTAAATAACATCGAGCAATCGTTGAGTTTCTCTACCATGACGGGGAGCCTGCTTTTTTCTTTGGTTCGCCCTCAGCCTTTTTGCGATTTTTTGTCTTTATTTTACTTGAGTGAAATCGCTTTGAGGATGATGCATGTTATAATGATCTGCCGTACCGAATCGAATTTAGTACCTTTTTTTGTCTAGAGACTTGATTTTCGTTGCTAAAATATACATTTTTTTAGTCTCTCGCACTCGTCCTTTCCGGTTCTGACTTTGTAAATATCGGGAGAAGCGGGCACGATAGTCTAGTTGTGTGTCTAGCCATTTTTAAATGTACATCGTGGATAACAACTAACAGCGAGGTGTTGAAGGGAAAGAATTAAAAGAAATTATTAAATTTAATTAATAAAAATAGTTATCTATTTATCGATATCAAATGGAGATATTAAATAAGATATCTTATTATATTAAAAAGATATCTTATTTAATATCTCCACTTGATATCGATAAATAGATAACTATTTGGTGCCCTGTAATTGATAACCATCGAACAAATATAACCCCGGGAATATGTTGTCCACAACTCGACTTTTTGTGTACATATTACCGGAAAGATGACTTACAGACAACGTTGTCTATAAGTCATCTTTTTTATTCCATGGCAGGAATAATATGCGGTTATCCGAAAGGTATTGTATCGATGTCTTTTGGATTTTACTTGTTCAGCCCTGCCCGCGACGATCGCCGGCGCATATCGAAGAAATTTTTATCAGGAGTATTTATCAAGAAAATAGAAAAAAAATAGTTGTTCATCATCATCACCGGGAGAATTTTGGTAAGTACACTGATACATAGAGTGTTTTTTTATTATTTCACGTGGTGCAATAATGAGTACGCTCGTATATAACCCCTCGCTTCGCGCGTGCAACCTAATAAAAAAATGTCGAGTTGTTCGGATTTATAGTAAGAATAATTAATCTTACTAGCGCCGGTCGTGGCTCGAGGAATTTTCGTAGCCCTTTTGAGATGAACGCAGCGAAGGGGGAAAGGGGAGCAACATGTTTAAAAATAAACGAGACTGTACACTTGTAAACTTGCAGGTTGAGGATAAGTTTATTAAAGTGCAATAACTATAGTGCTAGCGAACGCAATATAAACTCTGCGCGTATTACTGCCGCGAGGTGTTCGACGTGACTGACTCACTTTCGGGAGATCGAGAGAGGCACACGACGAGACACACAAGAAAGAAAGAAAGGGGAAGGGGTCTTCCCTTCGTCGCGATATGTGACAATACCCTCGATATATATTTCCTCAGATACATTTCGCCATATACATTTTAATAAGTCGCAAGAGCAATCGTAAACACGAGTCAATACTTGTCGAAAAAGATTTTCTTACTTCGCACTCGTATCGTAATGTGCTTTTACGGGAATTACCCATTTTTTAATAATATTTTTTTGGATTAGTGGTGTGGGTGCTGGGGCCTCCAGAAAAATCAAAGCTGTCCACTTTCACATTTCCAGGATTAATCGTTCGTAAGTATATTACATTACTTATATGAATCACATTATTTTTAACGGAACGCAATATTGAAGTCATGGTTTTTTTTTCATAATGTTCACAGAAATGGTACGGGCTTCGCATCACGACGTGAAGATTAAATTTGTTCAGTAGAAGTTAGCGGAATGGCTTCGTCGCGGAGGCGATCGCATAAAAGCGTCAATGACAGCGGCTACGAAGAAACGTCGTGGACAGGAGGATCGCGAAGCCGAATAATGAGAAAGTATTACACAACAACAAAAAGTCTCGAAGCTCTATACCTAGGAAGAAATAAATTTTCATTTTCTATTTTCCATAATACATGCACTTAATTATTTATAACCACCCGATTATACATATCAATTGACAACCATTAACATGTATATATCGGTGGCAGTCCTCTGGAAAATGTATAGTAACAAACGTATTTTAATTTTAAGTCCATACGCCTATTTTTATATTTCATTATCTTTTTCTATTGGTACTATGAGAACTTTTAATTGTGACTAACAATTGAAAGTGCTATGGTAACAACTGAGGCGAGAAAGGTATTGTTAATATAAAAATATGCGTATGGACTTACAATTAACATAGTTTGTCACTATACATTTTCCAGGGTCTACCACCGATATATAAATGTGAAAAAGGATATCCTTTGGATTCGTCCAGTGGATATCATTAAAAAGGTGCCATTACGTCGTCATTTATATGTCGTCTATAAGTAACCATTAAGGTAACTATATAGATGCTATTATAATAGCATCCTTTTGCCGACAAATAATGGTTGGCAACATGACATCATTGCGATATATCAGTTATCCGTTAACAAAAAGTTAACGTTTTGACCACCACAAGGTTGTGTCCTGTACTTAACATTTTTAATGGTGTCGGTCAGATATGCCCGCAAGATGACAATAAGTGGCCTTTTCGGTCACCGATAACAGTTCAAAATATGATACCAGTTTGACAACAATTTGACGTCATCAAAAAGTCATAATTCCGTTACGCCACTGTTACCTTTCTGGCGGACATAAGTGATACTATTTCGTATACAAAAAGACGCCCGGTGTAAATGTATGTTCACCCGATGTAATCTCCCAATCAACATTCAGTTATCCATATCTTTTGTGTGTCATCATTTCGATGCCTTTCGGATAACTGAATGTTGATTAGGAGATTACATCGGGTGAACATACATTTACACCGCAAGCTCTCTTTCGATGAGCATAACAGAACTTACACTTGGCAGAAGTCTTTTTTTATGACAAAGAAAACGACAACTATGTAAAAAATATTTTTCAACAGAGATTCGCGACTGCGAAGGCTATTCCGGGATTGAAAAATATCATAGCTTCATACCCATGTCGAAAGAAACATTAATCATAACTCGATATTTCGCAATGACCGAGAAAACTATCTTTTCGAAACAAAAAAGAACTGGTGCGGAAATATCAGAGTGAACAACGCAATTGATCAATCGATGTCAATGAGTGTATGTCATTTTTACTTAACTCAACGTTGTGTTCAAGAGTAATAAGAAAAATTAAAAAACACGAAATATTCGGTAAAAATTTGGAAACATAAAGAAAGAAAATAAAAAATGTTCATAAATTAACACATGAAAATAAGTAATACGTTTAAGCCCTCGTCGTCAAATGCTCAATTAAATTTTCATCGGAGTTATGTTGCTTTTTTACCAAATATCATTTTTTTCCTTCAATTTCAACTCAATTTCTTCTTAAACTAAAAAAGAAATTTCAAGATTAAACTGCTATAAACATTCCGAAGATTGTGTTCTCGGTAAATCGGGCTTTAAATAAAATATTGGTTTGTATGGAGAATACGATGAAACAATAAATATTGCCAAAAAGGAATGTCCTAACATTGAAAAACGGATACTTATTTTTTTTTAATTTCAAACTGCTGTAACACTTGATTTTCCCATGAATAAAAAAATACTCAACAATTGACATTCACTTACAGAATTTGACGCAATTTTTCCGATAACAATATCTAATGTCCAAACCGTATATTTGGATTACATTAGATTTGTCGATGCGATTAATCGTTCATAAGATATACTACAGATTAAATTTTTAAAAATGAAAGAATTGGCAGATTCCGGCAGGAATTTTTTTTTATTTGCAATTTGGTGTACCTATTAGAACCACTGGAAGAAATAGCAAATTATTGGACAAATAGAAAGAAGAGGTGCAGAATGGTGAGGGACAGACTCTATCTGGCTGTTGCATTTCTTTCCATTTAGTCCTGGCGCCCACGTACCTTCTGTGTACACTAAAAGGTCCATTCGAAAACCTAGGTGGGTCCTTTAGATTTTCGTCCCCTGAATCCGAGAATGTTGGTTATTTTTTCGAAAAAGTGGTAGAACATATTGTTATTAACAATTTAATTGTTTAAACCGCTATATTCCGGAAACTATTGGAGATATCGAAAAAATTTCCAAATGATAAATTGATCCTCTGTTTAAGCCGAACAAAAGTTGCCATTACATTTTTTGCCGTATATGCACAACTTTCCGACTTCTAGAAAGGTAAGCAATTTCAGCGCAGGCCGATGCAGTTTTCGCGCCGGCAACCGTGCGCGCTCGGATTTCAGATACCGTAGCATCGCATGTATTCGACATAGCGACATTTGATAGTAGCGTTTTTTAATTTAGAAAATGTAAGCTTTACGATGATCAAAGAAAATAAGTGAAATGTCGAAAAATAACAAGATGGCGACGGGTTGAAGGGAGAAAGTTGAATGAAAAAGTGGGTTGCACGTTTTTTCAGATATCTCCGGCTCTAATTGTCCGATTGAACTTGACCAGAGCTCAATGTAAAGAGATTTATTTTACGAATCTAACTACGTGTGGATGATATCGATAGCTCCAAAAACATGGGAGTTGCATCCCTTGGAAGTAATGCAATTTGCAGCGTGAAAGAGCGCGATATAATCGCGTTACGCGTGGCCTTTGCCGCTGGATTATCCGAACACATTTACAAATACACCGTATGTGCATTTGATGTCGATAAATAAATTTATGGATAATAATCTACGATGTAACATTCGCACATTACATATTGCGTACATTGTTGTATCTCGGGCGTTTTGCCACGGCAATACAAACATATAGTGCGCTGCAAGCAAGTTGAGACTTGTTTATTTACAGTCTGTCTACAGCGCTGCGCTTAGTTTTATTATTAGTTCGTCCTGGCAGTTCGTCGCGTGCGCATCGATGCGCGACAATGGAGGAAAATGCAGTGCTCCTCACTCTTAAAAAGGCGGAGAGTGTCATTCTCTGCATTATTTGCCAAAAGAAAAATGCTAAGCCTTTGAGCAGTGGAGAAAAAGGCCGCAAGAGAGTTCGAAGCGCAGCGGAACGACGAAAAGATGAAGTTTTTCAACGTTGGCGAAATATAGAAGATGACAGTGAGTTCGAAAATGATTAGGGTGTTTCATTTTTATTTATTTTTTTCGTTTTTTTTTCTCAACCTGTCAGTGTTAAGTCAGAAGTATTTTAATGGTTTGGCGTACTCGATATTACCCATCGATTATCTCATATATCGATACTGCGCGCGCATCCACGATACGCGCTGTAACGTTTTCTTATTCAGTCGTTGCTCACCGGCCTACAAGCCATGACGCTTTAAAATAAAAGTCTGGACGTACTATATCATAAAGGAATTGTGTACCTGTTATTTCTCCTCTCCTCTCTCTCGTATGGGCAATAGTAAAAAGCCTCAACAGGTTATGGGCCCTGGCACCCTTATTGCACTGTTTTGTTGCCGGGAAAAGTGAGAGTGAGAGTGTACGAAAAAAAAAAAAAAATTAAAAAAAAACCGCCTATGAATCGCGATAGTGCTGCATCAGCCTTGTGTCTCGGACCGTTAGACCGGGCGGCCGCTATGTTTTTTTTTCTTTCTCTCGGAGGTTTCTCGTGAAGAGAGCCAGTGATTTCATTTTTTTTCTCGTGTTCAAGTGAAGTGCTCGAACTGAAAAATGCCGGACGAATTTTCGCCGCGTATGTTCAAGAGGTTCGACGGTTCAAACTTCCAGGCTTGGAAGTTTCAGATTACCGCTGTTCTTATGGCAAATGAGATTTTTGATATAGTGGATGGAAGGAGGACTAAACCGGAGAATGTGAAAGGGGTACAAATGCTGCTTTAACAAAGACTTGGATTCGCGACGATACGAAGGCGATGGCGATCATTGCCTCAACGATGGAAAATGAACAAGCGAGAGCATAATAGTATGTACGTCGTCCAATGAGCTCTGGGATAGGCTAAGTCGTGTTCATGAGCAAAAGTCCGAAACAAACAAGCTGATTCTCACTCAACGGTTTTACGAATACAAGATGTCTGCGACAGACTCTGTATCTCAACATATTACACGCGTTCAAAATATGACCAGACAGCTCGTTGACTTGGGAGCGACAATTACGGATCTTACTGTAATGGAAAAAATTCTCTCGGGTTTGTCATCAAAATACAATAATCTGCAAACGGCTTGGGATAGTGTTGATCCAGGTAGACGAACCGTCGAATATCTCCAAGAGAGGCTGTTGAGAGAAGAAGGTCGTTTGAATTCCGAAGGTGACGCGACAAGTGCTCTAGCAGTGAATGAACAAAGGAAATCAAACAATAACAGTGGACAATCGAGAGAGAAAAACAAAAAGAAAAAGTCGAAGAAAAACGTAGTGTGCTACAAGTGTCAGGCTAAAGGCCATTACGCGGTTGAGTGTCCACAGAAGAAAGGTGAAGTAAACAATAACAGTGGACAGTCGAGTAGTAATCGTGCGTTTCTAGCTGCTACATTTGTGAAAAATAACGGCGCTAGTGTATCGAGCAGCCGGTATCAGAAACCCACGATGAATAATAAGAAAGATCTCTTACAAATTGTGATGTAGTGAATGTGATGTTAACAGTGTAGCGGCGCATGCGTATTACACGCCTTTGATTACTCGCGCTGTTAAGCGAGTCGAGACCGCATTCGCTCGGTAATCCTGCATTCGGCTACACGCATAAATAAAGTATCTCTTTATAAATCAATAAATTTATAGATTGTGAAAATATTTATTTCATTGATTATTGTTGTTAAGACTCGACGTATCGACCTAATTTTTTTATGGATGGAATTTTTGACACGCGCTCTCGGGGTCTGAGATATCGGTGTCGAAGATTCTGATGTTATCGACACTCCTACAAGGGAAAGTTTCAAACATATTTCGAATCCTTGAGTTTTTATTTAGTTCGCTCTAATTGCTCCACCAGTTCATTAAGAATTGATGGAGCAACCAGAGCGACCCATTTTTTACAATTAAAACAAATCGTGAAAAAATATTGCCACAGCCCGGGTTTGAACCGGGAACCTCGGATCACTAGTCCGATGCGTTACCAATTACACCACCGTGGCTATGGCGACATTAATTCACGATTCCCTTCAAAGTTTAACGTCAATATATGATTTTAAGAATTTGTTATTGGTTTTGGTCGTTTTTTTATAACATTATTGTTGTTTTCACGATTTGTTTTAATTGTAAAAAATGGGTCGCTCTGGTTGCTCCATCAATTCTTAATGAACTGGTGGAGCAATTAGAGCGAACTAAATAAAAACTCAAGGATTCGAAATATGTTTGAAACTTTCCCTTGTAGGAGTGTCGATAACATCAGAATCTTCGACACCGATATCTCAGACCCCGAGAGCGCGTGTCAAAAATTCCATCCATAAAAAAATTAGGTCGATACGTCGAGTCTTAACAACAATAATGTTATAAAAAAACGACCAAAACCAATAACAAATTTATTTCATTGAGTACCTGAAAACATTATACAAATCGATGATCGAGAAGTATGGCATACTGACAGTGGTGCGTCTGCACATATTACCTCGCGAAGAGACTGGTTAGTTGATTTTCGTGCTACGAGCGGCGACACTGTCTCATTCGGCGATGACGGTGTTTGTCAAGTGACAGGTGTAGGAAAGGTAAACATTGAGAAGTTTGTAAACGGTAAGTGGTGTAACGCAGTGTTAGAAAATGTTTTATTGGTACCTCGAGTTACCAAAAATTTGTTTTCCGTTGGCGCGTGCGCAGAGAAAGGTTTTTCCATAAATTTTGCAAATGACGAGGTCGAGATATCGAAGAATGGTGTTGTTCAAGCTACTGGTGTCAGACAATTGAACCGACTGTACCGGTTGTTTTTTCGGGTTCCGCGAATGGGCAACGAAGCAAACGTTTCAGTGACAAACTTGAGGTTATGGCACGAGAGACTCGGCCATATACACAAACGAGCCTTGTGTGAGCTTGTTAAAACGGACCTCTACAACGGAGTGACCTTGAAAAACACTTTAGACTTTTTTTTGTGAACCTAGCCAAATTGGAAAAGCGCATTGGTTGCCTTTTAAGAAGATAACGGATCGACCGAGTAAACAACCTGGTGAAGTGGTCCATAGTGACGTCTGTGGGCCGATGTCGGTTCAGTCTCTCGGTGGAGCAAGGTTTTTTGCGATCTTCAAGGACAATGCTACTGGGTTTCGTATGGTATATTTTCTGAAGCATAAATCCGATGTTTTTGATTGTTTTAGAGAATATGAGCGTTACGTAGCCAACAAGTTTGGTCGCTGTATTACTACGCTACGCTCAGATAATGGTCTTGAGTATTGTAACAAAAAGATGCACGACTATCTGGCAACTCGTGGCATTGTCATGGAAAATACGGCCCCATATACCCCCGAGCAGAATGGCAAGGCGGAGAGGGAGAATCGGTCAATTGTCGAATGCTCTAGAACAATGCTTCAGGCAAAAGGCTTTCCGACTTTCCTCTGGGCGGAAGCCGTAAGTACTGCTGTTTACACTTTAAATCGAGCAGGACAGTCTCGCACCAGCAGAAGCAAGACACCATTTGAAATGTGGACGAACACCAAACTCGACGTTAGCCACATGAGAATATTCGGATCTGACGCGTATGTACACATACCAAAACAATTTTCTCGAAAGTTCGATCGTCGTGCCAAGAAAAGTATTTTGGTTGGTTATCAAAACGATTCCTCAAATTACAGACTCTATGATCCTGAAAAAAAAACGGTATCAGTGTCTAGAAATGTGACGTTCTGTGAGCAGACAAGTGAGGAGAAGCGGGAAGTTTCACCGAAGACTACAACAGAGTGTGAATTGTCTCTTGGAAATGTGGGTTAACGAGATTTGCGAGTAGTCGACGATGTACAAGCAGCAGTCGAAATCGGTAATAACGATCTCTAAGCAAGAGTTCGTAAAATACCTCTCGTCGATAACGTAAGGGAACGGGAGGATGTACAAAACGTAGCTGAACAAAGTACTCGACAGCAACAAGACACGACTCGTCAACTCAGGGATAGAGGTGCTACAAAGAAGCCGTCCAGATATCAACTGAATCTCGTTCAGTGTTATGTTCCTGAAACGGATGAAGAGGCTCTCTCGGGACCAGAAGCTTCTTGCTGGAGAAAGGCGATTAATGAAGAGCTTGAAGCTCACAACAGCAACGAAACTTGGATAATTGTGCCTAGAGTTCCGGGGAAAAAAACGATTGATTCTAAATGGGTCTTTAAGGTTTTACGCGACGTCAACGAGGATGTATATCGCTACAAGGCACGCTTATGCGCTCGAGGCTTCCAACAACGCGAAGGTATAGACTATCATAACACTTTTTCGCCTGTAATCCAGTACGATTCGTTGCGCGTGATTTTGGCAAAAATAGCAGAAGAAGATTTAGAAGTACTTCAGTTCGACGTTAGAACCGCATTTCTCCATGGGGAATTGGAAGAGGATATCAGGATGGAGGTTCCTTGTGGTCTCGACGTTGGAAAAGTAAATAGTGATCGTGCGAGTGTTGTTTGTCGGCTCAACAAGTTCTTGTACGGACTTAAACAATCTCCAAGATGTTGGAACGCTAAGTTTTGTGAGTTCTTGAAGAAGTTGAACCTGAAAGAAACTGAAGCTGACAAATGTGTTTTCGTAGGTGATTTTAAAAACACCAAAGTGTATTTAGCACTTTTCGTTGATGACGGTTTAATCGCGGCGAAGTCAGAATCGGTTCTCAAGTCAATCGTTGAATTGTTAAACGAATCATTCGAAATCACTGTTAGTGATGGAAGTCATTTCGTAGGCGTACAAATATGCCGAGACCGCGAACAAAAGACGTTATTGATTCATCAAGTCGCATACGCGAGGAAAATAATTGAAAAATTCGGTATGTCAGATGTAAAAGGTGTCTCAGTGCCGGCTGATACACGCACTGTTCTTTATCCGGTAGAGTCAAACGAGGAAATCGATTACGTTCCTTATCGGGAAGCGATTGGTTCTCTCATGTTCCTCGCGATTGTGTCTCACCTTGATATTGATTTTGCGGTTATCGCGGTCAGCACGTTTTTGAATTGTCATAGTAAAAGTCATTGGCAAGCTGTAAAGCGAATTTTTGCGTATCTTGTTAAATCTCTAAACTACGGAATCGAATATCAGGGTAACGGAGGCGAATATGAACTAGTTGGGTATTCAGATGCGAATTACGCAAACGATATTCAAACAAGAAGGTCTACGACCGGTTATGCTTTCTTTATGGCCAACGGTGTAGTGACTTGGTCGTCTCAGAGGCAGCAATTAGTATCCGTCAGTTCTACCGTATCGGAGTACATTGCTGCTGCTACGGCTGCGAAAGAAGCCTTATGGTTGCGAAGTTTGTTATCTGGTATTGGACATCGATGTGAAAAAGCCACGGTTATTTGTGTTGATAATCGTAGTGCTATTTGTCTAGTCAAAAACCCAGAATATCATAAAAGGAGCAAACACATCGATGTTTGGTACCATTTTATCCGCGAAAAAGGAACCAAATTTTTTAAATTGATTAATTTATTAATTTATTAATTCATTAATTCATTAATTCATTAATTCATTAATTCATTAATTCATTTATTCATTAATTTACGGATGGTGCCTCCGAATCCTCGTAGAGGGGAACGGGTATCTCGGTTGAGCGCCAACCGAGCGCGTCTCCGGGTGGCGGAGAGGAGGGACCAGCACTGTGAGTTCTCACTCCGGAACTGGCTTGCGGGTGCCATACGGGACCCAGTCGGGGTAAAATCCGATTTGGGAAACTAAAGCCCTGCCGCGGACCACCTCCCCGAATCCTAAGGTGTAAGCCATCGT
Source organism: Perithous albicinctus (assembly GCA_964016905.1). Taxonomy (NCBI): domain Eukaryota; kingdom Metazoa; phylum Arthropoda; class Insecta; order Hymenoptera; family Ichneumonidae; genus Perithous; species Perithous albicinctus. The sequence continues at coordinate 1,588,180 of OZ024696.1, read as the reverse complement.
GCCGATGGGATGCATGGCACTTGGGTTGTAGTGTCTTTTACGATGCCCTTTGGGTACCAGGCGCCCCCCAATTGTATTTAGCCTTACCCCCCTAAGCAGGCTCTGGGGGGCGGGCTCTTTTACCTAGCTACTCGTGGGATTTTATGGAGTTTTCACATATAAAAAACACTCCTGAGGTTGAGTTGGTCTCGATTGAGGCCCTCTCATCCAATGACGCAGAGGTCATGATCGTGGAGACCACCGGGGACGGAGGGGCCTTGGCCCTTTTGAGCCAGGAGGTCATCCACGGATTGGCCCCTGACATGATAATTGAGGAGAAAGAGGGATCAGCGATAGCCGGTCCTACTGACTCCTCAATAACTATGCAAAAGAAAGGACGCAGCGGGGCGGCGAGGAGGAGGGCACGCAAAGCCAAATTGGCGATGCAGGCCGAAAACTCGGAGCAGCATAGCAGCGTCACATCTGATGCTCATATAAGCGACACTGGCACGGTAGAACTGCCCGCCAGTCAACCCGCCGGTGTCGTACAGGAGGGGTCCATGGTTCTGGGTCCTAAAAGACCCAGACCAGCGGACCACGCTCCACCGAAGACCCTAAAGGTCCCCAAGAAGGCAAGGGTTCTTCCACGACCGACTGGGTATGGTGACGCGGCAACGGCGGATAGGAAGATGGCCATTGTGCCATCTGAATATCCCGTGACGGTCCTCAGCCAGGAGGAGGGCGAACTGGTCGTGGCGGCGCTTCTCGACGTCCTGGATTCGGCACCCATGGGTAACGAGGCTCCACGCTTCGAAGGCCACCGCTACGACCAGGGAGCTCTGTGGGTGACCTGTACCGACGAGGGGGCCAAGTCGTGGCTGAAAAGAATGACCCCATATTTGAAGCCTTGGGATGGAGCCTCTCGCCTTATTCTAGGAAGGGAGGAGCTGCCCAAGCTAACGAAGATGACGGCCATTTTTCAGCATGCGACGGGTAGATCTCTGGGGGAGATTTACCAGCGGCTACAGCGCCACAATAGGAACCTGTGTACGCACCTGTGAAGGGTGTGGGACAGGAAGACTATTGGCGAGTGTGAGCACCTGGTGCTAGGTGTCGACGCGTCCTCCCTAAAGGCACTGGAGGACGTCAACTTTATCCCCCACTTCGGACTGGCAAGGGCTCGCTTTTACAGGGTCCAGGCCAGGTCCGGTGGGGGTAAAGATGGATTAGATTAGATGCGTTTATTGCACTAGGACAAACAGTCCTGTAAGGCAAAACATATACATTCGCGGTGGAGCGCCACAATACAGCACCCACCACAGTGGTTATTACAAAAGTACGCAAGAAACATATACAGAAGAGGGTACAGAGAAACATACCAAAACGTATATTACCTAGCAATAGGCCGTTTATCGACGCGGAAGTATACTCACACCACTTAACAACAGATCATACACCGCCGCCCTAAAAGCCCCCTTTGGTAAGCCCGCAATCGCAACATTTAATATATTATTGGCCGGCAAGTCGGACCAACGCTACCGCACCCGTAAGGGTATACGCGAAAAAGGCTACCTATGCGGCACTACCAGCGAAACCATTGACTGCCGAGACAACGGATGATGGGAAAATCCTTTGACTTCCACTGGCGTGCTTAGTGGAGAGAGCAGTTTGGCTACGTCGAGGGACCAGGGCCCGATCCCTCCGGAGCGCACGCACATTGTACATGCGCCCCGGGAGGGCCAAACCGTTGACCCCTCGACGCACTCACAGGGAACCTCGGGAAGGCCTGCTCCCTGTGTCCCGCCCGGACACAAGCCCAGAATTGTGTTTATTTAAGTGTTACTCTACGTTTTCGTTTGCGGGTGTTGTATTTGTGTGTGTGTGTTGTTATGAATGTCTGGTGTTTTGTTTGCGTATTGAGTTTTTGCTTGTTGTTCCAACGGTGACCTAAGCTATTCGCCGGGTAGGCGGCTTTCCCGAAGAGTCGGGCTCCTACCTACCCATCACCAGGGCTCCGACAGCACCTGGTTTGGCGAATGTTAAACTAACACTATCTTATACAACTAGTAGTTATCGCGGCGCGGTTGGTTTTCGTAAATTTTCGGCGTATCCCTCGATGTCCCTCGATGTCCCTCGATGTCCCTCGATGTCCCTCGATGTCCCTCGTTGATGCTGGAAACCTGAAACGTCGTCTTAAGAAAGCTACCTAACTAAATTGTCCCCGGTTCCGTACCCTCCGAGAAACGCTCGGCAAGTCGGGCCCGGTTGGACGATGCTTCTGTCCTCCTTGTTTCAGCCAATCCTTAAAAGGACAGGCTGACCCAAGGTGAGACAGTTGCACCAAGTTCCTTCCTAATCGCGGTTCTATGTTCAATCTACCTCTTCCCCTCTTATATCCTGTTGGTTCTCTTGACTCTTGAGCCAGAGAACCTCCCTATAGTAGTCTCTAAATACGGTGAAAGCCGATTTTGAATTGACCATAGAGCTCGCCGCCTCCGGCCAAGCTCTATTGCCGATAACTTCCCTCAGAGCGACTCTTTGGGGTTCGAAGTTCGGACAATCAAGGAGGAAGTGCTCAACTGTCTCCGGCACCCCACATTGCTGGCAGTCCTCCCCGTCCACAAGACCAAGCGACGCTAAGCGCCAGCGGAGTTTATTCGCTTGGAGCTTATAAACGATACCCCAAGGCTCCGCGTTCCCGTTCGATGTAACGAAGTTTCTCCAGCTTTCCCGCTTAGCCGCTTTAATCTCCCTGCGATATTCCCTCAACGAATCTCGGTATTCTCGCAGTTTGTGTGGTCGATCAGGGCTATCGAGATTTTCCGCCTGGAACGCACGTCTCTTACGATATGTATCTCTCTTGAGATTAGTCAACTTTACTGTCCACCACGGATTGGACTTCCTAAAACGTCTCCTTCTCGGCATCGACCCAGCACAGGCGTCCGTGAGGACTCCCGTAAGGATGTTTGCCAAGATTTCTACATCGTCCCTAGAGTTCAATTCCAGGACCTCGAGCCTAGTCCTCGTAAGGTCAGTGAGGATCGCATTGAATCGGTCCCAATGAGCCTTAACAACGTTAAAGCGATTCTTCCCGAGACTCTGCTCATTTCCTCTGGCTCTCGGTACCCTGAGACTGATCTCCAAGGCGTTATGATCGCTGCTCGTCCAGTCTTCGCGCACCCTCCAGTCCCCTGTAAGTCCTGCCATGGAAGAAGAACCCAAGGTTACATCGATGTAAGACGATCCGTTCGTCGACCAGAAGGTAGGAGGCTGCCTCGCGTCGTTCATCACATGTAGGCCAAACTCTCGAATCAGCTCCTCCAGTTTCTCACCCCGCTGATCGGTGGTATCCGATCCCCAGAGAGCCCAACATTATTGAAAATAGTGCGAGATGACATAAATCGATATTCCCGGAGCACGAATTTCCGCACACATGCAGTGCGTTGTGCTAAGTTGGGAAATAAACAACATTTGAAAGTTGGGGTTGCAGAGGACCACCGCCGCCCACGGTTTTTCCGACCTCACTGCCGCCACCTTCATTCCAATACCTAACCCGTAGGAAGTGTGACTCTGGTTTTGCTTCCGAGCGTACGGCTCTTGTAGGAGCAGCACGTCCAGTCGCTTCTCCTTTGCGAGTTCCCTAACTTCGCTTGAAACATCCACCGAGCGGCGCATGTTAAGCTGCAAAACCCTAATTTCTGTGGTATTGGCCATCCCGCGCGTGGCCAACCTAGTGGGGATTTGGAGTGGGGGAATTATTACATTCGCGGTTCTATCCTGTTCCGGTACGTCATTGAGCTCGACCCCGGTAGGTCGGGCTGCAACGACCCTATCGCATCTGTCCAGAACGATTTGGACCTCACGCTGGCCCGGTGCCACTTTATCTATCGCGGATCCATCTTCTTGATCTCCTATGTCATTGTGCTCCACCACGGTAGGCCGAGCCACAACGACCCTTTCCAATACGATTCTGATCGTACGTTGGCCCGGCGCCATTCTACTTATCGCGGGTCTCTCCTGTTCCGGTACGTCATTGGACTCGACCCCGGTAGGCCGAGCTGCAACGACCCTATCGCATCTGTCCAGCACGATTTGGACCTCACGCCGGCCCGGTGCCATTCTATCTATCGCGGTTCTACCTGCTTCCCTAGTCCTAACACGCTCAGCCACGGTAGGCTGAGACGCGTTTCCTATCGCAACCCTATCACACCGATCTACGACTATACGGACGGCACGAAGGCCGGCGACCTGGAGCCTACCAAGACCTCCACAGTCGGCCAAGCTCGTGGGGGCACAGAGACGCCTGGAGGGGCGAGATGACGAAGACGAAGACGAAGAAGAAGAAGAAGAAGAAGCCGTCCGCGCTCTCGAACCCGCACGAGCCCGGGACCTCGTCAAGGTGGCAGCCGTCTCTCCTCCTACTCGGGACGCTGCGTCTGGCTGCCGGCGCGAGACCAAACGAGCGCTCCTCCTAAGCCCCCCAATCCCCATTGAAAAAACATTTGCCATTTATTTCCACGAGTGTGGTCGGAAAGGAAGTCCGCCCAGGCAGAGCCGCCTTACCTGGGTAAGCCTAAATACTTTAGGAGGTCGGCTGGTATCCTAGAGGGATCGTTCGAGACTGCGCTATTTTACATCACCGCAGCCATGCAGCCGTCGGCACGATGCCTTCCACCTGAGATTCAGATGTTGTGTGCTCTTAGTCTGTCTGCTCACCTCAGGCCTGTCCGGCATGGTTGAACCTGCCAGGGGACGAAGTCCCCACCGGCATAGCCCCAAGGTTCATCGCAGCACGCAAGCCCCCCCACCACGTCAAGGTGGCACACTTGGGGGGGGGGGGGGGGGGGGGGCAATCGCAACAGGTAGAGTGTTCCATCCTAGCGCAGCGGCAATACAGAAGGCATTTCTTCTACACTCCGTTCTAAACGGCGCAATATACAATCTCCGCCTAGTCCCTTCCCGAGTTTCAACACTGGTAGCGGCCCAGTTAAACAGCCGTCTGAGATATGTGGGTTTACCACTAGATAAAATCGAGTGAGTGAGACACATAACCGACAGCTCTCGCCTCTTGGCAACTCTAAGCCAACCGAGACGTTGGTAGTACGGTGAAACATGCTCAAATCTGCTAGCATCAAATATAAAACGAACGCAAGAGTTAAACGCGACGTCAATAATTTTCTCACACTCGTCCGAGATCCCATAAAGGACCACATTGCAATAGTCCACAGTTGGCATGACAAGAGTCCTGATAAGCGCAACTCTAGCGTCAAAAGGCAATACTGCCCGACAAACCTTAAGCCTGTAGAGACAGCAATTAATCGCCTTCGCTACAGCTATAGCCTGTTCTCGCCAGTGAAAATCGTCCGACAAAATGACGCCAAGCAGTTTTACCGATCTTTCGAAAGATACAACCGATCGTCCATTCCAGACAGGGGGCAGGTTACCCTCACCCAACCTACAAACATAGGAATTGCTACCGAACACGATGGCATGCGTCTTATCACTATTGAGTACTAAGCCGTTCACAGCAGACCAGATACGAATAAGCAAAATATCTTTATTCAGAGTACTAACTAAATTATCACACCCACTCATAGTACCCCTGCAGAAAATCTGCAGGTCATCCGCATAAATTTTGTGGTCACAGTCACTTAGCGCAAATCTGATGTCATTCATATATAACGTAAAGAGGAGCAGCCCAAGCACAGAACCCTGCGGAACACCCCGAGAGGTAGCAACGAATCGCGATTTCACCCCCTCATCACCAAGTACTGTCTGAGTGCGACCAAGAAGATACGTGGCAAACCAATAAATGACCGAGTCAGAGATCCTCAGGTTACTCAATTTAGTAAGCAACAAGTCGTGTCTCACACGATCAAACGCTTTGGAAAAGTCAGAAAGCACCATACCCGTAAGCTGGCGCTTGTCTATTCCCTCACTCACATAATTAGAGATGCGAAGTAACGCCGTTTGCGTTCCGAAGTCCTTCCTGTATGCCGATTACAAAGGGTCGAGCAGATTGTTCGTCTCTAATGATACACTTAGCTGATCGGCAACAATTTTTTCCAGCACCTTCGACAGTGCGCATAGCAACGATATAGGCCTAAAGTCAGCTGGGCCAGACGGGGATTTAACCTTAGGTATAGGCCTGATAAGGGCCTGCTTCCAAATCTCCGGAAACACCGACGCCTCAAGCGAGAAATTAAAAAGGTGACGCAACGGCTGAAAAATAATCGGAAGAGCCATTTTTACTAACTTCATCGGCACTCCATCAGCCCCAGGTGAGCAACACGTAGCCGTAGTCAGCGCCTTTTCCAAAACTTCATCCGTAATATGCTCAAAAAAGAATCTCGCATCATCGAACGCCCTCCGTTTCGGCCAGTCCAAATTAGAGTGAAGATCCGTAGAGCAAGTTTCCGCAAAAAAGTTGTTCAACTCCTCGACAGGCACCTCGAGTTCCTGTTTCCGCGTGGTACTCTTCAGCAAGCCCAAATCTCTCAGCCTATCCCAGGCAGCCCTAGCATCCTTGACACAAGATAGCGCATCTCCATAGAACTTCCGCTTCGCGTCCCGAACCATCAGTTTGACTCGATTGCGCAGCTGCTTAAAGGTCCTTAACTTTTCGGCCTTGGCGTTCTCATTGTCAGAGCAAGTTCTATGCGCTCGTCTCGCCCTATCTCTTTCGCTCATTTTCTCTCTGATAGCAACCGTAAGCCACGGAGCAATCGGTTGTTTCCTCGGCCTAAAGCAGCGAAAAGGAGCGTGGATATCAAAACAATTCACAAGCGCCGTGTTAAGGAAATCCACCTTAGCATCAACAGTGGTAAGAGCATAGTCACAATAGTCACAATAGTCACGCCAGTTATAGTTCCCAAGATCTAGCAAGAATGCATCCTCAACAAAACTTCGGAAATCTCTCGCAACTCGTTCCCTTGCCGGCTCACAATCCAATTCTAAATTGTAAGTAACTCTAATATAATCGTGTCCAGAGAAAGGCGTAGGACCCTGTTCAACTTTCCCTAGATTGTCTTCACTATCCAAAATGCACAGGTCAATAAGAGAACTGCAATTGTACCCCCGAAAAGTTGGTTTCAGCGGGACCAGAAATAAACCGTTCGCCTGTACAAAGTCACGAATAACACCACTGTCGTGATAATTCCTCAGCATATTCGAGTTAAAATCTCCAAAAAGAGCTAATCTGTTGCAGCACGGATAAGCCTCGATAACTTTGTAAAAAAATGCAAGAATTCCACCAACTTTCGGAGGGCGATACGCAGCCCCAAGCAGAAGTTTTTCACAACCGCAGCAGGCTTCTACCAATAGAAAGTCTACATTGACCCTGCCCCCATCAACAGATGAGGCAATAACACGAGCCTTAATCGACTTGCGAACATAGATGATAACACCGCCCCCATGACCGACTGCACGATCTCTGCGAAAGATGTTGTAGCCCGGCAGATTGAACATCGAGTCATAAATATCTACGTTTAGCCATGACTCTACCACGCAAATTACGTCCGCAGGCTTCGCCGTAAATACGCACTTAAAATCAGAAAAATGAGAGGCAGCCTTAAGGTCTTGACAATTAACATGGGCAAGCGTTAAGCTCCTCACACGTTTAGCCATCACAGTACTCTATCAATCCCACAAACTCTTCAACACGGCGCTTCAAAATAGAGCATTTTCTGCTGTCTAACGCTGAGTGCCTATCATCCAGTCTCGTCGCTTTACAGTTAGCACAACACGGGTTAGCGTTCCTGTTTGGACAGTCCCGCATCTCGTAGCGGGACCCCTAGCTCTCGCCGAGACCTCGATGACCACTCCCCTGAATTTCCTCTCCCCCGCCAGGAGTTCGCGAACTACCTTGACTTCCTCATCACTGAAACCTTGCAAATTCATATCAACAAGCGCTTTGCAAAAATCAAGCATTCTAGGACGCAACCCAAAACCCGTTTTGACCTCTAAGCCTGCCTTTTTTAGCGCTGAAGAGGCCTTAAGTTTCTCAAGATTGACAGACTGAACCTCCAGCCGCACCGCCTTATCTCTAGCCCATTTAAAATTTAATACTTTTAGTTCCGCCTCCGCCGGGTCCACTGCCTTAAGCACCGCCTGCTTGGTCGCCTTTGAATCTACAAAATTATTGGAACCACTAGCACTAGTACCAATGTAAATATTTTTATTTTTCGGAATCGGTAGCGTTCTGCCCCCCGCCACACGAATCTTCCTAACACTGGCCCCGACCGCCGAAGACCCGCCCCGAGGAGCTCCGCCCATCGCCACGTCCGCTTCCCCTTCCCCACTACACACTGAGTTTCGTGGACCGCCTCTGAACATTCCTTGACCGCATCTCGAATCTCATGCTTGACCGCCCTAATTAGCCCACTCGACGAAGTAAGTACCGCAACAACCTGTGCCTATGCAGCAGCAATCGAGTTAAACGCATCCATATGCTCTAACAACACCTCCATAGTGAGTTTACGTCGCTCTGCACTCGATTTAGAGGAGAATAAGTCCGAATACAACTCACTTGACCCTCGCCTAAGAGTAGCCCAAGGGCCACTTCGGCTCCTCATACAGTGACTCCGCATCACTGTCAATCAAGCACGGGGGGTTCACCAACGGCGAAAGTGCACGTCTCCTTCTGTTACCCGGTGAGAAATCCATGTTGCTAAGTCGATCGTCCAACAGCGCTGCAGAAGACCTGCTATCTCCATGACTCTGCATACCGACGAGACCGCAGCGGCAATAGCCGCTCGGGCCTTAGAGATGGCGCCAGCAGCTACAGCGGACTCTGAGCCCGTCCTGCTCCAACACCCAATGTGGCGTCCAGCACAGCGATGACTCACCAAAAAACGAAGAAAAACAAACTGCAACGGAACCACAGTACACAACCGGAACGTAATTCCAAGAAGAGAAACAGAAGGTTCAGCAATTTAAGAAACTGAATACCTATAAGCAAAATCGCCCGAAGGCAAGCAGCAGCAGTAAATAGTTCAAATGACAGGAGCTCAAGAGATGCGTGACAGCTGTACTCACTTCCAAGATCCAAGAGGCATGGAGGCAAAATCGCCGTGGCGACGACGGGAGCGGAGCCGACTGCGGGAACCTCGACCGGGAATACGAAGGTGGCCAGAGCTCCAAATAAGGGGGCACAGGCCGCGGGAGTATCCGGGTCGAGAGCGCCCGGAGTTTGCGGAGCGCTCCCGCCGCCGACGGGGGATTTAGCCGTTACAGCAGGTAGGGAGCCCGGGACACCCATCCTGCGGTCTCCAATCCTGCTGGCTCCTACAAGAGCAATTAGAGGGACTGGTGGCGCGGGGCATAGGATGCCTGCGAAGACGAATATGCCCAGCGCCACTGAGCACCCTAAGGAGCACTGGCTCAAGGGACGGGGACCCACGACCGGGATGACGGCAGGCAGAACTGCCAAGCCCAGAGGTCGTGGGGGCCTCCCAACAAGCCGGGGCTCCAAAACGCCGAGAGGCAGGCCCAGCGCCGCGCAAACGGCGGCGAGGGAGGGTGCTGAGGGAAATCAGAGGGGCACTCAAAGAGTGCTTACTCTGACCCCTCAGAGCCAGCCCCTCCCGCTCAGTACGGCGTCTGGGTCTACTGCCCCCGCGGCTAAAGGAGAGGAGGCGGCCCAGTGACCCAATGGCTCGCCGGGCCCCCCTCTCCAATCCCAACAAAAATTCCCACCTTTCCTCTTCCTATCATCCTTCCCTCCCTGCACTAAGCGCGAACGAGGTGACGCCTGCAACTCCTGTGACTGCAGGCGTTACCAGAGTTTCGCAAATCAATTTGCAGCACTGCAACGCGGCTACGGCTTTACTGAGCCGGGACCTCGCAAGGCTGCAAACAGACATATCCCTAATACAGGAACCCTGGGTATACAGAGGTCTAGTAAGAGGGATAATCCATCATCGAATGGATTCACTTTATGCTTCGCACTAGAACGGTTACGGCTGGGCTCCAAGGGTCTACCGTCAGAGCGCACGTCAAACGGCGGTATCCGCATGGGTGGAGGGGGGGGGGGGGGGGGGGGGTTACATCACCACTTCTGTGGATAATGGTCGTGGATGGGCTACTGGCGGCATTTGAGGGACTCGGGGTAAACGTGGTGGGTTACGCCGATGATGTCATGATAATGACCAGAGGCACTCACTCAGCAGAGATGACGTGGAGAATGCAGCGTGCTCTCCACCTCATGCAAGAATGGTGCACCTCCAAGTCACTAAGGGTCAACCCTAGTAAGACTGAGATTGTGCTGTTTACACGAAGGAGAGGCTTCAAGCCCAAGCCCCCTTGTATTTTTGGAACTGGGCTTCGTTATTCCACGGAGGTGCGCTACCTTGGCGTCACCCTGGATGGCAAGCTCAGTTGGAAAAGCCACATAACCAAACACCTTCTGGGCCTGCAGGAGACTGTTTGGACAGACGTGAGGCCTAAAACCAAGAATGGTCAAGTGGATATACACAGCCATCCTGGTTCCCCAACTCACATATGCTTCCGTGGTGTGGTGGCCCGTACTTCAAAAGGTCACCAACAGGAAGACAATTGACAAGGTCTATAGACTCGTTGGGCTAGGAGTTACGGTGGCGATGAGAACCACCCCGACCCTAACGATAGGGGCCCTCTTAAACATGGTGCCCCCTCACATCATTGCGGAGGCCAACGCTAAGAAAGCAACGTTGCATTGCTCTTTCTCAGTAGGCAGGAATGGGATGAGAACCAAACCAGACTCTTGCGTCCTGGTGGGCTCATCTGGTACACAGACGGATCCAAAACAGGGGCAGGAGTAGGTGCGGGAATATGGAGCGGTGGACCTAAGACAAGACTATCCTTGGCACACCGCCACAGTTCTTCAGGCAGAGGTGTACGCCCTCTGGATTTGTGCCAGGCTTATCCTTGACAAGGGATACAGTGGCAAGCACATCTACATATGTAGTGACAGTCGGGCAGCGATCGGATCTCTCCACCATGTGGTGAAAAGGTCACGACTGGTGCGCGACTGCAACGCATTGCTGTCGCAGATTGCCAACTGCAACAGACTGAAAGTACTATGGATGCCAGGACATGCGGGCATCCTAGGAAACGAAGAGACGAATACAGTGGCCAGGGTCGAAGCCACGGTCTCTGATCCGGCTTCCATTCGCCCGCTCCCAATTGCTATGGACCAAATCAGGGCCCTGTCTGAACGATGGGTGGAGGGACGTTTTATGGACCTCTGGCTACAGGCAGAAGGAATGGGACACTCGAGGGCCTTCTAGGCAATATTGTAACAGATCTAGACAGACACCAGCTTAAAGCTGTAATGGGCCTTGTCACTGGACATTGGCACACAGGGAAGCATCTCAAGCGGCTGAGGCTAAGCGATGAACCAATCTGTCCGAGATGCAAGGAGGAGGAAGAAACACCCCTCCACGTGTTTACGAGATACAGGGCACTAGAGGATGTCCGAAGGAACATCCTTGGGGAACCTGCACTCGCATCACTTGACTTAGAGGAAGTCGATGTGGGCGTGCTCCTGCACTTTGCAAGAGAGGCACGCCTAACCGATAACCCTACATAACGGATACGTTCCCGTCATGGGCACGGGCACAATGGTCCGCAAGGACTGAGTGCCCGGTAATTTCCCAATACAATTTATTAATTTATTAATTTATTAATTTATCAATTTATCAATTTATCAATTTATCAATTTATCAATTTATCAATTTATCAATTTATCAATTTATCAATTTATCAATTTATCAATTTATCAATTTATCAATTTATCAATTTATCAATTTATCAATTTATCAATTTATCAATTTATCAATTTATCAATTTATCAATTTATCAATTTATCAATTTATCAATTTATCAATTTATCAATTTATCAATTCATCAATTCATCAATTCATCAATTTATCAATTTATCAATTTATCAATTTATCAATTTATCAATTTATCAATTTATCAATTTATCAATTTATCAATTTATCAATTTATCAATTTATCAATTTATCAATTTATTAATTTATTAATTTATTAATTTATTAATTTATTAATTTATTAATCACCAATGCACATATGGAGTACATATGGCATATTGGAACGTAAAGCGAGGTCATATGTAAACCGATTTTCGTGCGCTTTCACGATCGAAATTCTGCTTGTTTTAAGGGCTGTAACTCCCACGTTTTTGGAGCTATCGATATCATCCATACGTAATTAGATTCGTAAAATAGATCTCTTTACATTGAGCTCTGGTCAAGTTCAATCTGACAATTAGAGCCGAAGATATCTGAAAAAACGTGCAACCCACTTTTTCATCCAACTTTCTCCCTTCAACCCGTCGCCATCTTGTTATTTCTCGACATTTCACTTATTTTCTTTGATCATCGTACAGCTTACATTTTCTAAATTAAAAAACGCTACTATCAAATGTCGCTATGTCGAATAGATGCGATGCTACGGTATCTGATATCCGAGCGCGCACGGTTGCCGGCGCGGAAACTGCGTCGGCCTGCGCTGAAATTGCTTACCTTTCTAGAAGTCGGAAAGTTATGCATATACGGCAAAAAACGTAATGGCAACTTTTGTTCGGCTTGAAGAGAGGATCAATTTATCATTTGGAAATTTTTCGACATCTCCAATAGTTTCCGAGATATAGCGGTTTAAACAATGAAATTGTTAATAACAATATGTTCTACCACTTTTTCGAAAAAATAACCAACATTCTCGGATTCAGGGGACGAAAATCTAAAGGACCCACCTAGGTTTTCGAATGGACCTTTTAGTGTACACAGAAGGTACGTGGGCGCCAGGACTAATTCAGCATGCCACTATTTTGCACCTATTTCTATTTTCTACTTCCAGCATCACGACATCCTCCATTTCTTCTTTTTGCTTCTCCTTTTCCGTCTCTTCCTTCAATATCTAATTCCTGTCCTAATTGCTGCTTTCACGAGCTAGGATTTTCCCATTGTTATATTACTTTACTATTTCATAGATCAGTTCTCGTTGTTTCTGCTTAAAAATAATTATTCTGAATTCAAGAATAAATATTCTCAAATTAAGAATAAAATGTTCTTAAAACAAGGATATTTATTCCGTGCATGACGATAATCACGGAGAAGAATTCGTTATTAACGTATAGATTTTTCTATGTGCAATATGTTTGTTGTATTTACACAGAAATTCAAGTGAACTCCAGTAATCACTTCTCCAAAGTAGAAGTTATCGGACCAACAACACGTTCTCTCACAACGCTACTAGAACAGTCACGATACAACTCGGAGTGAAATGAAACATAACACGCAGTGATAAGAGGACAAAAAGAGCTCGTCATTAAAAAGAGGCAGCTATACAAGTCACACGAGCAAGATTCTAATGCTGAAGAGCCGCGTCGAGGGATTCAACGAGCGAAGGAAGAGCTCCGTAGAAGGATACAGGCATCAGAATCATGGGTGTACTAATTATCGTGTAATAGGAGATCTGCAACTCATCTGCACCGTCGACGTGAACCCGCGTTACTCGGGCATTTAATAATAAATAAATAAATAAATAATGTTATTTATTATTAAATAATTAACATTCAAAAGTGATTTGCCTGGATTATTCGATCCACGCTATATGCATATTAGTAAATTTGCGTACCACGCATTCTCATTTTTCTCTCGCTTTCTCCGCCCAATCCATCGAGTGGACATCTCCGTACAACGCTCTCTTTGCGGAGAATTTCGTATTTTCTTTCTTTTTTATGATTAATTCAATGAAGTTTATTTATTTAAAAAAGCGTAAATAAATATACTGAAAATAAAAAGAATATCGCCCATAATTTTTTAATGCAAAAATCCAGCGTTTAATAAACGAACTTTTCCACGTTGAGAACCCGTTGCACAATTATAACAGCGTAGTTTACTCTTTTATCGACGACTTCATATGCTACCACACGTTTATCGAAGAGCTGGTATCCGGTGTTATCCACATACGACTTCACCTACCCGTCTGATACTAAAATTGTCAGTTCTCGCGCCACCGCTACGAATTTCGTAGTTGGAGAGTTACATTACCATTGCACATCTCCCCTTTCATCTCTGCTTCTGGTTACGGATTTTAATTCCAGCAATAAAGTTTTTCATTTTTTTCATCAAACATTTGATTTGATTCTTCAATTATCGAGATTAATTGAAATAATTTGGGTACAGCAAAGAAACGGCAATTAACAATTTTTTAAATCGCGTTTTCTACTCTTATTTGAAGATACTTTTTCAATTCATTTCTTTAAAATCGCAACAATTTAAATAAAGTAAACGAATCTTAATCAGATGGAAAATGGCGATTGTCGATTTAAATATTCGCGCATTATTTTAATTTAAGGTCATGTTTCAAAAATTGATAAAATGAAATTTCTAATAATGGAAATAAATTCTCATGATGTACGGTCTGTATTAACATTACAATATTTAAATCGTATCATAATCTTTTTTTTACTCGACTTTTTGTTAAGAAAAAAACATGACATTTTTCATTGAACTGGAAATTTATAACCTCTTTAGTGTTAAGTCAAAAGAGTGAAAATAATTTGTCAAATCTACAGTTTTTTGTTACAATACTAGTAACGCAAAACTTGGATAAATTTACACATGTAAAAAATATTTTCATCCGATAAAAATATAAATTTCCATCAAAAGATTTTTGTATTTTTTTTTATACATCCCGAAACTCAAAAACTTATTTTCAAATTAACAGAAATACTTGACTTACAGAAGATTTTTGCTAAAAGCATATTAGAGATAAAAATTCAGTTTCGCTTTTTTATTGGACTATAAACTGAACTTTATTTGCTTCGAGTATAATAAATAGCCCCCCCGGTTATTTAGCCGAGTTATTTACCGAAAGACAACATGCTGACACTAGTGTGGATTTTCCCTGGAATTTATCAAGTTTAAGAATTGCTCGGCTTTGAAAATACTGCATTACGATACTAGCTCTGATAGCTCTGCTTTACGCATCCAGTGAAATAAATATATTAAGGCTGTGTGAGTATATTACCGACTGTCGGTAAATCTTAATCTCGGTAGAATTTCAAGAATTCTGTTGTAACTCGGTCGGTAAGTTAGATTTCTCTAAGAAGTAAGGAAATTCGAGAGCGCCATCTCGTGTGAAACGTTACTTCCGGCAACGTAGCATCCGGTTTTTTAGATTAAATAATCGGTTAGAATCCTCAATTAACGGGATTAGTATAAAATAAATGATAAATCTTAAGGAGCGAAAAGGTGATTTTCGTTTTAAAAATTGGCGCTTCCACGCTTCAAGAGGGTCGATGAACCTTTCACGAGGAGTTATAGGGGTTTTTCATAATTTCCCCCTCCTTTCCGGAAAATTTCTATAGTAATCCCGTGTCACAGTGACCATTGATATTGTGACGTGTAATATATATTATTTTTTAACGAGAAACTGCTACTGTCGAGAGAAATAGTTCAAGGTGCGAGTGAAGCAGGATTCAAGGTGTAGTTTTGGTGAACGGACCGTTTCAGCTTTTAGGTGAGTCTTAACAGATTAAACTTTATTCCTTTTTTTCTTTTCTTTTCTTTTCTTTTCTTTTCCTCATTCTTTGGCAGAGTTTATCGCGCACGACAGTTCGGTTAATTGGTTGAATCGTGCCGACTTAGGTTAGATTCTCCCTCGCTTCTGTCTCTGTCCTCGTTCGATTTCCCCTTCAGATTGAATTCCGCATCACGAGAATGGCACTATCACTATCACGCTAACAAACACGTAGATACTGTGCTTAATTCTTTTCAATTATCTTAGTCTATTACGAATACACTGAACTATCTTATAGCGAGTCACGTCGCTCGCGAGGTTAAACCACCGTTTTAAGCGCTATTCGTAAACGCCTTTTCCTACCCAAATTTCCACCTATTTCGCTCGTCTTTTCTTTCATTCTTTCTTCAATCCTGGCAAACTCTCATCCAAATTAATGTCACTAATTAATCCTCTTTTTAACCCAACAAAAGATAACTCTCATTTTCCTTTAACTTTAACAAATATCTTTTCATTTTTCTCCGCTATCCCAGAGATTTCATCACATTAAAATTACTCATTTCTTTTTTCTTTTCGACATTTCATTGTTCTTCTTAGTGTTGAAACAAGTAAACAGCAAATCTTTGTTAAAACTATACAAAGTAGAACTTTCCAATTTTTACAAAGCTTTACTTTTGTGAGCAAGTATGTCGATCAATTTTAGGTTCCTCATCGAGGAAGCTCTGTGCGACATGACAAATTATTCAGAAAGCCAATTCCTCTGCATTTTTTACAACAATTTTTTGTATTTTAAGGCCAATCATGATACATCAAAAGTTTTCACTCTTTTATTTCTCTACCAAATCATAGTTGTATTACTCAAGCTATTCTTAATATACAAGCCTTTTTTTCAAACAATAACAATATCAAGATTCTTAACTTCAATCTAATATCACATTTAAACTCTTTCATCAACTTTGATACAATTTTATCACCACCATTCCTTCGTGTTATTAGCTATGTGCACAAAATTTCAGCTTACTGTTTCAATATTTTTCAAAGTTAGAAAATTAGTAAATTTAAAATGCTGTCAAATCTATAGCACTCTATAGATTGTAACAAAACTATGTACCAGTCATAGCCAAATAATACTAACTTTATTCCTCAGGCGACCAAAATGGCCACTTTTTTTGCCCCCGAAAATCGTCATAAAAGTCAAATTAGCAGGAAAAAATTATAAAATTTATTTTATTTTACATTTTTGTTACAATACTATTTGTTTTATAATAAATACAGAATCAAAAAGTGGCCACGGTCGAGAGAGGAATAAAAAAAATATGTTGTCCCCTCTTTCGAGAGTCAAAAAGTAGAATACTATTATGTATTATGTATAATTGATTATTTTAATAGTCATTCATCCCAAACGATATAGCATGCTCCATTTTTATTTATTTTTTTCAAATTTTTCATCATATATTTTGCGCACTTGTGAATTTCTAAAAATTGTGTTTAAAAACTTTAAAATACACCTATCTTACTGGATATAAGTCATATTGTTAAAAAAAAAAACGTACACAGAAGTTTTCATTTTGATGTATACTTTTATGCAAATTTATTTTCCAAATTTTCCAACTCCTCCGAAGCATCCATTTTTATTTAATAAAAATCGTTTTTTGTTTCAAAAACTTGGACATTTTAATTTTTTCCGAAAAATTGTCTAAAATACTACTAATAAAGAGAAACATTTTAAGCATAGATGGAAAGTGTGACAATTTTTTTTTTTTTTTTTTTTTTTTCTCAAATTTTCATGAGAGTTTCAATTTTTTATTTAATTTTCAAGCTCTCATAAAGAATACGATTGTTATGTTTATTAATTAAAAAAATAAATTTACATTAAAGTATACTTGAAAATGAAAAACTTTTATGTACGTTTTTTTACAATATGATCCGAGATGACACGTGCATTCGAAAGTTGTGAAACACAATTTCTAAAAATTCACATATACAATGAAAAATTTGAAAAAGAAATGGAATATGCTCCATCCGTTGAAGTGAATGACTAAAAAAATAGTCAACTATATTGACGTTGGTTGTGGTAGAAGGTGGTCCAATCGGTATAATGCCCTGTATAAGGTTTGACTTTGCTATCTCATATTTTGGAAAAGTTACTGAAATATTGTCAGTTTATAAAAATTTCACAACTCCATAAAATCCAAACGACTTTCCCATATTCAATGGTAAAATACATTAAATGTACCTGTACTTATGAAGAACTATTCAGCAAAATATAGTAAATTGCACGAAAGTTAGATTGATTATTCCCTTTTTTGAGAAAAATTTAAAAAGCTGTAAAGTCTAAATTTTGCGTACATGTTGTGTTAAAAATGGCAACAAGAAAAGACTGGTTGCTGCTACACTTGTGTGCCAACTTCCAACTCAGTCGTATCAAGAGTTTTTGAGTTATAGTCAATTGAAATTTTCAAGACACAAGACATTTTGTTCTAAAGCACTGTTCTTTATGTTTTGAAACATTCTAAGTGTGCTGACGTGAAAATATTAAAAAAAAAAAAAAAAAAAAAATTAGTGAGGACCAACTTCCACTGAGGTGGCAAAAATAATAATAGAATGTTTAGCAGCAATTTGACTTGTTAATTTGTTAATCAATTAAAAGAATGTAAACCTAAAGAAATAAATTTGTCGTTAAAATAGTACATTATGCTACAAGGGAGAAAAGTGCTTATTTTCGCGGTGTGTCAAGCTCGATATATCACGTTCCCTCGTTCGTAGCATACTATTAGTTTTTTTCCAATTTTGTTGAAAAATAGCCACATTCTCTTGTGTGCAATAAAGGGCAAAAAGTCGCTTATTTCTAAGCTATAACTGGTGCGCATGTACAGTACGGCTTTCGTGACAACCGCGGGCAGTAAACAACAGATTATCTTCCTAGGGAGTAATGAAAACGGACTGCGCATGCATACTGATAGGGTTTAGAAAACAGCTTCTCTCTGGTAGCTGGTTGGTGAGTATTTTAACGCAGTTTGGGAAAAAAAAATTAATTAACTTTTAATAGTGATTCTTGGAGAGATTAATTTTTCTCAAATTTTTTCAGAAAATAATTCATAGCTTCTTATCAATTTTAATATTGCCATGTCCTCTTTTAAAAAAAGACATGACACATCGATAGTCGAAATATCGAAAACTGAGAGGGCTGATCACGAGCGTCTCTACGGCCCAAATTGAATCGCAATAAGTTTACATACTTAAATAACTTTACAGTCTACAAAAAGTTTGAAAAAACAAAACAATATAGGGCGTGCGTGCCGCGTGCATTGTTGCTAGTTTTCTACTATTTGTTGAAAGATAGTCTAATAACTTACTACCTAAATATTTGATAGTCTTGATCAACTAACAATTACAAATGTTTCATAAGAGAAGGTAAAAAAACAATCTATCATTCATTTATAAAAGAATAAGGGGAAAAAAATTTGTTCATTTGATCATGAAAACAATTTTTTGAATAATTAGCAGAGTATATTTAAAAAAGAATTATGACCATTTTTAGACGGTGTGTCAAGTGTATTTTATAAAACAGAATGAGACTTGCTATATTAAAATCTGTAAAGAAATACAGATTATTGCAAAGAGAAAAACTCAAGCAAAGTATATCTTGTTGGAAATGAAGAAGATTCCAGAAACATGAATGTAAAGAAAATTGTATACAAAATCTATATAATGTTCTTCATTATGCAGAGAATTTTTTTTTTACTTGATTTCAACATTAAATTCATTCCTTTTTCTTCAACTCGTTGTATCGCTTGGATTTTGTAGAAAAATGTTTTTTCTAGTAGATAATAATGGTTATAATTTTTAAACATTAATTTCTGGTTAATTTTATTGTTAAAATTTCTTGTTTTTGGGAGACCAAAAATGTAGTGTAAGACAAAAAAGGTCTGTTGATGATGTTTTAAATTTTTCTTTCTACATCACTGTAATAAAATGTTTCAAGACTCAGTGAGCAAAATAGTGCAGAAATGATAATAGTTGTGCATTCCAGCCACTATAAAATAACTCATTGTAGACTTTCTATTAATCATTTTATAATGAGTTTCAGTTGTATTAGATAATATAATGCCTTTTAGGTATCAGCCAAAACTCATTGTCAGTATAATTAACAGTCTCACCGTGCTAATAGTATGACAAATAATACTGCTGATTTTCGTAAATTATAAATAGTCACCTTCTGGCAATTTGTTAGGTTTAATTATTGTCTAATGTTGCTGATTCAACAGGTAGATAAAATGATGCAAGATGAGGATCTGAGTGGACCATCTAGAAGGAGTGCATTTGTACAGGCTCTGATGAGAATATCTCAGGTTGGTGAGGTTCGCACGCTCCCAATTATGCGGTTCGGTGAATAATAATCCTATAATCACTTAACTAGACTTACATTCATGATATTTCATTTGCTTTTCTAGATATATCAGAGTTATCTGGATTTATGGACACCTCACGTTATTTCGAGATGGGTCTGCGCCGGAGTCTTAGTTGTTATATTCGTACTTCGTATACTATTATCGCAGGTAATGCAATAATTGTAAAATAACATCATTAGAAGACTTTTCTACAAACTGCATTTGCCTTTTTCTCTGGTTGTTGCGAAATTCATGCGAATGATTATATCATTGTAGTTGTCTTCTTAATATTGAACATTTCTTCGAAACTTGGTCGTTGAAAGATACACTTTACAAGAAATATTTTTTCACACACCTGCACGTAAAGTTCGTACTTTGCACCCCGGTGAGAGGGGGGAAAGTAAGTACCTTACTCCCTAGGGAGGAAAGCACTCGCTTTCCCACTTCTCATCACGGAACAGAGTGCCAACACTTGGTGCAGGTCTGTGAAAAAAAAGTATGTGCGCCACGGGCGGAGTTGACATTCCACCTCGTGTGTCTGGTCCCGAAGGTGTTTTTGCCCTCCGAGGACGGTTACAATAGAACTTGGTCAAATTATCTTCGACGAAATAACTCGGACAAAGTATCCTGCGTCAAAACGTCTTACCGACATAATATTTTCGAGACAAAATATCACAACAAGACACTACAGCTGTAGACCAATATTACCGTACAGTCGAAATACATCTATATAGCAGGCCAGAGAAAGCAAGGGAACTACGAAAAGATATCAAGTGAACGTGAACCGTCGATCATTCTTCGCAGGCAGTATTTCAAGTTCATTAACGCATTCTCTAATCCGCTGATAGAAAAATACAAATAAAATAATAAATAACAGGAACAATCCAATCGATCCAATGACGTAAGAAATAATTTTTTAGAACGCATGCATGAAAAATTGTATCTTTTTCCGACTCAGAAAAATTCCTTTTTGTTATGTCAATTATTATGCCGTGTCAATATTTTTTAACCAATGCATGAAAAGTTGTCTTTTACTCAAGAAAATAATCGTTTTTTGAACCCCCCGACCGGGTCTGCGCCCCTGGAACCCGCTAATCGTGAGATTTTTTATGTTAAGGGGAGGGTTTCGCCCCTGGACCCCATCGTTAGGGGGTACAATATATAGTGTATATGTGAATATCTTTTCATGACAGAAAGACATTTTCTCGCAAGATATTTAGCGCGAGTTATTTAGTCGAAGATAAGTAGTAGTGCTACAATATACTATTACAAATTACACCTGGAGGATTAATCTTTCATATAGTTACAACTATGAATTATGGAAAAAATGTAGTACATCGATTGGAATAGGGATTAATATATGGCATTTAATTGCAGGGTTGGTACATCGTTATTTACGCTCTGGGAATTTATCATCTAAATCTTTTCATAGCATTCCTAACGCCAAAAATCGATCCGGCGATGGATTTCGATGGTACGTTCAATTATTTCATGTCGAATTTTCAGTTTATTTCTTAACTTATGAAGTACTTTTGTTATGCAGACGCCGACGGTCCAGAATTGCCGACAAAGTCAAACGAGGAGTTTAGGCCATTCATAAGGCGACTTCCTGAATTTAAATTCTGGTATTCAGTGAGCAAATCCACGATAATTGCGCTCATCTGCACCCTCTTCGAGTGCTTCAATATTCCCGTGTTCTGGCCGATTCTCGTTATGTACTTCATAACGTTATTCTGCATCACGATGAAGCGGCAAATCAAGGTAACGACAATAAAATCTTGATAATCTACATCTATTCGCCTTGGCTCCAAAAACGTCAAATCTTCAATTCTTCACCGATGTCAATGTTGGATGACTTTTTTAAAATTCTTTATCGAATTTTTTCAAGTTTCGACCTATGCACATTTCAAGAACTAAATTTATAGTCAAAGCTACAAGTCTATTAAGTGCGAATGATATTTCGTTCAATTTTTAACCAACAGTAGCTAACAAATAATTAAGTACTACAAAATCTGGAAGCTAAAAAGATGAAGAACTCGATAGAAAAAATAATAAAACTTCAAACATTAAAATCGCTTGAGAAAACTTATTCGAGATATTAATAATGAATAAATTAGTAAAAAAAGAAAAAGATATAAAACAAAATTTGATAGAAACTATTATATATTTGTTTAAAAGATTTTTTAAAGAAATTACTGATGGCCAACATTTTTTAAGTTTTTTTTTAAATAAAAATTCTTTTCTACCATTCATAAAAAGAAAATCATAATTATAAGAGAATTGTAAAAAGCATTCCGAAAAATCAAAATTAACATCATATAAAAAAAGTTTTCTCAATTATTTTTTCTACTTTAACATTAGTATAATTAAAAATCAGTATTCTTGGTATTTTCTATGATATTGAGTTTTTAAAAAGATTTTTCTCGACCAGAAATACTCAAATTCTAATCTATAAAATATTAGATCTATGTTAATATAAAAAAATGAAATCTATAAAATACTTTTTTTTCAGCATATGATTAAGTACCGGTATTTACCGTTTACGCACGGGAAACCAAAGTACCAGAATCACGACGATGGCGCGCGGTCACCCGCTAAATAAAGGAGCGTTTGTGAGAGAGAGAGAGAGAGAGAGAGAGAGAGAGAGAGAGAGCCAGCTCTAGCGAAGTCAAAAGTATGCTTGTTGCTGCGATGCGAATTGCGTAAATGTGCGTAGAATTAATAATTTCACTAAATCTATAAACTGTGTCGACGAGGAAGAAAAACGAGAGAAGAAACGTACCACAAGAAGATTTTACAAAAATTCAAGAGTGCTGAAAGTGAACGAAAAGAAACTTTAAAAAAAGACATAACAAAAATCAGACCAACAGTCTTGGAAAGTTGTAAGAAATTTTCCTTCTTTTTTTTTCTCCTCATCCGCCCCAATTTTTTGTTTACTATCGGCCGAGCCCTCCCTCCCTTAAATCGCCAGGCTCGATAAAAATTAAAGAGAGAAAAGCAACAGGCGTAAAGAATAAAAAGTAAAAAAAAACAATAAAAAAAGATTATGATCAAGGGATATGCGTATATATATATATACACACACATAATAGCTGTAAACCACTCGCGGTATATTATTAAAAAAGAACACACCTCTCTTAATATATTTGTATCATAAAACTTGTACAAAGTATTGTTAGGTCTTACATAAAAGGAAGAAAAACATGAAGAATCTTGTGTGACACACGGTAAAGGTACATGAAAGTGTAACACGATTAAACCGATAAAAAAGACAAAAGAAAATTCACAGACACACGGAGCAATGCAGTTGTTGATGTAATATTAAATGATCTCTCAATGTAAAGAGAGATGAAGGACTATTATGATGAGGAATGAAAAAATATTGAATGAATATGAGAATCGTGGACACGATCGACGTATTATTTATTTCGTATTATTACGATAAAAAAACTAAGAATTTATTCCTAGTTGGATTGCCGTTAATGTGATTTGCTACATGTCGTGCTACATCTCTTTCAGATTTCCATAAGTGCGAGCGAGATAGCTGAATCTTCCCGGAGCGTTGTTTTCGGCCACGGTTAATTTTTCGGATAAAAGACACAAAAGACGAGAACGATTCACTACAGAATTCTAAGGCGCAGTGAACCGTTCCCATCTTTTGTTCAGAAGATCAAGTGGGAATGAGAATAACGCTTTACAGTTTTTGTTACCGACCGAGCAGTAGCACACCACCTTAACGTAGTCGTACATTTCGTCTCAGAAAATCGAGATTGTCGCCCTCGTTTTCTTTACGTAATAATAACATTTGCGAGCGTTTGACTGTTCAGAATCGAAAGGTGCTTATCATTCTCCTTTGTTGTTCTTGCGATTGTTCTCCGAGGCTGCGATCTTTTTTTTTCCGTTTTCGAGACTTTAAGACCATTTTTGCTTTAACAGTCGCGTTGGAGCTTACTAGATTTGGGCATTAGGTACCATTGTGAAGGTTTACAAATAAATGATTCTCTTTTTTTTTAGCATTCTCTTAATGTTTGAGATGTTGAAACTGGTAATGCGGAAAAAAATGGTCCTGAAAAAAAGGATCGGGAAGAAATGGGCGATGGAAAAAGGCCTAGAGCAACATTTATGTAGGATGAATTAGATATAATAGCTAATTCGGTGTTCCCCCTACATCTCAACTTTTTTTTTTACATAAAGGAACGAAAAGCAGCGACGAATACGGTGAGGAGGGACCGCGAGGGCACAGAACTCGGTGTGTCCGAGAGGCAACTCGTCAGGGGGTCGAAGCCCACCGTCAATGAGAAAACTTTTTTTTTCTAATATAATTTTCTGAAAATTATTATTAAAAAAAAAATTATATATTTGTTTTGTATATCCTAGTGTAAAGATTTCATGACGCGATTCATTTATAAGAATGAAGTATTTATTCAAATTATTTTTATATCTGTTTCCGGTCATGTTTTCCCGGGCTTTTTTTTCCACAGATTCGTTGCAAATATGGCCCGAAGGTATTATGTTTGAATTTTTAATATTAATGGAGCTAAAGCAATTTTACTAACGCAATTATTAGTAGTTTATACTTTTGCTTTTAACTGAAACTACACTAAAAATAAAACAAAAAACGATGGCAAACATTTTCTATATTTTTCCTGAAGAATCAATAAATAATTTCATTAAGGACAAATAAAAACTAAAATATCATTTTTTAAACTTCGTGGCGCTTTTAAACTTCGTTCCGTGGCGAAAATGGCGTATTGTAGTAAGTTAGTTATATGATTCAGGGCTGGCTCCGGTCGCCACTCTACAGTGGAAAAACCATACAGCCATGAACAAAGAAGAGTATAGATGGCAGAAACCTAGAAGTGGTATCTGAAACAGACAAAAACGGAAGGCGGCAGCCCCGCCCGGTGTTACCACCGCGGCGACGCTGTCGCCCTCACCTTACCAAGGGAGAACCTCTCTGCGTTTCGTAGAGGCAAAAACCAGTAAAGTAAAATAAAAATAAAGAAAAACAAGATTAAGACCGGGGAGAAACATGAGCGAACTAACAGAAAAGAGAGAATTTCAACACGAGAGCTTACACTTGTCAAGGAAGTTAGTGATTGCATTAATGATACGACCAGAAGGGGAAGCTATGAGAGATTCGATGTTGTAGGGGGGGAAAATTTTTGACGTGATTAAGGATTTTACCAAGCTAGAGCGGAATTGGTCAAAACGAGGGCAGGCCCAAAAAACGTGGTTGAGGTTTTCGGATTCATAGCCGCAAGAACAAGTTGAGGAATTATTCATATTTTTTCTGAAGAGACTAGCCGCTAGATTATACTGGTCGGAGCGCATTCTACAAAAAAGGACAATCGATTTTCTATTGAGACGTTTAAGATCGTGGAACCGCGTCTTGTTTTTAGAACGATGGAAGAATTTGACAAACTTAACACCTTTATTATTATTGATACTATAGAGATTGAGAGATCTGTCGGTCGCAAGTAGACATTTTTTCTTAACGATTGGATAAAATTCGGAAGGGGGAAGAAGAAGATCGTAATTCTGGCCATCGAGAATCGCTGCCTTAGCTAATTGATCAGCGAACTCATTACCTAGGATACCGGCATGACCCGGAATCCAAACTAATGTGACGTTGAGGTTCAACATTGAAATAGAACAAAGAGCTTGGTATGCGGCTATTATGGTAGGAGAAGAGTTGCTCAAAAGAGAAGGAGTGAGAAGAGCTTGTATTAAGGAGCTGAGGGAGTCAGTGAAAATAATCGCATTGTTAATTTTTTTAAGGATAATAAATTCTAATTTGAGATGAATTGCCAAAGCTTCAGCTGAAAAGATAGAGGCTAACTGAGAGATGCGATATTTAATAGATAAGGAAAGACCAGGGCAGTGTATAGCTAAGCCAACATGACTGCCTTCATCTGATTTAGAACCATCTGTATAAAAAACGTTGTGATTGTTTAGAAGCTGACCGAAATCTGAGAGAAATTGAGCATTAGGGTTCTGGGAAGCCTGAATGAGTCTGCCAGAACGGATGTCGATAGAAGGGTCAGGAAAAGGAGCAATCGGGATGATGCAATAAAGCGGAGGAAAAGGAAAAGGCTCGATGTGTTTTTTGTATGGGGAAAGCTCGAGTTATGCCTTAACAAGAGGAAGTCCGAGAAGGTCTGTACAATGATTAGTGGAGCATAAAGAACGAAAAATAAAAGGAAGAGTGGACAGAAGAGGATTCCAAGTGGTAGAAAAAAATTTTAGATGATATTTGTTTGAAAGGAATTGAACTCTATAACGAAGAATGGGTTCTTTGGCCTCAGCCATGACGATGTTATCAGGAGTGGAGTTTCTAAGCCCGAGAGCTAATCTCAGGGCCCTACGCTGAATTATTTCTGTTTTCTTTAGAAGCGAGGAATGTTTTACAGGAAGTATCATACCGCCATATTCAATCGAACTGCGAATGAGAGCTCTATATATAATAATTAGAGAGGAGGGATCAGCGCCCCACCATGTCGTGCGAAGACATTTAATAATATTTAAAAGATTTTTGCATTTTGAATTTAGGTTATCGATGTGAGCTTTACACAAGAGACGATAATCAAACGTGATACCAAGAAATTTGACTTCCAAACAAGTAGGCACAGGAATTAAGTTGATTGAAACAGAGAATTTAAGAGGATCAAAATGTTTACGTGCGAAAATTTCTAGTTTCGGCTTAGATGGTTCAATGGAAAGACCCCTGTTGCTCAAAAATCAAGATATTTTGTCAAGGCTTTTTTTAATTGAGTTAATACAATTTTGAGGATTGTCGGATCTTGAGAATATGGCAATATCGTCGGCAAACTGAATAATTGAGCAATTCGGGTCGAGATAAGTTTCAAGCTTGTTTGTATAAATAATGTATAGAAGAGGGCTGAGAATGCAACCTTGCGGGATACCTTTAGAAGAAGTATATGGACCAAGAGTTTGACCAGCGATATTGAAGAAGATCGATCTGAAGGAAACAAGATTAAAAATGAATTTACATATGGGCCAAGGAAAACCTAAGTCTTTCAGGTCATGCGTGAGTATCCCGGCATCAACGTTATCAAAGGCGCTTTTGACATCAAGAAACGCGAAGGCTGTAAATTGTTCTTTGACAAAACCTGTGTAAATTTCATAGGTGAGAATAGAAAGATTATCGGCACAAGATCTAGATTTGCGAAATCCGAACTGAGAAGACGCTAGGCGTGAACTGGATTCAAGCCATTGAGTCATACGAGTATGTAGGAGCCTTTCCATAAGTTTAAGAAAGCAGGAAGCTAAGGAAATTGGTCGAAACTTATCGGAAACAGATTTCGGAATAAAAAAAGACTAAAAACTGTCGGCATGATTTGGGAATAAGACCTTCCTTGAAAAATGTATTAAAGCATTCCAAAATCAACTTTTTGATCGATTCCGGGAGATTTAAAATAATGCGAAAGTCTATTTTGTCTAGGCCAGGGGCTGCTTTAATCTTACTAGCATGAATAGCTGCTTGAAATTCCCTAGAAGAGAATGGGGAGTCCGGAAGGGAGTTGGCAAGGAAATAACTAGGGAAGTTAGAGGGGAAGTTAGCAGGAGAACAGACTGTGGGGATTAGATTTTTCATTTTTTCAATAGTTTCGGTATTATTGGGGTGAACGGTGTGAGAAGAGAGATTTATATTTTTAAACTTCTTGATTTTGGACCATACGAGTTTGGCAGGACAGCGAAAGTCAATAGATTCAGTATAACGTTTCCAAGAATTTTGCTTAGCTTTACGGTACACTTTTTTGGCGAGAGCCTCAGACCTTTTTACTTCTATAAAATTGGTACTACTACAAAGATTTCTAAGGGTAGCCCATGCTTGCTTACGTGCATCATTAGCCTTTTCGCATTCAACATCCCACCAAACAGCAGGACGTGATTTGAAAACTTGAGGTCTCGTATTAACCACTAACTGGTTATTAGATTGAATGTTATTAGACTGTTTATTAGAAAGTTTTGGGCAAGAAGTTAAAACGGCATCATTTATAGCATTTAGGACATTCTCATATTGAATTAGAGAATAAGGGTCAGATAAAGAATCAGCACGAGACTCGAGGTAAGATTTGAGAGGGCCATTCAATTTTATCTGTGGGCAAACGGTGGGACGAATGTGGAAGAGTAGAAAAAGAGATTCCTAGGGTGAGTGAAATAGGGAAATGATCGCTGCAAAGAGGATCAGGTTTAGTTCTCCAAGAGCAGAGAGGCAGAAGATTAGATGCAATAATAGTAAGGTCAATGGCCGAAATGTTATTATTGATGGGGGAAGAAACAAGAGTCGGGGAACCATTGTTGAGAATAGAGCAATTATAGTTGATTAAGGTGTCAGATAAATTATTTCCAGAAGTGCAGTTGATTGAACAACCCCAGGAGGTATGATGACTGTTAAAATCACCTGCGATAATTACATTATCTGTAGTTGGAACAGAGTTAAGAAGACGTTGCCATTCAGTCTTTGTAATATTTATAGACGGCGGTTTGTAAAGAGTGATTAATAAGAGGGGACCATATTGTGAGTTAATAGAAATTGAAAGAGTCTCTATACAGTTTGGAGTGTGATAAGTAGAATTAATTACAGTAAACGAAATGTCTTTTTTTTAGATAGATCGCGAGGCCGCCGCCTCCGCCGAACTCCTTATTTTTAACAATTGCATTAAAACCATCTATAGACGGAGTTGAACCTAGAAAGGGAAGCCAAGTTTCACAGAGAATTAGAACATCGTAAGAGTCAACAATCTTTTCTAAAAGTCCGAGTTTATTATGCAGACTGCGGCAATTCCATTGAAAATTTTTTAGTTCTTTACGTGCGGCCATTTTGAGAGTGTGAGATAGCAAAAACAAGCGAGTTTAGTGTATCGAAAACGGGGGCGAGTTTATCTGCGAGGCCTAAAGCTGAAAGAGCAGGAGCAAGTTGCTGAGAGATGAGTTGGAGCAGGGAAGGAATGATGTGTAACGCCAGAGAGGGGTTAGTTGGTAATGGGGCAGCATGAGAGGGGTAAGGTGGAGTTGGGGATGGGGTTAATGGGGGAGGGGGAGAAGAGATTAGAGCGAAGCCATTTTGGGGTTCCCGGAAGAGATGATTGTGACCGTGAGGTGCGATGAGGAGGTTTTCATGTTCTGTGCGAGTAACGAGTGTCGAAGCCGAGAGCACATATGCAGAGCGATTAGGTGGACATTTGCGAGGGACCTCGCGAGCGTCGGGGATACGAGAAGCGATTGGTCTGGAATCTAGAAAAGCAGAGTTTAGAGACTACGAGTTGGTTGCCCTACGTGGCAGAGGTGTGAGTGGAGCGGGTGGAGGTGAAGGTGAAGCAACTTGGCTGTATGAGCGTGATCCAGGGATCGAGAAAGATGAGTTTGGGGGAGCAGACGATGAAAGCGGGAGAGCTGGAAAATGATTACTAGTTCGAGGCAGATTCTGATGGAGATTTTGAGGCGCAGCATTGCGAGGAATCGAAGACGATGACAAGAGCCGTCTGGCTTCAGGTAGAGGAATGTTGCGTTCTGCAGCGACAGCTGTTATTGCTTTCTCGTGTTGAAAAGCCGGACAATTTCTGTCCGTGGGTAGATGAGGACCTTTGCAGTTAGCACAACAGGGGGCACAATTCTGGCAGGGACCTCTCCCTCATCGTGTTTCGTTTGACCACAGCGAATGCATTTCGGGCGACTTTTGCACTGAGCAGCAACATGGTTAAAGATGAAGCAGCAGAAACAAATCTTAACTGGGGCCTCCCAGGGATCTACAGGGTGATGAGCTCTGAAAAGAGAAACGTAGTTGGGACGGACACGGCCTTCGAATTTCAAATAAAAAGTTTGAGTCGGGATTAATTTGGATTGGTTCTCAACTGTGGTTTTACGGTTTTGGCGGCGGGCTTCCAGGATGCGGACAGGAGAATCAACGTTGAGGAGAAATTCCTCGAGGGAGATATCAGTGGGGACACCTCTGATGAGACCCTCGCGTGATACGAAAGAGTCTAGGATGAAAGCAACTAAGTTATTTGTACTTAAAGAAGGAACTGAAAGGGTCACGTTAGCGAGCTGAGACGATTGGAGAACAACCGTGTTTTGGCACCTGCCAGAGTTAAAAACATCAATAATCTGATCCCCTGTGAAGTGATTAAAAAGTAACTTTCCGGTGTGGGTGGAGTTCAATCGAGGGGTGTCCTTCTTTATCTCCTTAGGCCTAACGAGAATCATGAAAGGGCCTGAGCTGTCAATGGCATATTTATTCCGAAGCAGTCTTTCCGG
Organism: Perithous albicinctus; assembly: GCA_964016905.1. Lineage (NCBI taxonomy): Eukaryota > Metazoa > Arthropoda > Insecta > Hymenoptera > Ichneumonidae > Perithous > Perithous albicinctus. Next base: position 1,557,998 of record OZ024696.1, on the reverse strand, counting down.
GACTGTGTTCGGCATGTTAACTGCAGATATTGTGTTCGAGCTTGTCGAGACACCTTGTAGCACTTGGGGCGTGACCTCCTTTTTGTTGCGGATCTTAGAGGGATTCTGAATATCCGGGTCCACAGAGTCGTTGACATCGTGACGGCGTTGTTCTGGGAAAGCTTCCTTCCTGAGGTCCTCTAAATGCGATTGCAATAACGATGGATCCTGATCATCTTGTTGCATAAAAACAACATCGTTTTCAGGGTCTCCGTCGTCCTCGTCGGGACGGTTTCCCTCTCCTCCCTCCATTCCTAAGGTGTGCAAGGCTATGCCTCGCCCACCGAACAAACAAAAAAGAAAAATATCGGACAGTAAGAAGAGGCGGGAAGGAAAAGTGAGGTTAGAAAACAAAAATACTAATCCTGGGGCTGTAGAGCAATCCCAAGACGTGAAAAACTTGATAAATTAAAAGAAAGAAGAAACTCCAACAAATTAGACCTGGAAACACTTTAAATGGTAATGAAATATCCAAATGAATAGCGACGCTGTAACAGGCGATGTGTATCTTATAGCACAGTCAAAACGACACCTCCTATTGTAGTATGACATGCGACAATATACTTGCGCATGCGCACCACCAATGTAGATATATTCCCGCTCGCAATACCAAGCTCTTTGTTCTATTTCAATGTTGAACTTCAACGTCACATTAGTTTGGATTCCGGGTCATGCCGGTATCCTAGGTAATGAGTTCGCTGATCAATTAGCTAAGGCAGCGATTCTCGATGGCCAGAATTACGATCTTCTTCTTCCCCCTTCCGAATTTTATCCAATCGTTAAGAAAAAATGTCTACTTGCGACCGACAGATCTCTCAATCTCTATAGTATCAATAATAATAAAGGTGTTAAGTTTGTCAAATTCTTCCATCGTTCTAAAAACAAGACGCGGTTCCACGATCTTAAACGTCTCAATAGAAAATCGATTGTCCTTTTTTGTAGAATGCGCTCCGACCACTATAATCTAGCGGCTAGTCTCTTCAGAAAAAATATGAATAATTCCTCAACTTGTTCTTGCGGCTATGAATCCGAAAACCTCAACCACGTTTTTTGGGCCTGCCCTCGTTTTGACCAATTCCGCTCTAGCTTGGTAAAATCCTTAATCTCGTCAAAAATTTTCCCCCCCTACAACATCGAATCTCTCATAGCTTCCCCTTCTGGTCGTATCATTAATGCAATCACTAACTTCCTTGACAAGTGTAAGCTCTCGTTTTGAAATTCTCTCTTTTCTGTTAGTTCGCTCATGTTTCTCCCCGATCTTAATCTCGTTTTTCTTTATTTTTATTTTACTTTACTGGTTTTTGCCTCTACGAAACTCAGAGCAGAGAAACTAACCGCGTCGCCGCGGTGGAAGCACCGGACGGGGCTGCCGCCTTCCGTTTTTGTCTGTTTCAGATTCCACTTCTAGGTTTCTACCATCGATACTCTTCTTTGTCCATGGCCGTATGGTTTTTCCACTGTAGAGTGGCGACCGGAGCCAGTCCTGAATCATATAACTAACTAACTTTCCGCACGCAACAGTGTGCAGGAATGTATCTAAGATACTTTTATGTCACGCGGAGCGAGAAAGTTGTATATGAAACTTGTGCGAGAAACTTTTTTTGATCTTGTGTGATTGTAACACTCGCCCTCGGCTCGTGCTGCAAACTCACACTCGTCTCGAAAAAGTTTGATTGCAGATGGGTGCTCAAAAGTATCTATAGATGATAATTTTCCCGCACACCCGTTACAGGCACGAGACACGGGACATTAGTCTAAAAAAAGCAGTGTGTGGTATTTGTACGAAAAAGTGAATATCCCACGGCGGTTAGGAATCAGGCTGCACTCGGCTTTGCCTCGTGTCACTGTAGGGCTCGATTCGGCTAGTGCGCTGCTTCCTAACCTTCGTGGAATAACCGCTTTTTCGCACTAGTATCACAATCTACTAATTTCCACCCTAGGATAAAATAAAGAATAATGTACAGCTGCTTATTTATCAAAACGGCTCTATCAATGAAATTTGAGCAGTCATTGAAGTAAAGCATGTTAAGTTATGAGCCCCTTAAATTTTATTAACTTTTTGTGAGAAACCGCGCTGAAAATCATTTTTTAAATTTTACTCGAATGTAGACAGCGGAAATTTAAGCTGTGTCAATATAATTGTAAATAATTTTTCACAAAAATGATCTTTTCAAAAATTTCAATAATTCTGTAGTAGTGCAAAGATCTTCGGATACGAAGGGTTTGTCCGATCGTGGATGGACATGGTGAAAATCGCTCCAATCACCATCGTTGTCGCCATCTCGCTCACCGTAGAGTCCCGTTTCCTATAGGGATAATAGCAACCGAATGAAAAATGTTTTTTTTTTAAGAGATCCCAATTGATGGCAAAAAGAAAATGTATAATAAGAAATAACTTGTTTTCCGCGTCATAAATCCACAGGCATATTTTCGTACAGTTTATGTCAAGTTAAATTAGCAATTTTTTTCAACATGTTTCTTGAAATTACCGAGTTATTTGCTCCGTTTTACTTCGCGATGACAATAAAACGTTTAGTTATTAACGCGTCGTACCTTTGCTTCCTTTTTTATAAACAAATCTCTAATTTGTAAACGATGAATATCCAGAAAGAAAATGACATCTTATTCATTAAGAATCAATTAAAATGACAATTTTGACTTGACAAAAACTGCGTAAAAAGTATGCCCGTGGTGTTTGTTTATACGTAAATTGAATTAATTTCCGTAAATTTATCGTTCTATAATTTCTTTCCACATTATGTATGAACACTTAAATCCAGATTTACCCTAGTTTTTTTACATTACTTTCTCTTTTAAAGCGTGTACAAAGATTTTTAAAAATCTTACTGCAAATCTACATGGAAATGGTATATACGCAGAGTATAAGTATGTGTAACAGGAGAGGTAGAAGCAGCCAGAGCCCCGTACGTCGATGGTGTCTCCAAGGTATGAATTTGACGGGACACGGAAAGGCATCGTGCCCCGCGTTCGTGGTCTTCTCGAGACACGATAACCCGTATTTTGCATAAAGACACGACAAAGGGTGCGAATAGTCACTCTCTAAACATCGATTATTGGCAGGTTTCATGAATCTCCTTTCACAAAGCCTGCTTCTAGGCGATTTACCATATTTGCCACGATTTTTTCTCGAAAGTTTTATTTGAATCACGTTACGAAACGACTACGCGGGCCACGATTCAAAGCGCGCGGCAAAAAAAACAACATCGTGACGTCACGCGCACGAGAGACTAGAGTCTAATCTCCATGATTTAAACATTGATATTAAATAAATATAAACAATTAAACCAATCGTATCTTCATGAATGGGTTTCTTAATGCGGTTTATTTAACAAATCAATCGAATCTAGAGATTTAAATTTTTTATAAAACATCACCCAATTACCATGAATGTATTTTTTGGTTTCTTTTGCACATACAAACAAGATGTATATTATTTTATTTTATATCGCTCGGTGCGAAAAACGCGGTTTCACGCACGCTTCGCGTGCGTTAGACCCCATTTTCGCAGCTTGTGACATAAACTTTTGTACGATACTCGGCGGAAAATCTATTTCTCAGTTCGTGTGATTACAACACTCGCCTTCGACTCGTGCTGCAACCTCACACTCATGAGAAAGAGTTTTTCCGCATTCGTATCGTAATGTACTATTATTTTATTCTTTGCCTGAAGTGAGAACCTGTGATTCCATTGGTTATCTAGACTTAGGAAAGTATTAAAACATTTCGATAGGTTATATTTGCGATTGAATTGGTGATATTAGTATAAATAAGAAATTCCTATATTAATGATTAAAGGTGATGTGCCACATCCCGTCATCTGTCTCTCCCAAATTTCCACAAGTGCGAGAGAGATTGGCGAATCTTCCCGAAGCGTTGTCCTCGGCCACGGTTAATCTTTTGGATAAAAGACGAGAACGGTTCACTGCACAATTCTAAGATGCAATGAACCGTTCTCATCCTTTCTTCAAAACAGGTTCAAAAGAACAAATGAAAATGAGAACAATGGTTTACGGTTTTTGTTACCGACCGAGCAATAGCACATCATCTTATGTACTACACCTTTGTGTCCTTCTCTCTCGCTCCATCGCGGTCACCAATCAAGTTGTCTCTCTCGTAGCAACGGTGACGCGGTCAGTGTAGCACATCACCTCAAGGATTGAACATAAAGCAATGTGTGTCATTAGTCGGTAAGGAAGCGACAGGGCTAGATGGGACAATGATTCTCTCTTTCTTTCATTGACAATACGAAAGAGCGAAAGAGGGAGAGAAAAGTTAAGTTTCGGAACTCAGCCCAGGTATCTGCAGGAAAACGCAATGTCGGTAACAAAGCTCTCTTCTTTACCATCAGAGAGACGTGCGACGTGCGATTTTGAGCGCTAGAGTATCTTGAGCCCAAAAGAACCTGCAAATTTTGTATCAATAAAAGAAATGTCTTTACATTTATTGTGCGAGCTATGATGGAGGTTGTCGAATTGCCCGAAGAAGTTAATCCTCCTCGTAGCAATCAGTTCACCGTCGATGATTTGGACATCGAGATACTTCCCTTGATCTACGAGATAATACGAAGGTTAATTGTTATTTTAAATCATTTTCGAGATCTACTTGTGTTCCGGTTTTCCCTCCCGAAAAAATAGTATTCTATTCTCTCGATATTTCCAAGTCGTTATCAATAGACATAGAATTCATAGTGCATCTATAAATTATAATAAAAACTGACAACAACTAATTTCCAATTCTGCGTGACAATTCGATAAAATCGAAGCTCCAAAATGACGAAATAAACGTTTCGCACGCAAAACATTTTTTTTTCATTTGATGAGCGGTAAGTAAATTGCAAATTACGAACCTAACCTTAATCGGGTTTTTAAACTTAAGAATTTCATGGTACAACATTCGCGCTTCAAAAGCCATTTCGTAACGTATCTATAAATAGTTTATTTGCGCATTTTGAGAAACTTTTTTCTAACGACAAATAGCACTGAAAATCTGACCAATTGAATACTATTGCAATACCTCAATATCCTAAAATCTTATCTTACCCGACAGTGATTAATGTGCAAACAGAGGTAGAGTCTTATGACATTTGTTTGTGTGTTTTATCAGCGTGGAAAAAGATCCCTATGACACTACACAGAAAGCCAAAGAATCTCAGGATACGAGTCACAAGATTTTGGAGCTCCAGAAAAAATTAGACTCTGCTAGATCGCAGGTAAACCTTCGTTACATGTTCTTGTTTTTGTAAATCTTACGCTTGCTAGGAAGCTCCGATGAATTTCAATTTTTAACGTTTTCCTCCAAAGTCCATGGATCCTCCTCAGAAATTTTATTCATATCCGTACAAGCATAATAAACTTTCAAAATGAGGCTGCAAACTACAATTTTCCACATTCCTTCCTCATTATTTTTTCATTTTTACAAAGCCACCTCTACGTGTAAGTATGTCCATCAATTTTGCTTCCTTATAAACGAAGCTTTGTTTCCGTGAAATTTTTTTTTTCCAAATTTTCATCTCTGGACACTCAGAATGGTTGAAAACATTGAGAAACATTATTTGTACGAGATGTCTGTATGTGTGTATGTGCAGATTTCCTTGTGAGCACAATATCTGTTGAAATTATAGTTGTATCTAACAACATTTTGGATTGTAGTTGACTTGTATCAGTTGGATAATTTAAATTTTACAGCATTTTGAAAATTTTGAAAAAATTCGTTTTCATAAGTTTCGATTTTGGTTAGTAAAAGAGAAAAAAATGCTGTCGCGAACAAAAAAAAAGTTCGAAGTTTTTTGAAGATTTAGTTTAAATATGTTTGACATATGGACTACCATTGAACAAAGTTAGAGTACAAATTTGACGGAAATCGGTCAAGCAGTTCAAACTTAATGGCATTTTGAAGTTTCTGAAAAATCTCATTCGTTCTCAGACAACATGTTCTAGTCAAGTTTTATGCAAAATTTGGCTCTAGGATAAAAAGAAAGAAATGTAAAGCCAACTTCGCATTTCACAAGAAACTCGTAAATTAGACACTTTTCATTACCCGTAATGTTTATTATTTTAAAACAAAATTTATATTCCGTAAAATCGCGAAATACTGGAACGTATGTTTGTGGCTTTATTGAGATGGTATTACACGAGATGAAAGCGTTCTGAAATATAAAAATATTTTCTTATCTGAAAATGCTGAAAAGAAGCTTGAATTTCCTACAAACGAATTGCTAAACATGACAAAATGATATTACAAATATTAAAATCTAGTCGCTTTATTTTTTAAATATTATTGGAATTTCAGATCAAACGTTTACCTGGAATCGAGTACAGCAAGGAAGAGCAGCTCGAAAAATTAGAAACTCTGCGAAAACAATTGAGACTAAAGCGCGAACTTTTGTTAAAATACCGTAATATGTGCACTTTCGAAATTCCGAAGGTCTAATCACAAGAAAATCAATTGCCTCGGGATTTCAAAAATCCCGAAATAGTATCGCGATGGTTCTCAGATATTTGATGCGTTACCTCGCGAACAACGAGAATCTAATAAACAAATTGGCTGATTCGAGACTGATAAGACGAGCCGCACAGCTCGTAGTTCACTTTATGTTGCGAACGAATTCGAGACGAGGGGTTCACGGATTACCAACGGATTCCAAAGAATTCGGCAGACAACTGGGCGACATAGCTCGACGTTTTGCTTCCGACGTCAAAGGTAAAATTCAAGATACCAAGGAAAAAGTCAAGAAAAACTGAGGTATGAAAAAATGCTTACCGTCGACTGATCTCGCTGAGGTTTAATTAAATGAATAGCTACACCAATATGTTGAATAAAGAATGTATTTATCGTAATGATTATCAGTATCGAAAGATATAGTCGGATAGTACACACTAAGAGAAGAATATTCTAATTCAATTTTATGACGAAAAAAAGAAGAAAAAAAAATATAATTATCGACTATGAGAAAGAAAATCTTGTTCACCTTGTGCCCACTTTTTCCTTTATCTCTCGGAGACTCGCAAAACGAAAGAACCAAGTTATTAATAGTAATATTATACACTTAACATTTTGTAAGCATTGATTTCATTTTCCTCAGTCGTGTTACTACAATACTGCTGAATTTTCTTCAATTTTCTAACACGACGTTTATCCTCTTGAAAAATTAATTCAATTATTTGAAGTTTCGATTTCAATTTTAAATCCCCATGAAAACAACTAGATATTCATATTTTCTAATTGGAAAAATTAAGGAAAACGCGAGTAGTTAGAGATTCTTCTGCAAGTCAAACAAAAAAATTATGATTATCATTTTTTGTTGTTTTATTATTGATTTCATCAAATATCCATTTGTTTCGAGTAATTAAATTATTCGAATATTAATGTTGCGTTGTTGATAACTAAGAATCGAGCGCGTTGAATCAATTAGAGCGCAGTCTTAAAAAATGCTTGATTAGCTCACGCTAATGAAGCTACAAACTCGTATACTCGTTTAGTAATTTATCTGAGAAATAAAAAATAATATGTAGCCTTTAATCGAGAATTCGATCACAGCTACGACGACGATGAAGCTTAAGGTGATGTGAAACCTCAACGAGTGCGAGAGAGATAGAACTAATCTTACGATCCCAAATTTTTCCGTCGTCGTTAAGCTTTTGGATAAAAAGTGAGAAACTCGACATGCACAATCGTAAGATGGATGTCGACTTTCTCATCTTTTATTCAAAATATCAGTCGGGACGTAAAAAATCGTTTTACAGTTTTCTTTACCGATGGAGTAGTTTCACATCGTCTTAAGATGTTGATTATTCAAAAAGCCTTACGCCAACATTTTTTTCTTTTCACGCGTTATGTATACTTTGTACACAGAAACAAAATTACGTCTTTGTCTTATATCTTAGCGGGTGGATTCTGTTCGGAGAGGGGCTGCACGATGTTGCTTGTAGAATTGTGAGACTTTCCACCGCGTCGTCCTCGTCCCTTTTTATTCGAAGGCCCCGAGCCTGTTTTTTGCGGAGTATTTTCTCGCTTTGCCGCCTGAGACTCGAAACTCGCGTTCGTCTCAGTTCCATCATTTATCTATTTAACAGAGTTTTCATATATTTTAATGGATCGCTATATTTTTACAAAATTATTAACATTACATTTCGATGCATCTTTTTTTCCAGTCTAAGCTATATAATCTTCTAACTTCTGTGCTTGTATTGCATTCAATTCTTAAGCTTGCACGTTTCCAATACTTTTTTTCGATCTTTCGTTTTATTAGGCATTAAGTATTTTGATTAATTCTTTGATTTTTTTCAAATACACATGTCTTTTTTTTTTACAGTTTTCTTGCAATTTACTTCTTGTTTCCTTATTTCGAAATATGTTTAATTCAGAATAACAGAAAATCACGAAAACTTTATCATTAGTAAGGAAATTTTTTTTAAAAAAGTCATATGCGTTTGGAAAATTCAGAGAATTAATTTCTTACAAAATGCAAAAACTTTTCTATCGACTTTATTGAGCAATTTTTTTTCCCTACAAATTTCGTAGATTTTGATGTAATTAAACTCTGATTTGGAATGTATGTGCAATGCATTCTTAAAGCCATTCTGGTAATACCAGCCGAAATTTGGGTGATCTTACTACAAAGTCTCGAACTCTGATTTTACATGTAACTTTTTGCAGAGTCTGTTTTTCTTGTTAACATTCTCTTCCCCCATTAATAAACAATTAATAAAGTAGATCATTTCATTTTTAAAATACCTTTTGTAGAATTTAAGAATTGCGGAATGATTTAAAAAAAGAAACTATGATTTATTGTGTTGACTGAGAAAAAAAATGACCAAGCTCTCGGTACAAATTGCCCGGATAAACTTAAAAAATATATAAATAATCCTGTAGAATTAATGCCTTGAATAGAAATTCCGTAATTTCGTATAAATCTCACATAGTTCGTTGGATTTCCATTTTGCCCTCTTCCCTGCTGTTGTCCGCTTTTATTCGGCTTTCCAGATCGGGAATTTTGCGAGTTAGACGAGTTTGAGTGCGGTATCAGTCTCAGAACATTGCCAACAGCTTTGGTGCGTCCTTCTCTAAAGACCATTCGTTGACCTGGTTTTATGTACTCAGGATGTTTGATAAAACGGAAATGTACAAGAGCTTTATCGCCAGTTCTCAGACAGTCTTGAGACATCGAAAGTATCGAAGCTGTTTGTCTGATACTGCCGCAGTGCACTAAAAGATACGATCGATTTCATGAAATTCTCGTAATTTAGATAACTCGGATCTCATTTTTTTTTGTCTAATCGTTTTATTTAATTTTTTTATTTACCCATTGCTTGATAACGCGAGCTTATAGTTGTTGGATGATGAAGTACCAAAATTTCTCCCTCAAATTCCCAGCAAGCCTGAGGATTGAGAGCAGGCGCCACCATCACCATTCCCTTTCGTATCTGTGATCGTTTGATTTTCTTTAGAGCAAAACTTGCAGTCTGACCGCCTCTCACTTCCGTTACAGGCATTCGTTTTCGGTGAATGCTTTTCACCGCTATCTGAGTGAAATGACCAAGTGGATCAGGACCCAAAAGCAGAACATCGTTTAGACGAATAACACCTTTGAGAGTTGTGCCAGAGACAACCGTACCAACGCCCTGAAATTATTTCGTCATGGTCATTTGATTTATCGTGTAGAAACTACAGAGCTCTCACACTTATTCAATAAAATAAACTCACGGGAACGGAATACGTGTCATCGATCTGAAATTCAGCGGGCTCGTCGTCATGACTAGTAATTCTAGCAGTCAGCAAGTTCAGGAACATTTTTAATAGGTGAAGGTTTTCACCGTTTACGTTCGAAACTTGAAATATTGGGCACAGCCTTTTAAACAGTAAAATTCATTATTTACGCCATTTTTTAATAAGCCAATATTTGTTAAATATCTTTTTAAGGTTTTTTTTTTAACATTAAAACCCTCGCGGTTGAACAATTATTTAAAGACCCTAAACTACAAAAAAAGCAACGATCCTTTTTTATTTTGTCGTTTACTTGAGAACAAAACTCATCATAAAACGAATTAATTTCGTTGCCTGCTAGACAGAGAGAGAGAGAGAGAGAGAGAGAGAGAGAGAGAGAGAGAGAGAGAGAGAAATGGGACTAAATGGATCATTTGGATTAAGAACTATCTTAGACTCCGCTCAGTTTATCGAGCAAAGAAATGAATCTGTATTTGGGATTAATTTTGAAGTATACGACAAAATAAAATTAACGACACAATTTTCGTCGTTATTTTCTCGCTTAATTGGAAAAGGTTACTAAAATCGGATTAATTTTTTCGGAGACAATTTTTCTCATCTTCAAAATCTGTGTTCTCAGCATCTGGCAAATAATTTGGGCGCATCGCGAGGAAAATTTTAAAAAATTCTTTTTTTTTGTAATAACTTTCCAGTCTCCCGTTGAATAAAAGGTCTGGCTTAAAAATGTGGTGATTTACCTCTCGGAAACGAAATTAGTCGCACTAACGACAACGTCATCGGGAGTCTTAACGGTAACGGGTACTTTTCTGCATCCCGGTGACTTAAGAATCCTGATTAGCAGTCTCAGATTTTCCTGCAATATTTTTGGCGGGCACATGTCGATTTTCGTGACAACGACAAAAACAGGTACCGAGAGAGCAAGTGCAAGACCCAGATGTTCCTTGGTCATGCCAACTATGCCAGCATTCGCTCCCACCATTAGCATACCTTCGACGGGGCAAAGAAATGGTTTTCACGCCATGCTTGAGAGCAATCTCTTGGTGTTATCGCTGCAATGGACTTTCTCTTTTACACTCACCGAAATCTGGAGCATGACCGGTCATACCGAACACCGTTGTCTTGAGGTAACGCTCGTGTCCCGCTAGGTCAATGAACGTTATTACCTTTGATGATTTCTCACATATTTTCACCCAATCGAGGGAGCCATGCTCGGGCTTGTTTACCACATTTCCTAAATTTACGGGAAAAAAATGTTGAATCAATTATTCCTTAATTAATAGAAAAATACGCTTACATATTTTTCTTAAAGGATAACTAAATATATAATCAATTAAATCAATGGATTAAATATTTTTTTATCTTTTCATGATACTGAAGCGAATTTTTAAGTGGTATTTATTATTTCTCGCAATTTTTCACAATTCAAATGAAACGAAGCAGTTTATGAAGAAACGCGGCAGTCTCTCAACGCCAAGTATTACAAAAATTAGAACGCTTCAAGTGCTTCTTTTTTTTTTTACGAGACGCTTAACGCTACTTTTACTTTTCCTGGTTGTGGCTCTTTCTCGGCCACTTTCAAATGTGTACTCTAATTTTCCAACGTATATTAATATCCGATAAGGTGTTCATTCCTAGAGTTTCTTTTTTTACTACATTAGCTTTTTTTTAATCACAATAATTTTTTTCTTGCCTGATAAAAAAATGATTAAAAACGACTGACATTGGAGAAAAAAAATTGTATTGTCGAATTGATAGATTATATTCGGATAAATAAAATTATTACGCCTCATAAACGGACTAATGTTGCTTTTTTCTTAAAAACTAGATGAACTGATTTGTCAAATATTTCTTATAATTATCGAAATTTCAGTACGGGGTGACAATGACTTTCTGTTCATTTTAAAAAATTTTTTAATTAAATATTTCAAAAATGCTGCATTTTTATTTAGCCGACGTATCTCAAAGATTATGAGTCACCGAAAAAAATTCTTACCTTAAAAGTTTTACGTTTCCACCGGATTTTGAATGAAAACTTTTACATAATCTTATCGACCTAATGACGTTGATTTTTCGCCAAAAATTAATTTCTTTCCTTCTTATTTTTATTTTTTTTATTCCAAAAAAAAGTCACTTTTGTTTTGTTACAAAATTGATAGAACTTTAAGGAATGCATTCCATTTTGAAAATGATCAGAATCGAACTAATCTCGGTACTGAAGTAAAATATATATATGTAAAATATTTTCAATACGACAAACGATAAGTTATCTATAGTTTCGTGCAATATCACAACTTTCGAGATATGTTTAATTTTCTTCATTAACATTTTTTCATATACTGTCTACTTATTAAGAATCGAAGCCCCACAATTTATTGGTGTGTTATTTAAAAAATATGATGGTATTTTAGCGATAAAAAAGAAATGAAAGACTTTTTTCTGAGCTTGAGATTGGTTGAAATGAAGTAAACATTGTAAAATCTTACCGACACTATCGAATCCAAGAATATCATTTCCCACGGAGCTCGTTCGTCCCGTTTCCGCTTCGTGTTTGTGTCGAAATAATTTTTGTCTCGCGAGACCTCGGCCATTATCCAATTCGCCGTGAGTAAGTACTCCGAGTAGCGTAGATTTTCCAGCGTCAACGTTACCGACAACGGCAACGCGAATTTCAAGAAAATCCTGCTGATCGAGTCTCCTACGTACGAGATACTGACCCGTTAGCCCCTGGTCGACCTTTATCTGACGCAAGAGAACGCAATCGGCTTCCACTGTTGCTGCAAGTGATTGAAGAGTCGCCACCGATGCTTCATACTCGTCCGCTTTGAGACCGTCCTCCGAACCGTCTGTTTATCAACAATATTCTCATTTCAATCATCATTCCAAGACCTTTCGTTTTTCTGCTCACCTTCGCCGCTGCCAATGTCGAATATTGTCTCACTTCCACCGTCTTGAATTCTCTCCTTTAATTTTCTCAGCAGAAGCTCATACTGATCCTCCGAAGGACTCACTAGAACGTCCTACAAAATTCCAATTATCCAATGCATTTTATCATTTTTCCATTATTCAAATATTTCTAATAAGAAATAACTATTATTCTTTAATATACTTTTCATTATATTTTGCAAAAAATGTAATTCAAGTTGAAATCCAATCAGAAATGCATTTATTCGACAAATTAACTGGCATTTTATTTCAAAGTTAATGTAAAATAAATGTTTTATTGTCAAAATGCTCCGATTATTATTATTATTTTTAAATACAACATTAGAATAAAAACACGAATTTCGTTTCATTTAAATTTTGAATGTTTCATTAAACTTAATGTTCAGTGAAAAACATATTTATGTGAGAAATTAGCTGGTATTTTAATAGAAAGTCGATGAAAAAAAGATGTTTGATTGACAAAAAACGGTGACAAATCTGTTTTCCTTGCTCATAGAGGAAGCTTTATAAAAAAAAAGGTTGCAAGGTCGAACCTTGCACATCGCTTTCTCATTTTTCTCGTCTGTCACAAACTCGTAAACGTACGTTGTTTAGTTTTGGTTTCCTCATAGAGGAAGCGTTGTGAACGTCGTATCAAAAGAAAAATTATTTATGAAGCAAGGTTCGACTTTGCAATTGTTTTGAAAAACAAAAAAAAAATGAAAATGCAAATTTCTCTAAAATCTTAACTACTTAATCGATTTTGCCCAAATTTAGTATCACCCATTGGGACCCTCTGTTTAACTTTTATACGAAATTCAAGATAAGTTACTTAAACCGCTCTCGAGTTATAGCATATTCAAAAAAATTCCGAAAATCCGAATTTCCATAAAATTTCAACTATTTTATCGATTTCGCCCAAATTCAATACCAAACGTCGCACCACTCTGATAAAGTTTTGTGACAAGTTTCAGCCCGGTAGCTGGAAATTTCTTCGAATTTAGAGTGTTGACAGAGATTTTTCAAAATCTTAAAAATTCCGTAAAACCAAAAGCTGCTTCAATCGATTTTTATAAAAAGTATACCAATGAGACATTTGACCGTACTGTATACAACACAAAAATTTAAGATGACTCGATTGACTAATTGCCGAGTTATGGCAATATGAATCTTAGCCCCTCTAACCCACGCACATACACACATTCTCATACAGACATTTTTTCTACACCACTTTTCTCGACGCTTCGGACCATTCTGCGTATGCTGACATGAAAATCTCGGAATATTGCTTTTTTCACAAAGACAAAGCTTTCTCTATGAGGAAGCAAAAAGATATTTGATCGACAAGAAAGAGTTACAAATCTGTTTTGTTTCCTCATAGAGGAAGCTTTATAAAAGTTGAAAAATAATGAACAAGCACTGTGCAAAGTTTTGCTTTGCTCTCTTTTTTGGAAATCATTTTTAGAATTATTACTCTACCTTTCCCCTGATAATGGAGTAGTCAGCCACAATAGTAGATGCATCTTTGCTCGCCGATTGAGGCCCCGAGGGCACTACCACTGTCCCGGACATTGCCATCTTTTTTTTCTCAAACTCTTAAATTATCTCAACGAGTAACAAAGTATATCTTTGACTCAATGGTTAATTCCAATCACCCCTTCAGGGTACATGCGTCAGCAGAAGAATTCCTCCAAAACTTGAATCCAAATTTTCTTCTGTATATTGTGGATGGAGGTGAGCGCATTACTGTCATAGATCTCTCAAGAGTTGCTGCAGATTTTCCAGTCTTTTTTTTTTTTCACTCTTTTTAATTAACCAAATATTAATTTCCACTCTTGTCAATTTGTGTGTAAAGTCTGCAGAATCATCTGAAACAACAGTATATTACTTTGTAAAAATGCAATTCAATAATAAATATTAGTAAAAAAAAATTAAAATAGTTTTAATTTTTTTACTACAAATTATGTTATAGAAAAAAAGTCTCTTACTATTTTGAGAAAATTTTTTCAAAAATGTAGCATTTTTTTTCTAACTAAATAAATGGTTTGGTAGAGAAAATAGAAGATAAAAAATATACAATGACAAATTTACATTTTGAAAAAGCTATCGAATGCAATGGTGATTCTTAATTTTTTTTGTTCTATTAATTTTTTAACCAAAATGTGGCAATAAAAATGAATTAACGCAAATTTCACAGAATTTAGGCATATGCGTAAAATGGGCTGAAAAAAAAATCCATCAATTTTGGACAAAATGACCACAGTTGCTATTTTCTTTTAAATACAAATTCATGAAATAGCATTTGGCTAAAGATCATTAAAATTCATTATATTCTTGAGGAATGAATTTTTTTTTTCAAACACAAAAGTACATGAGATATATATGGTTGGCTTTACGAAGAAAGATCGCTCGTCCCAAATTTGGCATAAAAAAAAGGATTGAAAATCACAGAAAATATGACTGACATCTGCTTGGCTATGAGAAATATGTTTTTCAGAAAAAAGGTGCCTCTGATGTACATAAAAAATGCAAAATGCATGAATAATTTGTTCCTATAGCACTTGTACGGATTAAACCAGTATTAATAAAAGATTTGAAAAACAAGTGAGTTCCTTATAAAGATAGCCAGAGAGATAAGCTCGTCGGAGTTGAAGCAAATGACGAAATGATCGGTGTTATACGTGCAAGCTGTCGAGAGCGTCCTCCGCGACAAGTGAAAACACAAAAGGATTTATATACGAAAAAAGAAAGATCTCGAGCAAGATAAGAGGATAAATTGCGTTTATCAAGACACTAAAGGTATATATATCGCGGGTTCGGTGGGGGAGATGCGTAGCTGTGCGTCAACACAAAAATAAACAACCCTCTGATACTAGAAAGTGATGCACACAGCACGTAGGTACGCGACACAAGACACCAAAATGCAACGTATGCGAGTGTCAGTTGTCAAGGTAGTTCGTCATTTTTGCGCGAAAAGTGTTGGACAGAGGATGATTTACCTGTCAACGCTTGGTGCTGTCGGTGAATTATTCCGAAAAATCGACGCGAAAGGGTTAACAGACGGAACGAGAAGAGTCAGAGAGAGAGAGAGAGAGAGTCGCCAAACGGAGCTGCGCAAACGTCACTCGATCGTACCTCAATGACGCGTCTACGTCGAGTGAGGGAAAACACGCGTTCACGCTCACTCTTCGCTACTCTATTATCAGCTTTTACAATATGGAATAACTTTTATCCACCTTCACTCCGCGCGGGACTAACCAAGTCCTCTTTATCGAGCAGAGACGAAAGCATCTCTGTATCGAGTAGCTATGGGCCTCCCCTGTTTTATCCTGCGCTACCAAAAGCTTCCTGTAAAATCTCAACTTTCATTCTTCCAAATGTACTACAAAAACGCTTTTACTGTAGACGTACTTTTCAACGGCAACGTTTTTTTTTTTCCTTAGGAAGTTTGAATAACGAAAAACGTTTTATATGTTGCTCTTGGGGAGATCGGCATTTTTTCGGGCTAGTGTATGTGGTAGTGTGAGGATTCAGAGTAATTCTGGCTTCTTTTTTCGGAATTCTACAATTTCTGGGTAATCCGAAGCTTCTAGAGAATGTGGGCTTTCGATGTAATATCAAAATTCTGGATAATGTGAAATATTGTCGGTAATTTAGGAACCGTGGGTGCTCTAGGAATTGTCGGTAATTTAAGAATGCTGGCTAATTTAGCAGTTGCGCATAATTTGGTTGTTATAAGTAATGCGGGATTTTTGTACAAAGTGGCAAGAATCTCGAGTAATAATAACTGATTTTCCTCTGTGACGGAGAAATATTCTTGTATAACCTCGATATTTAGAATTTCAATGAAAAACTGTAGAATCCTCGAATATTCAGTTTGAAGTGGCAATTTCGCGGCAATTTTCTCCAGTTTTTCCAATACGCGATGCAACTTTTTCGCAATCCCTTGTAATAGCATCTCAACGGAATCTTCTTTATCGAGAAGAGATTTAATCTGCATTATCCTATGGATTATAAAAGTGCCTGTAATCCTTTAATTCTCAAAAGGGCTCACGTAACCTATAAAACGCTATCGATATGCCAAGTCTCTCGTTCCGGTGAGTAGTTGATGATAAATAATTGAAAGTGACAGGTGTCAGTGGTGTTCGAACAAGTATTCGTCAATAATAACATCCTTCAACGAAAAACAAAGAAAAAACGTTTTTTTCGTCGCCTACTCTTCCGTGCTTCGGACTTGAAAATTTTAACCTTACTTTTAAATTTTAACCTTTAACAGTCCTCCGAGTCGACGAAAAATCAAAGAAAAAACAATGAACGAATTGAATTCGTAGTGACGGAAATAAATTTTTTAAATAAATCAAATATTTAGAAAATGATGTAGTGAACGTTGATAGGATGACAGGCTCTGACATATATCATGAGCGTCAGGTAATTGCCAAAATTAACTTTCAGCATAAATTCCGAAAATTCTTAAGCCGTGACAATTTATTTTTAATCATCCACAGGTGAAGGAATTGTGCGCTTTGCACGCACTCAATAACTTGTTCCAAGATCGAGGCTTTAGTAAACAGGAGCTCGATCAAATATGTTATGGCCTCAGTCCCGATGTCTGGATAAATCCTCACAAATCGCTCCTCGGACTTGGCAATTATGACATCAATGTCATAATGGCTGCGTTGCAAAGACGCGGCTGCGAGGCTGTCTGGTTTGACAAACGCAGGTTTGTCAAAATTTCATTTACAAAGACGAGCGACTTTTTTTTTAAGACCATTCAAAGATGACTAAACTACTTATGACTTTTCTCAAAAAGTCACATTTTTTCCAAAATTTCCTTCATAGTCTCAAGAATATCTACAAATTATTTTTTTATTTATTTTCTCATAATCTTCAATTAGATCTCCTTGTTTCCGCTGTACCGATTTGGGAGACATTATGATTACCAATGACCCAACTTGTTATAGTGGATTTACCATCTATCGGTCAAGTTGAACAGAATTTGAAAAGTCCTGAAAGTGCCGCATCGGAAACTCTAATCTTGCTCTCATTTATTGTTGTTTTTTTCCTTCCTTTTCATGATTTCTTTTTTTTTTTTTTGAAATTTTCTTGTCAGGATACTCGAAAATGTCTAAAACATTGCGAAAAATGGTTTAAAGAAAATTAAAGTATTCAAACCTCTATATCTCAATAACTATAGTCAACTGATACGAAACTGAATTTAGTCACATACACAAAACAGAAACCGCTGTATTTTGCTTCCTCATAAGTAGCCTTATTTTCGTGACATTTTTTTTTTTTTCAAGATTTTCATGTCAGGATGCTCAGAATCGTCCAAAACATCAAGAAAAGTGGTTTAGAAAAAATTTATGTATGTGTGTGTGTGTGTGTGGCTAGCATGCAAAATTCAAACTTAGATATCTAAAGAACAGCTTTACCAATCAGCTTTACCAGGTAGACAACTTTGTTTGTGATCATTTTCAAAAAAATTTACAATATGATTCGTTTTACAATAAATACAGAATGAAAAAGTGGCCACGGTCGAGAGTGGGAAAAAATACTATATGCAACACGAGACGAAAGTAGATTTTTTCCTTGGGTGATTACCGCAAACCCACCCGCGGGAAAAATCTGCTACTTTCGCCCTTTGTTGCATAATGTACTATTATTCAAGGAAAATACCTTATTTCATGATCTGAAATAATTCGTAAATGTTTGTGAAATTCTGATGTTAAAAAATATGTATGAATGATTTCTTTGAGAGCACACAAAGTTCATGTGTTCCATTCGCCATGAAATGCTTCATATAATATTGCTGTGGTACACTTGTGAATGAGATTTGAGATCGTTAATTAAATTAATGACAATTCTTTGATGTTTGCTCAGAGATCCAAAATGTCTCTGCTTGGACAACATAGATGGTTTCATACTAAATGTACCAACGGAATATAAATTAGGCTTCGTTCTATTACCGCTGAAACGACGTCATTGGGTAGCCCTGAGAAAGATACACGGTGCCTTTTACAATCTGGATTCGAAACTGGATTCGCCCCAATTAATTGGCAAGGTAATCACAATGATTGTAATTATTCGCCAATTAATTTGTTTTCAACATTTTTTTTTTTTCCAAAATATTTATGAGTCGTTGGAGAAAATATATAGCTAAAGCTTTGTAATCAAATTTTGCAATAATTCAGAGGATCATTGAAGTTAATTCGCGGATTTTAAAAAGTTTTCCTTGACTTTTTTCCAAGAATAATTCGTAATTGTTTACCCATTTTAATGCACAGTGGTTCATTTTTCTTGCTGCAAGACGTTCTATGAATTAAGGGGTGGAAGTCAAACCAACATCGCTGATATTCGTTGAAGAATAATCTTACTTGTTTGAATGCTATTTTAAGAAAAAAAAAATTTTTTGTTGACTCCTAAAACAAAGAGTACTTTGGCCTGTGACAGAAGCATCCAACTATAATAGATAGCTTATCATAAATTCATGGAGTTTTATATTTGTATTAAATGTAAGATGAATCCTTATCGCATGAATGTAGTTTTTTCATTTTTTATTACAATTGTCAAAGTTGTAATGGATTTGTGAAAATAATTTTTAAATTAGTGAATTTAACGAAAAAACTAAAGCTATCATTTTGATTGTTTAAAAAAAATTCAGCCCGTTTATTCGGCAGAAAAATTCCTGAACAAATAAACAGCTATAATTACCGAACCTTTAACACAATTATATATCTAGATGATGAAATCGTAGAATATTTGTCGAGAAAGAAAGTAATTTGTGCCGCATGTGGTAAATGGTAAAAAATTATGGATTCATTTAGGAGAAAAACTGAAGACAAATATTCACCACCAATTATACGAGTGTGAAGCACTTTAAGCGTTTTACAACGAAGGTATCCTGGGTGTCCCTCGCCGATTTTAATAATATTGCCACATCAAAAAATAAGTGACACGTTTTCTTTTTTATCTGCAGTAAAACAGTTCTAGGGGGTGAAACAGCCTCCTAAAATAGGAATTCAAAAGTAGTGATTTGAATGTTTCATATGTAAAAAGGTAGTTATTTCGGATGAAATTGATACGATAACTTTTGCCATAACAAAACATGAATAATGTATTGCCGTGATTCAATTTAACAGCCTTATGGGGGCAAACTGCCCCAAAATGTGATAAATGTTATACAAAAATTTGCCAAATTAGACAAAGAAATAGCCGAAAAATTTGAAAAAAATATGTCACACATTACTAGAAAAGTAAGTAAAAGTGTTTTTCCATGGCTCGCAAAAATGATTTTCTAGAGGGTAACTAGCCTTAAATGCATTTTATGAAGTTTCTATGAAAATATGTCATTTTTGCGAACAAAGCTTATTAAAAGTAACATACTACACATAGATATAATATTTGCGTTGCATTAGTCATCGTAGCAGCAAACCACCCCCCAAACACCAATTCAATTATATATAGATTGGCTAAATAAGGTTAAAATTGTAGGGCCCGCGAACGTTGGCGCGCCGCCAGGGTTCGCGCGAGAAGCGAGCGAGCGAAGGGGGGATAGCGAACGGCCGAGATCGCCAGTCGGCGCGAGGCGCGTGAGCGAAAAAGTAATGTCCAACGAAGCTGCGACGCGACACACGATGTTCTGTGATTAAATAATAATATTCCTTTGTTCAACTTAATGCGTAATCTCTCTTCACTCATCCCATCGCCACAGGAAATAATAATTCCTACAAACTTTGGGGGCTCGTCCGGGATGGGATATTGAGAGATCGCGAGTGTTGTACGAAGTGCGAGAATATACGACGTACGCGGAGACGAAGAACATGGCGGCTAGACGAACCGCGTGTTGACTTCGTGCGCGAACGACGAACGACGCCAACAACGAACGACGCCAACGACGAACGACGCCAATCCGACGAAAAAAATGAAGATTTCGGAGAGTGACGTATTCCCTATGACGGTGACGCAGTTAAAAGACATTTTGAAGGCGAACGGACTTAGTCTGTGCGGAAACAAAGCCGAGCTGATTGACCGAATTTTGACGGCGAATCCAGCTATCGAGTGGCCCAGTGAAGTTGACAAAGAGGACAATGCGTGCGGCGGCAAATCTTTAGACGAAAGTGGTGTTGCTATGTCGGTGTCCGGTGAACGCGAGATCGCGTTGTACAAACGCGAGAGAGAATTGGCCGAGCGGGAGCTTGAGTTGGCGCGTCGCGAGATTGAGCTGCTTCGTAGAGCGCAGCGGCAAGCCAACAGCAGCGACGACGGCGCTACCGAGAGAGAAGACGAAAACCGGCATCGTGTGCGTAACGAACGAGTAGACACACGCGGCGCGATTGGTGGTGCGTTCGGCGGCGCGTCCGTAACAACGAAAATAAACATTTCTATAATCGCGGATCTTCTCAGCTGTTTCGACGGAAATGCCGAAGTGTTCGAGACGTGGGAACGACAGGTGATGTTTCTGAGAGACGCGTACCGACTCGACGGCGACACGACGAAGATTTTAATCGGAACGCGACTCAAGGGGAAAGCAATGGAATGGTTTCATTCCAAACCGGAATACATCGCGATGTCCCCCGACGCCATTTTGGCCGAGCTACGGAAGATGTTTCACCATCGACCAAATAAAATCATGATGCGACGACGATTCGAAGAGTGTGTCTGGAAGAGAGCGGAGAATTTCCACGGCTACGTCCACGATAAAATGATTCTCGCGAATCACCTCACAATGAACGACGACGAAGTGCTGAGCTACATCATTGACGGTATTCCAGACAATCAGCTGCGCGACGTGGCACGCCTGCTGGGTTTCCGATCGTGCCAATCTCTTCTACAGGCGTTCGAAGAAATTTCGCTGCACGACCGAAATCCCACGACGAGTTCCGGTGCAAAGACGGACGAGAAGACCGGTGGTGCTAAGCGTAAGGACGATAAGACTGTGAGTGTGAAAAGCGAGTCCGGTGTAAAAAGCGTTTCGGACGAAAAAGGCGCGTCGGGCGAGAAAAAAGGTAGCGTAACGAAGCGATGTTTTAATTGTGGTCACCGTGATCATCTCAGCGCGAATTGTCCGACGAAAGATCAGGGTACGAAGTGTTTCGGGTGAGGCGAGCACGGGCACATCGCCGCGAAATGTCCGAAAAAGAAAGACGCGACGAAAAGTTGATGCGCGATAACTCAGACGGATGAAAACAAGTACGATAATGAAGTTTTAATAGACGGGTTTCCGATCGCGGCGATGCTCGACAACGGCAGCGACATAACAATTATGCGCGCAGACGAATACGTACAGATAGGGTCACCGCGATTTGAGGGTAAGACGATTCCGTTTCGAGGCGTAGGGAAGGAAACTAACGAGACGCTGGGAAAGTTTCGAGGGAATTTGACAATAGATGGGCATTCTTACCCGATTCTCATTCGAGTGGTGTCCGACGATGTGTTGCGACAGAAATTGTTGATCGGTCGGGATTTCATTCACACGATAGATTTGAGCGTGAAACGCGGTAAGGCCACGGTTAGCCCTTCGAGCGAGACTTCGTCCGTGAATGACGACGAAGTGCCAGAGATATTTCAGATCAACCTGATTGAATATCGCGACGTAAATGTAGTAGATTTGTCCGACGTCGAAACACAGGAGTACAAAGAGGTTGTACAAGACCTGGTCGACTATTACTGCCCTGTAAAGACGCGCTAAGTTGGTGTAAAAATGACGCTTTTGCTGAAAGACGAAGAGCCGGTGTACTAGAGAGCGAGACGATTGGCTTCACACGAGCGAGAGCAAGTCAATGCACAGATCAGCGAGTGGCTTGATGACGATATTGTTCGAATTTCCGTGTCCGACTATGCGAGTCCTGTCGTTCTAGTGGCGAAAAAAGACGGTAGTAAGCGGCTCTGCGTAGATTATAGGCTCCTTAACAAGAAAATAGTTAAAGATCGCTACCGTCTGCCGTTGATAGAAGACCAGCTGGACAGATTGCAAGACGCGAGAGTGTTCAGCACACTTGATTTAAAGAACGGATTTTTCCATGTGCCGGTAGACGAGTCGAGTCAGAAGTATACGGCCTTTTGTTACGTCCGGAGTAACAAATTATAAAATTGCCCTATTTTAGACCTTAGCAACGGCTAATTGGTCTGGGATCTGGGCAGAACGATTTGACAAATTTATTTCTATATTCTTGTAAAATGCGAATCGAGGGTCGGTCTCCGGAATATGCTTCGATTTGAGGAATCTAATTATAACATCTATTTTCTCGAGTTTGTAATCCACACTCGGGGTGAAGTTAATGTTGAGGGATTCCAAATATTCGCTAGTCATATATCCGTGAGATTTATTCCTTGAATAACCATTGAGTTCTGAATTCAGTTTCCTCAAATAGTTCTTTTTACCCCCGGAGCGAGATTTACCCATTTAAATAAGAATAATGTTTGAGGAAAAATAATTCTAGAGGTCAGAGAGATCGCGGTGGTCCGCGCAAAATTCTGGACTCTTAGAATTAGCCTGAGGACTAAGAATTCGCGGTGGACCGCGCAAGACTCTGAGTTTGAGGAATTGAAAAAGACAGAGAAATCGCGGTGGTCCGCGCAAGACTCTAGACTATTTCAGTGGGTTGGTGAAAATTTCGAAGTTTGTTCTTACCACACCTTTTAATGCGTTTGAGATACAGTTTCTTCGGAGTTGGTGGTTTGAGTTTTAAAATCTTAAGACTACTAAACAGTACAAAAATCGCTGCTTAAATACTATTCGAATCGCATACTAAAGCTATGGGAACGTTGGAGAGGGCAACTTCTTTGGACCCTTATTGGCCCAAAAAGTCCCCGTCTCCCACTTCCCAGTGTCACATAGAAACTTTGCTATGTCTTAACCTTAGCCTATATTTTGGAGGGGTTGGCGGGGGTGAGTTCCTCTGGCCTAATTGGTTGAGACTCTCCACCTCCAACTTCCTAATTAACGCGGGGGAGATTTTCTCTCGGCTTGGCCTCTAGCTCTGGGCCTAACGCCTCCCTACTCCTCAACTACCCCTATCTCCCCGCTCTTCTGACCCCGTGACGCAGGCCACCCTGCTTGGGTCGTGCAGCGATGTCTGGAGGGTTGCATGCCCCTGGCGCGTACAAGCTTGGGGATGTAACACCTCCACCCTTAAATTCAAATGTCATCAATGAAAGGAATATAAGTTGACATTTGATTCTAATAAAAAATTTTGGGTTTGACATTTCTCTTTGGAAAAACTTTGGTTTCAGGAAAAAATTAAAAAAAAATTAAATTGTTAATAGAAATATAAAATCTTAGATTATAGCTAATACATGGAGTACATTTTTTTTTTTTAATATTTTCAATCAATATACAACGATCGTATTTGACGGAAGGTTATCTCGTGGAATGCTTCTCAGTTGCTCCTCAATGAGAAAACGCCAGTTGGTGATGATTGTTCCGGAGGGCTGTCGTCTTGGGCGGTGCGTGCTTGCAGTTCGAGTATCTCCTGCGATTCCGTCGAGTCGATCGATTGAATTGGTGGTCCAGGTGGTCCGTTGATGTTCCTTTTAAGATGTAGCAGGAGATGTGTGACTGAGTCCCAAATAGCTCCGATTAATACCAGAGACCATCCATACACGGTATGCAATGCATAGCCATGAATTATTGTGTCCACGATTAATTTGATCGCTCGGACTAAAAAGATGATTCAGATGACCCCAGCACTTGCAGTCCCAAAGAACATGAATCGGCCCCAGATTGTGTCCCACACGGAGTCTGCGAGATTTTGCAGACCATCCGCGCCCAACATGTTTGAAAATGCTAGCCCTTGGGTTTGGGTTGGCTGGCCAGATACTCCACGTGCGATGGTGTTCAAAACTGCAGGTTTCTCGACAGGGAACATAATATGGTCCCGGAGTTTGTCGAGGTCTTCCTTCGTATATATTCCACTGTTTGCCAAGGATGCTGGACTCGTATATTTCCACGTTGGTTTGGTCATCGGCTTGATGATGATGGGCGGTAAACTTTGTACCGGTCCTGGTAAAAGTTTATACCATGAGTCGGCTAGATGATATTGTGTTGGTAGTAGGGCGTCACATGTGATTTCAATCCCCGCTTGCATGATGATGTGTGTTCTTGGAGACAGGAATAAACTTTGATTCCCTCTGGATACCGGAAGTTGATGAAAACAGTGTTCTGTTCTTCTCACTCTGACATCGACTGGAATGCATTTGATGATATGCACGACTTCACCCGCGACGACTGCCATGTACCCTGGTCCCTTCATCAGGTGATATGCGAACTCGTCCGGTGACTGCGTCGCGATGATGAGAGCGTTCTTCAATACTTGCTGCTCGAGGTTGCACCGTTGAGTCAATACGTCGAGATATAATTGATTGATTTGTTTTCGGATATGTTTTTCGACAAAAATAAATTTCGAATTCATGTACGCGAATATATCTAAATTTTGAACAGAGATCGGCTTAAGCTTTGTGAACGTCTCTCCTTTCTTCGTCTCAAATATCAATAGTTTCGGATGTTCTGTGCGTATTAACGTGTATCCGCATAATAATTTCTCGGATTTCTTTGTTAAGGCAAACGTTATATCTTCAGTTGCGAGGGTGTAGACTGTTTGGGGATAAGTGTGTAGTGTGTCCTTGATTCTCTTTGCTAGTCCTTCATACAAGACATCGTAGCGATTGAAATTGCAATTGTCAGCTGGTAAAGCTTCCCAAAAAGTCTGGCCACCTTCAAGATCTATACACTGCTGATTCGTTAATAAGCACGTCGTTCCTGATCGCAGATTAATCCTATTTGAGTTTAAATTTACAGTCGCCTCATACTCCATAAGCGTGATATTAACGGACCCTTGAACTACCACGTCATCCCAGCTTCCGTACGGATCGGAATACTGCGATCCGTGGCAGGTACCGTCGCTTTTCAGTGATCCGGCTAAAGTCAGACTGCGAGTTGCGGTTTGATTTTTACGAACATCGGTAATGAGAGCATTTCCTAATCTAAAAATTCCTGTCGCGTGTAACTGTTGCGTGTAACTGTAACTGACAAGCGTCGCGAGATAAATCTAATAAATATTCTAGCTGACCGTGGGCGACGATAGACACATGCGAACTCATTCCGCAATGATAGATGACTCTGTGTAATTCGACCTTGCATTGTGTGACTCGACTGTGTGTGAATTCGTTGAGTTGCAACAATTGGATATAGACTGGGTCCACAGCAACTTCTGGGTTCGGTATATCGCAGTCGCCCACTTCGATCAAGGAAAGCGTTGTTATATTTAAATTTGAGGATCCGCAATCATAGCCAACTATGGCTGTGGAGTGACGTACACTCCACAGGAGTAACGTCAGGGTCAATAGACCCTTCATCATGACGATAAAAATGATTTTACTACTCTATTCTAATTCGACTTATTTTAAAATATATTGCTCGATTCTTTGGTCCCTCCTTTACTTTCCTCCCTTGAACCCCTCTCTCGTCTTTGCTGAAAATAAAGGAAATTAGTTATTTGGTTGGCGTTACTGATTTTAAATTCTTTTGCGGAGTAATGTAGGAAAGCCGCAATCTGTTTATATTAACCACTCGGGTTTTGTTTTTTATTTGAATTTTGATGCCTCCCTTTTCATTTACTTCGAGAACTTCGTGAGGACCAGTGTAATGGTCATCTAATTTACCAGGCTTAGGACCTTTTTGAAGGAAAACGAAATCTCCGACTTTCAATGTCTGTGGCTTGATCTTTCGGTCATAAAATGCCTTGGATTTTATTTTTGCAGAGATCAAGTTTTCACGTGCTAAATTCTGTAGTTTATGCAGGCGAGTGATCAACTGTGTCAAATAATCACTGTATGTTGATTCTTGTTCAATTGGCGGGTCACTCGAAGGAAGTCTTGCTAATTTCCCGAAAACCAATTCAAAAGGCGTGTGCCTTGTTCCTTCATGTGTACTCGTGTTATAAGAAAAAGTTGCAAGCTCTAACCAATCGTCCCACTCTTGGTCCTGGTCAGCAAACTGCTTCAAATACTCTCCGAGCACATGATGAGATCTTTCTATTGAGCCGTTTGATTGAGGGTGGAATGCCGTGGTATTAAATTGTTGGATTCGAAATTGTTTTGCAAGACTTTTCATTACTTTGCTGAGAAAATTACTGCCCTGATCGGTTAAAACTGATCTCGGTGCTCCAAAAATACAAATAAATCTTTTTACAAAAACGTTACCAATCATGGTTGCCGTTGCATTTGGCAATGGTAGTGCCAATGAATATTTTGTTAATTGATCCTGGATGGTGAGTATATACTCGTTACCATCCTTTGTTTTTTCTAAAGGACCGACAATATCCATCGCTATCTTGTCGAATGACGACCTCGGCGTGTCAGTAATTACCATCGGATTCTTGTTTTTGACTCGAACTAACTTCTTTAATTGGCAACCTAGACAATTACGAATGAATCGCTGGACATCCAATTTTATGTTTTCCCAGTAATAACGTTGCCTAATCCTGCTGTAGGTTTTTGTAACCCCCTTGTGTCCGCCTATTGCAGAAGAATGCATTTCCTTGATTACTTCATTTCGTTTGTTTGACTCTACATATTGTATGGCTCCAGTGCAGATGATGAATTTGACTGTGGATGATTCACTGACTTCACATAGATATTTTCTTACAATTTGCCAATCTACTGTCTCTACTTCATTTGACCTTGCAATGCTGATGGTCTTCATATTTTTTTCTTTTAATATTTCCGTCAGACTCCGTAACGTCTTCTCTATGTCCGACATTACGACGGAAAGTCCTTCTGAAAATCGGTGAATCGGCAACGCGAAGTGAATTTTATTTTTGTGCTCTTTTGCTTGAATTATTCCCGATTCTAATTTTTCAAATTTTGGAAAATCGTTTCGTTCTTTTAATTGTCGTGATCCTATGTCACATGGCTCTCCGTCTGTATAAACAAAATAGGCATAATTGTCTTTTCTCATAAATAACTGATCTTTTGAAAGCAATATATTTTGTGGATATCGGATTTTCCCAATTTCATCGTGTTCATCTATTTGAACTGATTCTGGACTTTCTTTTTCCTTTTCCTGACTCTCTTCTTCCTGACTTTCATCTCCACTATCACTTTCCTCTTCACTCGACTGATTCCGGATTTCGTCATAATTTACGACTGGTTTTGCCGCTTTGATTTTCTTTTTCTTTTTAACCTTGGTTGCCTCGTTTATCTGTTTATTTAATTCGTCACTCAATCTTTGAGGTTCCTTCCTATTTCGTGTACTCCTCCTCAACTCCGGTTCGTTCGTTTTTGATTTGGGTTCCTCGTGAATAACGGCTTGAGTCACAACTTTTGTTGATGATTTTTGTATTTCTCGGGTTACTTCTACGTTTTTTGAATCGACTGGGTTACGGGACAAAGCGTCCGCGTTCACATTCATTTTACCTGCTTTATAAACAATGTCGAAATCTTGATCTTTGAGTTTGAATCTCCATTTGGCAAATTTTTGAACCACAGCAATGGCTTGTGGTCAGTTATAACCGTAAATTTTCTTCCGCAAATGTAAGGATGGAATTGCTGAACTGAATAAACAATAGCGAGAGCTTCCTTTTCATAAACTTCATAATTTCTTTCGGCGTCGTTCAAGGTTCGTGATATATAATGGACCGGTAAGTCTTTACCTATTTCACCCTGAGAAAGTATGCCTCCGATTGCATACCCTGACGCGTCAGTTGTGATGAGAAACGGTTTTGAAAAATCTGGATGTCTGAGTATCGGCTCTGTGCATAAAATTCCGATCAACTCTTCAAAAGCTGCTTGTTCCTTTTTCCCCATAGGAATACGGCGTCCTTTTTTAATAGATTTGTTATGGGCTTTGCTATTTTCGAATAACCCTTGATAAATCGACGATAATACCCTGTCAATCCTAGAAATTGCCGCACTCCCTTTACGTTCTTTGGAACTGGATATTCTCGTACCGCCTCGACTTTCTTGGGGTCTGGTTTGATACCATTTTCTGTGATTAAATGGCCAAGATAAGTTACTTCTTTACGCAAAAATTCACACTTATCTGGCTGTAACTTCAAATTCGCATCAGCGAGTCGACTTAATAATTTCCGGAATTTAATCTTGTGTTCCTCGAGGGAGGATGCGTATATGACAATGTCATCAAGATACACAAAAAGCTCTTCCCCTTGCAACCCACATAAAACGCGATCCATCAACCTTTGGAACGTTGCTGGAGCGTTCTTTAATCCGAAGGGCATTCTAGAGAACTCATAATGCCCGAACGGTGTCGAAAAAGCAGTTTTATGGGAGTCCTCGGGTTTCAAATTGATTTGGTGGAAACCCGACGCGAGGTCAAACACTGAAAAATATTTGGCTCCCCCGAGTTGGTCGAGAATATCCGTTATATTCGGTAGAGGATAAGAATCCCCGATTGTTTTTTCGTTCAATTCGCGAAAATCTAAAACCATTCTCCATCGTTTATTGCCTTTGGATTCTGGTTTTCTTGGAACTATCCAAACCGGACTATTGTACCGTGATTGGGAAGATTTTATTATTCCTCCGTCATAAAGTTCCCTAACCTGCCGCGTAATCTCTTCTTTATGGATGGGTGGATAGCGATATTGACGAGTGTTTATTGGGCGCTCGTCGATTGTTGTAATGGGGTGCTCTATCTTCGTAGTTGCCCCTAGCTTTTCTCCAGGAATGTAGAATTGTTCTGCACTTTCCTGCAATAATTCGTCAATACTCTCTTTTTCCTTGTCACCTAAATGATCGAGGCGGAGCAGACTCTTTATTTTCTGTACACGATTGTCCTGGTCGGCTTTTTGCGCGATTGCCAGGCAGAGCGTGTTTGAATTTGTGGATTTTGTGGACTTAGTGGAGTTTGTGGATTTTATGATCTGAATGGAATCTTTTGATTCCGGGATTTTGTACTCTTCAAATTTTTGAAGAGTGAGGGTAGGGACTTCTACCTGAATATCCTCTTCCCTTGTATTAAAAACTTTAGTGTACGCGACACCCTGAATATTCTTGACGAGCGCTTTTCCGAAATAAATATCCTTCCCGATTTCTAGCCTTGGCAGATAGCCTTCCGAAATTTCTTCGTTCTTCACTCTCACGTAGAACGTCGATACCGATCTAGCATGAATTGTAATCACTTCGGGACTTGAAAATTTTAAATTGATATCCCTCCAACTTAAACAGTGTCTTCTGCTATCGATCACTGCTTTGTATTTCTGAATAAATGCGTTCCCCAGAATTCCTGCCTGATCTATTGGAAAATCGTCTGCTACAACGTGAAAAACAGCCGGACTTCCTAAAATGTCCACCGAGAAGGACCCTAAGGTTTCTACATGATTTGCCGTTATTCCCCGCAGCTCTAAAATGTCGAGATCATCGATTTCCGATTCCAGGTTGACGTTCGAAAATTTTATTAGATTGGGCTCTGATCCGGAATCTACTAATAATTCGACGGGATTTTGCAGGTCTGAAGATTCGATTATTACTGTTGGAGGTGAAAAACGCTCTTTTAGTTCTACATAGGCTACTCTGACTCGCCTGATACTTCGTCCTTCTGTTTTATTGTCAGAATCTTTTGTGAGGCTGGTCTGGTTGAAGTCTCCGGTTTCGCCCCGGATTTTGGGAGACTGTGCGAGTTTCCCTGTGCGCGTTGTCGGTTGTTAAATTCCCTTTTCCTACACTCGTCTATCGTGTGGCCCGTTTTTTTACAGTACCGACACGACTTTGGGTCCGTCGGCATTGAGCCCTGCGGCGCGCTAGGCCCTTGAGCGGGTTGTTTATTACCCTGCTGAGTGGGCCCGGCGTCACGGTGTCTGTGCCAGCACGTAAGGGCTGTGTGGCCCGAGCGCTGACATATCTGACACTTCACCGGGTTCGCGGAGACTGTGCTTACAGTCTCTTTACGAGGTCCCGGTTTCTCCGCGCGCTGGTGCCTTCGGAGTTCGTTGATGGCCGTCTGTTTTCGATCAATTTTTATTGCGTCTGTACCGGCGTCAGTCAAAGTCTCATATTCGATTTTCATCCTAAGCTGGATTTCTGGCCTGAGTCGGTCCAAAAAGCTTTCTATGCACTCTTTTTCGGTCGATTCCCTGTCTGCGTCTGAGAGTACTCCATCGTGTGCACTTTTATGGGCCTCCAAGATGTGATTTCCTATTTCACGGACTCGGTTTATAAATTTGATAACGTCTTCGTTTTCTAGCTGGACTAACGTTCCTAGTTCGCGACGAACTTGATTAACGCTTCTCGCGGGTGAATACAAATCTTTCAAAAATTTTGTGAGGTCTGCTAACTTTTCAAATCTGTGGCTCTGGATAGATTTCT
Organism: Perithous albicinctus; assembly: GCA_964016905.1. Classification (NCBI taxonomy): domain Eukaryota; kingdom Metazoa; phylum Arthropoda; class Insecta; order Hymenoptera; family Ichneumonidae; genus Perithous; species Perithous albicinctus. The sequence continues at coordinate 1,526,975 of OZ024696.1, read as the reverse complement.
TTGCTTCACCCACTACCTTTGTCCTAATGAGTTTGACCAAATTATGTTCTGCGTTTTGGGGAAGCATAACGAGGGCTTCTTCGCAACTCTCGATAAATTGATAGACGGGAATATTTTTTCCGTCAAATTTTCATACGACCTCGACTGCGTCTTTTAAAGACACGATTTGCGTATTTCCCAACGGCATCGTGGGATCTTCTAATTCTTCTGCGCTTTCAGAGTTATCCAAATTTCCCGAACTTATTATACCGGATGGACCCGGTAAATCCTCTGTATTATTTAAAAATTCCTCTGTGCTATCGGCAATAGGTTTCCCTTCTTCGGCGAATGCTCAATTGGCATGATTTAATCAAATCGTTTTCGTATCCCACCGCTGTCACCAAAAATGTATGTTACGTCCGGAGTAACAAATTATAAAATTGCCCTATTTTAGACCTTAGCAACGGCTAATTGGTCTGGGATCTGGGCAGAACGATTTGACAAATTTATTTCTATATTCTTGTAAAATGCGAATCGAGGGTCGGTCTCCGGAATATGCTTCGATTTGAGGAATCTAATTATAACATCTATTTTCTCGAGTTTGTAATCCACACTCGGGGTGAAGTTAATGTTGAGGGATTCCAAATATTCGCTAGTCATATATCCGTGAGATTTATTCCTTGAATAACCATTGAGTTCTGAATTCAGTTTCCTCAAATAGTTCTTTTTACCCCCGGAGCGAGATTTACCCATTTAAATAAGAATAATGTTTGAGGAAAAATAATTCTAGAGGTCAGAGAGATCGCGGTGGTCCGCGCAAAATTCTGGACTCTTAGAATTAGCCTGAGGACTAAGAATTCGCGGTGGACCGCGCAAAACTTAATGTCGTCAAAATTGTTTTGTGTATTCGCGGGGGTCCGCGCAATACTCTGTGTTTGGTGAACAGGATTTCGAGAATTCGCGGCGGTCCGCGCAAAACTCTAGTCTGTCCAGTGAAAGTGTGAACGTGTGTATATGTGTGTGTGAGAGAATTCGCGGTGGTCCGCGCAAGACTCTGAGTTTGAGGAATTGAAAAAGACAGAGAAATCGCGGTGGTCCGCGCAAGACTCTAGACTATTTCAGTGGGTGGGTGAAAATTTCGAAGTTTGTTCTTACCAGACCTTTTAATGCGTTTGAGATACAGTTTCTTCGGAGTTGGTGGTTTGAGTTTTAAAATCTTAAGACTACTAAACAGTACAAAAATCGCTGCTTAAATACTATTCGAATCGCATACTAAAGCTATGGGAACGTTGGAGAGGGCAACTTCTTTGGACCCTTATTGGCCCAAAAAGTCCCCGTCTCCCACTTCCCAGTGTCACATAGAAACTTTGCTATGTCTTAACCTTAGCCTATATTTTGGAGGGGTTGGCGGGGGTGAGTTCCTCTGGCCTAATTGGTTGAGACTCTCCACCTCCAACTTCCTAATTAACGCGGGGGAGATTTTCTCTCGGCTTGGCCTCTAGCTCTGGGCCTAACGTCTCCCTACTCCTCAACTACCCCTATCTCCCCGCTCTTCTGACCCCGTGACGCAGGCCACCCTGCTTGGGTCGTGCAGCGATGTCTGGAGGGTTGCATGCCCCTGGCGCGTACAAGCTTGGGGATGTAACACTTTATAGTACCTGACGGCCACTTTGAGTTTTTGAGAGTACCTTTCGGTCTGTGCAACTCGCCAGCTGTCTTTCAAAAATTCGTAAACGCCGCATTTAAGGATTTGATCCGTGAAGGGGTCGTGTTGACGTACATGGACGACCTAATTGTACCGTCGAAAGATTACGAGGTTGGATTGGCGAACCTGAAGCGAGTGTTGAGCGTTGCGAGCGAGACCGGTCTGATCGTGAATTGGAAAAAATGTGCTTTCCTACAGACCAGAATCGAGTTTTTGGGTCATGTCATTGTAAACGGGCGTGTCCATCCGAGCGATAGAAAGATCGAAGCAGTCAAGAAGTTCCCAAAGCCGACGAATGTACGACAGATTCAGGGATTTATCGGTTTGACCGGCTATTTCCGTAAGTTCGTCCCCGGGTATTCTTTTGTTGCGCGACCGTTGACGAACCTGTTGAGAGCGAACGTAAAATTCGAGTTTGGCGATAAAGAGAACGACGCGTTTGTACGATTGAAAATGACGCTGTGTAGTCAGCCGGTGTTGAATTTGTATCGTGTAGGCGCAGAAACCGAGCTGCACACGGATGCATCAAAGTACGGCTACGGCGCAATTCTGCTGCAGCGAAATAGTGAAGACAAGGCGTTGCATCCGGTGTATTACGCGAGTGGCAAGACCACGCCCGCCGAAGAAAAGTATACGAGCTACGAGCTCGAGGTACTCGCAATTGTGAAGGCGCTTAAGAAGTTTCGCATTTATTTGCTCGCGATTCCGTTTAAGATTGTCACTGACTGCCGTGCGTTTACGCAGACGATGAGTAAGAAAGACTTGTGCGTGCGTGTCGCGAGGTGGGCTCTGCATCTCGAAGATTTCGGGTACACCATCGAGCACCGCCCCGGCAAGAGCATGGCGCACGTGGACGCGTTAAGCCGCAACCCGTTACCGACGTGCATGCTCGTTGATCAAGTCAGCGAAGGATTGATGCCACGATTCAAGAAAGCGCAGGAAGACGACCCAGAGACGCATCGCGTAATAGAGTTTGCAAAGCAAGGTGAAGCTCGCGGGTATATCATCCGTGGAGGTCTACTGTTTCGAGAGGTCGACGATGACGTCCGGCTTGTGGTTCCGAAAGGGATGCAAACTCAAGTCGTCAAGCAGACACACGAGAGGGGTCATTTTTCCGTGAGCAAAACCGAGGCTCTCGTGAAAAGAGTATTGGCTGCAGAACCTACGAACAAAAGTGGAGAAAGTTGTCCAAAACTGCGTTGATTGTATTTTGGCGGAAAAGAAGGAGGGACGGCAAGAGGGATTCCTAAACCCAATCGACAAAGGGGAAGTGCCTCTGGATACGTTTCACATCGATCATTTGGGCCCTCTGGCAACGACGAAAAAGAGCTACAAACATATTTTTGTTGTGGTCGACAGTTTTTCGAAGTTCACGTGGCTGTATGCGACTAAATCGACGACGACAGCTGAGGTGTTGGATCGACTGAGAAAGCAAGCAGTAACGTTCGGAAATCCCAGAAGAATCATCTCCGATCGAGGTACGGCGTTCACATCGCAGGTTTTCAGAGACTTCTGTGAGCACGAGAAGATTCAGCACGTACTGACGACGACGGGCATTCCAAGGTCGAACGGACAGGTGGAGCGCGTAAATCGCACGCTCATTCCACTATTAACAAAGTTGTCAGTACCGAAGCCAGAAGAGTGGTTTAAATATTTGAACACGGCCCAGCTGTATTTGAATACCACGCCCCATCGAAGTATCGGGATGACGCTGTTCCGATTGTTGTTCGGATCGGACGCGCGCATCCGCGAGGATCGATCACATTCGCGACCTGATCGAGAGTGAGTCCGTCACTTCCTTCGAAGAAAACCGCGACGAACTACGACTTCAAGCCAAGGAGAGCATCGCGAAGATTCAGAAGGAAAATCGGCGAGGCTATAACAAGAAAAGAAAGGAGGCGAAACTTTACCGCGAAGGAGACTTGGTTACGATCCGACGAACTCAGCAAGGACCTGGGTTAAAATTCGCAGCAAAGTTTCTCGGCCCATATGAAGTATCGAGGGTTTTGCGCAACGGTCGATACGCGGTTCGCAAAGTCGGAGAGCACGAAGGACCGTCACAAAATTCAACAGCCGCGGATCATATGAAGTTTTGGGTTCGAGATGAAGAAACTGACGACTCCGAGGATGACGCAGATGAAGAGGAACAAGGACATTCGGGGTCGAATGTCGTCGCGGGGGGGCCGGATGTAGGGCCCGCGAACGTTGGCGCGCCGCCAGGGTGCGCGCGAGAAGCGAGCGAGCGAACGGGGGATAACGAACGGCCGAGATTGCCAGTCGGCGCGAGGCGCGTGAGCGAAAAAGTAATGTCCGACTAAGCTGCGACGCGACACACGATGTTCTGTGATTAAATAATAATATTCCTTTGTTCAACTTAATCCGTAATCTCTCTTCACTCATCCCATCGCCACAGGAAATAATAATTCCTACAAAATCGAAGCGAAAAATTTCGAAAAAATATGTTATATGTTACTACAGTAGTAAGTTGACGTATTTTTCCATATTCTTGGAAAATTATTTTTTAGGGGTTAACTACCACTAAACGCATTTTATCGCATTTATATGAAGATATGTACCTCTTGCAAATAAAATCCATTAAAATATACACACTACAGGTAGATACAATATTTGCGCCGCATTAGTATCGTAACAGCAAACCGCCCCCCCCCCCCCCCCCCAACACTAATGGAATTATACAAAAATCGACATGCACATTATAGTTTACATTATAAATTGTTTTGGAACATTTTATATGTAAACTCCTTTTAGTTTACTTATCTATTTCAACATACAGTCGGCATAAAAACTTAAATAAAATATCATTGAATAAATTCTTTGATATTAAGAACATTGTATGCATATAAAACGTAAGTACTTCAGTACTTTTTAGGGTAGTTAACCCCCTCATAAATATAATCTCCCTAAAAATGCAAAGATGCTTCAACTAACTGCTGTAGGAACGTGTAACGTATTTTTTACTGAATTTTTCAGTTCGAATTTAACCATATTTAGTCGATTTTTATGTAATTCCATGAGTATTCGAGGGGTGGTTTAAGAAGACTAATGCGACGCAAATATTGTACTTATGTCGTTTTTAATGTAATTTTATTCGCAAGAGGTACATATCTTTATAGAAACAGGATAAAGTATGTTTAGGGGCCGAATCAAGGAAATTACGCTATTCACGTTTTGTTACGGCAAAAGTTATCCAATGAGTTTCATCCCAAATAATTGCCTTCATATAATTGAAAGATACATTTAGACCGGTACTGTGGTCTAGTGGCTAGCGTGCTTGCCTCTAAACCAGAGAATCGGTATTAGGTCGAGGATTTGAGTCTCGCTGCCGTCAGATTCGTTGAAAATTAGTTTTCGGACGCGATGTAGCTCCAGATATATATATATATACTAGGGGGGCTCCGGCCCCCTTCGCGCTTCGCGTGCCAACCCTCCGTTTTCTAACAATACAGGATTTTTCGAAGTCCCACAATATCCCCCTCTCTAAGCCAAGATTATTTTGAGTTCCACAATATCTCCCTCCACAATCCTAGATTTTAAAGTTGGAAAAATACTGACCGGGACGGGGTGGGGTAGACTTAGAATAATTCTGGTATAGAGGAGGACTTCATAGGGAGACTTAAAAAAATCAGAGGGGATTGTTTAACTGTGCAGAGGTTAATGTCAGTACGGTAAAGCTGACTCTTTCTCCCTTCTTCATGGTAGAAAACCTTTCACTCCTACTCCTCACCGTGAAGCTGACCCCTTCTATTCTTGGCATGGCGGCGGCCTGGAGATATTGTCGGTTCCAGGGGCCATAGTTGGTCGCATGCTACGCGCGCTCTCATTATAACTATCAGAGCCGGGGATTTAGAAAAATCTAGTATTGCGGATCCATATTCGACTTAGAATATTCGGGTTACGGAGACTATTAGAATAATCAAGGTCTGTGACGATCACCCATCCAAGTACTCCCAAATACTGAAGACAACAATATCTCCTGCCAAACCCCCCCTCCCCATTACTCGGAATTCCTCTATCCCTCGGGAACCCATCAATCCTTGGCGTCACCAAATCCCTCAGAAACCTCCTATTCCTCGGAACTCCCATATATCTCGGGATTTAGAATAATCTGAGCCAGAGAGAGACGGCCATTCACAGGGGAGTTAGAATAATCAGGGCCTCGGCCGGTCACTCATCTAAGTATTAACCCTCAGGATTGGGATCAGTACTTGGATGGGAGACCGCCCCAGGATGGGGTCAGTACCGCTTGGCTCGATACTTGACACTTAGTATGGAGACGGTTGCTATGGAGGCGGTTGCTATGGTGACGGTTGCTATGGCGACGGTAGCTATGCGACGGTAACTATGGCAACGGTTGCTATGGTAACGGGGCGACTAAGAATAATTCGGGCTAGGGGCGGTCACCTATCCAAATACGGACCCCAGAGTTCATTAACTGGATGGGTGGCCGCCTCTAGCCCGAATTATTCCAAGTCCCTCGATTCTTGAATCTTGAATCTTGAATCTTGACACGACAGCGGCGAAATCTTTATATGATATTGTGGCAGGAGAATTTATATTGACAACCGTTTCCTCGACGTTACACGCCAGACTTACACCTCGAGGGCTAATCGCAAAATAGAATTTAATTTAAGTAGCGTATGTTTTATAAGACCCAATCATTTTGCGGTTATTGATAATGGTATATTAAAATAATTGTCAAATATTATTAGATCCCAAAGGGTCAGAATCGCAGTTCAAAAGAACGGAACAGCGACACGCGACCTAATTGAATAGAGATAATAGAAACAACCAGCGCACGCGTCAAATTATTCATTCACTACGAGCCGCCCGAAGGGACGTATCAAGCGTGATCGACGACACTTCTCATCCCGTAACGAGAGCGAAAAGAAGAAAGCGCTCGAGGTGGTGGATATCGTTCCCAAGTTTATTGTAGTACCTCAAGATACAACTCTTTCAACGAAATTATCGAGAGTTGTGGACATCGTTCCCAAGCTTATTGTAGCACCTCTGGATACAGTTATTTTGACGAAATCGTCGAGGAACAGAAATTTCTATATTCTACAAAGAGTTGATGGTCATTGTGCACTGAGACAACGAGTAAAAGGAAATATAGTCAAAAGGAACAATAAAAGTTGAATTTGTCAATTCTGTGAGTACAAATTATCTATATTTCATGTTTCGGGTAGGTCTTTCTTCCGATTCTGTGCTTTTTTTCTTGGGTCTTTCCATTACCCTCCCCTGTGGATATCCATTGCTGATCAGAGCTAGTTGTCGAGTCAAGTTATTAGATCTTCAAAACTAATTGGCGCTCAATGCAATTGAGTAATTAGACAAAGAGAAAATATACAGCCTCGGCAGCCACTGGCCCAGGCCGCATCGAGTGTTGGCTTTATTTATTGTAAATTAGTAGTCGAATAAATTAAAGCTTTCTTAATATAGAGAGATATGTATATCTGTAGTCCGAATGTTTACATTCTCAGCGAAACGCGATTAGCTTCAGCAGCGCGAAGCGAATTTCAGACCGACTGTATCGACAGAGGTTTTCTCCAGTCTCCGTCTGCCATCTGGGCTTTATCCAGAGGTAAATGCGATACGGTAGGGGAAGTCGACTGCAGCCGCATTGGTGGGGGGGCATGCGGCAGAAATCCTTCGGATGACGAATAATTAAATAATAATGCGAGGAAAGCCGAGACGACTCGTTATATGACCCTGTCGAGGACTTGGTAAGCGGGGGAAAATTGCAAATAAATAAATTTAAACAAATAAATGATGTACGATCAATATAAATGATACGAATCACTGCCTTTTATACCCTATTTTAGGAGGATGTTTCATCCCCTAGAAGTGTTTTACCGCAGATAAAAAAAATACGTGTCGCTTCGTTTTTTTTTATGTAGAATTAGATATTGCAATATTATTAAAATCGGCGAGGGACACCTGGGTTATATTCCTTGTGCGAATTATTTATAAAAATAAGGAATGAAATCAAGTATCTGATTTAATTGCAGGACGACGAGTTACTAGCGTACCTGAAGGACCAAATAGAAAACAAAGAAAAAGAACTATTTCTCGTGGTTTCGCGGGAAGTTGAAAGCAGTCAAGGATGGCTAATTGATAGCCCGGAGAACAGAGATAATTATAAAAGCGAACGTGAGGAATTGCGCTACATAGAGGACAGTTTCGGTAACGATATTGATCTCAAGATACCGATGCCGGAACTCGACAACGAGAATGAGCGCGAAACGACCAACAACCAAAGTACCACAAGGTAATCCCACCTGAGACCGGATTATCGCATAATATATTTATAATATCGAATCCCCACCAGTGACAATAGGCATCGATGAAGGACGGAGATTCGACGCCACGGAATTTCGAATTTCGAGGATAAAGAAAAAGAGATTAATACTAAGATGCTCGGTGATATAATTTATATAATAACTGCAACTCACTCTTTAATATTCTTGTTTGCCTAAACAATCATGGATGAATCAACGATCATTCGCTTCGCCGTTACAATGTCGCTTAGAAAATCATTTTATATGCATCCTCGTTGTTCGTAAATCACCCGATTTATTTAGTCATATCCTTCGCGATGGAATTTCAACAGGGATTATCGCGATGAAGCTTCATTCACAAGACACATGAAAATATATCATTTGATGTCAAATTTATTTTCCAATTCGATCATTTTGTTTTTTAAACGGATATACGTTTTAAAAGTCGTTTTTATGTCTTTAAAAAAATAACTTTTTCTTTATAATATATTTAAAAAATGGCAACGGTGCTTTGTAGCTTCTATTTTATCTGGCAAGTCTGTCAAGAAAGTGTTAAAAATGAAATCATGGACATCTAAATCGGTTAATAATTGTGGAATTTTTAGACGATATACAATTTTTTCTCTAATCCGCCGAACTTTTGGTTTTAAAAAATTGACTTGAAGAAAATGTAGCACGGTTGCATTTTTTTCGATATGTTCGCTGTATCTGCAATTTAATTTTTAATGCCGCTTTGCAAATGCGAGTCGAGTGAGCTAGCAACGACGGAATACTGTAGATAATAATACAGTATCAAATAGTCGAATATTTAATCGTCAAAAGCTGTGCAGAAATGAAGGAAATTACGTGATAAGTGGCTCAACATTGCGATGTATTTACACGAAGAAAATACATCTTTATGATGTATTATCATAAAGAGTTTATCCGATTTAATTGATAATCCGCTTCTCCCGAAGAAGCCAGAGCGAATTGTCGTTTCGTTACGCAAGATCGATTCGAATGGAGAAAAAGAAATGAAAAATCATCTATCTGTCGCATAAAACATGCTAGTCCTTCGAAACTTGGTTGAAACGGTTACGAATTATCTTATTACGTAATATAAGTTGTTGTGTGTGATCGTTGAATTGCCACACAGCTCGTATATTCAAAGAGAAGATAACGAGTGAGACAATCTTACAAATATTTATTATAAAAACAAAGATAAGAAAATCAATCGACGAACAATTGTATCTAAGTCTAATGTTTTCTACACGTTGTTATTGTCGTGTCATGTTGATTATTGCGCGCAAACGAATGTTTTATTTGTTATTTTCTATGTAATTCACTCGCTGATTATAATACATATTGTTTAATTGATGAAAAAAAAAATATTGAGACGCAGAAAGCACAGAAATGGACGACATTTAAATGAAAGAGAGTATTTTTTTTTTTTACGTTTTCTGGTGTGCCCCAGCTGGGAAACATCGAAAGAAGCCATTTGACCGATCCTGGATGCCTGTGAGGGCTAAAATTTTCAATTAAATAGCGTAAAATTATCCGAGGCCAAATGCGAAGGCGCGAAACGCGCGAACCACTACGATCGCTAGTCATATAATAATTATGATATTATTCATAATTTTTGCAAAAACGTGACGATTGTGCTATATACTTTTGTTTTATATAAATTAATATTTTAAGTGCCTTTTCATTAAAATGTTGCCCATTTTTGAGTTATGAAGTAATCTGCAGTGAGGAAATGTTTGAAAAAAATGCTGATGCTGTTCACTGTTTACAAATTCATTTTATTGTACAATTTTCCCATCACCATTTCATCGCCAGAGCTGTGTTCATTTTCTCGATCTCGTGATATTGCGTGTGCAGAAAGGCCGAAGCTTTGTCAGAATTTGACCAGCCTAGCCAACACTTGTAGAGTCTTTGCGTCGACTCATTCTCTTCAGGTCTTATCTCCGGAAGTTTGTGATATTTGGTTTCGAGCTTCAACGCTAATTCACGCGGCTGTGAATTATCCAGCGGTCGTACTTGCGCTCCACCATTTAGGCAACCTGTTGATTTACAAACAAGTAATTAACTGTAGAATTTACTTTTAGATATATTTCAAAGTTTCCTTATTATTTCACAAAAGAGTGTTTAGATTTGATTTCATTGACTTCATGTGAAAAAACCGTGCTTCATATTTTTGAAAACCATATGCGATTGATTGTTTATAAAGGGGTTTCGGTAATGAAAAAGAATCCCAGGTTCGAATGTAAAAAAATTATAGAAGCTCCAGTTTTGGGAAAAAAGCAAAATACTCTCTACAGTTTGTTACATTTGGATCTGGTCATTTTTTTTTCACGATCACAATACAGTTAGGAACAATGAATAGTAGATATGCGATTATCAATCCGATTTTGTCACTTTTAAAACAATTCAAACTTTTGCTTCCTCATAGAAGAAACTTAACTTTCATGAAAAAAATTGTTTTTATTCAAATTTTTATTTTAATCTCAGTATACGCAAAATGGTCTAAAACGCTGAGAAAGATGTTCAGAAACAGAGCTCGGATGTGTGTGCGTGTGTGTGTTCAAAATGCATCTCCTAAATAAGCAGATTGCCTTTGGCCGTCAATATTTTGTTTAGAGGACCCAGGTACACATGGCAACCAAATTTAAACTTTTTTCATTAAATTTTTCATATAAATCATTTTTTGGTGCCCCCCGCCCCTCCCCATTGGATAGAAACTTGCATTTTCATAATTTTTTTGAAAACGCTATAACGAGAGAGCCGTTCAAGCAACTTCTCCAAAATATTGCATAAAACTTGAATAGAGTATGTCGTTGTTTGATACTGAATTTGGTGAGAATCCAACAAAGAGTTCATATTTTTTCATTTTTTGCTTCCCCGTAAAGTAAGCTTTGTTTTCATGAATTTTTTTCTTTTTTTTTTTTGAGATTTTCATCTCAGGATATTCCGAAAGCTCTAAAACGTCGAGAAAAGTAATTTGTACGAAATGTCTGTGTCTGTACCTGAGCGCGTGCGCGTACGCACATGCGAGGCGAGTGCGTGTGCGTGTGCGTATGTTCTCATCTTGTATGCACGATAGCGATCGCAATTTTTAAGATATCTCCTTTAAATTTGATACACAAGTGGACTATCGTTTGGGATTGTATTTGGCGCGAATCGGTTGACAGGTTAAAATTTTACAGCGTTTTGAAAAAAGGTATTTTTACGCTATAACTTTTGTAAATTACAAGATATGAGGTTCAAATTTTGTTAAAAAATTGACTAACATTTAACCATGATCAGTGGTAAGCTTGGCGAAAATCGGTAGAGTGGTTCCAATTTCATTGGAGTTTCAACGTTTAAAAATGTCTTCAAACATTCCAACTCGTAAATTCTGAGATATTCGGCTGCAATTTACCACGTAAAATCACGATTATTGATCATCAAAGATGATTGTAGTCCAAGGTCACTATGTTCATAATTTTCGATTTTACTCCGGAAAAAACCTAAACATCGCTGTCGCGAAAAAAAAAAAGTAGAACCCTGCACATTGCTTCCTCATTATTTTTCGCTTTTCACAAAGCTACCTCTACGAGGAAGTATGTTATTCAATTTTGGCTTCCTCATAGAGGAAGCTTTGTGAGGAGCGAAAAATAATGAGGAAGCAATGTGCAAGGTTTTACATTGCATCCTTGTTTAAATTAGATAAATAAACATGTTGTGAATTCGCTTTTTCTATTTCGTTATTCCGTTATTTCGTTATTATTAGAGCGTTTCCGAAAGTAAATGTGATAACGTATATTTTAAAAAATAATTTAACATTCCATAAAATCACAAATTTCATACCGTTTGACACTAAATTATACATATACAATTGCTGAATATTGTTTCATTTATATACAAAATTTGAGCTCGCTATCTTAAGTTTTGCAAAAGTTAGAATAGAGCGATAAGGTCAATTTTTTAAAAAATTCAAAATTCAATAAAATCTGAAGCACTTTACCGATTCGAGCCACATTCAATACCAAACAACATTGAGTGCACCTGCTCTTATAAACAACTATTTAGGAAAATAGACTAAATTTTACGAAAGTTAGAGCGACCACCGCCTTTTTTCAAAACATTCAAAACGGCATAAAATCGAAATTTTCCCACAGATTTTGGAGAAAATTGTTACAGTTGAAGAGGGTCCGCTGCTACACTTGTGTGCCAAATTTGTGCGCGATATACAAAACCGTTCTTGAGTTATCGGCGTTCGAATTTTCGGAGTTGTATACATACAGACACATACATACATACGGACATTTTTTCTAGATCTCTTTTCTGAACGTTTTGGACAATTCTACGTGTCCTGACATAAGAATCTCGAAAAAAAAATTTTTTTATGAAATAAAACTTCTATGAGAAAGCAAAAATTCAAAATTTTCCGGCAGATTTTAATGAAATTTGGTACTCATGTCTATTGCCCTAGAACAAGGTTTATGTACAAATTTGACGTAAATCGGTCGAGCGGTTCAAATTTTATAATATTTCTTATGTTTTGAAAAATGTCCTTCGCGCATTAACTCGCGCAACTTGTGAGATATCGGGCTTAAACTTGTTTTACTTCTGGACTATGACAAAACAAGGTTCTAGTTCAAATTTGGCGAGAATCGATCGAGTAGTTACAATTTTATAAGAATTTAATTTTTTTTACAATATTTCAGTAAATAGTCTAATTCTTCTACTTTTTTGATCGAAGGTAAAAAAGTGGTTTTTACGGGATTGTAGATTTGTAATTGGAATATTAATTTAAATTAATGTTTTCCGGTAACCCACAATAACAGAATTTGTATGAAAAAAGAATTGCCGCTTTTTTTTTTACAAAGCTTTATCGATAAGGAAACCAAAATTGATAAAAAAATTATGAGAAAACAATCTCCAAAGATCTACTTTGCATCCTTTTTTGGCTAAAGTTGTTCAAGTCTTCATTAAATATATAAATCAATGAAATTGCATTAAGATGTTTTTGATATACATTTGATATAAATTAATAATATTTTGAATGTGCCAGGATTATCGAAAATTTCGGTTTTTTAAATGGTAATTAATGTCTTTCTAATTACCAGCAGGACAAGCCATGACTTCGACATAGTCGTAAGTGCATTTTGATCTCTTAAGCTTCTGCACGACGTTTTGTATATTTCGAAAACCATTCGCGATCGCGAATCTCAATAGAACCTCGCCATTTCTCTCGAGTATCGCCTCCTGAAAGTCCGGATTTCGTAGATTTTTCAATTCCATCTTTGCATCGTCTATCTGAAAAAGATGTCGGGCTGCGTAGTCAAAAATGTAGTCGGCATAACCGCCGGACCCTGAACCACGGTGAGACCATAGGTCGTTGTCCGCCGAATCTTTGCAAGTGCCAAAAGGCCTGTCCAATCTCTGAGGTTCTACCTCATTTAACGGTGTTCTTTGCTGTTCTAGCATTTGTTCCATTTCGACTGAAAAAAAGATCGCAGATAAATTAACAGAATTCTTGCTAGATGAAATTTCGCTGATTCAGCCAAGGCAGATTGATTAAATTAAACGTCTAATAAATTCTTTGATTTATGTGAATTCATATGATTTTTTTTTCTAACTGTGCATTTTTTTAAGTAAATGCTTTAAAAGTTGTGTATTTTGCATTTCTTTTTGTAGAATGATTCGAAATTACTCATAAGATGAAGAAAATGTTTAAACACGTTTTAAAGAAAATAATAGTGTGAGCTAAGGTGGATTTGGTTTAAAGAGCTTCCATATAATGTCGGAAAATATATATAACAAAATGAATTTATAATAAAATAACGCTGTTTCTGCTAATAACTCCACAAGCATATTTTCATGCAATTTTTGTCAAATTAAATTTTTGATTTTAGTTCCATCCTGACTCTTTTCATTTTATGAATGATGTTTTAAGAATTGATTCAGTAATTTTGCTCCCCTTTAATTCTCGATGAGAAAAAGTACTATAGTTAACGTCATAGCTTTGTTTTCTTGTTCATAAACGAATTACTATAATTTGTAATCAATGAATATTATCTTAATTATTTTTCAGTAAATTCATAGGATATGTATCAAGAAACAAAATGAAATCTCACTCGTTAAGATCGAACTAAAATTACAACTTTGACTTGACAAAAAATGCCAAAAAATATCACTGTTATACTTTTTTCCCTACATTAAGCAGAAACTCTTTAATCCATATTCACCTTAGTTAACACTAATTTCACTATTAAATTGTGTACAAACAATTTTTAAAATCAGGGTACCCGATCTTCAAAAAAATTTTGAAAGTGGATATTTAACAATCGCAAGAAGAAAAAATTATATGTTTGGAACAATTATAGAATCGATGTCGTATAAAAACAAGCAACAAGTTCAAAACTAATTTATCAATAACTGCTTATTACAATTATTATAATTATTGTAAAAATATGGACGTGGTATTTTCAATCACGTTGACTTTTTGAACATTTTTCTCTCGTTTTATTGAAATCTTATGTAATACAAGATCTTGAATTCTAATGAAATAAAAATGTTCCTTGGGTATTTATGACTAATACATCTTCGATTGTTAATTAATGAGTCCTCTAAATGATTCACTAGATTTATAATATTAATCATCTAATTGCTTAATTAATAGGAAGTTTATATCGGGACCACATCGTAGAATCACGGTATACCGTGAAAGAGTACGCGGTACACCGCGAACGAACAAGCGGTATAATTACACTGGGGTGTGTAATTATACTATACACGAAATACATTGGTATACAGTGTTGGTATTAAAGCTAAATTAGAACATGCCGTGATACGCCGCATGGTTTTGAGCAGAATTTTGACAAATTATCGCACGGTCTGGAGCAAGTAACCCTGAAATGACGTACACGGTTTCGCAGCACGGTACACTTGACAACGATTCAAGTCGAAATTACCATAGGTTTAATGAAGCGTCATTCCGTACATGTACATCATAAAATCGCCGAAGAAATTTAATTGGTAGATGGGATAATCGATAATATAAACAATAATTGATAAGGTCGTTTATTAATGACAAATCTTCAATGTTACACGTCGATTTCCTGTTCGCAACATTGACAAAACCACACGTCTCTCTTTGCAGCGCGAGACGACGATATGCAGTCGCGGTGCCATCGAAGTAAACACCCTACACATATTATGGACGAAGCGTGGCATTATTTCGTGGATTTTTGACAGGCGTATTGACCCAGTTTTCTGTTCGCATTGATGGCCTATACCAAATCATTAAACGCGCCTCGTTATCGAAATAAAAACGCAGACTTTTGCTCCGAACGAGTCTCTCGATGTTAAGGGATTCAGACGCAATTCCATTATTTTTATTTAATATGTCATTACTCTAGAACACGTATCGTCAGGAATCACCAGCCACTGGAGCATCTTCCTTACTTGGGACAGATCTGGCATAGCCAGAGAATGGTCTATGTGGACACGGTTACATGTGAAACCGTCCATGGAGAAGATTTTCCTTTTTGGATCGAAGGCCGATAAAGGGGGCGGCCTCAGACCCCCGAGGACGCGACCTCTGCTAGTTACGTTTTATTGGTTACTGTACTTGGCGGCCGATCGGCTACAGTGGCCACGTGCCACCGGCTTCTCCGGTGCACTCTTTCTTCCTTTTTTTTAAATAAAAATATAGTTTTTGCGTGGTTTTTCTCAACGGAAATTCAGACAATGTCAAATAAATTTCTGAATGGGGCTCGGACATGAGCTAAAACGTAAAGTTGAATTTTATTCGATGGACCGTTACCTTGCCGAAACAATTGAAATCAACAGTTATGTTTTATGGCATAGTGATTTCCTTTAAGTTACATCCCGAGACTTCAGTAGCTACGTGTTCCATACAGAATAAAATGAAAGAATCCGGCAATGTTTTGTTCAATCTATATTCGAATAGAAATTGTCATTAATAAACGAGATTATCAATTGTTGTTTATATTATTGATTATCTCGTCTCCCAATTGAATTTGTTCCGAGATTGTACAATCTACATGAACGGGACGACGCTCCCTTAAACCTATGGTAATTTCGACGCGAATTCTTTTTAAGTATACCGTGCTGCGAAACCATGCTCGGTATCACCGCATGTTTTTTTATTTTTCTTTTTATCGGTTATTCCTACGTACGCACTTCCCTGACTGACTTACCCTCTACTGTATCGCATTCACCAGTGGGCACAGGGAAACTACGGAAAAACCTGTGCCGATACAGTCGTTCTTGAGTTTGGGTGTAAACACTGGACCACAGATGTATATATCGAACTATACGTCTGAAGCTACGTCACATCCAATGTTTTCACGCCAGCGAGAACAACAGCACCGGGTCTCGAACCCGCGACCTACCGATCCTCCGGTTTTAGAGGTAAGCACGCTAACCGGTTCATCGCGGTATGTCCAAATTTAGCTTAAATACCAATACCGTATACCGTAGAAACCAATGTATTCCGTGGACGGTATAATTACTCTGGATATGTGTAATTATACCGTTTGTTCGTTCACGGTATACCGTGATTCTACGATGTGGTCCCAATAGACACTTGCTAATTAATAATTATGGATCATATAGTTTTATTACAGGGAATTAGAAAGATTTGATTTCCTTGATACTCACTGGCAGTTATTACGCAATCGACATCCCTCGAGTCCTTTAGTTTGTTGTTAAAATCTTCCCTGTAAGCCTCTAATTTTTTGTCATAGCAGGGCATGAGGGTGATGTGATAAACTTGATCGGGCGATAGACCTTTATTATCTGCTATATGATACTTGACCAAGGAACCCATTATCTGCTGTGGCGATTTTGTCACGCTTATGTAAGGTAATATAAAATTACCGTGTGTTTTTTCCGCGTAACATACCCATCCTTTCGAAATGTCGACGGAAAAAATACTTTTATTACTCGTGGAAACGAAAATGCCGGGTTTAATAAATTCGATAAATTATTTAACATTCGAATTTGTGAGTAGTTACCGGGGCATGAAGATGCGAGCATTGGCAATTGCTTCTCAACACCTTCTTTCGAAGATTTGTGCCTCTCTACGAATTCTTTGGCTGATTCTAGAAGAGCAAAATCCTCGGCTGCCGTCATATCGAGTATCATGTCGGCGCCTAAACTTCTAAAGTAACCCGCTAATCGACGAATAGCATCTTCAGGATTTAGCTCGTAACGCTCGGCTAACGAAAGAACTGGCTGAATTGAGACGCTAACCACAATAAATTTGCAATCTTCTCGTTTGCCACGCTGAAAATATCAGATAAGAAGATAAATATCGTTTAATAAAATTACAAGATTCATTTATCTAAGCAAAAAAACAAATTACATTAGAAAATTACTTCTTCATAGCAAATCTTCTAATTGAATTTGAAGAAATAGTACATTTTAACACTGGAGAAAAAAAAAACTTTTTTTTCGCGATTCTGGGTGTCCGGCTTGCAAAATTCAAAGTTGGATACGTAAAGAACGGCTGTGTCAATCGAGCTGAAATTTGGCGCACACGTGGACCTTTGGGATAATTTTCAAAAAAATTCAAACATAAGATTATGTTTTGTTCAAGTTTGAATTTTTCAAAAAATTTCATTTTGCTCTAGCTCACATAAAATCTCACCAAATCAACTGAAATATTCTACAGGTGAAAAACAATATTAAGCACTGCTACGTGCCAAATTTGGTTATGATCGGTTACGCAGTTGAAATTTTACGTGAGTTTGAATTTTCCAAAAAATTAACGTTATGTTATAACTCACAAATTTTACACAAAGCTTCCTCTATGAGAAAGCCAAAGTTGATAAATAAGCTTCCTCATAGCGGTGGCATTGTGAAAAATCAAATTTAAAAAAAATAATATCTTTGATTATTTGAAAATCTAATGAATTAATTAGAACCAACTGTGTAACTAATAATCTAAGCAATTGTGTATCACTTTGCTTGTTAATTTAGTGAATAAATCTAAAAATGTTATCTATTACTTTACTTGCTATATTTTCACTGCAAAATTACCAAAAATTAATTTTACTAAATTCGGGTAAAAAAAGCGTGTTTTATTTCTTTTATCAATAAAAAAGTATGAACAAGTTTAACTAATAAAACAAGTTGCTATTTATCAAGATGAAATAAAATCGATAAGCTTGACTTGTAAAAAACTGCATGAAAACGTGTCTCAGGGATATATAAACTGTTATTTTTCTGTAAATCAATAATTATATAATTTTGAACTTTAACGGGTAATCCATAAATTCAATTTCACCTGCTTTAATAGAAATTTTCTTTTGAAAATGTGGCAAATTCTGAAAATCTTGGTACTCGAAAGATCTGACTGAATTGACAAAGCCTCTTTAATTATTAATTAAATGTCTTACTCTACCTGCAGTTGGTCTTTCTTCTCCTGAAAGACCCTCAAAAGTTCTTCCTGACTCTGCTGGGTAATAAGTACACTTTCAGCTGACGTAATGCAACCACTGCAGGCAAGGCAATCTGCTAGAGTTATTTCCACCTTTTCCAGCTTTTCCGATCCTCCTTTCTGCTTTGAAAATGTAGATGTACAATTTTTCCAGATTTACATGTCAGTTGTAGATGCGATTCTTCTAAAATTAATAATTTATTACCGTGTCCAGTTCAACATAAGCTCCGTCTTCTCGTATTTTTATCTTGGCACCTATTTTGCTCGTAGATTTTTTGATCTCTACTGGTTTTATGCATTCCTGAAGAGGCGAAAAATCACAATTGAGATTAAAAAGAAAAATGTCATTGTCGATATACTATTGAAGATGCAATGACAATTTGACAATAAAAGCAACTTACTTGTGAAGGTGTTATAAAATCATCAAGATTAGTGATTTGCAGTGCACCACTGAAACGCGAAGCCATCGTTTTCTACTTTTATGTATCCCCTTCGCTATTTATCAAAAGATTTTCTTCTGTCAGTATTTTTAATATACATATATTCGACGAGCTGTCACTGCAGTAACTCTCAAATTTCTATACTTTAAATCAGCTGATTCCATGCATGTGTCGAGCCGTTTAATAGACGCTGTACCTATGTACACGCGTGTGATTTTCACTGGTATAACAATACACTTTCATTTCTGGTAATAATAGAGATAAGGAGCAAAAAAGCATGGACTTGAAAATAATCGATTTTGCACAATCGATTTTTCGGCAAAATATTTCATTATTCTATACCATCGATTTATCGTCCAAGTTATCATCGAAACGGCAATTAATTGATGTTTTTCGGTCTGATGCTAAAGTTTTATCGAATGACAGTACGAATTTTACCAACTGATGGTAATATTAAGTATGAACTGACATTAAGAAAGCCGAAAACAGACTTAAGGCGATGCTGCAATAGATCTTTTTACCGACTGGTCGGTGAAAAAGTACGGTTTCGTAGCTTACAAAATTCGTTGTTATTGTATTACAAATATGTCTCAATTGATATTACAATCCTGTGCAATTCGAGACATATTTGTAATACAATAACAACGAATTTTGTAAGCTACGAAACCGTACTTTTTTACCGACCAGTCGGTAAACAAATCTACTCCAGCATCGCCTTAAGAGGCAGTGACACACCGAATTACATTTCGACTAGCGTCGACAAGATAGGAATTTAGCGAGCCACTTCTAGCCACCGCTAGACAGCACGGTGTACTATTATTTGTAACGGATTCTGATACGCGATTAGCGAGCGCGATGTACGCGCGGCACCTCCTCGAGTTTGAGCGCGGTAAATTCAAATTAGAAATAGTAGAGAGAGACCAATAATAGTGACTTGGGCGAGCTGACTGATGATAAGCAATAAACCATTATTCGTTGTAAATATATTATTACGAACAATAATTATAGCATGTACAAATATTTACAGATGTACGTCGTACATAAATATCCCCACGTAAAACAAACTGAAATATCATGCTGCGCAGAAGACTGCCTACGCTCCTTGTACTGCAATAAATAAATGCACTAAAATCTGCTTTCCCAAAGTCGAGTTCTGACGAGTCAAGTGGACAGTATATAGGTCCAGATATACATTCTTCCAAACAGCGTTTTTCGGGTAACGCAGATAATAAATAAAGTTAAACTGTAGAAAATCGAGACTCTTAGTTTTAACGTACAAAGGAGTGTCCTGGCGCCAGACACTCTTGAAAGGGCCAACCGTTCTTCGAGAGTGGGCCATGTGGTGTTCAATTTGAAGTCAAGGAAACAATAGCAACTTTCTAGCTCGGGACGACGCGGACGCTTAGCGTAAGCGTCCCGCATGCTTCCGTGTGGGTGTGAGCGTTGGCGTCGAACCAAGGGATAATTGGCTAAGGGTGGGTCCTCTGGGGCGTAACTCCGGGCCCACCAGCAGACCGCGAGACCCGCGAGTCTAAGAGCAGAAAAGAGCGAAGACAGATTCTTGCGAGTAGTCGAGCGCGTTGGTGTAATCCTAGTTTTTCCTTTTTTGTATCGGGATATTTTCTTGTGTGTGAACTTGTAACTTTAGTGATAAAAACTATTAATAAACGCTAGATCTAAATTCGCATTTAAACTCTGTGTTTTTCTTTTAATTTTATTTTCCTCGATTAGCCCGGACGAGATGAGCTTCAGCTCCTTAACATGGGACGAACATCGGTGGTAACCACGCTCGTGCTGGTCTTTAATTCTCCGTTTGAATTAGCGCACCACTAGCGCCATCTATCGGATGCCGCCCATCTATCTTTTCTAGTCAAATTGACAAGTCTCTGATACGTTTTGGTAAACAAATTGAGAAAGCTATTTTCTCCGCTGTTATTGCATCGATTTGGATGAATCAAACTTCAAAGAGTGCGCCTTTCAGCCGTCCATAGGCTAAGCTTCTGGAGATACGATCTGGTAAATGTAACGGTAGAAATATCATAATTTCTACGAGGGTAATCAAAACTGTAAATTTTTTCTCTGAATTTCGAAAAACCAAAAGTTCAACCCAATTCTGCCACTATCTTCTACTTATGTTCAAAATTTTTTTCCTGATTCAATGCGCCGTTTCGAAGAAAATAGCTTTATGAATTTCAATGTGAATGCAAACTGGAGGAAGCGGGTTCACAGAAGAGTGGGGTAAGTATCATTGCCTCTTAAGAGGTAGTGATACGTCCCCCAGAAAATAACTTTCTGAATTTCGATGTGACTGCAAAGTGGGAGAAGCGGTTCCACAGAAGAGTGGAAGAAGTATCACTGCCTCTTCTGTGGAACCGCTTCCCCCACGATTATATATATTAGGGTGGCCCTTAATATTGGTAAAACAATTTTTTTTTCTCACCCCTTTAATTGTCTCGAAATACTGAAAAATTATTTTTTAAAGTGAAATCCGCTCTTAATTTTATCATTAACCTGTGCCCCAAAGGCCCTTTCAAGGAGTTAAGGGCAATGCGGTCTGGTTTAATAAACTTTTGGTTTTTTTTTGTTTCTGGCACTGTGAAGGCCGCAATCACTGCAGCAGTGGAGGAAAAAAAAAAAAATTCAAACATGCATTCGTTACACATGCACAAATATACCCGCTAAATTTCAAACAATTCGATCCAATAGTTTTCTTTAAAAACATTCCCAAAAATCACCTTTTTTTTAGGCGGTTAAACTGGCTGTGCCCCTTAACTCCTTGAAAGGGCCTTTGGGGCACGGAATAATGATAAAATTAAGAGCGGATTTCACTTTTAAAAATAATTTTTCAGTATTTCGAGTCAATTAAAGGGGTGAGAGAAAAAAAAATTTGTTTTGCCAATATTAAGGGCCACCCTATATATATATACTAGAGGGGTTACGCCCTCCTGCGCGCTTTGCGCGCCAACCCCTCGTGTCCATCAGCATAGTTAGTCACAGTATGATTGTAAATTTTTATCTACAATTATCGTGACAATAAGATTTTTTATCGGCAGGCATTTCATAAAATCACATCAATAAATACTATCATTTCCACATCACTACGAAGTAGATAATACGGTGCGTTTTTGTTTTATCATTCGATTTATCAAAATATGATAAATCGAGTGTTCCCCCACCCACTCCAGGCCAAGATTTATCCCGCAATATCCCACTCTCCAGGCCAGGAATTTTCTAAGTCCTTAAATATCACCCTCACCAGATCATGATTTTTCTAAGTTCCACAATATAACTCTCTCTAGCCCACAATACCATCCTCTTCTGGCCAGGGTATTTTAACTCGTACAAAATTCCCCTCTCCAGGTCAGGATCTTTCCGAGTCCCACAATATCCCCATCTCCAGGGTAGGATTTCTCTAAGTCCCCCAATATCTCATTTTGCAGGCCAGGGTTTTTTTTAAGTCCCGCAATATTTCCCTCTTCAGGCCAATTTTTATTCCGAGTCCCACAATATATTCACCTCCAGCTCAGCCTTTTTGTCAGTCCCGCAATATCCCACTTTCCAGGCCAGGGTTTTTCTAAGTCCCATAATATGCCCCGCTCCAATCCAGGATTTTTCTAATTCCTAAAATATCCCCCTTTCCAGATCATGATTTTTCTACGTCCCGCTACATAACTCTCTCTAGGCCAGGATTTGTCCAAGCCCACAATTTCCCCCTCTCCAGCCAGCCACAATTCTGGCCTAGGGATATTGTGGGACTTAGAAAAATACTCACCGGTGCGGGGCGGAGTGGACTTAGAATAATTCTGGCATGAAGGAGGGCTTCATTGGGAGGCTTAAAAAAATCAGAGCGGACTTAGTGGTATAGGTCAGGGGTTAAGGTCAGTACGGTGAAGCTGATCCATTTTCCCTTTTTCACAATGGAAAAGGGTCAGCTTCGCCGTACGGGATCCCCTCCTCTTGCGGTGAGTATGACCCCTTCGATTATTGATACGGCGGCGACAGCCTGGGGCCATAGTGGGTTCTAGGAGCCATAGTGAGTCGCGTGTTACACGCGCTCCCATTATAACAATCAGAACCAGGGGTTTAGAAAAATTCAATCTTGCGTTCCTTGGGCGACTTAGAAAATTCGGGCTACGGAGGCCATTACAATAATCAAGGCCTGGAGCCAACACCCATCTGAGTACTGACCCAAATCCTGAGGGAATATCTCCGTATACTATTATATAAAATCTCGTCCTAAGCAACCCCTCTCCTCGGGCTCCTCAAACCTTGGTACCATATCCCTCACGGTTCTCCTATCTCTCGGGACTCCCCTATCTCCCGGGATTTAAAATAATTTGAGCCAGGGAGAGAGGGCCATTCACAGGGGAGTTTGAATAACCAGGGCCACGGGCGGTCACCTATCGAAGTATTGACCCTTAATACTGGGTTCAGTACTTGTATGGGTCACTGCACCAGGATTGGGTCAACATTTCTTGGTTCGGTTCTTAACGCTTGGTATGGCAACGGTTTCTATGGCAACGGAGGCTATGAGAACGGTTGCTCTGGCGCGACCGGTTTGAAGATGGCCTTCAATCGATGGGCGAGAGGCGTGAATTTATTCATGGAATGGATGAGCGAGCGGTGTGAAATTGGACATGGAACTAATGGGCGCCATGGAATTTATGAGCAAGTGATGTGAAGGTGGCCATCGAATTTATGGGCGAGCGGTGTGAAGTTGGCCATGGAATTTATGTTCGAGCGGTGTGAAGTTGACCATGGAATTTACGAGCGAGCGGTGTAAAATTAACCATGGAATATATGAGCGAACGATGTGAAGTTGACCATGGAATTTATGAGCGAACGATGTGAAGTTGGCCATGGAATTTATGAGCGAACGATGTGAAGTTGGCCATGGATCTAAATCTGTGCCCAATTTCACAAACCCTCGATTCTTGTACACGGCGGCGGCGGCGATATCTTTATATAATATAGAGAGATACAGAAATAATTGATCATAAAATTTGTGTTTCTATTTTACAAAGATTCATACCGCTTGTTCATTAAAGAATTTTTGTCGCACAAAGTTTGTGAATTTGTAAAATTATGAATTTTGTCAAGCACTGGATAGTATTTTATAAATAAATTGAATGTAATTATAATGATTCCATAAATTCAATGTAATTTTGGCCAACTCTCACATTGACATTAAAATCTCGAAAAAAGCGTTTGTCTATGATGAAGCAAACTGTTCCAACCGTTTGCAAATTGGAAATCGTACGTAGGTAAATTAATGAATAGACCATTTATGTTTCTTAGAGCAGCATTCTTTTTATGATCATATCATATCACATACCTCCATTCATACATAACTAACAAACTTAATCTCGTTACAATGACGATGATAAATAAATGTGTTTCGTTTTTTAATTTTTTTTCTTTTTATGCAGCATTAGCAGCATCTTTTTCGTAGGACCTCATTTTTTTTCTTTTTGTAACTTTCGGTACAACTTTTACAGTCATCGACAATGGAAAAGTGAGAAACAAAAACCACAATTCAGGAATTGGCAGTGAATTTCCCGAATTCTCGGTTTCGTTTTGTAACACTGAGAAAATCAGGTGAAACCGGAATTTAACTTTATTTTTTTTTGTTGTCTTTTTTTTAATGCCAAGTAACGATGTAAAATGAATATAAATCGATCTCTGGCGTGTTCAGCTGAACCAATTCATGCTCTTGGCAATCTCGAGGCTCGTCGGTTGTCGGGGAATTTATAATTTTCGGGTAGGGCTAGGATTTAGGGACGCGTCACGACCGTTCTTTAATTCGGCCGTCTCTTCTCTCTCTCTCTCTCTCTCTCTCTCTGTCTCTCGGCAAGAGTTTCACTCGCAGCTGTAATATTCTTCAACGGTATACTATATATCATTATAAAAGTACAAAGGCGCGTAAAAAAAAGAGTAAAAGTGTCCACGCGACAATTCTTCGAAACTTTTATATAACAAAAATGTGTTGTGATGATAAAAAAGAAAAGAAATAAATTGTACAACTAATAGAAAACAAGTATTATCGAGCGTCCGGCAAGCCGTTCGCATAATTTGCTCCATCTAAAGCAACGATTAATATC
Source organism: Perithous albicinctus (assembly GCA_964016905.1). Classification (NCBI taxonomy): domain Eukaryota; kingdom Metazoa; phylum Arthropoda; class Insecta; order Hymenoptera; family Ichneumonidae; genus Perithous; species Perithous albicinctus. The sequence goes on along the minus strand of OZ024696.1, from coordinate 1,502,016 downwards.
ACAAAATGCGTTAAATCGTTGCTGTTGGTGGAAACATTAAAATATTGACTAAATACGCTCTTGCCGAAGCTGCGATTCGTCTCTGCGAGCCGTTCGCGCTTTTTTCCTTTTCTCCGATAGAACCAATTGATCACAGAATTCGTGTTCGCCGAAATTCGCTTTATCGTGAAGCAAAGATGGTTTACGCGATTCGATAGGTAATTGGAAACTTTGAGTTTCCAGGATTCGGCGGTTAAATGAATTCGCTCGTCGAGGCAGCGAAATTCGGTGCTTTTTTTGTTTTTCTCATCGCCATCTTCGTCACAGATTTTTGTCGAATTATCGAAGAGAGCCTCGGCTATTTTCTCATGAAATTCTTCATTTCCGGAACATCTCAGTTTAACGAATTTAATCGCGCGAACGCGACTCGCTTGCTTAGTCAGGTTGCTCAATTGATTTTTGAGATATGAAACAAGACGTAAAATCTTTGTGGATTTTTCACAATTGGAGGACAAAGATTTCGAGGAGGAGAAGCCGAGAACGCAAGGACGAGGAACGACGGTAAGAATGACGGTTTGGGAGCGGGTTTGGCGGATTTCGAGCCTCGAGAATTGCAATGTTTCTCACGTGAGTAATGTATCATCCAACTCTTCTATCTTGCCCTCGGGCTGCGATAGCACCTTTCGCAATACCTTGCTCACGACGTCCGAGAGTGACTCGCGTGCTCCAACATCCAATAAATTCATGCAGCGCTGAAAACAGAATTGATCATTTTTTTTAATGCTTAGAAGGTTCTAAAGTTGGGTTTTTAAGTCGGGTTAGAAAACATTGCATTAAAGTGCATATGAATTAATCAAATTGGTGCTGCCATCTAGCAGTTACATAATGAATTAATGATTTCTCTCTATCTAACTTCAAACCGGAGTCCTATACTGCAGTTTTACCACACTTTTTTCTTTTTGTAAAATACTTTATATATGCAATGATATAACAACATTAAAACGCAATTCTTGAACTAATTATCTGAACGCGCCGGAAACGCCCGACTTTGCCCGAACTGATCTGAAACGTCACGATGTTGTTGCCGGTATTTCAATAATAATTACGAGTAAACATGAACGCGGCGACAAGTTATCGTGATGTTTTGTTCGCCTGTGCAAAAACGCGACGAAAAGTAGGCCCAGTATTAAGTATTCGTGACAGTTGTACAAGGAGAAGCCGAAAAGAGGTTATGGTTTCAAGTAGCCTGACGTCCAGACAAACCGAAAAAGTCAAATTATTTTTGTTGCGAGGATTATTTTCTCGTAAGTATTTCAAATATCATATGGTACATATGCAAATGTACTATATGATATTTCTTTTCACCACATAGAGCAACAACATTTATTTTCTCCCAGATTCTCTAGCTGGAAGACGACACAGATAATAATGCGTGTTTCCGCTTAATGGATGACCTATAAAAATACAAGCTGGTATTGTACCGCACATTTTTTCCTACTAACAATCAGTTTGAATTTTCAATTGAAAATTATTTTGAAAATTAAAAGAAAACGAAAAATATAAAATTATAATTATAAAATTATAAAAATATAATTTTTTACTAAAAATTAAGTGAAATACATTTGTTGAATATACTTCCTTTTTTTAATGAGGAAAATTACCTGTTGCTCTTCGTCTCCTTGCTTCAGTCGCAGCACGGCGATTAAAGCGAGCTCGCTATTTGCTTTGACGTAGCCGTTCTTTTCTTTCGTGCCGTTTACCAACATCGGCAGAAGCGCCTTCAACAACTCCGGGGACATCTTTTCCGAAGGTATGTTTCTTGCGATGTGGGTGCAAACTCTCGCTAGAAGTTGCTTCACCTCATTGCTGTTGTTATTCATTGACTGTAAATAAACATTTATTAATATTTAAGGTAAAAGGAATATCATACAAAAAGCGCCATCAATAGTACATTATAACACGAATGCGGAAAAGAAAAAAGTTTTTTCGTGAGAAAAAACTTTTTGTGACGAGTGTCAGTTTGCAGCACGAGTCGCGGTCGCCAATTTCGGCACGAGTTGCACAGCATGCTTTTCTTATCGAGTGAACGGAAACACCCGCTCTCGCGAGACCTTGAAGAAAAACCATTACACGTATAGAAAAAGAACAACACAGCTGTTGTGCGCATACGCAGAACATTTCTTTGCGGCGTACGGAAATGCGCCACTTTCGCCACCCTCTAGTTTCGGAAAGCGGTACTTTCTGTGCTGGAGTTAAAAAGAAGATTTTTCCAACGCGTATTGTACAAAATTTTACCTCACAAGGTGTGAAAACGTTTTTGCACGTAGTGAAGTAATAGTATATTACGATACCAGTGCGTTAAAACTTTTTCTTGTCGAGTGTGTGTTTGCAGCACGACAGCCAACGGCGAGTGTTACAATCACACGAGTTGAGAAAAAGTTTCTTGCCCGAATTTCGTATACAACTTTATCGTACCAGTGTGAGAAGTTGTTTCAGCGTACACGCTCTCGGGTTTCTACGACCCCTCTCACCCTTGCTCCTATCACCCCTTACCCACACTCCGCTAAACTAACCTAACTTCCGATGCGTCCGCAACCGACTTAGCTACACTGTACCGTACGCCGTTCATGGGCACGGGGAAACTGCGGAAAACCCATACCGGTACAGACGGCACTATATTCCGCTGATTCTTCAGTGTATACACAATATAACAATGTTAGTATAGTATAACAATGTTAATTACGTGTAAACACCAAAGGCTCAGAAGAAATGCCTTCCGCTCACTTGTTGATGTGCCAGTCGATGTACGACTAAGCAGTCACTCATCTAAGTGTTCTCAGCACGAAATGCTGCTTAACTCGGGGGACCGACATAAGCAGTATCATAAGCAATCGTAAGCAACATGAGCGGAGCGGATGTTCATCTCGTGTTTGTGCCAAGCCTCACACTCGGCGAAAATCGCGTACTTTTAGCCCTAGTAGCATAATGTACTATTTTGCCTGAAACGAAAATTCGGTTTGGGCATTTCAATACCGATCTAGCTCGGGAAATGTTAGTTCCATGAATAATTTCAATTGTCGAATTTTTTTTCTTTACATTTTTCTTGAGACTTACCCGAACAAAAGGCGTGAGTATCTGCTGAGGAATCGGGAGACCCTCATTCATGAGATATTGGAAGAGATATCCACAGGCACGAACGCCATTCATCGCAATCTGTACGCGATCAGCGGCTAAATAAGAGAGGATGACCTTGCAAACGCGTTCCTCATCTTTGCCGTTGTACACAGTAGCCGGGGATTCTTTAAGAACGACGAAAAGGGCTGCGGATCGACCGTGTCTCAGCATCCAGTCAGCATTCACATCGTTACCTATTTTTCATCCCAAAAATAGTCAATTTTACTACACAGAACAAGGGTGATTAAGAAAAATTCTTATCTTTATTTGTACTTCTTTGTTGACGATAAAAAAATTAAAAAGCAGTAGAAAAAGACAACGAGACACCTCTAGATTTTTTATAAACATTAGTTTTGTCATAAATAATATATACATTGAAGACTTTCTGCCGTAAGTGCATTTTCAATGTCACAAAAACCACACTTTTTTCCAATTCCAAAAAAATTAGCGCAGCTTTAGCAACATTTCACTTCAAGACTGTTCTTTTAAAGCAGATCTGTTATTTATAATAAGCAACAAAAATGTCGATGTTCGGCTCAATAAAAAAAGTGTTATGTAATCGTTTTAATACAAACACAAATAACATTTTTAAGAACGGTGCAAAGTCGAACCTTGCATATTGCTTCCTCTTTTCTTTTTGTTGGCCTGTCACAAACTCTCCTCTATGATAAAGTACGTTGTTTAATTTGGCTTCCTCATAGAGGAAGCTTTGTGGATGGCGGATAAAAAAAAATTATGAAGAAAGGTTCGACTTTGCAAATGTTTTGAAAAAAATTACAAAAATGCAAATTTCTTTAAAATCTTAACTGTTTTATCGGTGTTGCGCAAATCCAGTATCAAATATTGAAACACTCTTTTTAAGATTTATGCAAAATTTTAAATCAGTTGCTTATTCCGTTCTCGAGTTATAGCATTGTCAAAAAAATTACAAATACGAAAATTTTTGTAAAATTTGAAGTACTTCAGATCAGTTACTTGAACCGTTCTCGAGATAAGAATTCGCATTTTCAAAAAAATTACGAAAATGCGAATTCCTATTAAATTTGAACTATTTTATCGACTTTGCCCAAAATCAATACCAAACGTCGCACCACCCCGGTCAACTTTTGTAGCAAGTTTCAGCCCGATAGCTGGAAATTTGTTCGAGTTAGAGTTAGACAGACATTTTTCAAAATCCTAAAAATTTCATAAAATCAAAATTTTAATCGATTTTTATAAAGTGTATAACAATGAGACACTTGACTGTACTGTACATGGCACAAAAATTTGAGATGATTCGGTTGAGTAGTTCCCGGGTTATGGTAATATGAATTTTAGCCCCTCTATCACACACACACATACATACATACATCCGGACATTTTTTCTAAACCACTTTTCTCGACGTTTTGGCCCATTCTGAACATGCTGACATGAAAATCTCGAAAAAATCTTTTTCACGAAAACAAAGCTTCGTCTGTGAGGAAGGAATTAGCAACATTGAATGAAACTTACAGAGTAAATTGTCGTTGAATGCAGAATTAAGCTGCTCCGGGCTGAGCCAACGCAAAAGAGCGCCGTAACATCCAGCAACAGCGTTTCTTGTAATATCGTCCGAATGTCCGAGCATCGAACTCAACGTAGTGAATACTTGTTTTCTCATCGGTTCCGTCATTTTGTCTCCCGCCGGCGTCAGGACTCCTCTCAACGCTTGGAGCATAGTTTCTCTACAAAATATCGGTAAACAAATTGCAGAAACGAAGAAAAAATGTTTTTTTTTTCAATTCTCGACGACCTATCAACAGACAATTAATTTAGGAATGGAAAATACCTTATAGCAGAGTCGTCGGAGGTCTTGATACCGGTATGAAGCTCCGCAAAAAGGGGATCTGCTCTTGTGTGAATGACGATTAAATTACTGAGAGCGTAAGCGGCCTTCAATCTCACCTGCCGATTGCTATCGTTCAGGGCTTTTAAGAAAGTTGTTTGGAGTTGCGGCAAGAATTGTTTCAACATAACTCCGACCTGTAGTTATTTTTGAAAAAAATGTACATATTTTCGTATATGATTAAGAAATGTACAATTATCATAATGGTAAAAGTTAAAAATAATGAAAAATAAGTGTAAATTTAGGAATACTTAATGTATAAATTTAAAGCCTTTAGCTCAATCGGAGCGAGTACAATTTGTCGGAACGGGTACGACTTAAGGAGAAACATTCTCGGGGAATTTTATAGCGTTTTCAACGGATTACAATGGTGTATGCTTAGTGTACATCACAGCCACCAGATAACACTACACTAAGTTGCGGCAGAACTACCATAGTGCAAAGCCTCATATCCATCAGTGTTACATTCGTTTATTTGGCCATTTTCCACCAGGTGCTCCACCGCGGCTTCTCCATGACTTGCCACGACTTGGATAAAACTGCGACATCTCGTATCTTACAATAATATTTGATGTCACGATTTTTTCTAAGCGAAAATGCTGTTGGAACTGATAAAAATGATGTTTATTAATATTTTTTGTATGAAAGAATGATAACTAAATATACGTATGAAGTGATGTATTATGAAAAGATGCGGTAGAGTCTTGACGTTAAAAGGCAGCGTCACTTCACTCACCACCTTCAGATTTTTAAAACTTATCTTTTCCTAAATGGCTCGACAGATCGGGCCTAAATTTTAAGGTGATGACGTGGAAGTATGATAGAAATGAGCTAAACTTTTGGCTCCTCGATAATTGAAGCCGTTTTTTCGGAAGAGCTCAAAAAACAAAACTGGAGCCTTGGTGAAAATATTACTCCGAAAATATCTGAAAATTTTGGGAAATTTCTCTACAAATACCTAAAAGTACCTCTGAATATCTATCACTTTTTGCACTCTTCAGAGAAAGTCATTGTTTTCTCTGAAACTAAATATTCCTGATTGTTCTGAAATTCTCTGAAATCACGTTATCCGAGAAAAACAGAGTTTTTCAGAAAATAAATCTTATTTTCTCTGGGAAAATCTAAGTTCGTACGAGTTAGAGATGGAGCGTATCTTAGAGAAAACTCAAGTTCTGTGAATTTCTACGAACTCGCGTTATCCGAGAAAAGCCGAGTTTTTCAGAAAATAGACTATATTTACTCTGAGAACGTCTATTCGGATTTTCTCTGAACATATTTTATCCGAAAAAATCAGGATTTTTCTACCATTTTTTCAGAAAACACTCTGAATTCGTTTGATAAATTATAATAGCTGGACTTTGGAGGGCAAAAATTGGGTCTTTTACGACAAATTTAAATCGGTAGGTTATTTTCGTGACGTCAGATAGGTCCAGGCAAAGTCGGGCGTTTCCAGCGCGTTCAAATAATTAGTTCAAGAATTGCATTTTAAATTTGCTACATCTTTGCAAATATTAAGTATTTTGCAAAGAGAAAAAATTTTATTTATAATTTCATATGCGCTCTAATCATTAACAATGTTTTCTAAACCAACTTAAAAACCCAATTGCAGAGATTTTCAGGAAATATCAAAGAAACTTAAAGAAAAAAAAGGTAGGAGAATCTCTGAAAGTCAGTGAAACGGTCCGGTTAGAGTTTTCCAGACAAATCGTCACAGAAATATTTTCACCAAGAAGGTTAGGTGCCAAAAAACTACCGGCGTTCAGCATTGGCTACGAAATTCCCACCAAAAAAATAATACATTATCTGTTCATGATAAAATATAGAGACGACCTCCAGAAAATTCTCCATTTTCGGTATATCGGTTTTTTAAGTTAATACAAGAAGCATTTCATTATCATCATCACTACTCGATGATGATAGCCGATTCATGACCGCTGCAATGTGAATGTGTCTCGCCATTTTGCTACATCTCCACGAGGTCCCGAAAAAGTGTACACTTTGGACAACATTTTTGCACCTATCTTGCCAGTTAAACATCGTGCATTGAAAATGTAACGAGCATCACCATACGAGTCAAACACACTGCGTGACTTCGGTGTACGGTCGGTGTACACCAGTGTAACCACTTGAAAACGCTATTAAAAACGCAATACCTTTACATAAAAATCAAAGTATCCGAGTTCTAAAAAAAAACATAATAAGAATATGGTAATTTAGTATATTTTTTAGATCACCTAAATATAACATTTCGTTATATTTTTATGTTATAACGTCTCTGTAAATTCTGTAAAATATCAAGTAAAATCTTACGTGTCATTGCAATGGGGAATAAAAACAGTTTGGTTAAAAAATTAATTTGAGTTGATAATTTACCTTGCCAAGTAGAATAGCGAGAGTCTCGAGAACTGCGGCTTTGACACTCCAATTGAAACGGTCGCCAAGAATACGAATTAGAGGTCCAGTTATGTGGACAACGCTAGGCTGCAAGGCTGAAGCGCTCGTTAGTTTAATCACCTCGCCGAGACCCTGCGCCGCCTGTTCTTTAGCCTCGGGCATTCCGTTGAGAATTGCCTCGCGGAAAATCGGCAAAATCGGCGTAATTCCTTTGGGCAGACAGAAACCCGGAAGAAGTTCCTGTCCCTTGAGATCAGACACTGCGAAGCGTACGGCTTGTCTGATGTCTTGAACATGAGCGATTTGCTGATCGGATCCTAAAGTCTGTCGTAAAGAAAGTCCAAATTTATTTCAATTCAAACACACATCAAGGATTAATAGGACAGGTTTTCTAAAGTCGTTTTTTCAATTATTAGAAAATTAGAAGCTATTCTAATGATGAGCTTTTAAAAGTTTGCGCAATCTTTGAAACTTGAAAAGATTTTGAAAAACTTGTTGTTTTCTCAAATAACGTTTAAAAAAAAAACTAAGAGTAAAGTGCATGCATTTACTGAATAATTTGATCTAAAAATCAATTCTTCTACATTATTGGTTATTTTCCTTCCCCTGAAATTGATTTTCTCATTAATTTAGTCATCTTGATTATTGATTAATGTCGTCTATCATTGAAATACTATTTTTTATTTGAGCGTGAAGAGACAGTCGAAATGTAAAACCTATGTAAAAATTCTAAAGCCCATAGGGCAAGAATGGCTAATAAATAATAATAATTAAATACTATTTTTGATTTGGAGCCTCCAATCACTAATATAAAATACTACACTGAATATAAAACAATAAATTCAATGAAGTGGACCATGCACGCAATTAATATATTATATCGTTAAAGTACTAATTAGAAAAAAATGTAATGTTTAAAAAGAAACGAAATTACAATAAAATATAACCGACACTTGTGGTTGTGCGGCTTCGGCGGTCCCCCGAGTTAAGCAGTATTTCGTGCTACCAATACTTGGATGGGTGACCGCTTAGCCGTGCGTCGACTGGCACATCAACAAGTAAGCGGGAGGCATTTTTTCTAAGCCTTTGGTGTTTACACTTAAGTAACATTGTTATTTTCATGTATACACCGATGAATCAGAGAAATACAGTGCCGTCCGTACCGGCACGGATTTTCCGCAGTTTCCCCATACCCACGGCGAATCAACGGTTTTTAAAATTAAAAAACCGATCGTAGAGCTCAAAGAACTAATACAATTCTAATAAAATGAAACTATTTAATGAAAAATTTGTAAATTCATTTGACCGTGGAAAATGTAAAATCTTGATAATAATAAGAAAAGATAGAAACCTTGGTAACAGCTGTAAGTGCTTCCCAGCTCTTTTGCAAGACCTCCTTATCATCGTCAGTAAAAAGGTGCACAAGTCCTCGCAACAATTGCGGAACATACTGACTATAGTCAGCCCGTGTATCCCTGCAGAAAGCGCAAAGAAGAGTAGCAGCGCTTCGTCTCCGAGAAGCATCTTCAGCCTTTGTAGCATCCATAAGTTGATCCATAACAGTTCTGACACCAACCTCATCGGTAATTGACAAGATAACAGCCTGACAATATTCAAGTTCCTGTGGCTCATTGGGCGTTCCCTGAGCGCTCGAAAGTGCAGTAAGAAGGGCCGGAAGAATCTTATGCAAAAATCTGGTGAGTGCTTCGCCAGCGACGCTCGCAAGAATCGAAAGAGCTTTGGTATTAACAGGCGGACTCGTGAGTTGCGGCACGAGATACGGCAACACGACTCTCGATTTAATAGCCATAACTTGCCTCAAACCATCGAGAGTATTTTCAGCTTCAGCGGAATCCGGCGAATTCAATTGCGTCAACATAGCAGGAAGAATATCATCGAGAGCTCGAACTCCGACAGTCGAATGAAGACTATCAAAGGTTTTGGCAGCAGCCTGACGAACTTCCGGCAGTGGATCGCAAAGAGCTTTTCTCACAGTTGGCACAAGACTATTGACGAAAGTGAGAACCATGTCTTTGCTCGTACTTGCCATAATTTCCGATAAACCAATACAGACACCCTGTCTTTGATCCGGTTGATCGCTCTGTAATCCTCTCTCCAAAATCGGTATTATCTCTGGCAAAACCCTCTCGCCCAGTTTTCTAACAAGATCGCCGAGAGTTCTTGCGGCAACTTGTCGTTTATCGTAGCTCGTGCTTGCCAAACATCCAAGCAAAAGGCTGAAGAGCGTTGGCAATATTTCTCTCAATGTTCTCGGTGTATTTGTCACAACGACTTTCCAAACGTGAAGCGCAGCTTGACGAACCATCAGCGCAACGTCAGATCTTCCCATATACAATCCTGCGAGCACGCGATTTCTTCTTTCAGCTCCAAGAGCATTTATTATAGCATAGTGAGATTGTTCAGTTCCAAAGTTATCGTCCTCGCTCGCAGTTTCCGTAGACATTTTTCCTGAAACTCCCGATATTCTGTAGAGCAAATCACCGAGAAGTTGCACAGAGGAATATCGGATTCTCCAATTATCATCGAAGAGACCTCTTTCTAATTCAGGCAACAAAAGCATTATTGCAGAATCCGCGTAGAGAGTAACGATTCTCTGTCCTGCGCGTAAAGCAGTTTCTCTCACGTATTCATTCTCGTCAGCGAGAGCCTTTAGTATTGGATTTATAATTTGTCCGATGTAGGGAGTAAATTCGCTGGTGAAGGCACTTGGCATGTAGATAAACATCATTATATAGCCGTCTTTAACATGAGGTGCTATGTCGGTTCTTTCGGCTGTGCTTATAATTTCGGGCATTAATTTATGAAGCTTTTCGACACCGAGGCCACGAACAACCTCGGAGAGACCTTGAGCTGCGCCTGAACGATCAACACTGCTTGTTTCCGAGGTAAGAGTTTGCATTAACCAAGGGAGAAGATCTTCGAAGCTGGATTCGCCCATTCCGCGAACCATTGCGCCTAAAGCGCGAGCAGAAACGCTTCGAACTTCAGGAACAGGATCGAGTAAACTTGTCTTTAATCCTGGGATAATTGTAGGAAGATAAGGAGTCAAGTCTTTTTGATCTGTTAGGGAATACATGTTGCCGATTATCTGGGCTGCCATTTTACGCGTTTCCGTTGAACGATCCATAAATGCGCGCTGAACTACTGGCATTATTAGAGCGAGGGAAGGAGCGTCGATGAAATGGACGAATTGTGTGTCTAGAAGAGTTTGCAGGCAAGTTGCGGTTTTTCGAGATGGGTCCTGAAGTGCTTTTAACAAAACTGGAACAATTGCTTGGATTTCGGGGTTCCTTATTACACTGCCTATCACTTTAAGAGCTTCCGCTCCAGCTTCTTGCACTTTTTTGTGGGAGTCGCTGAGGACCTCGATTAACTTTGGGACGATGGAAGGCAGACAACTGCTTAGTTGTTTTGGAGCGCAGTATGCCATAGCTCCGAGCAACTCGACGGAACCTGACAAATAGATAGACAGAATTTTCTTTTATTATTCTTTCTCTTATGGATTATTCCACTAGATATTAATCAACGGCTTTACCTCAAAGTCTTCGATTGACCTGTCATTTTGGGCGTTTTCCAAGCCGTTTTAGTGCCTTTCCCAAGTAACTAAGTATTATTTTTATTTTTCATTTAGTTACTTGGCCTTAGCACAACTTATACAGAAACAATATGAATTGGTGCAAATTTTTCCCTATGCTCTGTTTTAGTTTTTACGTACCAATCAAATTATCGAGTTTTGAAAAAGACTCCTTTTCTATTATTTCGCAACGCATAAAAACAGCCCAATTTCTTTTTTTTTTTTTAATTCTTGATAAAAACTATTGATAAATGCTCAAAATATGTCCTTAACGCAACGTATTTGATGTTTTCTTCATCTGGAAGAGCAGAAATTTTCACTAAATCTCTATGGATTTTTTTCGTGGTATCTCAACATTTCCCTATGGTTTTAAAAGTTGAAAATTTATATTAATTAATGAATCAAGATTTTTGGACAGTGCTACTTACAACTTAATTATAAATGTATTGAATAAATATGTACTTCTATAGCACATCTTGTACAGTAACTATACGGGACATTCTGTGGCAACGTAGCTCTACGCGTTCTATGGTCGAATCTTTCCTTGCCCAACCTGGTTCGCGATTTTTTGTTATTCTTCGGCATGAAAAATGCATGTAGAATTTTTTCAGATTTTTTAAAAAATTATAAATATTTAAAGCTACACAAAGAACGTCCCAATGTAAAAATCTGAAAAACACTACGAGAAAAATCGAAATTTTCGGTCCTTGAGCGAAAATGGACCAACTTTTGTACTTTATGATGTTTGAAAAAAATTCTAGATGCATTTTTCATGTCGAAGAAAAATCGCGAGCTAGATTGAGCTAGGTGAGGTACGGTCATTGGTCGAGTTGGCATGGAATGCCCCATATGCATGTTTTCAGTTTGTTTTTGTGCCCAGATTTATTTGTTAACTTTTTAAATTTTAATGTTAATATTAAGTATTTTGTTGCGTTCTGATATGCAAAATTATATACATTTTTTAAGGGCTGCGATTTTTTACCATAGAGATTTCTATATTAATTGATAGGCATATAAAAATAAAATGGGGTATCGAAAAAAATGTACTAAAATTCATTTAGTCCCTGCATAACGGATGCTAGTAACGCACTAAATTACAACCCAATTGAGAAAGTCGAGGTACAGTCGCTGGTTAATATAATGTTAGGTGGTATAATCTTTATGTATTATTAAAATAAATATTCTTTAATTGTAGAAAAGCGCTGGATTGATAGTGCTGATCGGGCAAGACTGCTCGTTTAATAATATCTTGCATAAAGCTTTTTTTTTTGCTGAAATTCAATTTAAAAAAACGAGGCAATGAAAAATAACTATGATAGAATCGACAAACGATATAAATATTCGGAGCATACGAATTATTCTATATTGTAATTAAAACATTTTTTCCAATGAATTGCACAAGTTCGATTTGATGAAGTTTATGTTGAACTTACCAGTTTTCGTTCTCCATGAATCCTCCTCAAGAGCAGCAAGCAAGCTCGGGAGAACGAGTTTCACTCCATGAGCTGATAATTTGCTCATAACAACTCTAGCAGTATCATCCGTAGCTGTTCTCACGTACTGACTTGAATCGCCAAAGCAGAGCAGCAAATGCGGCAGAACATGAACGATATAAGGTTCAAAAAGTCTTCCCAACATCGTGCAGAGCATCTCAAAAGCAAAAAGAGCTCCTTCCCGATGTCTGTAGTTTTTTTTATCCTGAATAGCGTTTGTCAAAGTAGTCATGATATCGAGTTGCTTAAGCGCTAGAATTCCCATTCCTTTAATCAGGCCAGCTAATCCATAAGCAGCACCTTTTCTCTCTCCATATTTATCCGACTTCAAAAGCTGATCCATAAGATCATCGACAATCCGCGGCGCGTCCTCCTTAATCGATGGCACTAAATGCGGCAGACAATTGGCCACAGCTTCTTGAACCTGTTGCGACGGCGTAGAAAGTGCAGCAATGAGCCTCATAACAATAGGTTTAATTCTTGGATCATCTTTGTCCAAATGTCTCGCCAAAGATCCCATAAGTATAACAACCGATTGTTTAATCGAGTCGAAACTCCCGATTTTCGGTGCCTTGTCCATGAAATCCTCGAAAACCGGTAAGAGCGAGGTGATATTAGCTTTTCCATGATAATCCACAGCCGCAACGGCGGCGGTTAGCATGTCAGTTCTAACGGTAACGTTTCTATCTCCCAATCCGGTGGAAACGAAAAATTGCACAAGCGGATGAATAGTTTCGGGTGTAAGGAGAGGAGCAAGTTGCGCGAGAGCCAGAGCAACGCCTCTTCTCGGTCCCCAAGTATCAATCGGCTGTTCAACGACCCTCCCAAAATCGTTCAATTTCGGCGGAATCATAGCCAATTTTTCCTGGTACAATTTCAACAAATTATCGAGAATTCCAGGCATCAAATTAGGATCTTTCGTGAGTAACTCTGCAAGAGCAAAGGCAGCGGCTTGCTGAACAGGTTCTACAGGATGAGCGACATCCTGAATCAACTCCTCGCATAGAATCTCAGGATGAGCGGCCAAACCCGCTGCTTCCCAAAGTTCATCAGCCAGAACTTTATTCTCGTCGCTAGTGTCGAATTTAGCGACCCAAATTCTTCGCGTCAGGCGAAGAAGTTGTTCGTAATCTTCTTTCTCAGAGGGAAAGGCGCGCTTTATGATTTTAAGAGCACGAAGAGCTGCATCGCGTACAGCAGGCAAATTATTTTGCAGTGCGCCTGTAAGCGAATCTATCTCGTCACCGGAAGTGATAGCGCAGTCAGCGGCTCCGCTTCCAGATTGCGCGACGTCCAGAAAAGTCGCAACAGCGTTAGACTGAATTCTACCGGTTGTTGTGCTCATTAATTCGATGAGAAGATCAAACATTTGTTTGCGTGGCAACAAACGTGGATGACGAGGATCCTTTGGATTATCCTGATCGCCTCGCTGCTTCGCGTGTTCCTGAACAAGCTGTAAACCTTCGTTAGTCATTGCTTCGTCTTTCCAGGTCAGCAGAGTCTTCATTATAAAAGGAAAAACGTAGCAGAAAGCTGGAGCAACTAGCAGTTGCTTCTGTCGGACTGTATGATTGTGTATCAAACTGAGAGTTCGAGAAATTGCTTTTTCAAGTTCTTCATCGTCCCAGGCATGATCCAGATCGCATTGGGGTTGCAATTGGCGAAGAGTTACGTGAGCTACAAGATCACCGAGAGCTTTGTCGTTCGTGATCGTCACGGTCTTGCCTAGATCAAGATAAAGCTGGGACATTGTCGGAGCTGCCAAAGGAGAGGCGAGATTCTTCAATATCGGCGGTAAAAGGTCTTTCAGATAAAACGAAAGATGAAATTTGTCACCGAGACTCGCAGCTTTTATCATTGAAACAGCGTCTGTTATTTTCGATTGAAAATCACGCAGGCGTTTTCTTATAGCATTTTCTCGAGCAACTTGTGCCTTTAATGCTTCCTCCTGTTTTGCCGTAAGCTTTGGCTCTTTTATCTTTCCCTCGCGTTTTCGTTTTTCGTACAATTCACGTCTCAATTGAAGCTCCTCCTGCTGTTCTTTGAATGAGTAAACTTTGCTCTCGCGTTTCATATTCATAGCGTTCAATATATCATTCTCGTCGTTTCCGGGAATTACGCTTTTGTCATAAAGCTCGCCGTCAGGTGTTAAATAAGTGAAATACTCGTCTTTTGTGACTTTTAGAATCTCCGGATCATCGAGTTTGCTAGTGACGCTTGCGATTAGAGATCCTAAAATAAGATCTGCTCCAAGGGAAGTTATCGTAGCCAAAGCATTTTCATAAGAAGCTACGGGTTTGTAATTCTCGATGAAAATCGTTTTTATCTCGCTCGCGTAACGCTTCAAAAAATCACGAGGAGTAAGATCAAAGTTTTTCACGATTTTTGGCCACAGATTCGGCACTGCTTTCAGAATCGCTGGATGATGAGCTGGAATCAAAGCGTCAGCTACAAGCTGAAGAGCTGGTAGTTCAAAGAGAAAAGAACCAGAGCAAATAGCAAGCAAACCGTCGGCCAAAGAACGTCCTGTAACTTCTCCATTTGTTGGACAATCGTCTTTATTCTCTCGATCTGTGACAAAAACCTTGACGCTTTCCAGTAATCGATTAAATTCTCCAAGAATCGCTCGAGCTGGTTCATACGTTGCTAAGCCGGTTAAAAGCTTTTTAGCTAGTGGAGCGCAGCGTCTTCTGGTTGAAGATTTTGGCGCAGCGACACAAGCGACGATCGCTCTATGAACGCCGCTCAAAGCTTTTTCATTCAATCTATCCGCGAATTCCGTCACAAGCTTCTCGCACAATTGCATAAGATTGTAGAGAATGTCGTCGGCGCAGGTTGTCAAGAATTTGTCCGTGAAAAAGATTTGCTCGTCGATGGCATTCCAGAGAACGCTTTGTTTGTCGTTTTCAACTTGACCGGCGATTACTAATTTCAGAAGAAGATAAGTTGCAACCAAAGCTTCGGTTACAGCTGGCGGTTGAGCCGATTGTTGTGTAGCTCTGCTAATTGCTTGTGTAAGAATCGGAGTTATCGTTGCCGAATGACAATTCACTGGAGTCGAAAGAAGTAACTGAATATAAGCAGTTCGAACACCGGCGCTTGACGTTTTTGCTGACATTCCTTTTTTGAATGCGTCAATCACATTTTTCGGCGCTTGTGTCGTAAATTTCGCACACCACAGTGCCATCATTTCGAGAGCATGGATTAAAGTTTTTTCGTGAACTTCAGTGTCGAGAACTTTGATAAAGTGACCACAGGCGATTTCGGCGAGTAACTGAACGCCGCTTCCCGAAGCTACGTTGTAACTCAGATTTCCCGCACCTTGTAGTACTGATATTTTGTGGGTTACGGTTGTGAGCTTTCCTTCGGAGCCGTGAAACACGGCGAAAATTGACGAGAGCAATTTTTCAAGAGCTGAGGAATCGGAACATTGCATCGCGAGTTTTTGACAAGCTTGAGCTGCCTCTTCGCGCACTGCGTCTTCCTTTGAATGTAAATTCGCAAATAGTCCCTTACTTATGTCCTCGCTGTAACGACTCAAATCTAGACTCAATCCTATTAGTATTTGACTCACGGATTCAATTATTATCTCGGGATTACGGAGCATTGCTTTTTGTAATGCTGGAAGAAGTTGCTCTTTAAAATCGTCGTGCGTAATACGCTGAAGGAACGGTTCTGCCGCCGCTCCTACTACGTAAAGTTGTGGCTTCTTTTTGCAACTTATTGCGACTTTTATCAATGCGTCCAAAATGTTTGCCTGAAAAAAGGACGTTTTTCATATTTTGCAATCAGACTTAAAAAAAAAGAAAAAAAAAAAAAATAGATTGCGTAGCATAAATTATTATTTCATAATCATTTTTTCGAAATAAAAATCGAATTGGAAAAAACTAAAAAAGACTTGGAATTTTAGTTTATTTTTTATTTTCCAATTATTTTTACCTTGAATGATTCCACGAGCTTGTCTTTGCCATTGGCGATGAGAAATTTCGTGAGTAAACTCGCGAGCACAATAACACCGTTGCTAGCTTCCAATTTACTCAAAACTTCGATGTACCTCTCGTCAATATTTTTCACATCTGTCCACTGGCAACTCAGGAGAGTGTAAACTTTTTCGTTTAATTTCTTATCCATTGTGGCGACCGCGGCGGCGCTTAGGTTCCCCTGCGCTTCTATCACCTTCGGTAATTCGTCTTTAATCGCTTGCGAATCCCCTTTGATCATTCCATGCTGCACTATCAGTGCTGACCACTTGAGTGCCAGATACGCGCTTAACGCTGTGTTTTTCCTGCAATAACACATTTTTTAACACTCTTGCAACATCTTTCGCAAAATCTAATAATGAAAGCTCATTCAATTGTCTCAATGGAAATAATTCACTTTTTCTCTTTGAGATATAAATATTTCAAACGGCATATATCTCTGAAAATCTCTTTCTACGAAACTAAAAACCACAACCACAACTCGTACGGAAACCCTTAAAAAAAAAAAAAAATGTATTAGAGAAAATCATTTATTTAACGTTGCATTAGCCGTGTATGAAAAATTATTTGGATGTGCTTCGGCGAATGACGTGATCTATTAAAGTAGATACATATCACTAATTTTTAAACAAAATAAATGTAGAAAAATATCTTCTACCGGAATTAATCTTTAGCCAGAGAAAAGTAGATTCTCTTATAATCTTCAACACCAGAAATTTTTCAAGAATAAAAAGAGTTGTGAAAGATTATCCTTGTTCACGAGATAATCAGCAATTTAGTGTTTACACCAACGTCTCTTTAACTACTGTCTAACAAAAAGTTTTGTAAAGTTTCCAACAATTTTGCTGTTGCAGGTAAACAAGAAATTCTACACAGGTTTTAGATAGGTCTAATTCTATTTATTTATTTATTTTTCAATGGAAAAACCCTTTTTGAATTATACAAATAAAAATATTACTTCACAACATGTAACACCTTGAATAAATAATCAATCAACATGGATAGAAAATTAATAGCTTTTATCACTTCCAGAGATTATTTACAATATTGCATTTTCACTATTTTCTTCACGAGTAAACAATTATCACAATCGTGACTGCATATATCACAGGAATGAACATTTTCATGCTTTTGCAACAAATAGGAATAATCTATAATTCTTTTAACAATGTTAAAATTTCATAGATATAATAATTCATAATTACTCATAATGAACATTGTTAAAAGATAATTATTATTGATTATTCATTTTTCTGCTGTGAAAATCTTCATTTCTGCGGTATATCTAGTCATGATTATTTATCTTATAAGTGTTTCAAGAATTAATGTTATTCCATGTAGATTTATTTTTCTATTTGAAATAAATTCAAATTAAATAGTAAAACTTGATAACACATGGAAATGATACCATTTGTAAAAATTTCAATATATAAACATTAAATCAAATGAAATTAAAGGAAAATGAATTTTTTATAGTAAATAAGTCCTTTAAATATGAACATCGGTATTAATCTTATGCCCACAAAAACTTGCAAAGTCTCTTCAATGATAACTGCTATCATCTCAAGATATACAAGATTCAACAACAAGTTTTCAGTATTACATTTTATCGTGCAATCGAATAATTTAATAATTACATAGGGGCAGATTCTTATGAGCTAAATTCTTTCTGTAGATAAAAATAATAAGTTAAATAAAAGTATTTTTCATGCAGTTTCGTTATTCCTTTCTTTTATTAATATATGCTACTAAAATGCTTTTGCGTCTCTTGATCATAATGTTTATTGTACATTTTTATGCATGTGCATAGGTAGATTTTGTTTTCTAAATTGTTTTTCTTTTATTTTAGCAAGAATAAACTTGGTTTCAAAACTTCTTTCGCGGCATATGTATTTATTTCTAATTACCCTTGATAAACATACATTAGTAAGTGAAAAGATATATAATACAGAATTTCCAATGTAATTATGAAAAAGCAAGTAACAAAAGTTACATAGAGTTCCTAATCAAGATATACCGGTTTACTGTGTATCTTGGCGAAAACAGCGATACTATTCTGTAAAATATAATAATAATATGTTAAAGATACTCACGTAGGTACTACATTTTTGTGCCAAATAGCCTGCTCCGTAACAACAGCAGAAAGATGTTTAACCGTAGCTTCTGGATGCTCTTTGAGCATTGCTCTTATCAGATTTTTAACGTACGACTGAGAAGCCGTATCTTTGTATCGATGCAGCGTGATAGATATAATCTTGCATATACCGCCCAGAATTTTGTCATTGATGCCTGAACAATGAGAATTTAGGATAAAGACAAAGAAGAGAAGAAAAACCTATGGTACACCGAATATTCACTAAAAACCGGGTCTGTATATTAAAAATATGTATATTATTAGAAATGTTCTATTGCTCACCAGGATTTGACAACACGTTGACGACATTCTGTAGAATCTCACGTCGCTCATTTTTCCTTGCGGTTTGAATTCGATTCGGTAGATCTTTCAACGCTCTCGTTAACTGCAATAATATAAATGTCCAACTGTATTTATAACGCTCGTAGCAGTGACTTTGTTGCAATTCCACGTGACAAACTCACCTCGGCATCCGCCATATTTGAGCTGATTTGCGGATAAACCGGGCGCAACTTATATAGAAGAGATATGTATCGCTCTTATTACTTTGGAGAACTTTTTGCGCAGGCCACCAATCGGCGAAATTTTCCAGTGGAAACCATCGGGGTATCATATCTGACTATTTTATCCAATCCAATATATATCATTAATATCATTAATTATCATTATATTTTATCTTAGCATTATTCAAGAGATTTTTTTTTCTTCAATTTATATTTTTTATCATTTTAGTAATGAAGGCAATACTGCGATTCTATCTATGGAATCTGACTATATATTCCCCCGACTCTACACAAGCATAACAGTACACCGGCAAAATTCACCACAGTTCTACACCATCACCGACAGATAGAAATATTTTAATGGCGCACGTTGATTGGATTGTCAGTTGATACGGTGTAGATTAAATCGGCACTGTGTCAATTTTCCCGGTGGATGCGCGTTGTGAGTTTAGCTTGTCTAGAGTATTGCCGTTGTGAATTTCGCCAAATTTGGCCCATGACAGCATTCCCACCGAAAGTTGTGCTGTGTAGAAATGAGGTTATATCGAATTTGTATGCTTGATGATGGTAGAGATAGGATTGTGCAGAGTTGGGCCATGTGTAGGTTTTTGCTTTTCTGTAGAGTCTGTGGTGTAAATTCGCGGGTTCTGTAGAACCCCGTATTGCAATAAATTATTATTTTAATAGATATCATTTTTAATAATAACTAGTCTCCCCCGTATTTCATCACTTATTATAAAAATATTTCGTAGCTACCACAATCATCGAACCCCCGTGTCATGATAATTGTCAATTTTCCTTTTGGAGTTTTGTAAATTTTGTGAATTTGATCTATTCTTTTGAGGAGGCCTCGTGGGAGAATTATAAAAATCAACATTCCTCAATATAGCCCTCACTTCCAGACCCAAACCAAATTTGTCTGCATGGAGAAAAAGATTCGGTTGGCTCCGTGTTCTAGGTCCTGATTTTATAGGTCCCCATAAGGCCCCCTTCCAGTGTCTGATTTTATTATAAGAACCGATAAGGCCCAATTCCAGGAACGGATTTTTCTAAGTCCCCGTAAGGCCCAATTCCAACGACTGATGTTATAAGTCATAAATTCAAAATGGCGGACAAAATGAAAAATTGAATGTTGTATTTCTGAATTTTGATCCGCCATATTGAGAAACAGTAATCGTAAATAGTTTATCAATTAAAAATATAACTAATTATATAAATGGTATATTTATTACAAGTGTTGGCGATTAACAATTTCACCATAAATTGAAAAATATCTAGTAAAAGACATTGGCATTGACATCTTGCAAAAAGTACGCAAGTCACCGAAAAAAACAGCTTGGGTGTATACAAATGTGAGACAAGTAAATATATATCGGCAGTTGTGTCAAGAGGCTTGACACCAACTACAAAAAGAAATTAGTTTTGAATGAAAGCGTCCGTTTAAGGGGGAAATTTTATTTTTTTTCTGGGGAATCGAATACATGGTAGATGACTGCGGTTTTTTTTCTATATTTTATTTACGTTTTAAAGTATACAATGGAATTTTTTTGTTTTTTTAAGTTAAAAATTGTCGGCGTTCCAGGTCCTGAAACATTGGATGATCCAAAGTGGGAGGGGTAAACGACTACCACTCCTGCTGGCGTACCGTTGATCTGAAACAAAAATTAGTAGTATCACTGTGTTTTCCCCTATCTTTTTCGTCTAAAAACGTTAATAAAAAATCGAAAAATTAAGTTATCGAAAAAAAACCTTCGTCATTCCATGAAGCATGTTGCCCGAATATAGATATGTATATGCACAATTTCGGGCCAATCGCATATAATTACAGTGGGTCAGGAGAGTGGTAGCCATTTTGAAAAAAGTGTTATCGAGAAAAACGCTTTTAAAGTTTTGCGATCGGTGTACACAAAAGGGTTTATAATTACCGTCAATCTGCAACAATCTGCTCTGCCTGCTCCATAAATAAGGCAACCCTCCTCTTCCTCCGTCAACTGCTTTTGTGCCGATCTTCTGTCGCCGGGACTTTCCAGCCGAGCACCGCGCGGAAACGGTCGGAGCGTTTCTTTATCCTTTTACAGGATAAATTTAACTTACATATAGATAAAGAATGAGCAAAAAAAAGCGATTTTTTTTTCAAGTTACCAAAGTAGAAGTCCCCCTTAAACCATTTAAATGAGTTCTGACATCACAAGAGATCGCGGTCTATACTTACAAGTTGTGAAACTGTGAGTTACACAAGTTGTAATTCACGTTGTTGTTTTGCAAAAAGTCGACAAATAATCAAACGTCCCTCACAATTATTGTCAACTGCATGTTTTTCAAGTAAACTCGAAAATTAATAATGATAGTAGCAATAAATATTATGATAGGATAACTCATAATATTTATTTGTCGATACTATAGGCCGGACAAATAATTTTTATAAATTGACCCATGAAAATTTGAGTTGTCATATCACGATCTTTATTTCCACTTTCATTATATTATCTTTCGAGATTCCTTGAAAAACATGCACTTGAAAATAAAAGTGAGGGTTGATTATTTGTCGACCTTTTGCTAAGCGACGAGACTTCTATATACTTTTGTAATTCATCGTTTCACAACTTTCCGTAAAAATCGATATAACTGCCGATGTAAATGTACTTGTCTCAGATTTTTATACATCCAAGGGTTTTATTCTGGGAGATTATGTTGGACAGAAATAAATTTCTTGTCAAAATTATTTCGGGCAATTCGAATTTGATGAAAAGGGACAAAAGCGTTTTTATTATTTTGTGGAATGCCTCATATTTGATCTCGTAGGTAAAATATAATAAATCGCCGCGGTTAATTAACCGGATTATTTACCGGATATTTACCGACTTATAATACTAGCCGTGTTACCAGAGGTGTTACGAAAACCTTTAGATAGCTGCAATCACGCCGTTTTTTTTTTTCTTCGCTGTGACGGTTGATAACACTGATAACAGTTATAACTGGTTATAATGAGGAAGAAGGACCGTGTATTTATCAAATTTATTTAAACTGTCATTTAAAGGCCCTTTATTTACTCGAAAAATCGTTAAACAGTATCCGCTAGCTTGAAAGGAAATTTAAAAAATCGTGATATAATCGAGCCAAAAAAACGATAATCAGCAGCATGGAACGTCGAATATCCTATTGAGTCTCGTCTTTGCGATATTCCGCCTGGCAAAGCGATCAATAACAAAACAATTGTTTTTCCACCATTAATGGATATCGCAGAGTCCGCGAAATGGATAATAGAGAACATTCGATAACGCCAAAGGGCTCCGACGATCACAGCGTCGAGGTTTGCCTCATTTTTCTCCATTCGTAACACTTCAGTGATTCTACAATCTCCATAATATATATATTTTTTTTTACACCCAATAACATTGGAGCAGTTTCTGTAGTTCCTTGACGCACCAGTAAAACAATTGCTGCATGTCGATGAATATTGTGACAGAGAAATTTTGGGGTTTATGATTTTTTAGCATTGTCTTATTTTTTTCGTCACTAGGCAAATTATTAGCATAAAGAATTTTTTAGTACAGACATGGAAATATGTACAGATTTGCAAGATACCGTAAGATACAGCTTTCTTTTTTCTTACTCAATAATATTTGTTTTTTACTAAAGTTCTCGTTAACAAGAATTTTAATAATAACTTATGAATACTTTTTATTTCTGTCTTTATAAATTTGTACTATCCGGTGTAACTTTTTTTAATGTCAACATTTTGGGAAAGAAAGTTTTTACTATGAAAGCAATGTTTATGACACTCTGTAAGGCGCAAATTATATGTTTTTTGTTCAGCGATATTTTTTTCCTCGCTTATCGTAGTTTTTTGGCTGTAGTAAGCCGAGCAAGACATTTTCATTATAAGTATGGAAACATATAAAGATATCTAAGATTCTATAATAAAAATACATAAATAAAAAATTATGCAAAGTAGAACTTTGCACATTGCTTCCTCTATGAGGAAGCCAATAAGTTTATCAGAAATTTCTAAGAATTACTCGTTCATACACTCATTGTAATTCATAATAAACTGCAACGCCAATAATATTGTTTAATCTATAAAAATGATTACACCTACTTACTTCACAATATATACTGCATTTTGCCAATTCCCATTGAGAATACTATTTCACTGCATTTTAAAAAAAGCAATCATACATTTTTTTAAAGCCTAGTCTGTATATCGAACCATGTCTTCATCAATTCACCGATATAGACGTTTTCTATTGTTTATTATTGTTATTAAAATTGTTTCTTTTTATCACAGACAACTGGTTGGAACAAATGTCCTGTTCAGCAACATCTAGCTATAACAAATATTTTCAGTACCGATATGGGTGTAAAAAGACTAACGATATTAATGAAAATATAGGGTCGTGTTAATTATTTAAAGATACATAATTTGTACTTTTCCTGTATCTCGTGTAACAAAAGAGAGTATTAAATTCTGGAAGAATAATTCGAAATTTTTTACAAACAGACTTTGGCCGAAGTCTTCAGATGCTTTATTTGTATGGAAAAATTGCGCGATGCGCATCTGTGCCCTCACTGCAGCAAGCTCTGCTGCTATACTTGCATACGAAGATGGCTCACAGAACAGAGGTCTCAGTGTCCTCATTGTAGAGCATCTCTGCATTTGCACGAGCTGGTAAATTGCAGATGGGTCGAGGAGGTCACTCAGCAATTGGATACTCTTCAGGCTGTGGGAATCTCAAATTCCAGGCACGACGATTCCACCAGAGATAGGTAAAATTTTACTGCATTTTTTTTTACAATCTTTTCCCGAATTTTCCAATCCAGAACTATTCAATTATCGATAAAAACTATTTTTCATATCCAGTAGAATCCAGATTAACAAAGTTCATATTCATCGGTCTTCAATATTCAGCACTCCTTCAAAGCTTGATTAAAAAGTTTTCTTCATTTAACATATAGGGCATTCCATGCCAACTGGACCAACGGCGGAACCTCACTTTGCCCAATCTGGTTCCCAATTTTTTATGTCATCCTTCGACATAAAAAATGCATGTAGAATTTCCGTCAGATTTTATTCTAATTAAGTTTTTTAGTTATAAATACCTTAAGTTTAACAAAAAATGCCCTGATCTAAAAAACCAAAAAAATCTGATAAATATTTTGAGGAAAAACGATATTTTTGGTCGGCGAGGAAAAGCGGGCCTAAAATTGATTCCACTTTTTTCAATTTTTTCATGTTTTTTTTATAGGTACATCCACACAAAATCTTAAAAATTGTTCACCTTCGATGGAAAGACTGTTATGAAAATTACCAATGGTTTTGGTTTCACATAAAGCTTTATTCGTATCAAATCCACAAACCGTTTTTACAGCCAAAAAGATTCTACTGTTTTTCAATCATCATTTCTCCTTTTTTTTTTAAAGGCTCTGGAACTGTAAGATTCCATAAGCTAAATTGGGCTTTACACCAACAATACCATTTTCTTGAAGAACTTACGCAGGGTATTTTTTTGGGTACCTTGAATAGGTTTACCATTTTTGAATGAAGAATATTTTTCGCTTCATCGCTTGGCTTGCGAGTGAAAATTTCACCATGATATTTAGTAAATTGTTAGGGTGAAATGCCCATTAATACAATTCCTCAGGAGTTGTTATTCGGAGATCAGGTCGTAGCTGCAAACTAACAAAACGAAATCTCTAGCTCGAGGTCTTAAAAAAAAAAAAAAAAAAAAAAATTATCTTTATTAGCGATATAAGAAGGCTTGCACATGGTTAGAGATGTGTTGTGTCGTGAGACAAAAGAATAAAATAGTCATTTAACCATGAAATAGTATATTGTGCAACAAGGGTCGAAAGTTGGCGGTTGCGACGAGTGTGAGGTTTGCTGGCTGAGCGAAGCGAGGACCGCAAATTACACGAGTTGCAATTGCCAATTCAACCCGCGCGCTGCACATCATATTTTCTGTAACGAGCGCATGAATAGTGGTGCTTTGAATGGTAGTTTTGTGGGACGAACAGTGACGAGTGAGATTATAACTTTTCCTCCCTAGGGACGAAAGTGAAAAAAAATATATATATTTTGGCAAGATTTTGTTTATCTCAAAAGTCCTTTCGAAACGTGACAACCGTCGCACGGCTTTCGACGTCGGCAGCCGTGAATAGTCGCTCGACTGATGCCGCTAGTTCCCAAAAGTAAATAAAACTTCGTGGTCTAGATGGAAAATTTGCGATAAAACGCAAACTCGAATGGAAAGAAAACGTTCGGATTGCGGTGAAAAGGATAGAAAGATCCCCGGAAACGGTCAATTATAGTGTAGTCCGGTCGCGACTCCTGTCAAATCGCTATGTATATAAGGATAGTACTGCAACGATGCCAGACACATCATTTGTTAAAGACGGCTATTGGGTTTTGTTTCTCTATTTCGGTTTTTCACTAACATTAGATTCGATTTTCTCAGCTGTTACACAGTCACTCGACTTTGTTGTTCGACTAAAACATTCGCTGTAGAGTCCTCTGTAACGAAGACAGATTCAATTTATCCAATCTTTTGGTAATACTTGTGAAAATTGGTATTGCACGCGAATGTTGTAATAACTATACATAAGACTCGATCCCTATTTTCCTATTTCATTGTACTTTTCCGATGGTTTTTCTTGAAAAGAGCAATCTACGTGTTTAGATAAACTTACAAACTATGTTACGGGGAAAAAAATTGCTTCAAGAGGCAAAATTATGTCCATATTCATCAACTTAGTGAAGCACAAAGTTGCTAACCAAATCCACATTTCATTGGTTATTCAGTTGTATATATCTCTGCAATGAAACGGTCAATATTTTATTGTTTTTTTTCCCTAATATATTTGCTCCTTGGGTACATCATATTTTAATTTCACGCCGAAATATTAAAAACACCGTAGCGCTGCAACCTCCTTAAGGAAACTCTTTATATTCTTGAACTGCTGTGGACAACAGTGTGCTCAATCCGAAACGTCATATTTCCATGACATATGACAGATTCTCTTTATGTTTACTCCACAAAAAGTCCTACAAGATTTGGAGTCTTTTACATTTCGGATGGAGCACCACAACCGAGTTCAAGAATATAAAGAATTTTCTTAACTTGTATTATCACAAATACGATTACGGGATCCCTGCAGAATGGCAATTTTGCGCTACCGCGCATGGTAAGTCTCCTTACGACGGCATAGGTGGGATTATTAAAAGTATGGCTGCCCGTGTTAATTTACAGCTACCACCTGATCGTCAAATAACGACTCCTCAGGAATTGTATGAATGGACATCTCATCCAAACGATTTACCAAATATCATGGTAAAATATGCAGTTCACCTGCAAGCCAATGCGATGAAGAGACAAAAGTTCTCGAACTCCGGTTCAAAAATGGTAAACCTATTCGAGGTACCCAAAAAATACACTGTGGTAGTGTCACCAGTAAATGAACAGTTAAGCACAACGATTTGTTAATCGTGGGTTTTTATGAAATGCTATATTTTCAGACCTTCTGTAAACATTTTAACAGGTAACCAGAATGTCGAATTGTGAGATGCAATATAATCGTATTTTCATTGCAAAGTATAAAAAAATAAATACTGAAAGCAAAAAAATCCAATAACACCAGTGAATGAACAAGCCAATTTAACCTACACTTTTTGTCGTAAATAGGTTTCAGCGACAGAAAACTGGCTGCAGATAGCTAAAAAAAATAGCCAAATAAAAAATCTAATCCTGCGCTAAACCGTCGGAATTTCTCATAAACTCTCAAAAAACTGTTGTTAATTCACTGATGACTGTTCAGTTATTTTACCTTTAAAAAAAAAAGAAAGGGTAATTGAAAAACAATTCAATTTTTTAGGCTGTAAAAACAGTATGTGACTAAAAACACAAACATTGGTAATTTTCATAACAGTCTTTCCATCAAAGGTAAAGATTTTTAAAGATTTTCTGTGGATGTACCTATAAAAAATTATCATAGAATACAGAAAAGGTAGAGGGCATGTTATTATTCGTAGTATTTAAAAAAAAATCGAATTTTTAAATTGGAGTGTTTTTCATTTTGCTTTAAATATTTATAATTTAAAAACTTAATTTTAAAAATCTGAAAAAAATTCTACATGCATTTTTTATGTCAAAGAATAAAATACAAGATTGCAAACCAGATTGGGCAAGGTGAGGTTGGGTCGTCGGTCGAGTTGGCATGGAATGCCGCATATATAATTAAATGTGACTATATTCAAGTTTTATGCAGTAAAATTTTCAAACGGTAGGCATGGAATAATCTCTTATTAAATTGCAAATTTATCAAATTGAACTATTGATTGCGCTTTTGGTACTTGATAAAATGACATCATTAATTTCCTTGGTAATTACAAGCCGATATTCGAGTGACCTTTAACAAAAGCTTTTATTCCACACCCGACCGAAATAACCACTTTTTGCCCCTGAAAGTCGGGACAAAAGTAGCATATTTTTCCCGCAGAACGCATCTGCGAGGCGAAAGTAAAATTGGCGGGACATAGTAATATCAGCGGGGCAAACGTGAAATTAGCGGGAGAAAATGATAAAATTCATTTTTTAAATTTTCTTATTTAAAAAAAAATGTTGTACAATACTATTCGTTTTATAATAAATACAGAGTGAAAACGTGGCCACAGTCGAGAGTGGAATAAAATACTATATGCAACACGAAACGAAAGTAGATTTTTCCCTCGGATGATTACTGCCTTCGCTTCGCTCAGGCTGCAAACCTCACACTCGTCGCAATCGCCAACTTTCGGCCCTTATTGCACAATATACTATTAATCGTTGCTGTCTCTCATTACTTAATTATTGCCATCAGATGCACGGCACACCATGAAAAATTGTCAGTCTACTGCTGGACATGCATACGATGCATTTGTCATCAATGTGCGCTTTGGGGCGGCACTCATTCAGGTCACACTTTCAAGCCTCTCGAGGAGGTTTACGAGCAGCACGTGACACAGATCAAGGCCGAAGTGGGGCAGCTAAAAAGACGCTTAATGGAGTTGATTAGCCTGGTCCAGGAAGTGGTGCGTTTTCGCTATAAATTGCCTATATAATATTTCCTAAACCACCTATTTTAAAATAATTCCGATAATTATTATTTTTTAACTCTTAAAAACTTGCTCAGGAGCGAAACGTCGAGTCCGTGAGAGCAGCGAAAGACGAACGAGTGCGAGAAATCAGGAACGCTGTAGAATTAATGATAGCCCGTTTAGATTCGCAGCTAAAAGCCAAATTGCTCACTTTGATGGGACAAAAAAATTCGCTGACTTTGGAAACCGAACAGCTCGAAGCTTTGCTTCAAGAAGTCGAACACCAGTTGCATTCTTGCACACGATCCGAACTTATTGTCAAAAGCCCTGAATTGTCACGAATGATACATCAACTTCGTAAAAAACCAATGACGAGCTTTGTAACAGCTCCAGTACCCGCGGACTTTCATAGCGAAATTGTCCCGGGCTACGATAGCGCGACATTCGCTATGCAACACTTTACGCAGCTCCAATTGAAAGCCGACCCTGTTTATTCGGCTCCTCTTCATGTTAACGGACTGTGCTGGCGACTTAAGGTCTATCCGGATGGCAATGGCGTTGTTCGAGGAAACTATTTATCGGTTTTTCTCGAGCTCAGCGCTGGCTTACCGGAAACTTCCAAGTGAGCTTTAAAAAAAGTTTTTAATCGAAAATTTTCCGATAGATCTGTACCGCTTTTTAAACAAAGTTTAATTTAGAAAATTGAAGGAAAACAGTTTTTCATTAATAAAACTAAAAGAGATTTCCGGGACGATGTTTTTGTGTGATTCTTTTTTTCTTTTTTTCAATTTTTAGCTGTGTTTCGAATTTAAGGATTATACGAACAATCAAATGAAACAAATGTTTCATCAGAATTTCACTATTTCAGGCGAGATACCATGAAAATTTTAATAAGAAAATTATAATAATCCCAACAAGTGATTGATGAATTAGTAAAGAAAAAAAGTTAATGAATTCGATAGTAACCTTCATTTATTTTACATACAATTCGTCAATTTTTCTGAACATGATTTTTTTTTAATTTCCTTAAATCATATGTATTCGGAAAGTATTTTATTTTGTGAAAGATTTTCTTGAGATTTCGAGCTTTTTTTCGTTTTGCGTAGATACGAGTACAGAGTCGAAATGATTCATCAGGGTTCGCGAGACACCAGCAAGAATATCGTTCGAGAATTCGCCTCGGACTTTGAGATTGGAGAATGTTGGGGCTACAATAGATTTTTTCGGTTGGATCTGTTGGCAACCGAAGGCTATCTCAACACGGAATTGGACACGTTGATTCTGCGGTAACTAAACCACATTTCTGATTTAAATTGTGGGCAATATAACGATTGTTGACGTCACATTAAGTGTAAAAAATTTTTTCAATATTTTTCAGATTTCAAGTCAGACCACCGACGTTCTACCAACGATGTAGGGATCAACAGTGGTACATAAGCCAATTGGTGACAGTGCAAAATCAGTACGCGACTCAGATAAACGAGCTGAAGGAGGTTAATAATCAATTATATATTTTGGAAAGTTGTTTGCTGCTTCCTCATAGAGGAAGCTTTGTTTTCG
Organism: Perithous albicinctus; assembly: GCA_964016905.1. Taxonomy (NCBI): domain Eukaryota; kingdom Metazoa; phylum Arthropoda; class Insecta; order Hymenoptera; family Ichneumonidae; genus Perithous; species Perithous albicinctus. The sequence goes on along the minus strand of OZ024696.1, from coordinate 1,472,269 downwards.
TGGACATTTTTTTTTTCGAGATTTTCATGTCAGGGCACTTAGAAAGCTTGAAAACATCGAGAAAAGTGATTAGAAAATTGTAATTGTGTGTAATTGGCATAATCCAATTATCATTATTTTAAGGTGACTTCTTAAGACTTGAATTAAAAAGTGGTTTTCCTTTTAAATTGCAGCGACTGACTATTGAAATATCACGAAACGCTCTAACAGCGACAAGAGCAACGAGCGGCCCAAGCGCAGTAAATCTCGGGAATCTAAATCTTCAGCAGCCGCAACAGCAACAGCAGAATCAGGCCGCAGGCGATCCGGTTCTCAATATAAATGCATCCCGAAATCTGGACAATTATCACGCATCTTTGGGCAACTCTTCGACGCCAACAAGTTCCGTGCAAAGCGTTTTGTCAAATGTTGCTGAAAGCTCGAATGATCGTCCTCTGTCCGTGCTTTGCGGACTTGCGAGAATGTGTCCGTTGAGCTCAACATCGACGCTCTACTCGATCTCGTCGAAATCTAACGTAAAACAGCAGCAATGTGCCTGTAATGCAAGCTCGTCGATCGAACCTATCTCGCCGACGACCAACGGCGTCGGAGCTGCCGGATCTGCTGCCGGAGATTGCCAAAATGTAGGATCTAATTCACCATCGCCAACCCACTCGACTACGCTTCGAGAACTTCAGGAACTCATCATTCCATCCAGCAGCAGTAGTAACAGCAGCAGTGACAGTGTGAGTTGTTTTTAAATGTTTTTTTACAAAACTATAATTGCCTCATAAATCAAAAGATCCAGGTTCTTGACCTTTTTTTGCAGAATGTTAAGGAACATTTTTTTTTGCTCAGGCACTATTACATATTATCGAACAAACGTTACAAATTTTCTTGTCTCTTCATTGCTGTAAATCTAAAAGACATTTCAAGAGTATTGAAATCTTTGCAAATTTAACATTTTTCGATTTTCATGATACTTTCTGTGAATGTGGCAGCACTAATTGTTGTTCTGCAAGTCTCGGGCTTTCCCATAAATTAATTATCAGAAAAAATCGCTGTTTATTAGTGCTTGAATTTTATCGACTACTCGGATAACCCGGACTATCCGAATCTGACGGATCTGATACTTGAAATCCGAACATTGGTTCAATACAAACCTTATGCGGATATCCGAGCTTCGGGAATATCCTAATACTCGGATTATACGGATTGCTCGGGTACTCAAAATACCCGACAACTCGAACTATCCGTCAAGCCGAAGTATCTCAACTACAGGGATAATTACAAAGATCCCGTGTTAAAGCCCTAGAAGAATATAGAAAGTAGATAACCGTTGTCTGCTGGAGTCCAGGTCAACCCTTCCATAGTTTTCATCGGTCTGTCTATAGTTTTCCAGGTCGATCTCTCCATAGTTTTTCGCTTCTGGGTGAACCTCTTCATAATTTTCGGAGTCCGGATTAGCCTGGTCTCTTGATGTTTAGAAATATCAAAATATCAAAATATCTGCAGAGCAGCTTCATCTAACCTAAACTCAAAGAAGTTTTTTCATTTACTTTGCACAAAGTAATGCAACTCGGATCCATTTACCCATTACTTTGTGTAGAAGTAATGTAACTTAACTCCATTAGCTACTTATTTGCAAAGTAATGGATAATGGATCTGAGTTACATTATTTATTCGGAAATTAGTGGGTGATGAAAACGATAATGCATTAAAAAAGTTAAGTATTCTTCACAACTCTGACAGCAGATGTATTCGAATTACCAGATTTTTAACGTATCCGGATAGTTCGAACTGTTTGTGTAGCTGGTCAGTTCGGATATACGATAGTTGGAATAGCTCGGATATCCGGATTTCAAGTATCAGATTTGACTGTATAATCCTGATCCAAGTCCTACTGTTTATAACATTTCAAAATCACAGATATCTAAAATTTAGCAAATTTCTGTCATTTGTATCAAGGAAGACATAACCAGATGAGCACTAATATCCCGAAAAAAAACCTTAAAATTGATTTCGTTATAATGGAGCTTCAAATATGAATGAGCAACTCATTCAACCCGAAACATGGTTTTTAACCATCATAATAATTAAAATATTACGTTCAAAATTTATAGGCAAATTAACCGTTTCATTGTTGGTTAGTCATCATTTTTCTTGATGAAAATATTTCTCTGACATTTACCATGACAAACCGTGACCGTTTCTAAAATTTAATAATAAGATTAATCAGTTGTCAAGGGATTGGAGTATTTCTTGAAAAATGTTTTAATATTTTTTTCCGAACATTATCAAATTATCTTTTCAACAACTGTAATGCAGTTGACATGATAATAAATAGTAGAGTTATAAGAAGACAGACGCTTTATTAGATAACAAAGAAAGCGACTACAGGGAAACTAGTCTACAACAACCAACTTGCCAATCAGCCTCTGTATAAAATACATCGAAACATGGAATCACATTCACGTTTCAAATGTACTGATAATTACTGAAAAATGTTTTAGTATCATTTTAAAATATAATTAGCCGCAGATTTTCGTCTACTTCAACTGATACAGATTGACAGTTTGTTTAACTAAAGTTAGGATTTTATTTCAAGATCTTCAGAAAATCATTTAAAAACAGGGAAGTTAAATGAGTAGAGAAAGTGTCGATATTTATTTTAAGAGCAAAGACCTGAAAAAATAAGATGTTTTTCAGAAGAATTAGTGATGTTTCAAATAATTTTTTAAGCACAAAACCATTGAGAAAGTCAGAGAAATTTGCGAAATCTTTCGAGAAATTCCATCAAAGTTATTCGTTGTTTTGGTATTGATTTGTCATTAGTTATAATTAGTTATTAAAATCTTTTAATCCCTTGACATTTATTTTCAATAAATTACAATTATATTGAAATGTGTGATTGACAAGTTTCGGTACTAATTACCGTCGTTTCACAGGATTTGAGTGAGCCAGATATTTATTTGGACGATTGCGAGCCCAACGTAACACTGCCGGACGACAATTCCAACGACGAAAACGACGTAGACGACGAGACGATGTCGGGTAAGTGATTTAATCGGCACAAGCTTAAAGTTCACTCGAATAATTCATTGCCTCGTTGATGACCGCTGCTAGGTGCTAGTTCGACACGAGGTTCTTACCTCGGTGAGACAGAATTGCAGCGTTGGCCGGCGCAAAGCGAATTAGACAAAGAACCGGATAACGAAAAGCCAACTAACAAAAAACACGAAAGTCTCGACGAATGCGTGAAAGAAAGTTCCCTGTCCAACATTCCCGTCTACATTCCAACGAGCTCGTGAGAAATTCTCGATCCTGGCCTCTTCCTCATCTTCCTTTACCAAAAAAAACCCATACAAAATTAAATCTGGAAATTCGTTGTCGTTAAAAACGGCAAAAATCGTGAAAATTGTGAAAAATCTCGTACAATTTGTTTTTCGTATTGTTGTCGTATAAAAGAATTATAAGGATCTATTAAAAGTATAAAGAAGCAAAAAATTCGTCAACAAAAAGCTCGAAAGATATTACACGAAACATTTGAATCAACAATTAATTTGTTTGTAAAAGAAATTCAACACCGACATTGAATACGATACTTACTATAATTAGCATGTATATACAATGTTCGAAAACTCTTGCACCGTAAATCATTAATTTTTTTATGATTTATTTACAATTAATTGACGATTTATTAATCTCGTTACGAAAAGGCGAAAACGACGTGGAAGTCGCGGAGTCGTTGGTCTCCGTATTACAGAACAAGCAGCGCGAGAAGAAGCAGGACAATAACAGCGACGGAAATCCCGAATCAAGCATGTACGATTTTTTTTTAATAATAAATTATTTTAAGGCGAGACTATATTCACTTTTGATCTTTCTATCCTTTAACATTTTTCACCTATTGATAATTATGCGACTTAAATTACAAATCTCAGATAGATTCGACAATTAATTACAACAAAACAATTACAAGAGAAATTAATAATTGTTTGCAGTGATTCATAAATTGTAGATATAGTATACAATTTATTTGAAATAAATGATGAATTCAAGTGAAGTTAGGTTATTTTGAAATTAATCGCGTCATTTTACAATTCCATTACCATCACAGTTTTGTGTAATTGAATTATAGAGGTGATAGAGAAAAAAGATAGTGACTTTTGAATAAGAAAGTTTGGCATAATTTCGTCGAATTCCATTTTTTATATTCTCAACTCGAACGTTATTTCTCAGGCTTCGAGGAAACAGCGACGGTCTTGAAGATGAGATAATGCTTCTTCATCTTTTCGAGATGCAGGATCGTAATTCCGCGTCGTCTTCATTGTGCTTTAAACATCGAGACGAAGCTTCGGGAGCGCCGAGTTTACAGCATTGCAGTTCGAGTCCACTTCAATGTCATAGCAAAGTTTCGCCAGGTCAATCTGCCTGTTTCTCCTCGTCATACGGGCACAAACATTCAGATCCTGATATCGGAGCCTTCACCAAAGGCTCGCAAAATGTTGCACAAAATCTGCCGAGACATCCTCATCCGGATTTCGAGATGATCGAGAGAGCCGTGAAGAAATTTAAGTTGAACAGAAAAAACGCAATTGCCCTGGCGGCAGCGGCTGAAGCGAACTCTTGCAAGAAAATAATCAAGGATCCGAGACTCGGCTATAAAATTGTGGTACCGTGGCCGAGGACTTCGGATCTTACAGTGCCAAATGGTAAGGCAAAATCAAATATTCTTATTTTACCAAACGACCGCAGTGAGAGTTGATTCCCAAAAATATTAACCGATCAATAGAAATTTTCGAAATACATTTCTGTTCAAAGCTTTTTTTCCTTCACGAATAATCCGTTATTTTAAACTAGTTTTAATGCGACATTGACTAATTTTGTTTTTTAACTTAATTTTCTTTCTTTTGCTCTACGAATTTAATTTTTAAATGATTAACACTGTCAAATATTTAAAGGGTTTACTTTAAGGGCGGCTTGCAAGAACAGAATGAGCCATGACACATAAAAATAGTCAAAGAATTACGGATTATTCTTAGAATAACAAAAAAAATCAACGTAAAAGAAACCCCCTTGGAAGTTGACATTAAAGTTTTTGCACATTGTCGCTATTAACTTTACTCTGGATCAAGTACATATGCTATAATATAAATAACTATACTGTACTATCATTTATTCTATAAAACTGTAAAGAGACAATTTTTTAAAAGTTGTGCAGTAGAGTTTTCGCAGCTGACATGACTGGACGTATTTAGAAAGAATCAAAAAAGTATTTTTTTGTCTTTATGGTAAAAGAAATAAGATACCATAACAGCAACTTATAAACACACCGTTTTTATTTTTCTTCTCTTTTTTTAGTAGCTTTAGATAGCAACAAAATAGTATCGAACAACCTGCCAGCTCGTGGAGAATCGGCTCCCGCTGCATCGTCTTCGAATCTCAGTTCTATGAGTAATAACAGTCAGGGAATCGGTGATCAAATTTTCGATCTCACCTATCAGTTGATTAAATGTATGCCAGACGGGCCAGTTTCGGAGGAAGCTGCCAGCGCTTGTTGGACCGTAATGCGGTATGTAACACTTTTCTTTATTAGGGAAAATAGATCAAAGATATTCCATGAATACGTAACTTTGCTTCCTCATAGATGAAACTTTCTTTTCGTCAACACTTCTTTTTTTTCGAGATTTTCATGTCAACATACTCATTTTGTGTGTGTTTGCGTCCGTGCGTGCGCGTGCGCGTGTGATAACAGGGCGAATATTCATATTGCCATAACTCAGCAACTACTGAACCGTATCGTCTCAAACGTTTCTTTTCCCGTATACAGTACAATCAAGTGTCTCTTTCGTACATTGTGACGTGATTTTTTTTAACATCGTCACAAAAATATAACATGAACGAAATTGCGTGATTTACGCCCGATTTTCGTCGTTATAGATCCCGCTTTATCGCACCTCGACTATTTCATGTTACCGTTCGGCTCCCGTACGCTCTCGATCGAGATTTTATTTTGTTTTTTTGCTTTGTACAACTTCCGGTATTTTTTTTTTTATTGGTTATTTTACGATTAAGTTCAGTTTTGGTCGAGGTTCTCGAATTTATTCGGTGGTGAGGAGCTCGAAGTAATGAGCAGCCCGAGTAAAGGAGAGGCCCGACGAGGGTTATTGCGAATATGCAAAAGTCCGGTGCAATTCCGGCACCCCAACGGATAGTGCAATGCGCTGGAGAACAGGCGGAGTTATGGTTCAGTTCCAGGCAAGGTTGGAACCCCTTGTACTGTGTGGTTTATTTTTTTTATGTAAAGAAGAGCCTTGTTTTCGCGCATTGACTAGGGGAAGCGATCGTGAAGATCCATATTACCGCTATAGCTTTCTTTCTTTCTTTCTTTCTTTCTTTCTTTCTCTCTCTCTCTCTCTCTCTCTCTCTCTCTCGTATCGAGGATATCGTGAAATAGTTGAGAGGGCAGTAGTTATCGGTCACGATTTCGGTGATAATGATAATAATTGCTTTCGATGATTCCTGTAGACAAATTAGTCTACCGAGAGCTGTCCTCGAGGCAACTCGGACCCCTCTCGCGTTCCCGTGTGTTGTGGTTTCGGCCCCTATCGTTCTCGCGCTCGGTTGAGAGACATACGCTGTCTCTCTCGTGCTCATGGTATATCCTACCTGTCACGAGTGTTCGCTTTCGCGTGTGCTTCTCGTTTGACTCGTGGATAACCATGTGTCGTTCTCGTGAGAATTCTTTAAGAATTCTTCTTTGATTCGGTGCCTTGTGGGATGCATTAATTAATGCTCCACGTGCTGCAGTGATCAAGTGTAGTTCTCGTGGTATCGTAAGATACGGATCCCGTCGTATTATTTGGAATATCTTCTGCTGTTTCGGTGAGTTATTCTTTTAAAGATAATTTATCAATCGTGCGGAGAGATACGTTCTCGTTATGCTCGCCTGGATCTTTCGATCAGCTGAGCAGTTTTCGATGCATTTAGATGCGATTCCGTGACTTTTAAGTCAACATAAGATAATTATTCTGGTACAGGATAATTTTTCTCGGTGTCGTGTGTGTTCTCGTAGTTATTTTATTGGCGAGAGGATCGCGACCCTTCTACCATAATCTGCATCCTGAGCAACCGTGCATTTCCGCAACCGTTTGCGCTCGCGAGTGCCATCGATGATTAGTTTTAGCTTTTCGTGTCTGTTTCGTCTTTGCGGAGGTCGGCCGGTTCCACCGATCTCCAGTTTTAGTCCGGTTAGTTAATACCGGCGAAATAAAAATTGACTGGCGCCCCCGGGATCTCGTTGCACTCGCGGATGCAAACGGCCGAAGGTGACGTAAGTTTCGGTTTCGTGTTTTCTTTTTTTTTCTTTTTTTTCTCTCCCTTTTGGTTTGAGCGTAAGTTTGGTTCCGGTTCCATTTTTTTTGTTTTTTTTTGGTTGAAGTATTTTGTTACTTTTAAACTCGCGGTATCGAGATGAAGAAAAATACGTCACAACATATTCAATAAAAATCGATTGTAGCACTTTGATTTTATTGGATTTTTAAGATTTTCAAAAAAATCTGCCAACACTCTATTTCGACAAATTTCCAGCTATCTGGCTAACACTTGACATGAAACTTTATCGGAGTATAAACTTTATCGATAAAATACTTCAAATTTTATAGAAATTTGCATTTTCGTAATTTTTTAATCCGCTACCCACAAAGCTTCCTCTATGAGGAAGCCAAAAGTAAGCAACGTATTTTATCATAGAGGAGAGTTTGCGACGGGCGAAAAAAATGAGGAAGCAATGTGCAACGTTCAAATATGCAACCTTTTTTTTTAACTGTTGTAACTGAAAATTGCAGATTTTATAAAAGACTCAATAAGGATTTTCGAAAACAATTTTCAATTAATTTTTGAAAGTTGAGACGTTTAGTACTGATAACGTAGTCTCTAAAAATGAATTCCTAGTGAACTTTTACGACTACTTAAATCCTTTTTTTACTGTAGTACTAACGTATTTATTAGGGTGTTTAAAAAATGTGCTATTTTTTGTTGTCCTCCCACCATGTCAAACTTTAGATTACGATCTCGAAATAATGCACACGAAAGGGGGCAAAATGTATTATCTATAAAAAAAAATTACATTGCACATGACAACAAAAATTCCGTAATTATCGTTGCATTATATTTGCATCTAGTACAAAGTTTTGGCTTATTTTCTTAACTTTTCCGGAAGTTAGAGCGAAAATCGAAATTTTTTGAAAAATTCAAAATGGCGTAAAATTGGAACGACTTTGGCGATCATCACCAAATTTGGTATTTAGCAGCGCCGTATGTTATTTCTTGTCTATAGAACATTTCAGTTAATTTGTTGAGATTCGACGTGATTTAGAGCAAAATGATTATTTTTCTTTTCGAAAAAATCAAAATTCTATAAAATTCAAACCGCTTTACCGATTTCGTCGAAATTCGATACCAAATAACATTGAATATGTCTTTAGTTGTGAAGAATTATTTAGTTAAATCGTCGAACTTTTACGAAAAACTAAAAATTCTATAAAATCTATATATAGATAGATTTGATTAAAAATCACACCAATTAAGGAGGAGTCACTGCTGTACTTGCGTACCAAATTTCAGTTCGATCCATCGCGCCTTTCGTGAGTTATGGATGATTGCATACGGTACGCACATACGGACATTTTTTTCGAAACCACTTCTCTCGACGTTTTGGACCATTCTGAGTATGCTGACATGAAAATCCCGAAAAAAAAAATTTCACGAGAACAAAGCTTCCATTATGAGGAAGCAATATATATTTGTAGTAAAAGTATCGAATCAGTTAATTCAATTCAATGAAATATTCCGGTATGTCTTCAAAACCCGTATCCAGCCATTGCCATGCTGAAAATAAGAGTTTTACTACGAAAACCATTATCATTGATCTGTTATGTTATTATATATTGTAATAAAATTGAAGTATTAATCTTCGTATGGCTGCGACAGAATCGCGGGCGTCGCTAATCTGTTTTTCGAATTAAAAAAATCGTTCACCGAGCTTTTGGTGAAATTCTTTTCGTATTTATTCTGTTAAGCAGGACTCAGGGCCTCGACAAGGGTTTGTTTCGAGAACGAGAGAACGACGAAGCCACGTCTGGGAATGCGGCAAGCAATAATATACCTCCGTCGCCCACTGGGCTTGAAGAAACTGCCGCGGCTTCTGCATCAAGCACTGCCAATGGTACCGACTTAGTTTTGAATCCGAATATCCAAATCTGGGACCCGATACTCGACAAATGGTACAAACCTGGTAAGATGTTCGCTAAAAAACGACGTTTTATTTTTTGGTTTTGCCGCTCATCGAGATGTTGTTTCTTCTCAAAAAAAAAAAAAAAAACTGGTTTGAGAAAACTATAACTCCGAAATACTTGTTATACTCATACATATCCAAATGTATTGATTACATTTTTGTTTGACACGTTTTTCGGCATGATTGCAGGTCAGAATGAAAGTTTCGATCCATCGTCAATTCAGTCTGGAAGCGCCGGGAGTCCCAGCAAGTGAGTTAAGAACTTTCACATATATTTATCATGTTTGCGATCAAATCTTGATTATCGTTTATGAAAATTCATCAAGTCTGTAACGACCATTTTGTTTGCAGATCATTGGAGGAGAAAAAATCTGCACGAAATTCTAATTCCGAGTAAAAAGGAATCTTATCTTAGATATGAATTTGCGTGGAATTAGTAGATACATCGACGAGATCCTTTATTATTCATTGGACGAAATTCGGATTATTTTGGTGAGACTTTCCCTCCGCCCTCCTTCAAACGATGTAGAATTTATTTTATTCAAAGGCTGTCAAAAGAAAATTAAGGTAATTCGTTTCATCAATTATTTATTCATATCCGTACTTTGGAAAAAAAAAAGAGAAAAAAAAACCAAATCGACTGTGATGCGTTACAATCGCGAAGACTGCGTCTCGCCAATTGGCAAATTATCATTTTCCTTCGTTCTCCAATTCGTATAATACTTAAACGACGTAGCAAATAGTTTATCTCCTCGCAAGATTGGCATTCGCAAAATGGAGAGTAAAAGTTTATCGCAATAACGCGCAAATTATCGATAAAAGTGTACAGAGAAAGAAATTAGCTTAGAATAAACGAATTATTCAAGTGGACTTGACGATTTCATTTGATTCCACGACACATAAATAATAAATTCTTAATGATAAATATAGAGAAGAGAAGAAATAAAATAAGATATTAGAGTAGGGTAACAATAATGGAAAATAATTGTGTCTTCGAATCGATAATTGGTAACTAATTTAAACATATAGACGTAGTTTCATCTTGTTGATGAACGAAATCATTGAAAGAACTAAGAGGAGTTTATAATACACTAGTACTCGTGAAATTGGGATGAATAGAGTGAAGCTCATTTCGAAATTTTTCGTCCTCTGGATATTCCCGCGCCTTTTCCTCGTTCGGCAGATAATACGTGCCCATAAATTTACAGAAATACCTGCCGATCTCGTAGTGATTTACCCATGCCGGCGAATGGGTCAATAATAAATTTTCTGCGAAAGAGAAAAGAGAAAGTAAGTGAATTTCGTGTTTTTTAAAGTTCGTCATAATTTAACATTGATAAGTAATACTCATTCGAACTGTAGTAGATGTGCATTTTAGAGCAATAGTTTTGTTTAACGTTATATTCGAGAACGTCATTAACTTGGAATTTTTTATTTGTCATTGTCACAATTTTACGTTGGCAATTAATACTAATGTAACTCGTAGTTGATCTGAGCTTTGGAGCAACTGCTTTTTAAAGTTTTTCGAAAACAAATGTTCATTAAATTGAAATTACTAAAATAATTAATTTGCCTAAAACATAAACACCTTTAGAGATAAATGACTACTCTTTTAAATTAATGCTTTACTGTGAGAGCCTTTCTAATCTTTTCTTTTTCGTTTCTCACAGTCTCACATTGACAATTAATACAAATTTAACTTGTTCTAAATTGAGTTTTAAAGCTACTTCTTTTTGACATTGTAATCGTAAACGAATGCCCATTAAATTGAGATTACTAACAATAAACTACTTTATGTTCCTAAAACGCAATAAATTTTCGAGATAATTATTAAATTCGTTTTTTTTCTGTTTGTCAAAATTTCACATTGATAATACTAATTTAACTTGTGGTCGATCTGGACCACACCCTATTTTTTCGACCACACGTCTATATATCACACTACTGTAATATTATAGTGAATAATACTTTGAAAAAATGAAAATACCACGGTTAATAATATCACACACAATAATATCAAGCGTACAAAAATACTACAATTAAAAATTACACGAATGGTATTTGTTTGTATACGTTTGTATACTGTGATCTACATGTAGATTATTTTTAGGTAGTTCGATAGTAATACTGTTAGTTACGCGCGTCCGGTGCATGTCAGAATAATAATAAACGCTAGGACGTCGCTCGTCCAAACCGATTACACAGATGAAAAATATTAAATAATGAAATACTGTCTCAATAGTTACGAATAAAAGTTATTATTATTTTAATCATAATAATTATGTTTTTTTATAATTACTTGAATAATAACAAAGAAAAACAGTGATAAATTGCTTTAATAATTGCCACGTCGCGCGCAGGTTTCAAAGGCGGAGTCGCGGTGGGGGTTGGGGGTCTAAGACCACCACATAACGCGAAAAGGATTATTATGACGTTTTAAGTGGCTTACAGTAAAAAAATAGTCGAAAATACGAATTGTCGGTTAATAGTCTATTAGTGGCTTATTCGATTTAGAGGAGTATTATTTTGTCGTGTGTCCTTTTGATGCATGATTTTTTTTTCGTTGGTTATTTTCGCGCGCGTTGTTTTTGCGTGTGATATTTTAGCGTGTGTTATTATGACGTTGTGATATTCAGACATGAACATTAAAATTCGATTATTAAGATAATTTGACGTAAAAAAATAATTACTTTTTAAGATAAATTATCAGATATTTGAATTGTTGAGCTTTTAAACAATTACCTTGAGCTGCGTATCGGCAAGATCCATCCTCGACGTATATGTGATAAAATGGCTGATCATTGCCGCCGTCCAAACGACCGCATCCCGCCTGTCGTTGAAGCTCGGATTCGTATGATCTGTCGCATTTTGCATCCCAACCGGTGATTACGCACAGATTGTACATTCTGTCCTTCATTATCATTCCAACGGCATATTTTACTTCGGGAGTTCTTGTCTTTGGTGTCGGCAAATTAACCTGCAAATATTATTCATAATTGTTTCTACTTCTTTAACCAGATGACAGAGAATATTCTGCAAATTTCTGAAAAATCATTTTTTTTTTTTTTCAAAGACATTACATCGTTTCAGAAACAAACGGGAATTTCTCGGAAAGATTTACTAATTCTATCACTATGAAGAACGTATTTAAGAAACTTGGAATAACTTCAGGATTTGACCAAAAAATCCTTTTTTTTTCCAAATTAGCTGATCCAAATTGATTGAAAATTTGTTTTTTTTTTTCTCGTGATATAAATTCTGCACGTCATATTTGACTTGGAGTGAAATCCGTTTTTAAATGATACAATTATCTGATCTCCGCTTTTTATTTGCATTATCGAGTACCGTCTGGCCAGGGAACAAGATATGTGAGCGTTAAACCACCGCCAAATGGCTAAATCCGAAAAAAAAAATCGCAATCAAAGTTGTGAAAATGTCTGGCGACATCTTATTTTTTATCATCTCAAGCCGTATTATTAGCGACAATTGTCCATGCGCGCTTGTTTGTGCATACACGGGCATTCTGTTGGATGTATTTTTTCATCTCATATACCTATAAAAATAAATAATAACGACTTTTATGGATATTTTTCAATTTCGGCAATATGCTGTTTTTCGTGTTTCCAGCGATAAATCCGGCAAATTGTGGCTTTTTCATTTTCGGAAATCATCCACCCGAGGAACAATAAATATGATCGTGAAACTGTTGCCAAATGGATAAATCCGAAAACATTCGCGATGAAAGTTGTGAAAATGCACCGGGCCTGATTCGCTGGTTATTATAAATTCCAATAAGCCTATTTGAAAATAAATACGGAAGGTAGATGTAGGTAATTCCGTTGAAATTTCATGTAAATAACTTGCAGAGGTTTTCTTACTTCTTCTATGCGTCTCTCGTAATCCTCGAGCAATTGCTTTATTTGTTTAGCCTGTCCCCTGGTGTCCTCCTCCTCTTCTACTTTCGATGTGAGCATATCGTTGAGTGTCTCGATGAGTTCTGTGACGTCCATCTGATGAGGAATGTAGAATCGCGCGAGATGAAGAATAGTATTGGGATCACGAGGCTTTACCATGTGAAGCAATTCCAGGGCTGATCGCAAACGAGCTGCACGACCGTTCAAATGCGTTCTCTGTCTTCCAGCTACCTCGAGATTGTTGGCCATTCGTTGAACCACCTTTCGAGTGTTCAAAATTTCAAGATAACACTATAAAACAATGCACAATTTCACGAGACGACAATGAAAAATTGACTGTACTTTTACCTTGACGGCGCTCGTCGCTTGGTGAACGTTGTATCTTTCAATGGGACATCTCGTTGCACCGGCAATTCCCGAACAGCTGTTTCTCGTCAAAAATTGACCGCCGTTAAATACGTCGATATAATAACTTTCGACTTCCTCGTCCTCTTTGACTTTAGGAATGCTGAACACAAAAAACCAGTTTTCACGTTTCATAATTTCAGATATTCTACGTCTTTCAACACGTTTTCATACATTTTTTTAACACCATTTCCACAAATTGCATTATTCGGAATGTCTTCATGGTAAAATAATGTAAATATTTCAATAATTGAGAAAGTTATGAGGTTTTGTTTCTCTCCAAACGTCGTTTTTTAAAAACAATAACAAAAAAGATTTATTTTTTCTTACTCAAATGTGATATTTTGTTTACATTCTTGTTGGGTTTTTCGCTACGTCTTATAAAAAAAAACACCAATCTCCGTGTGTAATAAAGAAGATTTCTACAAAAACGTATAGAAAATAGTGAATTCTCCAAAACATATCAATATTTTTGAAATGTTCGAAAACTCAATTCTAAAAAAAATTGATAAAAAATGATATTTATTTGAAAATAGAAATCAATGTTCCAATATTCTTGTTATCTACAATGAAAAAACATACATGACGCAGAGATGCTGACGCCTCTCTTGATGATGTTAAATATTATTATTTCCCTTGTCCTGGTGTACTTAAATTTTGATGAGATAAAACTTATGTCAAAGATTAAAAAAGATTTGTGTATGCTTTACAAGATTTCTCTTGAACCCAAATTTGTCAATTATTTTTAATAATCAATCAACGATATTACTTTTGCCTCCTCGAAGCTTTGCGCGCGCGTGCGCGCCTAAAAAATGTGGAGCCTATTTTTTCTTCTCTGGTCTCGTGCTACTTCTTATGGAAAGTTTTGTGCATGTTTCACAGATTTGTACCCAGATTTGTAAAATTTGTATTAAAGAAAATATTGATTGAACTCACTATCTCTCTTTCCACCGTAGCAAAAAGTGCGCGGGAAAGCTGACGGTCTCACAATGAAGTCCAAGCCGGCGAGCGACGCTTTCAAAAACAATCGCCAGCGTAATTGGAATCCCTCTTTTATGTTTTAGCACCTAAAATGAATAAAAATATCATTAGGAAAAATGGACTCTCATTGTGAAAACGTGGAATGATTAGATCTTTGGACTACCTGATCGATAAACGAATTTACGGAGGAATAATACATCTCGCTGTTGCCGTGAAAGCCAAGCTTGTTGAACATTACTTCACAGAGCGTTGTAACGATTGTCCTCGAATCTTCGTTGCTCCAAACGTTGTCGTATAGATTTTCATTTTTCCATCTAGCGAGCTCGGCGCGTGTAACGAGATTAATCGGAATCGACGGATATCGCTCGGCAACGAGTACCCTCGTCTGTTGAGCTATGTCGTCCAACATCTCCGATACCTTTTGAGTGGAAACTCGCTTCTCCGGTTGACTCCACTGAGCTACGAGAATTGCACCGCGTTCCGTTGTCTGACGTTCTGGTGGCAATGCCAAATACCTTTCCCACTCCTTTGCGAGGTAAGTTTGTCGAAGATATCGAACGACTTTGTACGCATAATGTTTGTGGGTCAGATTGCTTTCACTTGAAAATCAAACAAAAACCAATTTTTTTTCTTACTCAGAGCTCACCAATAGTATAAGTATCTATATGCTACTTATAGATTTTATTTCAATGTTAAAAAATGTAAATAGCGAAGATTTTCAATTTTCCTTTCTAATAGAGGAAGCTATACTTTTAATCTTCTTTATTTCTTACAATTTCAATGTTTTACTACTGAAAATTGTCTGAAACATACGAAAAAGTGGTGCAGAAAAGAAAAAAGCCTTTATGTAAACTAGGTCTATAAAATAAAATCCGCAAACTTTAAAACTAAATTAGGTTTCGAAATAACAAGGAAATAAAGTAATTTAACGGTCAATTTTCATCAAAATTATCAGAAATTTTCAACAATTCTACTTCTCGAAAATTCTGAGATACGTGGCTGCAATTTTCCACATGAATTCACGATTGTGGATTATCAAATGTGAATTTGATAGAAGGAAGCAGCTGTGTTTGTAATTTTCGATTTTACCGCGGAAACACGATAACAAGATTGCCAGGAAAGAAAAAAAAAATTGGCAAATTTTCGTGGATTTGGATGAAATTTGGTTCACACGTGGATAGCACTGGAATGACGTTCGGATACAAATATGACGCAAGTCGATCAAGCGGTTAAAAATTTCGTGGCGCTGTTAATCCTTTGAAAAATATCGTTCGCGCAGTAATCTGTCCAACTGCCCGATGTCTCCCATAAATCGTCTACATAAATGGACAGACACTAAACAGTGATTGGTATGAAATTTTGCGATAAAGTGGTTCTAATTTTTTAAGAATTTAATATTCTTCATTTTTTTTAAACATAAATATTTCATTGAAAAACATTTTAAATTTCATATTTATGGAAAAAATGGTATCTGATTAAAATTATAGACTTTGTAAGAATCTGTCTAATCATTTTTTATAACAGTGATTTTCATCAAGGTAAGTTTGAAATTATTTTAAGGGGTCTGGCCACCCTGAAATTGTTTATTTTCACAATAAACCTTGAAATGTTACGAAGAATTTACGTACGTATTTACAAAACTGCTAGAGCTAGCGAGCTATCAATGAAATACATTTTTTTCTAAAGATATTTTCTCAAGATTTTAAGCTTCTCTTAGTATGACAACATAAATATGTTTAAAAAAAAATGTTTATGCAAAGCTTCCGCTATGAGAAAGGAAAATATATATCCTCTAAATTCTTACATGTGAGGCTGTTCTATAAGACTGACAAGCTCGTCGGTAAGATAATGATAGTTCATTGGATTGGCTGCGCAATCTGGCAAAAATAAATCGTCGTATTCCCTCATATCCGAAGGGGCAAGCTCCAATTTTCCATAGTGCTTGGCCGACATTTGTTCCAATTTTTCCATAAGTTTTCTACGGCACATAATCCTGGCCTTGGTTTCCTCCCTCCAAACGGAGCTTTGATTCCCTCCATCGGCGTTCGTTAGCTGATTCTCAAAAGCCTCTTGCAAAAATGGCCATCTAATTGCAAGAGGAAGAAAAAGTCGCTACGATTACTCAACTGTACACACATAGTCGCTAATCTCTATTAGCTATATATTTCCTTGTTCTAGATGCGTCATTTCGTTGCATCCAACTCACTAACAATAATAACAATATCAACAAGACATTTTGAATTAATTTTTTTTTTTTATGTATATATCTTTTTCGTATAAATAATCGAACCTCTGGAAAAATTTGGTTCTCCAAAGTTTATTGCTTGTAGTGACGGTCCAGTAAAGACGTTTACACGTCAGTGCAAAACTTATGACGTCGCTTATCTGTAGATTTTCGTTCTCGAGAACCTGATCGAGCACCTCGCATGGCAGAGCATTTACTAGAACGTCAGCTGCCATTATAGATCTTTCACCAATTTGTTCGGTTCGAGCAAGTGTTTGGCCAATTTGATGGTTTAATTTTGTTTTTCTTGTTAATTAAAATAAAGAGCGTGACGGTGAAAAAGAACACAGCACTCAAACCCGTCACCGTGATTGCAACGCATCAACTGCAACTGGCAGCAATTGCAAGCAGACAGAGACGCACTTGACAATTATGCACGTGTGTGGGTGTTCGCGAGGCTGCGTAACAAGCGCCCTCTGGCGATTTTCAAATTTATCCCAAGTGTGCCATTTCAAGTATGCGTTGAAAATATTTCTTGGAACTTGTCAAATTTCATGTTTACTTCTTCATGGAGGAAGCTTTGTTTTCGTGAAACATATTTTTTTCCAGATTTTCATGTTTCGCTCAGAATGGTCTTATAGATACCGACGAAAGATCGGCTTTATCAATCGAGCTGAAATTTGGCACACACGTAGAGCCGGTACGGACACCTTTTTATTTGTGATAATTTTATGGGATATTAAACTTGAAAAAAAAAAAAAATTAACTTTCCTCGAACTCTCGTAAAATCTCGGGAAATTAATTGAAATTTTCTACAGACGAAAAATAAAATTACCAGGTGGTACGTGCCAAATTTGGTGTTGATCGGTAAAACAGTTGGAATTTTACGTAAGTTTGAAGTTATTAAAAAATTAACGTTTTGTTATAACTCAGGTCAACTGACGATCAATCATCGAAACTTTATATGATGAATGAAAAATTATGGCCGTCGCTGTGTAATAAGAAATTTGGTGAGAACCGGTAAATGGCTTCGGTTTTTCAGCAATTTCACATTTTTATTTTAACAGATTATAGTTTAGAAGGATATCATAAATAACGGACTGGAGCTATAAACACGTGTACAGTTTTTTCACAAAACTTCCTCTATGAGGAAACCAAAATAGATAAACATACTTCCTCATAAACGTTGTTTTGTAAACATTAAAAAAAAGGGTGCAAAGTCGAATCTTGCACACATTGCTTCATCATTTTTTTAACCCTGTCACAAACTCTCCTCTATGATACAGTATGTTGTTTAATTTGGCTTCCTCATAGAGGAAGCTTTGTCGATGATGGATCAAAGAAAATTATGAACCAAGGTTTTGAAAAAATACAAATTTCTATAAAATCTTAACTGCTTTATCAATGTTGCCCAAATTCCGTATTAAATATTGAAACACTCTTTTTAAGATTTATGCAAGATTTTAGATCAGTTGCTTATTCCGTTTTCAAGTTACAGCATTTTCAAAAAAATTGATTTTCCCCCCAAATTCAATAGCAAACGTCGCACCACCTCGATGAAGTTTTGTGCCAAGTTTCACCGCGATAACTGAAAATTTCTTCGAGTTAGAGTGTTGACAGACATTTTTCAAAATCTTAAAAATTCCACAAAATCAAAATTCTTCCACCGAATCAATTGAGTAGTTGCCGAATTATGGCAATAGGAACACACGCACTAGGGTGGTGGCCCTTAATATTGGTAAAATATCTTTTTTTTCTCTCACCCCTTTAATTCACTCGAAATACTAAAAAATGATTTTTAAAAGTGAAATCCGCTCTTAATTTCAATATTAACCCGTGCCCCAAAGGCCCTCTCAAGGAGTTAAAGGGCACAACCAGTTTGACCGCCTAAAAAAAAGGTGATTTTTGGGAATTTTTTTTAAGAAAACTATTCGATCGAATTGTTTGAAATTTAGCGGGTATATTTGTGCATGTGTAGCGAATCCATGTTTGAATTTTTCAACGAAAATATTTTATTTTCGACAAATTATTCGCCATCTCAAACGTCCCCAAAAGAAAAGTTCCTCCACTGCTGCAGTGATTGCGGGACTTCACAGTGACAGAAATTTAAAAAAAAAACCGAAAGTTTATTAAACCAAACTGCATTGCCAGTACCAAGACCCTCGATCGGGGAAAAAAAATTGAAAATTGACAAAATGACAGAGTTATGAAAAAAATTTGAAATTTCGCTGAGATCCGATGATTTTTTGCTAAAAAAAAAATAACAATTTTTATCCAATCGGAATAACTGGAGGTTCACGGTGCAGAGAAACTTATACAGAGTATTTAAAAGAAAAATCATATCAATCGGATGATTTGTAATCGACTTATAACTGCAGCAATCTTGAAAAATGACGTTTCGAGAAAAACGCGTTTAAAGATAAAATTATTGATTTCATTGTGATGAGCGGCTACTCTTCAGAAGGCTGTAGCTCAAAAACCATTTGAGATACACATTTGAAATTTCAGTATGTTATTCTTGAAGGTATACACTATCGGAATATGGAAAAAAATCGATTTTTTCGAATTTTTAAACTGGTTGTGCCATTTAAAGGAGTTAAAATCGATTTTTTACCAACTTTTTGATCAATTTCCATATAAACAATGAAATAACATTGTTTAAACTAATCTAAAAGTAATCTCATCGCATTCTGCACATTTATCTGAATTTCATGAGGTAATACGTACATTAGAGTAATGTAAATACAAAAAGCTGAATTTTTAATATGCAATTAATTGCTAATAAATACGAATAAAATAATTTTTTGAGAAAAATCTGACGTGTAGCGTCTGTGTAATTAATTATTGAAAATCGGATATTTAATATGCATGCAGTCAATGGGGAAGCTTGTGTAAAATGCAGATTTTTCATACAATTCTACCACAACTGCTAAAAATAAAAATGCAAAAAACTGTAATTTATATTAATTAAATATCGCAGGTCATGCAAAAAATATTAAATGTACGATGGCGAATAACTTGTCCAAAATCAAATATTTTCGTTCAAAAATTCAAACATGTATTCATTACAGATGCACCAATATACCCTCTAAATTTCAAACAATTCGATCCGTTAGTTTTCTTTAAAACAATTTTCAAAAATCACCTTTTTTTTAGGCGGTTAAACTGGTTGGGCCCCTTAACTCCTTGAAAGGGCCTTTGGGGCACGGGTTAATGATAAAATTAAGAGCGGATTTCACTTTTAAAAATAATTTTTCAGTGTTTCGAGTCAATTAAAGGGGTGAGAGAAAAAAAAATTGTTTTACCAATATTAAGGGCCACCCTAGCAGGCACGCAGAAACAGACACCCACAAATCATTTATCTGTATGGATTGTAATGTGGTAGTGTATGGCTTAATCAGTGACATTATTTTGGCAATTTTCAAACCATTCATATTTACATATTTTCGCCAAATTGTGATTAAGAATCATCATTTGACTTCGATGCCACGAGACGACCTCTTTATATATTGTCATGTCGCGAAGGATTTTCTTTATTTTATTTTGTGTCGACAGTAGCCAAGACGGCTACAGAACGCGGTTGTAGGAATGAAGGGATCTATAGAATACAATATATATATATACATATATAAATATTTTATTACTTTCACTGAATATTCACTCTTTTATTTTTACGTAATTGCAGTAATCGCCAACAGCGTGGCATCGAATTACCAATAAGGTTCCGTCGATTATTTATTCATTTTTGTACTCTGTAGAAAAAAACATAATATATTAAAATTAATGTATAGTATAGAATAAAAAGAAATAAAACATAAGATTTAAATGAATTTGTAGTTTGTCTCTTGGGAAGATTGTAATTTTCAATCGGATGAGAGTAGAAATTAATTAAAACCACACGTGAATTGTTCATAGAAAACAAAAAATTTAAATAATAAATAATTACCGTAAATTTTATTGACAAATTTTTCGTCCTCAGGATACGCATACGCTTTCTCCTTGTTCGGCAGATAATGCGTGCCCGTAAATTTCCAGAAATGCCTGCCGATTTCGTTGTAATTTACAAACTTCGGCGCCAGATTTAACAACAAATAATCTGCGGATGAGAAAGGAAAAAAAGTGAGTGCGTTTTTAATAAGACTTGTTACAATTCATATTGGCAATTAATATTCATTTTGTGAGCTAAATTTTGACACAACTCTTTTTTTTTAGCATTTTATTCAGGTAAATTTATTAAATCGAAATTATTATAATAATTTATTTTTCGCACAATTCATTATTTCTAGTTAAATTTATTATCAGGTTTTTAAATTGTTGTGAATTTCCAATATTACCTTGAGGTACATAATGGCTGGATCCATTTTCGACGTAAATATCATAATACGGCTGATCGAGGATAGAATTCGTCGAATCCGGTAGTTTGTGTTCGAGTCGATAGTCATATTCGTTGTCCCAGTCGATAATGACGCACGCATTTTGTTGTCGGTCTTTCATGATCATTCCAACGGCAAATCTAACACGTGGCGTTCTCGTCTTTGGGGCTCGCCATATGTCCAACACCTTAAACGAATTTTTTTTTTTACTCGTAACCTTTTTTTTTTCAAGCCCAGCTTCTGAATTTACTGACAATTAATCTAGATTCCTTGTCTAACTTTTTACATGGCATTTTGTATAATGTCAACTGAAATTACGTTGAAATTCGTATCTAAATTAGAAAAACTTCATAAACTTGAATAAACCATTTGCGAAAGAAACATGGAGAGCACATTGCGCTAATTTTGTCGATATTTCACATAATGGGCCAATTAACGTCATCTTAAAGAGAGTTTATAAAATTGTTGAAAGTTTCGTAGTGTCAAATACATTTATATATATTATATCAGACTTTATCTCATACTTCAGCGAGAAATAAATATCCATTTTTTCGTGTTTAATTTTTTTTTTAAATGCATAAAAAGCACGTGAAAAATTTAGAAATTTGATGTCTCGACGTTTTAGACAATTTCAAGTATGTTGACATTAAAATTTCGAGAAGAATTTTTTTCACGAAAACATAGCTTCCTCTATGATGAAGCAAAATGTGAAAGGATTTGTTAATCTTGTTGAAAATCTAGAAAAAAAAAAATGAATCAACACTTTTTGAGATAACTCGAAATTGTGGTGGCCAACTTTCTATGCAATGCTGATATTTCACATGTATTTTTCATAGTTATTTCCTTACTTTCTCTATTTTGTTGAATGCACCGATTACAAGTTGATGAGATCTAAGGTTGACGAGAATTTGTCTTATTCTGTTTCTGATTCCAGCTCGTTCCACAGTGGACATATTATTGTCCGAGTCAATGAGTTCCATTGGATCCATGTCAAGTTGTTGGCAGAATCTCATGATATTAATAATCGTTATACCGTGGTTCGGTTTCGTCAAGTAATGCAGCTCTATAGCTGAGCGCCAACGGATTAAACGGCCATTCGGATGCACTTTGTATTTTCCAACCATTCCAAGATCTTCGGCAATTTTCTGAATTATCTTTTGATAATACATTGAACGGGAAACATTAGAACAACGGCAATTAGACGAGATGACGATTCTTTTATTTGTATTTTTACCTGCACTGCGTTCGTCGCTTTTTGACGATCGTACTTTGCAACCGGACACTGGGGTGCGCCGGGTTCTCTCAATCCTCTCTTTTTCGTGAAAACTTTTTCGCCACTAAGTATGTCGATATAGTGAAACTCTGCATATTCGTCATCTTTACATTTGGGAATGCTGCGACGAAAAAACACGGGCTTTCAAGTTATAGCGGCTCAAATTTTCTGGCAATGATTGCAAGTAAAAGCAAAGTTTCGACGCAGTAAATTACGCTTTTAAGGACATATAAAAGTGTCAAAATTACATCTCTCACTTTCCCTCAACAAATTATCAATTTTTCGTAAGACACGGCGAAACATACAAATTACGACTAATAATGTTAATACGACTAACTTTTGTCATAACTTCGTTAAACTGCTCACTGAGACTTTTCTTCTTTGTTCGTATTTGCATGAAAAAATAGTAAAATATATTCTTAGAAACCTATATTTTGTTTATCAACAACATTTTGTGGTAAATTTCTTTTACTCAAATCTCAATTAGAATGTGAGTGTGATGGAAAAATCTGAAAATAAATCACGACTGTTGAAAGCAGCAAGAATGCATGTTTTTTATGATAATGATGCAAAAAAGTTATCAATATATAAATAGCAAAAGATTTAACAATTTAAAAACAACACTTTTTTTTTAATAGAAAACGAGTTCTGATTTTTTCTTATACATATGATTGCTTTTTTTTAATATTGATATTTTGGAAAAATATTTGTTTTCTCTCTGAGAGATAATCGAAAGATCAACATTTTTTCGACATGGTTTCGCCCAAATGTTTTGCGTTACAAAAACGTTTCATAAAATTAACATTTAAAAAAACTCAAAAACGATAAATAATAAGAAAATAATGATGAAGAGATAAAAAAACTCACATTTAAAAAAATATTTTCTACTAAGTTTGTAAAATTATTTCTTGCACAAATGTATTAATAACTTTTTGCATTATTATTATATCAATATTTGTTACATCTTCAATGATGTTAATTACTTTTAGATCTTTCTCTTGCCTCAAAGTACTACAATTCTAATGAAACCAAAGTTTTGTTGTTGAAACTTTGTGTTTCTTAAAAAATAATTAAAAGTTTAATATTAAAAGACAATTTTCATCTTCATATATTGGCAACTCACTATCTCTCTTTCCACCGAAGCAAAACTTTCTCGTTAAAAATCAAGTGTTCAAAGTGAAGTCCAAGTCGACGAGCGACGCTCTCGAAAATAATTGTGATGATAATCGGAGTGCCCCTTCTGTGTTCTAGGACCTAAAAAGTCCATAAAAACATGAAATATTAATAGAAAAAAAGTAATGCACGCTCGGTGATAAAAAAAAATACAATTCTTAGACTTTGATTACCTGATCGATAAACCAATTTGCCGAAGAAGTGTGTATCCAGCTATTGGGACGAAATTCGCAAATATAGAACATCACTGTGTAGAGGATTTCAAAGATTTTTCTCGAGTCCTCGTTGCTCCACACGTTGTCGAATAAAATTTCCTTTTTCCATCTGGCGAGTTCGGCACTTGAATTACTGTCGGCGACGAATGCCTTTGTCTCTTGAGCTATTTCGTCCAGCATATCCGATACCTTTTGCGCGGAAACTCGCTTCTCAGGTTGACTCCACTGAGCTACGAGAACCGCACCGCGTTCCGCGGTTTTACATTTCAGTGGCAGTGCCAAAAACTTTTTCCACTCTTTTGAGATATATTTTTGCCGCAGGTAGCGCACGACTTTGTAAGCGTAGTACTTGTGGCTCAAGTTACTTTCCCTTAAAAATCAGACATTTACCAATCTTTTTATACAGAGCTAAGTAGTTCTGAAAGTATATGTATCAATCCATACCATTTCGACCTGGGTCAGACCCTGGACCTCCTGAATTTCATCCATAATCTTTTTATATTATTCTTCCACCTCTAAAAAGCATTCGAACCTTTTTTATAATCTTCCTCCTAATTTTCAGTTAGTTATTATTTTTCCAATCTAACATATTGTTAGCCAGAATTGAAAAATCTCAAGAATTTTTCAAAAGACTTGTGCCAAATATCAACAATTTTAAATCTAGCCCCAGAGTGAACCGGCGCTCGCATCTATTTTTTTTTCGATCTTATTCTGAAAAAAAAATTGAAAAAAGATAAACCCAGTCCACTTTAGCTCGAACATTTTTTATATAACACAGGATTTGTGAGAACTTTTTCAGAATTGTCAGAAGCGATTTCGATTTTGAAAAATCGCTTCTGAAAAAGTTCCTAAAAATTCCCAAAAATACCCCGTGTTACATATCTCTCTGTATAATAAAAATATCTTGCTGACGCCGCCGCTCCCGTCGTGTAGGATATTCGAGCAGGCCGGGGTCAAATGGCACATAGGAGACTGACATTTTCCAAGCCCTGAAGGGGCTCATAGAGATTACTTAGAAAAATCCTGCCACGGAGAGGAGCTCAGAGGGAAAAATTAGAAAAAATCTGAAACTTTGAAAAATGTTAGTCCCGAGGGGGGGGGGGGGGTAAAAATAGCGAAATAAAATTTTGTTGAGTGCCTGGAGTTTTGAATTTCAAAGGTAACAAAAGTCCAAATGGACAAAGGCCGAGCTTAGGAGAATGTGCAAAGTTTTATATAAAAATAAAGAATACGGAGATGTCGAAAGTATTTAATATGAAAAAGATTTTTAGGAATGGTCGAAACTATAAGGGGCGAAATATCAAATAGACGAGGGTTCGAACAGTTTATGATGATGCAAATTTCGAATCTATATTTTGATTATTCAAAGTATAGACTGTCTGAAAATATATATTCAAATAAATGAGTGTTTGAACAATGAAATTACCGAAGAAACAATTATTCGACTTACTGGTCTCTCCAAATAAAAAATTCAAACCATTTATCTTTCGGTATTTCTAATTTTCACGACTCTAGAATGTCTGGATATTAATCATTCGAAATTTTAGTCGTTGAAAATTTTATACCCCACCCAGGAGTAACGCGGGACATAGAATAATCCTGGGATTTAGAAAAATCTTCGCCACGAGAGGAGGTCATAGTGGGGGACTTAGAAAAATCCTGACCTGGAGAGAGCTCATAGAGGAGATTTAGAAAATCCGCGTTTGGGTGAGGGGTATATTGTGAAATGTTGATATAGAATAGATCAAATTTGCAAAATTTGCAAAACTACAAAAGGAGAATTAGACACGAGAGGTTGTAGCCCGCCCCCTAGTATGTACGTGTATATATGTTTGAGTAACAACCCACAGTAAATTGTCTCTATCTACTAATTTTTTATTCTATTTCTTTTTCGAAAAAACTTGACAAAAAAAATAGAAACGAACGCCGGCCCAGTCTGGCTCAAGACTCAACATTTCTTATATTTAGTATAGGATGTTTGAGAATTTTTTCAGATTTTTCAATTCTGGCTAACAATATGTTAGTTTTAGAAAATTATAACTAAGTCAAATTTAATGTAAAAATTATACGTGCTTCTTTTTTTCGAGTTGGGTCAACAATATAAACAAATTATGGGCAAATTCCGGGGTCTGATCCAGGTCAAAGGGGTATGGGCTGTCGCATAGGAAACTTCATTTGATATTGAAAAGAGTAAAGTTTTACACTTTTCTTAGAGTTTTTAAGTTTTCGATAAGATGATTGGATTTGCGATTAAAATAAAAATTCAATTAATATAGGATTTTGAAAATAAAATAAAATAATAATATGATTGCAATTTTGGCCCCGTTTCATTCTTAATAAATGTCAAAGATTTTTCAAATTCCAAATAGTCAAATGTTGCCGTTGTTGATGATTTTTAAACTTCCATTCGTTCTTTTTTCATACGGTGATTTATATTTATTTATATTTCGGAAAATGTTGGAAAAATAAAATGCCGTTGGATTTATCCGGTTAACTTTACTTTAAAAATTGCGGGAGCACTTAAAAATAAGGAAAACAAACATACAATTCAAAATTGGCAACAAATAGATGTTACAAATGAGAAGATTTGATAAGTATTCAAAAATAATATAAATCCCAAGCAGTTTTTAAATTACAACGATTACAGAACAATTAAGCACCGAACACGGTGACAACTCTATAAAAATCAAAAGTTGTAGCTAAATTTGAAAAACAAAAAATGAAATTAACGTTTTTTCCTAACGTCTATCTGGATGTATTTCTTCTTGCTGATAATTCATTTGTCACCCACTTTTTTTTTTCAGTTCGAAGTTTATTCTCAAAGAAAAAAAAAATGTGTTTTTTAAAAACATCTAAACCTTTTTTTTTAATTACATTAAATTTTTTTTGTGCATTCGTAATCTGTGCACAGTTTTTTACTTCAGATTTGAGAAATCAACAAACAAATTAAATAATGCTCTAAGAATTAAAAAAAAAAAAAATGTTGCATTTTCTTACATGTCGGGCTTTTCTATGAGACTAACAAGCTCATCAGTGAGGTAGTGATAATTCATTGGACTGGCTCCATGTTCTGGCATAAATAGAGGGTCAAATTCCCTCATATCAGAGCTAAGAAGATCCAGTTTTTTATAATGCTTAGCTGACATTTCCTCTATTTTTTCCATTAGCTTCTTCCGGCACATTATCCTTGCTTTAGTCTCTTCACGCCATACCAAATTTTCATTTCCACTGTTCTCCGATGTTTTCAGATTCTCAAATGCCTCTTTTAGGAAAGGCCACCTAATTGTTTGAGGTAAAAAGAAATAATGATTATCAAACTGTAGATAAACACTGTTTAATCTCTTTAAGCTTTTGCTAGTAGAAATATCTTGTACTTTTCTACCTATTTGTATTTCATTAAGGTGATGTGAAACATGTATGAGCACGAGAGAGATAGAATTGGTATTGCGATCCCAAAGTTTATCTCTATCGCTGATTTTTTAAATAAGATAGAAAGAGGTGCCCTTGACAATTGTTTGATAAAGAGTGACTATCTCATCTTTATTGTAAAGATCAACAGGGATAGAAAAAGTCGGATGACAGTTTTTGGTACAGACAAAAAGTAATTTAAAAATCAGCTTAAGGGGGATACGAACAACGGACACAAAAGAAGAAAATAGGAGAAGAGAACAGACGAAGAACTTAAAAATTCTCAGCTTAAACAAATAAAGAAAAAGTTTATTGACATTGTAATGTGATAAAGGACTTAAAATTGATATTAAAGTTTAAAAAAGTGTTTTTTATGATGTTATATACATTTTTTAAAGGTGAAATTAAAAAAAAATTGTTAATATTTTGTTATACTCGCTGTACTATTCTTCAAAAGGCATTTTTTTCAAAATGCTTTTTTTGATAATCTTATTTCCAAGAGGAAAAGAAAAAATTGAAAAATGAATTGAAATAAAGTAATAATTGTATAACTATATTTAATCATTTATAGTTTCTCTGTTTTCAGAGAGTAGGCGAGAAAATACCGCGTTGAATGTAGTTTTTCTTGTTGTTTTAAATAGTAATAAAGAATATCGAACCTTTGCAGAAATTTTGTTCTCCAAAGTTTGTTGCTCGTAGTGACGGTCGAGTAGAAACGTTTGCTCGCAAATGCGAAATTCATAACATCGCTTATGTCAAGACTCTCGTCTTCGAGAATCTGATGAAGTATTTCACACGGCAGAATATTATTTGCCATATTCGAACCATTAATTTGACGCGCGTAACGAGACAAGTTTTGCGAATTAATCGTAGTTTTTTCGTTTATTAAAGACCATAAAACAAGGTTTATAGCCAAACAAGCTTGTAGTCGTGATTCCGACGCATCAGCTGTCACACGCACGCTCCGCTTGCAGCTTTTGTGTACGGCTACCAGTGTATATCTATATGTCAGTGATTGGCATAGACCGAAGATGACACAAAACGACCTTGATATTTCTTAGCGTCCGAGTCGTAAATAATTAAATATATATTCGATATGTCAAAAGCTAGAACATTCATTTTCTTCTTAAAATTTTGATTTTCCGTTAATCCATCTAATTGCAGTGGGAAATATACGCATAACGCTCGAATTCATTAATAAATACAACGATAACTTTTCATAATACGGCTAAAATGAGTTTGCTTGTGCAACGGAACTTGAAGCGTTTCGATTTCGATCGGTATAGTAGGGTAAATGTATTGTCTCTTAAGGCGATGCTGGAGTAGATTTTTTTACCGACTGGTCGGTAAAAAAGTACGGTTTCGTAATTTACAAAATTCGTTGTTATTGTATTACAAATATGTCTCAAATTGCACAGGGGATTTTTTTGAAGCGTCTCGGCTTTTCATTCTGCGTTGAGAATTTTCATGTAGAATCATAGAAAAAATTAGTTTAGTTTACAGTTATTTATCTATCGCGTAGTGTATACCTACTATCCTTTAGTTCTAATTTACGGGCTTAATTAAGTTTTTCCCTTTTTCTTTGACATTATTCCACATTCCACATTCTATTAACGATTCTCTCCTTCTAACCTCAATATTATTTTCCCGCCTTCTTCGTGCCTGGCTTCCCTTTATGGTAGCGAGGCATGGCCTCGTATACTAATCCAGACGGTAATGCTACCAACCAAGTTCAAAATTGTAGTGACGACGAAGATCCGGAAATCGCCTCAGTTCCTAATGATGATGAGATGGAGATCAGTAGTCAGGTCGAGGGCCTGTTAAAAGAAGCTTTTCCTAACCCCAAAAAAAAGACCCCTAGACATCTCTTCCAGCAACGGTTCTGACACCACTCGCAATACTAAAACAAGGGCTCTCAACAATACAGAAAAGGAAAGCATGACATTTCAGCAAGTCCAGGAAAAAAGGTCAATTGCTTCAAGATATCTGCCCTCCGCAGTAGGTCCTTTTAAAGTTCTAATTCAGGTAAAAGATCCTACAGCTTCCACACCTCGTCTCAATGCCACAAGTCTCGGTAAGTTGCTGATTGCCATATTTAGGAATGATCGTTCCATTAGGGTCTACAATTCGGGCATGCATCAATGCACAGCCATCCTTAACAATTACGAACAAGCAAATAAACTCTTGACCATTCCAGATCTCCCAGCAAAAAAATTATTCGCATTTATTCCGAATAACAATGTTTCATGCGAAGGGCTCATCAGGAACGTTCCACTAGACTTTCCTGAAAAGAAAATTGTGGAAAATATCGACTCGGCTATTCCAGTCATAGCTGCTTTAAGACAAAACCGCAAGGTCGCAATCGAAGGAGGCTCTAAACTAATCCCTACACAATCAGTACGTTTGACTTTTGAAGGAACAACACGTCCGGACCAGGTGACCTTTTATATGGTCCGACACACTGTCGAGCCATGGTATGCACCGGTCAAACTATGCTTTGGCTGTTTCATTCCTGGGCACCTGATAGGACAATGTAAAAGCCGACCAAAATGCATTCGCTGTGGTAACAGGAAGCACATAGAGGGAGAGGAATGCCCCAACGCAAACAGTCCTCCTTGCTGTGCAAACTGCAAAGGTTCACATCTCCCAATCGACAAGTCTTGTCCCGTCTTTCGCCAGGAGAGAAATATCCACGTTTTAGCCGCCGAACAAAATATCTCCTTCATTGAAGCCAGAAAACTCCTCTCACAAGCTCCACATCCTCCGCATATTCAATCAAATGATTCTTACCCCCCTCTTCCGCATCCACATTACAATCACTCTCAAAATAAAACTCACTCAACACAACCAAATAACAATCATACAGCTCCTAATAAACTTATCTCATACAGCCAAATTATTGATTCACCGCAAACACCCGCACACGTTCTAGCTATGAGGTCTCGCTCTTCTAAAACACCAGATTTTGTTGAATATGAACACCAGTTGCTTTCACCAAATGCACATGAAATCAATAATAACTCAGAACAATATAACAACTTAAACTCAAACTTAAGCAGAACAACAAAAACCCTACCAAAATCTAACGAAAAAGCGAAAGCAACTGCGTCTCTTTTGGCCACTAGATCTGCACACAAAAACATCCTCATCGCCCCGAATGGGCGACCTCCTCAGCTACCTACTTACGCAAACACAGTCTCAACAGATGATCGAAACTCTCCATCTACATCACAAGTTTCTCAAGCCGCTCCCACTTCCTCTATACCTCCCCCTGTAGCTCACATTATATACGTAATTCCCTCTATCATTCGCCTTATAATTGATCAACTTGTACCAGCTCTCTCTGCTTGTGGACTTCATGACACACTTAATCCAGTTATAGATATTCTCAACACTATCCCTTCGTTGCTATCTCGCTCCTTCCACCACGATGAACTCCAACATAACTACAATCCATATGGCCCAAAATAAGTCACTAAATATCCTTCAATGGAATTGCCACAGTCTGTTAAATAAACTTGGGCTCCTTTTAAAAATAGCAAATTCATATGATATTATTATACTTTGTGAAACATGGCTTCACCACATTCCAACTATAAACGGCTTTAATGTATTTGTAAGAAACAGAGACTACAATAAAGCCGGCGGACTAGCCATTTGTATAAGAAAATCAATCACTTTTACGAAACCAAAAAATATATATCACTGTCCTGGACAAATAGAAACGCTCGCTATCTCTATACAAACATCATTTGGTCCCTTTACGATTGTAGCGCTGTACAAATGTCCTGCCTTCAATGCCCAGAGCGCTGACTGGAGCAGCCTATTCAACTCCCTTAGAACTCACGATAAAGTCATTATAGCTGGTGACTTCAATGCGCACCATACTTCCTGGGGATGCTCGTCAAATTGCACATCAGGCATTTCTCTTTTTGATAAATTTTCGGATTTCGACCTAGCTCTTTTAAATGATGGCTCTCCGACATTGTTCACGCCACCAAGCCATAATTTATCTGCTATTGACCTCACATTTGTTTCTCCAAACCTACTTCCCATCTCGTCCTGGAAAGTTGATGCAGATCGTCTCTGCAGTGATCACTTCCCTATTTCAATCTCTCTAAATCTCTCTCCAAAAACCTTACCATTCTCTCCTCACTCATATTCTATTAAAAAAATTGACTGGTCTCTTTTCAAATCGCAGTTAAATACTGCTGCTCCCACACTCGCAAATACTGCTCCCCTCACTCAATATGATAACATTACAGAAGCGATAACGAAAGCGGTTACTACAGCTTGCCCGTCTTTCACTAGAACTAAACCTCCTTCTTTTAAATCCAGCCCCGCCATCTGGTGGGACGAGAACTGCCAAAAAGCCAACAAAGCTCGTAAGGAGGCGTGGTCTGCTTTCAACAAAAATATGAACACTGTAAACCTTATAAACGCGAAAAAACTCGATGCCATAGCTTTGAAAACTTTCCGTAAAGCCAAGAAAGAATCCTGGCTCCGGTTCACGCAATCGATAGACTTCCGCACTCCACTGAACCTCGTTTGGTCCAAAATAAAAAGATTTCGGCATAGGGATCTATCTAACACTGTAGCCATAACTGGTGATACCGATTGCATAATCAAAAAAACCGAACTAATTCCAAACTTTTGTCCCCCTTCATGCTTTTTTCCTAACTTTCCATCTGTTTTTCTAGCAAACGACGATTTAACTTGTCCCTTTACTCTTTCTGAACTAAATGAAGCCATCTCACTATGCAAACCCAAGGGGGCACCTGGTCCAGATAAAATAGATAATAACATTATCTTAAATCTTCCAAATTCCATACGAAAATTGCTGCTAATCACTTTTAATGATCTACTCAAGATGGGGCTCTTCCCAGATTCTTGGAACAATTTCACTATTATATTTATTCCAAAAAACAGTCCGGGCAAATTCCGCCCTATCTCCCTTGCATCGTGTCTTCTTAAACTTATGGAGCGCCTTATACACACCCGTCTTATCTTTTGGCTCGAGAGAGGCCTTCATTTATCTCCCTCTCAATTTGGATTTCGCAAATCCAGATCTTGTGCAGATAATCTTTCCATCCTAACATCAGAAATTTATACAGGATTTGTTAACAAAGAATCAACAGCTTCCGCTTTTCTAGACGTTTCGGGAGCCTTCGACAATGTTGATCCTGGTATTCTTGCGCATGATCTAAGGGACATGGGTATTCCGTGGGCATATTGTAAATTCATTTACAATTTAACGAGCTCACGCAACATTTTTTTCAAAATTGAAGGTCAAATTCACGGCCCCTTCAAATCATTAAAAGGAGTCCCTCAAGGCTGCATTCTTAGCCCCCTCCTTTACATTTTATACACCAATAAATTAGATTCACTTCTCGATCCCAACAGTCGCTGCCTACAGTTTGCTGACGACATTGTGATTTATTCCAAGTCTGGCATTGTACATGATTCATTGCTCTCCATAGAAAAAAGCATTAAAAACCTAGAAGCGTTCCTCAAAGCAAAAGGACTTTCCATAGAGCCTACCAAATCCAAACTTGTTGTCTTCACGAGACAATCCTTCAATCCTCTGCAACTTTCCATAAATATAAGTTCTACTAGAGTTAAAGCTAGTCAAGAAGCAAAGTTCCTGGGTCTCACTCTAGACTATAAGCTTAAATGGAAATCTCATGTCGCAAATTTGATTGCATCCTGCAAAAAGCGTCTAAATATCATCCAATGCCTCCGATCCACGTGGTGGGGCGCTGACCCCTCCTCCCTAATAAGAATTTATAGAGCTCTAATTCGGAGCACCATAGAATATGGTGCTATAGTCTTACCAATCAGAGATTTTCCTCTATTCCAGAAAATAGAAGTCTTACAAAGAAGAGCACTGAGACTTGCGGTAGGCTTTAGAAATTCTACTCCTAACAATGTGGTTATAGCAGAAACCAAGGAACCACTATTTCGCTATCGAATTCAACTCCTTGCAGATAAATATGTGCTGAAAACGTACAACACTCTATGGCATCCGCTCCTCACGGCTCTCCCTTTTCTCGAATCCTCTATACGTAGAAACGACAGATATTTAATCTTCTATGACCTTCCGCTTCTCAGAGCTCATAGGAACCTCCACGCATACAAAAAAGATATCGCAGCTTTCCCCTATCCGCCGATTTTCAATATCAAACCGCACATCCCTATTCCAGACTCTTGCATCGACACCTCCACAGGAAGGTCCCTACAGGCTTCAAATAATCCAAATGCAAAGTTTCTCGAATTGTATAGAAAACCAATGGAAAATTGTGATGTCTTCTACACAGATGCATCAAAAACCAAAGGACAAGACTCTGTCGGCTTGGCTATATTCTCCCTCTCACAAAACATAGCAGTGCAGTATAAAATCTCCTCTCAAGCATCTGTATTCACAGCAGAAGCTTTGGCTTTATATCTCTGCATAGAATATATAATAGAAAAAAAGATTGCAAACTCTATTATTTTCACCGACTCTTTGAGCTCCCTACAAGCTCTTTTGGCGACTTCTACGAGAACAAGCCTTACACCCATAATCATAGCCATTCGTGAAGCTCTCTCTTCTCTTCCTGGACAAAATCTTACAGTCTGTCTTGCCTGGATTCCTGGTCATGCGGGGATCGAAGGTAACGAGACAGTTGACGCCTTAGCAAAATCGGCAATCACTTCCGGATCTACGTTTCATATACGCCTCCCTGCATCGGAATTCTTCCCGTTTGTCAAAGACAACTGCAACAACTCCACCAAACGATCTATTTTATATGCAGGCCAATCTAAGGGTATAATTTACTTCAAACAGTTTTACAGCTCGTCAGATAAACCATGGTTCAACGATAAAAAACGTCTTGACAGAAAATCCATCGTCCTGATCTGCAGAATGCGATCAAATCACTATAATCTTGCAGCCAGCCTCTTCAGAAAACACTATAACAACTCTCCAGAATGCCCTTGCGGTTATGAAATAGAGGACCTTAACCACGTATTCTGGGCATGTCCTCGATTTGACCCCCATCGACTCAGCCTAACTCAGTCCTTAATCGCTGCAAAAATATCCCCGCCTCACAACATTGAATCGTTAATAGCTCACCCGTCTTCCCGTATCATCACTTCCATCATGACTTTCCTTAATAACTGTAACCTATCTTTCTAAACATCCTTCATTATTTCGCTATGACAAATCTTTAAACAAAGATACCGTGCTTCCTCTAAGTTCTAAAACATCAAATCAAAATGAAAAATAAACAGTGGCATTTACGCGCCAAATCAACACACGCTACAGTAAATGGCCGTTTGGTAGATGTCGCTACAGAGCGAAAACCCGAGCCAACCACAAACAAAAAGAAGAAGAAGAAGAAGAAGAAATTGCACAGGATTATAATATCAACATAGGCGCATCGGCGTTTACTCTTATTTTTCGAATGTGATTCTTAGAAATGTTTATATAATACGAACGAGGTGGCAGTTGACAGATCGTTTTCACCGAAAATTCGAGTGGACGCAGATCCAGCCTGCCTTAAGAGCCTTAAGACGGTCGTTTTGACTGTGCTAAGATACACATCGCCTGTTACAGCGTCGCTATTCATTTGGATATTTCTTTACCATTTAAAGTGTTTCCAGGTCTAATTTGTTGGAGTTTCTTCTTTCTTTTAATTTATCAAGTTTTTCACATCTTGGGATTGCTCTACAGCCCCAGGATTAGTATTTTTGTTTTCTAACCTCACTTTTCCTTCCCGCCTCATCTTACTGTCCGATTTTTTTCTTTTTTGTTTGTTCGGTGGGCGAGGCCTTGCACACCTTAGGAATGGAGGGAGGAGAGGGAAACCGTCCCGACGAGGACGACGGAGACCCTGAAAACGATGTTGTTTTTATGCAACAAGATGATCAGGATCCATCGTTATTGCAATCGCATTTAGAGGACCTCAGGAAGGAAGCTTTCCCAGGAAAACGCCGTCACGATGCCAACGACTCTGTGGACCCGGATATTCAGAATCCCTCTAAGATCCGCAACAAAAAGGAGGTCACGCCCCAAGTGCTACAAGGTGCCTCGACAAGCTCGAACACAATATCTGCAGTTAACATGCCGAACACAGTCCCGGAAAGACTGCTTCGGAATAAATATGCCATTGACAGCTCAGACCCTTTCATGATTCTCGTTAGGCCTAAGGAGATAAAGAAGGACACCCCTCGATTGAACTCCACCCACACCGGAAAGTTGCTTTTTAATCACTTCACAGGGGATCAGATTATTGATGTTTTTAACCCTGGCAGGTGCCAAAACACGGTTGTTCTTCAATCGTCTCAGCTCGGCAACGTGGCCCTTTCAGTTCCTTCTTTATGTAAAAATAACTTAGTTGCTTTCATCCCAGACTCTTTCGTATCACGCGAGGGTCTCATCAGAGGTGTCCCCACTAATATCTCCCACGAGGAATTTCTCCTCAACGTCGATTCTCCTGTCCGCATCCTGGAAGCCCGCCCCGAAAACCGTAAAACCACAGTTGAGAACCAATCCAAATTAATCCCGACTCAAACTTTTTATTTGAAATTCGAAGGCCGTGTCCGTCCCAACTACGTTTCTCTTTTCAGAGCTCGTCACCCTGTAGATCCCAGGGAGGCCCCAGTTAAGATTTGTTTCTGGTGCTTCATCTTTAACCACGTTGCTGCTCAGTGCAAAAGTCGCCCGAAATGCATAAGCTGTGGTCAAAGGAAACACGAGGAGAGAGAGGTCTGTCCCTGCCAGAACTGTGCCCCCTGTTGTGCTAACTGCAAAGGTCCTCATCTACCCACGGACAGAAATTGTCCGGCTTTTCAACACGAGAAAGCAATAAAAGCTGTCGCTGCAGAACGCAACATTCCTCTACCTGAAGCCAGACGGCTCTTGTCATCGTCTTCGATTCCTCGCAATGCTGCGCCTCAAAATCTCCATCAGAATCTGCCTCGAACCAGTAATCATTTTCCAGCTCTCCCGCTTTCATCGTCTGCTCCCCCAAACTCATCTTTCTCGATCCCTGGATCACGCTCATACAGCCAAGTTGCTTCACCTTCACCTCCACCCGCTCCACCCACGCCTCTGCCACGTAGGGCAACCAACTCGTAGTCTATAAACTCTGCTTTTCTAGATTCCAGACCAATCGCTTCTCGTATCCCCGACGCTCGCGAGGTCCCTCGCAAATGTCCACCTAATCGCTCTGCATATGTGCTCTCGGCTTCGACACTCGCTACTCGCAAAGAACATGAAAACCTCCTCATCGCACCTCACGGTCACAATCATCTCTTCCGGGAACCCCAAAATGGCTTCGCTCTAATCTCTCCTCCCCCTCCCCCATTAACCCCATCCCCAACCCCACCGTACTCCTCTCATGCTGCCCCATTACCAACTAACCCCTCTCTGGCATTACACATCATTCCTTCCCAGCTCCAACTCATCTCTCAGCAACTTGCTCCTGCTCTTTCAGCTTTAGGCCTCGCAGATAAACTCGCCCCCGTTTTCGATACACTAAACTCGCTTGTTTTTGCTATCTCACACTCTCAAAATGGCCGCACGTAAAGAACTAAAAAATTTTCAATGGAATTGCCGCAGTCTGCGTAATAAACTCGGACTTTTAGCAAAGATTGTTGACTCTTACGATGTTCTAATTCTCTGTGAAACTTGGCTTCCCTTTCTAGGTTCAACTCCGTCTATAGATGGTTTTAATGCAATTGTTAAAAATAGGGAGTTCGGCAGAGGCGGCGGCCTCGCGATCTATCTAAAAAAAAGACATTTCGTTTATTTTAATTAATTCTACTTATCACACTCCAAACTGTATAGAGACTCTTTCAATTTCTATTAACTCACAATATGGTCCCCTCTTATTAATCGCTCTTTACACACCGCCGTCTATAAATATTACAAAGACTGAATGGCAACGTCTTCTTAACACTGTTCCAACTACAGATAATGTAATTATCGCAGGTGATTTTAACAGTCATCATACCTCCTGGGGTTGTTCAATCAACTGCACTTCTGGAAATAATTTATCTGATACCTTAATCAACTATAATTTCTCTATTCTCAACGATGGTTCCTCGACTCTTGTTTCTTCCCCCATCAATTATAACATTTCGGCCATTGACCTTACTATTATTGCATCTAATCTTCTTCCCCTCTGCTCTTGGAGAACTGAACCTGATCCTCTTTGCAGCGATCATTTCCCTATTTCACTCACCCTAGGAATCTCTTTTTCTACTCTTCCACATTCGTCCCACCGTTTGCCCACAGATAAAATTGAATGGCCCTCTTTCAAATCTTACCTCGAGTCTCGCGCTGATTCTTTATCTGACCCTTCTTCTCTAATTCAATATGAGAATGTCCTAAATGCTATAAATGATGCCGTTTTAACTTCTTGCCCAAAATTTTCTAATAAACAGTCTAATAACATTAAATCTAATAACCAGTTAGTGGTTAGTACGAGACCTCAAGTTTTCAAATCACGTCCTGCTGTTTGGTGGGATGTTGAATGCGGAAAGGCTAATGATGCACGTAAGCAAGCATGGGCTACCCTTAGAAATCTTTGTAATAGTACCAATTTTATAGAAGCAAAAAGGTCTGAGGCTCTCGCCAAAAAAGTGTTCCGTAAAGCTAAGCAAAATTCTTGGAAACGTTATACTGAATCTATTGACTTTCGCTGTCCTGCCAAACTCGTATGGTCCAAAATCAAGAAGTTTAAAAACAGAAATCTCTCTTCTCACACCGTTCACCCCAATAATACCGAAACTATTGAAAAAATGAAAAATCTTATCCCCACAGTCTGTTCTCCTGCTAACTTCCCCTCTAACTTCCCTAGTTATTTCCTTGCCAACTCCCTTCCGGACTCCCCATTCTCTTCTAGGGAATTTCAAGCAGCTATTCATGCTAGTAAGATTAAAGCCGCCCCTGGCCTAGACAAAATAGACTTTCGCATTATTTTAAATCTCCCGGAATCGATCAAAAAGTTGATTTTCGAATGCTTTAATACATTTTTCAAGGAAGGTCTTATTCCCAAATCATGGCGAGAGTTTTTAGTCTTTTTTATTCCGAAATCTGTTTCCGATAAGTTTCGACCAATTTCCTTAGCTTCCTGCTTTCTTAAACTTATGGAAAGGCTCCTACATACTCGTATGACTCAATGGCTTGAATCCAGTTCACGCCTAGCGTCTTCTCAGTTCGGATTTCGCAAATCTAGATCTTGTGCCGATAATCTTTATATTCTCACCTATGAAATTTACACCGGTTTTGTCAAAGAACAATTTACAGCCTGAGCGTTTCTTGATGTCAAAAGCGCCTTTGATAACGTCGATGCCGGGATACTCACGCATGACCTGAGAGACTTAGGTTTTCCTTGGCCCATATGTAAATTCATTTTTAATCTTGTTTCCTTCAGATCGATGTGAGTTTGAATTTTTCAAGAAATTAACGTTTTGTTATAACTCGCAAATTC
This sequence comes from Perithous albicinctus, assembly GCA_964016905.1. Classification (NCBI taxonomy): domain Eukaryota; kingdom Metazoa; phylum Arthropoda; class Insecta; order Hymenoptera; family Ichneumonidae; genus Perithous; species Perithous albicinctus. Next base: position 1,433,546 of record OZ024696.1, on the reverse strand, counting down.
ACAGAAAGCTTCCTCTATGCTTCTTCAAGAGATAGATACAGTTTAACAATAAAGCAAACACTATTTGATTTATCGGCAGAGAAGGCTTTTTATTGTGATTACGAGGTTGTTTATATTGAATTTTTGAAGGGAGTTCAGTAGGCATGGTAGTCCAAGCTTTGACGCAGCGTCATGCACTCCACTTGATCGATTTTAAGGCTATTGGCTTTGATGTTTATGTCTTCTTCCAGCTGGATTTGAGTCTTGAGCAAGTAGCGTAGAGACGCTTGAGCCTACAAACATTGATACACATATTGTTTAATAACAATCGGAATCGTAGTTAACCTAAAGTACTCAAGCTACCACCTTTCCGCTACTACAAAGTAAATACTAAAATGAAAATCGTATACTTTTAACTCAGCGATTGTGTCTATAAAAGTCCACATAATAAACTTTGCGTTAATTTCACACTAATTTTTCTCTTAACTTCTTTAAGTTTTTTATAGCAAAACTACAAAAATTATGCATTCAAAATAAAATGTATAACAATTCATTATTTGATTCAATTTTACACAACATTTTGTGCTATTTCTTTCTCATAGGTGAAGCTTTGTTTACATGAAATATAGTTCACACTCGTGTGATTGCAGCACTCGCTTTTGGCGTCAAGAAAAAGTTTAATCGCACTCGTCTCGTAATCTATTATTATGCCACACGGTGCGAGAAACGCGTCAAAGTGCATTTTCGCATGTTGTCAAGTAAAATTTTGTACGATACTCGACAGAAAACCTACTTCTCAGCTCCTGTGATTGTAACACTCGCTTTCGGAACGTGCTGCAAACTCGCACTCGTATCGTAATATATACTATTATCGCACTACTACGAGAAGTAGCCGCTTCTCTTCTGCACGTTGATTAAAGCGGGTCATCGGATTTAGTAACAATCTTTGTGTTACTTTTCAAATATAAGAAAAAAATCCGCGGCACAGAGAAAAATTCTGTTAAGTATAACGGGATTTGTTATTTACAAATCTAACTCTCCAATTTTATACAACCTCGCATAGGGTCTGTTGAAGTTTTGCCACGATATCTCGCAATTCGTAGACTTCTCTGACTAGATGAGTCTCGACGAGATCGCGAGTCAACTCCAAGCCTGGACGCTGGCAACGATTTCCCAATCTTGTATGAGCCAAAGCCATGTAGCCTTCCTTATCAGCTATAGACTTCTCTAGACGAGTTATATTCATAGTCATTTCGTTCGCCTGTCTCATTACCTGCAGCATTAATTTACAAATCACCATCTCGAAGATTATAGCTTAAAACATAAACATCAAATGAAGATAATTAGGGAGAAGCTATCATCAGGAATTTAAACAAAGAAAATACCTCAGAGTGCTGCAACTCGAGTTTAGTCTTGGCCTCTTTAATCTCATCGATTCTCCCGTTAAATGCATTATCGGTGGCTTCTTTCTGTGCATTCAAGTCGTCAATTATTTCCTTCAGGATTCTGTCAATATAGCAACGCAGAGGTCTTGCTCCATTTAATTCTTTTGCTGCGGAAATTATGTTTTTGTTGGTCTGCATTTCCCACTCATTCGAGCTAATGCTCCTTTAAATATAATGAATTCATTTTTTTTAAATACATATTATAAATTAAGTATACTTTACATACAGATTTTTAGTCAAAAGTCAAATTTCATGAGAATTTTTAGTGATTCGTAATATACTTCAAATTCGGAAATAATAATGGACAACATTGAGTATACTGAACGCATAAGTTCGTTTAAAAAAATAGTTTGATATATTTTCTGGAAACTCGTTTAAGGAGATTTTCTTTTCCAATATTTTAATATGGAACATTTCAAAAAAAAATATAAAAAGGTGATAAAAAACGTAACGCTTTCAGAAAAATCAGCGAATTTTTATTGGCAGAGATTCAATCGATTTAAACTAATTTATTGGTAACTGTTTGGAAATACTATTATTCGTATACGTAATCAATGTATTTTCAATATAGTATTCAGATTGAATGAAACTTGTCTTTTTGTTAATGTATATATGCGTAAAGCATCGTTAAATTTCATCGATAATTATGAATTACTACTTCTTACGAAGGATCGAGGGGAGCTTTGCCATGATAGAGACTCAGATTGAAGCTTGTTTCCTTGAGAGAAAGATTGTGTCTGTCTATTCGCAAATTATTGTCCTTGTCCTCGAGATCGTGATCCATGTGATAAAGCGTAGCTTTCAATCGCCGAATCTGTTCCTGACTCTGTTCCAAAGTTCGCACGAGCAAATTGTCAGCTCCTGTTATAACTTGACATTCCTTTCTTAATTCACACTCGACGTCGTCACGTACCAGGTCTATTCCCAGTCGTTGTTCTCTGGTGGAGTAATGGAAGAAATATTGGAAAAAGAAACAATTACTTGAAAACGAGCGAAGACGCGGTTCGAAAGAAGGAAGAACTGCTAAAAAAAGGGAAGAAATATTTGAAAAAGAAAGAACTCCTTAAAAATGTAAAGACTATTGAAAAGAAGAACTATTTGAAAATGAAAGAACAATTTGACAGGGAATAAATATTCGAAGAAGAAAGAACTGCTTGAAAAAGGAAGAAATGTTTGTAAAAAAAGAAACATTTGACAAGGTAAAAATATTAAAAGAAGAAAGGACAATTTAAATAAAAAGCTGACAATTACATTGTTATAGTGCTTCCTCTCTTTTTCTCTCTACTTATGGAGGTCAATTGATATGATTTATTAAAATCCCAAAAACTCAAAATCTCATTTAAGTTGAACACTTCCACTGATTTTCCTGAAATTCAACACCGGTCTGCAGTAGTTCAATTGCGTAACAGTTTTTAGCCCGATACTTCAAACAATGTGGGAGCTAGAGCTCACACAGACATTTTTCTTTAATTTGAGAATCGGATAAAATCCGAACGCTTGAACCGATTTCGCCCAAATTCAATACCAATCATCGGTCTTTAATAGTCAAACTTGGTACCAATTTTTAGCCCTTTATCTCAGAAATTGTGCGAGCTAGAGCGCGCACAGACATTTTTTCAAAAATTTTAAATCGTGTGGAAACAAGAGAGCTGCATGGATTTTGCCAAAAATTTGTTCGAGCAAGCATAATTAACTGACCCCCCAACATGTGGTTAATTACAGCTTGATAGCACACGCACACGCACGCGCACCTCTTCACGAAGGTGTGTTTCTTTTTTTTACACAGGCTTCCGCATAGAAGAAGCTTTGTAAAAAAAAAAAAAAGCTTTGCGAAAGATAGAAAATTGTGAGGAAGCGATTTGCAAGGTTCCACTTTGCAGGCTTGTTTGAGCTCGAAAATCATTTTTCAAAGAAAATGCAAAATGTCATGAAATTTGAAACGCTCGACCGATTTGCGTCAAATTTGTACTCAAACTGTGTTCAATGGTAGCCCATATGTGAACCATATTTAAACTAAATCTGCAAAAAATTTCGAAATCTCTTTTTTTCGCGACAGCATTTTTTTCTTCTTTATTAAACAAAATCGAAATTTAGCGATATATCGACAGTTCCGTTGACTAAATTCATCATTGATAATGAGTAATCGTGAAATCATGTCGAAAATTGCCGCCGGATGTCTCAAAATTTACAGGAGTTGAAGTGTTTGCAGTGATTAAAAAAAAAAATTGAAATTCCAATAAAACTAGAACCATTCTATCGATTCACGCCAAATTTGGTACACATCGTGGTTTGATGCTAGTCCATTTACGTACAAAATTTCAGCCCGATATCTCTCAATTAGCGAAAGTTAAAATGCTGTAAATTTGAATTTTCCAACCGTTCCGCGTCAACTACAATCCCGAGCGTTGTTGTATGACAGACCACTTGCGCGCCAAACTTGGAGAAGATACATCTAAAATTACGACAGTTATCGTGCTTACAAGGAAATCTGCACATACACACATACAGACATTTTGTACAAATCACTTTTCTCGACGTTTTCAACCATTCTGAGTGTCCTCACATGAAAACGCGGAAAAAAAAAAAATGTTCACGAAAACAAAGTTTCCTCTGTGAGGAAGCAAAAAAGAAAGAAATATATTGTTTTTGCATAAAATATTTGCATATAGGAATATTTTTCTACGGTTGTAAAAGATAAATAAAACTCAAGAAATAAGTTCACCTGGCAATAAGGCATTTTTGGCAAATTAGCAAAGCATCTTTTCTAACTGAAGCAAGGGCGTCCATTAAACGATCTTTGTACGTAACGAGCGCGTCGATTTCAAGTAATATTTCTTTGCGAATTCGCAAGAGTTCTTTCTTCCGAAATTCGATGTCCTCGAGCTTCTCCTTTAAGCGATGATCGGTCTCATTCTTGTTAGTCTTTACAGCTTCTGCTGTTAAATGACAAACGCGGCTCGATTCTGCCAAAAGACGGTCCGCCAATTCCTGCTGGGCTTCCGAGCAACGATATCTGAAAATTGTTATTTCCAAGAGCATCGTAAAATCTATATATTTTTCTGTCTCAATATTCTTATGAAATGAATACCTTCCTCTGTGAATTTATTGATATTTTCAATGAATAATAATAATAATGGCCAGAGCCTTCGCAGAACATTTGAAAAGAGCACACGCCACGGGTAATGATCCCAGCAACTACAACGAAGGGAACCTCGGAGAAGAGAGCAACTGGTATGAAGACTATTTTAACGAACCATACGCCCGAGATCAAGCAGTTACAACAAGAGAATTTCATCGAATTTTCAAGCAATGCAAAAACACGTCACCAGGCATCGACAATATTCCAATTACCATCGTCGAGCAACTTACACAGAGGATACACCAATTCGTCATAGATATATTTAACTTCTGCCTCGAAAACAAACACTTTCCTCGTCTCTGGAAAATAGGAATAATTGTGAGAATTCCTAAAGCTAATCAAGATCATAGATTAGTGAATAATTTCAGAGCGATCACACTATTACCTACTCTCGGGAAACTATTTGAGAGAATTGTCAAATCCAGGATAGAACAAGCGATCGGGAATAATATTGGCAAATATGAATTCGGATTGAGAACCGGAAAACCAACGCTAAATGCACTTACCATCCTAACTTCGAATGTTGAAGCAGCCGAACTATCGAATAAAAAAACAACAGATCTGTTCGTTGATATAGCAAAAGCGTTTGATAGCGTACGGCATAAAAAGAACTACTATACAAACTCCAACTGTTACAATTCCCGCAGTACTTGATTGTACTTGAACGGTTAAAATAGGAACTGCAACGGCCAATGGTTTTACACGAGAAGAAGGAGTACCGCAGGGATCACCGTTATCTCCACTACTGTACAACATTTATTGCCATGCCAAATAACTATATTTTACAATTTGCCGATGATACCGTCCTGACCACACACGATACTAAACTCAACAATAGTGTAGATGCCCTTGAAAACTCTGTTGAAAAAACAGTAACCTGGTTCGACAAATGGCGCCTCAAACCTGATCCGCAAAAATCGCAACTTATCATCTTTACTAGCAAAATAGTACCATAATGACGAAAAATTCACATATGTTCAATGTGAAATCGCGGCACTGGAACATTCTAAATATCTGGGTGTCTACATCGAGCAAAAGTTAAATTTTAATTTTCACCGTGACAAGTGTAAATCTAAAATAAAATCAAGAGCCTCATATTTTAGAAACATTAGTTTTAGAAAGCGCAACCTTCGTGTAAAAACGGATTAGGCATCTGCCAAATCCACTGCATAACCCGCCCAACACGCTACTCTACGAACTGACAGACATTACGCCAATAATAATCCGAACCGAAGACCTTACTAAAAAATTTGCTAAAAACCAAATCAACAAGATAAATGAACCTTGTATTATAGCAGCACTTAATGTAAATCGTGTACCTAAGCATCCATCCCTGACTATTCACCAACGTCTTGAAATAATGGCCGAACAACTGTAAAATGATAAAACACTTGAATCTAAAAAATGGTACATAAGCCACCACGACAATAGAAACCCCCATGGCTGAAGGACTCCGGTCGATGGCCTATTATTGTATTGTATAAAATCCACTTACAGACAAGAAATGTATTGATATTTAATGTATTGTCACTACTACTAATAATAATCCAAGTATATTACATTTTAATGAAAAGTTTCTTTATAATATATTTACAATTCGCAAAAAGCAAGAAACAATGGTTGCCCTTATTTTATATCATTATGTATAAGAAATGAAGAAAAGAGAAAAACCTGTGTCGATTGTTGAGATGCCATTCGTCCATAGAAAATCTTTGAGGCGGAGGTGGCACAATAATCATCGGTCGAGCTGCGTCCATATTTATTATTATCTTATTGTCTAAGAGAAAAAATAAAATCTTTAAACAGAAATGCTTCGACTGTCGAAACCCGAGTTCTCCTTTCGTTTAATAAGACAAACTATCGTTTGATCTATAATTCCAGACTGCTAGGCAACGCGTTAATATGGATACTCGTTTTTATCATAATCTTTTTTAAAGATAAACAAACAAATCTTGGTATTTCATTGATTAGCAATTATTTAACTGATTGTACACGTTTTTAAAAATAAGTAAAACAAGATTTTTCTATTATTATTAGTTAGAAATGAATATTTATGTTTTTCAGCTGTTTGAATTTACCGACCAATCATAGTTGGATGAGAGTAGCACTTCGTGTTCCGTCTGGCGGTAGATTTAACGTTGCTAAACTACAACGTTATTCAATGAATCAAACACTTTTTTTATTATAAACAACGCAACTCTACTATTATTATTATTAATTAAGAAAAAAAATCTTTCAATTTTTTAATATAAAAATGTTCCTTCTAGAGCGTAGTACATATGACCCAACGGATAATTGTGATTTATCATTTTCTGTTTTTTCTTTTTATCACAAAAAACAAGGATGAATTTTTTTTCAGAATTCCCCCGTCTCTCCTTATTCGTTTAGCATGCTTTTTTCATTAAAATTCAATGTAACTGAAAACATACGATAAAAAGAAACAAAGTCTTGTCTATAAATGTTGTCGTGTTAAGATATAACTTTTTTTTAATCATGCGCAAGCGGGATCTCGCATCGTTATTTTTTTAATTCATTTAGAGAAAAAAGGCAAATTTTGGAAATGTTAATACCGTTTTATATTTTAAAAAATATATAAAATTAAAAGATATCATGAAGAATTACTGTATCTTTGATTTTTTACGGTAAAATTTAAATATTAATCTAGTTTAGTGCTAAAATCAATGAAAAAATATGAGCTCAGAAAAGTCGATATCTATTGGTACTAGATAGTGTTAACACATTTTTGTGTTGGCAACATAATAAATATATTAGCAGGTGATTGAGTCTCGGGCGCTTCGCGTCCTAGCGGGTTCTTGGAAATCGTCGGTAGCCGTCCCAGGCCCTGATATTTCGAAATCTTCATTTTTTTATAAATCCACCTCCAAAGGTCCTCCCTTATCAGCCCTGATTTTTCCAGATCCCCTAATGGCCCTCGCTGCTTCTAATTTTTCCAAGTCCTACTATTAGATCTTCAGCTCCTGAATCTTCTGTGTTCTGAGTGAATGAGTAATTGCCTGTGTGTGTGTGTGTGTGTGCTGTGCTGAGGCCTTGTGTCACTTCTTCTTCTTCTTCTTTTTGTTTGTGGTTGGCTCGGGTTTTCGCTCTGTAGCGACATCTACCAAACGGCCATTTACTGTAGCGTGTGTTGATTTGGCGCGTAAATGCCACTGTTTATTTTTCATTTTGATTTGATGTTTTAGAACTTAGAGGAAGCAGGGTATCTTTGTTTAAAGATTTGTCATAGCGAAATAATGAAGGATGTTTAGAAAGATAGGTTACAGTTATTAAGGAAAGTCATGATGGAAGTGATGATACGGGAAGACGGGTGAGCTATTAACGATTCAATGTTGTGAGGCGGGGATATTTTTGCAGCGATTAAGGACTGAGTTAGGCTAAGTCGATGGGGGTCAAATCGAGGACATGCCCAGAATACGTGGTTAAGGTCCTCTATTTCATAACCGCAAGGGCATTCTGGAGAGTTGTTATAGTGTTTTCTGAAGAGGCTGGCTGCAAGATTATAGTGATTTGATCGCATTCTGCAGATCAGGACGATGGATTTTCTGTCAAGACGTTTTTTATCGTTGAACCATGGTTTATCTGACGAGCTGTAAAACTGTTTGAAGTAAATTATACCCTTAGATTGGCCTGCATATAAAATAGATCGTTTGGTGGAGTTGTTGCAGTTGTCTTTGACAAACGGGAAGAATTCCGATGCAGGGAGGCGTATATGAAACGTAGATCCGGAAGTGATTGCCGATTTTGCTAAGGCGTCAACTGTCTCGTTACCTTCGATCCCCGCATGACCAGGAATCCAGGCAAGACAGACTGTAAGATTTTGTCCAGGAAGAGAAGAGAGAGCTTCACGAATGGCTATGATTATGGGTGCAAGGCTTGTTCTCGTAGAAGTCGCCAAAAGAGCTTGTAGGGAGCTCAAAGAGTCGGTGAAAACTTGTGTCACTTGAGTGAGAGTGTCCAAAGAAACATGCGCACCGCCCTTTATTATATCGTAAATAATATAAAAAGGCATATGGCTGTGACGGCGACCTTGAAACTTCTATCTCGCTGTATACAAATTAAGCGTCTTGGATTTTTTTAAACTTCCAGAAAGTTTACTAATTATTTCAGATACTTATCAACCACGATGCTCTTTCCGTTAGTATTATTCGCACAAGAATCCTCGTAGACTATATCAAATCAATGAATAATAATGTTCGGAAAATGTACTATTTTTCTCACGGGCTTGCACAACAATAGAAAAATTAGAAAAATATTGCGGGCTTGTGTTTTCATGTGATTGACTTCGGTAACGAAGCCGAATGACTTTTCTAGGCTACGCCCTGAACAGAGTATCCCATTAAACGGAGAATAACCCTTTTCAAAGCGATTCATTTTTTATTGCAATTTTGTCCATTTAACTGCTTTGTATGAGATTTTTTTCATTAAACAAATAACAACGGCAAAGGAGCCGTGGTATTTGGATGGGCGCATAAATCGTCCAATCTTCCAGACATCGAAGTTAGATTTTCAAGTGAAGAATTTTACAAAATAAACATAACGCGTATAGAAGAATGATTGTTCAATGTCAAGAAAGTTAAAGAATTACAAAAAATACATATTGACAATAGAGTCAAAAGTTTGACGATAAAGAGAAAGTTCAGAAATAAATTTGAAAAATGTTATTTACAAATCGATAATATTGCTTTCCATATTCATTTTTGTCCCGAAATCACACATATTTTTCAAAATAATTTTCAGTTATAACTTTTAAATTCAATTTTTACGATAAAACTGTAGGTTTAATTTTCGAATGTTATAGTGAAAAATTTCAAAGATACAGAAATTCTTCAAGACATCTTTTATTTATCTTTTTTAAATAGAAAACGATATTGATTTCCAAATTTTTCGATTTTTCTACACGAATTTTAAAAATATAAGGATTCTAGAACCCACTTACACATCGTAAATTAAAGTTATATTTTTACACGATAAAATAAATAGATAATTTTTCAATTTTTTGAAAAGAAATTGGGCCTTATTTTTTGTCCGAAAAAAAAACAAAAAGTGATAAAATACAAAAATTATCCGCTGAGTCGAGGGAAAGGGCTCTCTGATTTCACTTGGAATGCCCTATATACACTTTTTAAAAAGATATTTTTGTTAATCTACAATCGACAGATTTTGAAAACTATTTTGTTCACTGTTTTGATATTTTCATCGTGTTCTTGAATTCTCATGACATTGGCAATATACGTTAAAGCTGATGCATCTTCGTACAAGAGTATATTTCTTCCAATTTCTGTACAGCAACGGAAATAATTTTTTTCGATTTTACTCACCGGAATGAGGTTTTCAGAGGATTTTCAAATGTTCCCGCGTAAAGCAGTTAAAGAAAAGTTGGTGCTGCTTGTCTCTTCCGTGGCGTGTAATTTCGATCGCCGCCGCATAAGCAACAACGCCGTTTCTCAATGGCGTTTCACTTGGCTCGTAGCTCGGTATACGTCGTTCGCGTTAAAATAATTGATTAAAAAATGTAAAAGGCCAGCCGGTCGACGCCTTTAACGATCGTAGGCAATTTCCCAGAGGATTTTTCAGCGCAATATGACGCGATAAACATTGAAAAGCATTAAAAGACGACGAGAGAGAAGACCTAGGTCGCTAGCTCGACGCACACGAACGCTATTTCTCCAAAGGTGCTTTACAAATCTTTTTACACCAAACTCGAGATCAATATAAATCAATAAAAGTCGAAAACGTCGTCAGCGCGAAATCCGTTAATCCGAGGGTCTCAACTGTTTTTTTCTTTTTTCTAGAGCTTTTTCTTTGTTTGCAGAAAATACAAAGTACAACCAATACCATCAAGATGTCAAAGCGTTCGGCAGCGGACAGCGGAGATTCCGCTTCACAACCTCCCATCAAAAAGGTTCAATTCGAACCTATTCTCATTGGACCTATTTCTACTCTGGAGGAAATGGACATGAAGGTCCTACAGTTTCAGAATAAAAAACTTCAGCAGGTATGTCTTCCACCTTTTTTCTCACATTTTTTTTTCAATTATTTTATTATCGTTATCAAACGCAAGTGCTCAGTTTTTTTACCGCACGACAAACATAATTACACTTGATTTCTTTCTACTCGTTGAGCAAAAATTTCTTTTCACCCTAAAATTGGGAGACTGTCTTCATATTGAAAACTGTTATTATTATATTTTCTTATGAAAATAAGTTAATTATAAGTAATTTTATCATTGTAAAATTGTCCATGTTATCAGTCTGGAAAAAGCTGGCAACCTTGGGAAATACAAGGGGATTGATAAGAGGAAACTAAACTTTCTTTATCATGAAGTACAATTTAAGAAACTGCTTGGAATTCTTTGTCTCAATGATTGTTATTATAATTATTACTATACTTTCTAGAAGAAATCAATTACGATTTGTTGTATCTTTATTTGTATAAACGTTCAGACCAACAGAGTAAAAATCCTGGAGACCTTAGAAAATACATACAGGAGATCATAAGGAAAATCTAAACATTCTACAATTCACTATCTCAAAGATTGTTGTTATTATTATTATTATTATTATTATTATTATTATTATTATTATAGTTTCCAGAAGAGAAGTTAATATAACTTATTATATCTTGCTACTGGTGACAAAAAATTTCAATACCTTTGAAAAATAAGGGAAAGTACAGGGGACTAATAAAAAAAGCTGCAAAATAGAACTTTCCACATTTTTTCTCATTAAATTTAATTTTTCACATAGAGGAAACTTTGTGAAAAATGAAATTTAATAAGGAAGCAACGTGCAATATTCTACTTTACAGCTTTTTTTTTTCAATTTGCAGTTTTTCCAATTTGTTACCTCCATATTTTTGGTAGTTAGAGGTGTGACACCACAAAATTAAATCACAATAATTAAATATTAGCTTCTACTCTACTTGCGTGCAAAATTTCATATATATCCATTGCATTGTTCTTGAGTTGTGGGCAGTTGAATTCTTATACTTACGGTCATTGAGTATAAAAAATGCAAATTTCTATAAAACTACTTTATCAATTTTACCCAAATTTAGTATTAATCATGGACGCACTCCATGACTTTATGCAAAATTTCAAATTAATTACTTAAACCGTGCTCGAGTTATAGCATTATAAAAAAAAATTGCAAAAATTTAAAAACACCATAAAACTCGAGCTGCTTTTCCGATTTCGGCCAAATTCAATAGCAAACAACATTAAATGTACCTACACTTATGAAGAACTATTTAGCAAAATATCGTAAATTTCACGAAAGTTTGATAATTCACGCCCTTTTTTTGAAAAATTCAAGAAGGTATAAAATCAAAGCTTCGCCATACATTTTGTCTAAAATTGCAACAATAAAAGACGGGCTGCTTTTTCACTTGTGTGCTAAATGAAATTTGAAATAACTAACTTGAAATTACAAAGCCTGGCACACACACACATTTTTTTCTAAATCACTTTTCTCAATGTTTTGAGTGCCCTGACATGAAAGTCAGAAAAAAAAAAATTCTTGAAAACAAAGTTTCCTGTATGAGGAGGAATTGCAGCCACTATTAAATGAATAAACAATATTTTCTGCCATTAAACATTACCAAAGGACATTTAAAGTTATCTTCAGAATATAATTTTACATGTTGCAAGACATCATTGAAAAAAATAATTTATATATAACTTTTAAAACATTTTTTAAATATAGAAAAAGGCAAGTTTTTAACAGTATCATTCTAACAAGGAAGATTTCCCAGGTAGGCCTCGCCGATTTTAATAATATTGCAACATGTTATGTTACTACATGAAAAAATAAGCGAAACGTATTTTTTGATATGCGGTAAAACACTTCTAAGGAGTGAAACAGCCTCCTAAATTTGGGATCGAAAAGTAGTGACTTGTATGTTTCATATATAAAAAGGCAATTATTTGAGATGAAACTCATTGGATAACTTTGGCCATAACAAAACATGAATAACATAATTTCCGCGATTCGGTTCGGCAACTTTCTGAGGGTAAACTGTCTCGAAATGTGATAAAAATTATACAAAAATTCACGATATTAGGCAAAGTGCTTCTTTGCCGAAAAATTTGAAAAAAATATGTTACACATTACTACAAAAATAAGTTGACGTGTTTTTGCATGGCTCGAAAAAAATACTTTTCTAGGGGGTAACTACTCGTAAATACATTTTATCAAGTTTGTATGAAAGTTATCAATTTTGCGAATGAAACTCATTAAGAGTAAGGTACTACAAATAGATACAATATTTGCGTTGCATTAGTCATCGTAATAGGAAATCACTCCTCAAACACGAATGAAATGATTTAAAAATCGATCGAATAAAGTTAAATTAGAACCGAAAAATTTCGAAAAACTATGTTACACGTTGCAGTAAGTTGTTTTTAGGGGGTAACTACCCCTAAACGCATTTTATCTCGTTTATATGAAGATATGTTCCTCTTGCCAATAAAATTCATTAAAAATAACACACTACAGGTAGATACGATATTTGCCCCTCAGTGTTAATCGTAAGAGAAAACCACTCCTAGATCACGAATGGATGAATACAAAAATCGTCTAAATAAGATTAAATTCGAACCGAAAAATTCGACAAACTATATTTTCCGTACATTTAATTGTGTATATCTTGGGCGTCAATAGAGTGAAATAAAACGTGACCACCATTTTTTAAACGGAAAAAAGTGCTGATCAGATTTTATGTTTGCTCTATTGACACTCAAGGGGTACACAATTAATGATGTTGAAGTTTGCATTGCTGGAATGCAATGAAATAAAAAATATAAAATTTCCAACACCTCACCCCCTGTTAAGGGTGGTTATCCCCTGAAAAAGCACTTTTTGCGCGCTATGTAAAAACACGTGAATTTAGTTTTGTAATAATGTGTAACATATATTTTTTTCAGATTTTTCATTCTAATTTGATGAATTTTTGTATAATTTTTATCACAATTTCGGTTCGTTTACCCCCATGAAGTTGTTGAATCGAATCGCGGAAGTTACGCTATTCATGTTCTGATATGGCAAAAATTATTCAGTGCGGTTTGTCCGAAATGATTGCATTTTCATATGTGAAACTGACAAATCGCCACTTTTCGACCCTGACTGTTTTGGGAAACTGCTTCACCCCCAAACAGGTGTCTGTTATTTTTTCATGTAGTATAACATATTGCAATATTGTTAAAATCGGCGAGGGACATCTGGGATCCCTTCCTTGTCAGTAGCATTTAGCGGTTTGATGAAATCCTTTGCGGGGTTCGTGTCTGCTTGCGTCAAAAGTTCTAGTATCAAGTCGACCACAATGGATTCTATTAAGGTAGACAAATATATGATTTTTGTCAGGGTAGTCCTTGCTCATCAGCCTTGTATCAACTTTGAGGGTTCAAATTTTTTAATATCACAGTTGAAACTCTTTTAATGCGAATGTAAACTTTCAAGCTGGGTTGTCGACTAAATCGCCGAGAAAAGAAATATTAAAAAAGAAGTTTTATGCGCGTTCTCTTATGGTAAACTAACCGAATTCGCACTTCGGAGCAAAAATTAACGTGTATAAACTGAATTTTTATACTATATGAAATGTGTTATGGATTCCTTAGAGCGTCACGATTCTGTATAAAATATGAAAAAGGGACATTATTCAACTATTTTCGTATGAATATAACGTTAAGCACATCATCGTCATCCGGAAGTTATGGATAACCGGATGTGTCCTGAGTCAGTTTGTTTAATTAGTTTTCATTTTTTCTTTTGTGTAACAAATTTTCATTTTAAACGACCGAATTTCATCTTGACAATCACCGTGGCGATTGCAAACTGGCGACATATCTGTTAAAAGTTACAAAGCGCCGACCATGCGCGATTGTTTACTATACTTCTAGAAAAGCAGCGTTACCAAATATCAAAGGTCCTTCCGATACAATACTACTACGCGTTCAAGCTAAACCTAAATTAGATACTTCAATAGATGTAATTTATGTTTTTTAGGTTTGAAAATATCTAGAATTATGTTTTTATTCTCACTGTGATTAATTGAATATATAGACATATGAAGATGTTCGATTTACCGAATTTTCGTATTAGTCCGCCAATTGACTAGTATGGGTCGCAAGGATCAGCTTAAAGCGACTTCAACGATTGTTGGTATTCACCTCTTGGGACCCTTATTACAATACAGGGTGTCCCATTTGAAACAATCCACCTAAATATCTCCTGTGGGGGCCAAGTGACAGGAAATTTTTAGAGACCTAAGTTGTAGGGTTTCGAGGGGGACATTTGATGCATGCATTTTTTTTAGCTTTCAAGGTCATGCTTGCAAGCTGCAAGCACAAGGAGCTTTTTTTCAAATGGCAATCGCATTTTTCACCCCAATGAAACTTGTCCGCCTTGATGAGTTGTTTTTAAATACCTCATCATTCATGTCAATTCCTTCGATTTTACTCGAAAAATGCGACGAAAATGCGTTCTGGTATCAAACTGAAGATTCAGACTTTCTTAGCATGACCCAGGATCCACCACGTGGAGGTAAAGTCTGCTCGCATCCCTTGCGCAAAAAAAGGAGAAAAAATAGCGCAACTCAATTCGGCGGCGAAAATTTACAACAACCCTTCGAAGAACTTGGGGCGTAATGCTTGCAATAGCCTCCCTGATACGTCTCTGTAAATCTACCGGAGTGGTCGGCCGATTCACGTAAACAACGTCTTTCACGAAGCCCCACAGGTAGAAATCGAGAGGCGTGAGATCCGGTGATCGTGGAGGCCACAAAATGTAACCACTCCGACCAATCCAACGATTCGGGAACGCATTATTCAGATGATTCCTCACAGCTCGAGCGAAATGAGGTGGAGCGCCATCCTGTTGAAACAACATTCTCTGTCTCGTCTGCAAGTTCACGTTTTCCATCAGTGCTGGTAACTGATTACGCAAGAATTCCAGGTAATTTTGACCGGTGACATTACCATAAAAAAAGTATGGACCTATCACTTGCTCATTGACGATACCGCACCACACTTTTATTTTCCACCGATGCTGATGATCAATGTGTTGACTCCAGCGAGGATTTTCCATTGACCAATAATGACAATTGTGTCGATTCAATGAACCGGTACTCTGGAACGTTGCCTCGTCACTGAAGAGAACGTACTGGAAAAAAATCGGATCTTCATTCAGTCTTTGCAAGGCCCAATTACAAAAGTCGACACGATTCCATCGGTGTTGCGCGGACAATGCTTGAGTCAACGTTATGTGATACGGTTGGTAGCGGCCAGATCGGAGGATTCTTTGGACGGTGTTTCGTGGTACACCTAAATCTCGTTCGATTTCTCTCAAACTGATGTGCGGATTCATGTGAATCATAGCGAGAATGGCAAGAGCTCCAGGATCATTACGATTGATGCCTCGTTGTCGTTGTAATTGCTGTCGTCGATAAATTCGTCCTCTCCTACAATTTCGTTCAATGTTGCGAATTACTGCATGTGTGGGATGACGTCGGCGATTAGGGTACCGTTCTCGATATGTCCGGGCAGCGACTCGATAGAATCCTTGGCACTCTCCTAATACGAGTAAAATATCCACAATTTCACTCGCTGAGTACATCGTAATGTGTTCAATGAAATTACAGGCGATACTATCTCGATTCTGGTTGAATTGAAACTGTTTCGAATAACAGAATCCTCGAGGTAATGGGGAATTCTTTGTTATTGTTTACATTCCATAAGTGCGGTTGGTGAATGGATTAGCGGAACAATCATCCACGTCAACACGCACGAAGGGTATGTGAATTTTCAGTTTGATACCAGAACGCATTTTCGTCGCATTTTTCGAGTAAAATCGAAGGAATTGATATGAATGATGAGGTATTTGAAAATAACTCATCAAGGCGGACAAGTTTCATTGTGGTGAAAAATGCGATTGTCATTTGAAAAAAAGCTCCTTGTGCTTGCAGCTTGCAAGCATGGCCTTGAAAGCTCAAAAAAATGCATGCATCAAATGTCCCCCTCGAAACCCTACAATTTAGGTCTCTAAAAAATTCCTGTCACTTGGCCCCCTCAGGAGATACTTAGGTGGATTGTTTCAAATGGGACACCCTGTATATCAAAGCTTGCAACGATGTATTTACTATTCGTCAACTAGATTCGTAACCAAATAGTAATGGATCTTTGGCGTTTTCTATAACTGCTTGAACATGAATTCTATAATTTAAGTCGAAAATGTTACATCAATCCGGCTTCGCATCTTTCTTCGATAACTATATCTATTACGGGCATATTTTTGGTTTTGCGTTAACCTCTTAGTATCAAGTCCGTCAGAAGGCATTAATATTGAAACAGCTTCGCCCATTGTTGGCATTCCGCTTTCGGATACCTAATAGCGACTCCTCGACGCCGTGTACTAAAAGAAAATTAAATTTAATGAAAACAACTTTCTCTTTAAACGAGCGCTGCCGCTACTCTTACTTACCCCGAACGCGGCCCTTGCGCGACCGCTTTCAAATTGCTACTCGAATTTCTTAATGAAAGATCATTATCGACGAAAAATGTGTCAGTTTCATAATTTTTTATTTTTTTGTTTATTTTTCAAATATGATTTGTTGCTTTATTGTACTTGCGTCGATTTTGTGTCTCAATCTCGATAAATTTGCATTACGCGATCTTCGAATTTACCTATAACGTGTATATTCTTAACCGTTGTGGAAGATAATCATTGGTTTATGCATCATACGTAAATATATTTTTTTTATCTTTTGTTTTTTTTTCTGTTAGAATTATTTAATAATAGGATTGAGGAAAGTTCCTCTTGAGGTGTACACAGTAAAGTCCGTGCATGGTCCAGCGGCAAAGCCTCGTTGATTGGGAAGACGAGGTACCCGATGAAAAGAAATATTATAGATTTAATGAAAGGACATTTTTTGGCGGGGATATTTTTCATGCGAATGTTCTGTCGTGGGATATTATTTTGTCGAAATATTTTCACGTTGGGACGTTCTGTCTCAACTGATTTTAGTTTTTCGACGATAGCTCGTTTTCGGTTAAATACGTATACATTTAATCACGATGAATTGTCGTTTGATCTTTCAGAGATTGGAACAACGAGTTCGTATGGAAGCCGAGCTGCGTCAAAGAATAGAACAGTTAGAAAAAAGACAGACACAGGATGACGCTGTTTTAAACGTCGTAAATCGCTACTGGAATCAACTGAACGAGGATATCAGAGTTTTGCTTCAGAGATTCGACGCGGAGACTGCTGATGAATCTGAGAACAAAAGTATGCTTGTTAAGAAAAAACGGTTCACCGATAACTCTATCCTGAATACTTGATGGGTTATCTAATTTTTCCTTTTTTTTAGATGAGTCTGAAGCCACGACTTCTTTTCTCATGCAACTTTCATCCTGGGACAAAGAGGAACTGGACGATAAATTGGCAAATCGTGTTCAAGTATCTAAAAGAGCCGTTTCCAAAGTCGTTCAGGCTTTCGATCGACTTTCGCAGAGAAATGAAAAAATAACGCTCGCTCTCAAAGGCGAATTCGACGGTGGTAAGTGGAATCATAATTTTCGATACATCGACCATTTTAGCTGCGTCCGACTACGATATCCATTTTTTTTTTAAACAAAGTCAATAAATACAATTCGGTTGAAAATAGTGAATTTAAACGGAAGTTAAACGAATACTTGCTATCTTGAAACAATAAAAGCTAATAATGAAAATTAGGCCAGTTCAAAGGTGCTAGCATCGTAAGCAACTGAAAACAAAGCAAATTAATTATACGACAATTATTTGTAAAATCCATTGTAAAATATATATCTCGGTACACTGGAGCATCTAGAATAAATATTATTATTATTGGAATTGTCAAACAGAGGAAGCACCGAAGATAGATGAAGTAGTGCGAAAGGCAAACAGCGAGATTCAATCGGAGAATCGAAATTTACAAGCTATAAACATCCAACTCCACGAAAAATATCACACAATGTCGTTAAAAATGTCAGAGCTTCAAGATACGATAACAGGAAAAGACACTCTAGCAGCGGAGTTGCGAAATCAAGTTGACGATCTTCAGTACGAATTGAACAAAGTTCGAGCGCGTAACGATAAATTAGAACATCATTTGGGCGAGGCGATAGAAAAATTAAAAGCATTCCAGCAAATTCACGGTACCGATGAGAAAGGCAGCAACAAACCAAGCACTCTCGTAGCTTCGAGTGTCTCACAGACAAGACTCGAAGATATGCAACGAGAATTGGAAGAAACTCGAGAACTGGCGAACAACAGACTTCAAGAATTAGATAAACTGCATCAACAACATCGAGACGCTCTTAAAGAAGTCGAGAGGCTAAAAATGGACATTCGACAGCTTCCGGAATCCGTGATTGTCGAAACAACTGAATATAAATGTCTTCAATCGCAATTTTCCGTCCTTTACAACGAATCAATGCAGCTTAAAACTCAACTTGATGATGCACGACAACAATTACAATCAAGCAAAAATACCCATCTTCGACAGATCGAAATGATGGAGAGCGAGGAATTAATGGCACAGAAAAAATTACGTGGCGAGTGTATTCAGCTTGAAGATGTTCTCGCACAATTGCGAAAAGAGTATGAAATGCTGCGTATTGAATTTGAACAGAACCTCGCGGCTAACGAACAAACAGGACCTATTAATCGTGAAATGAGACATCTGATAACTTCATTACAAAATCATAATCAGCAACTTAAGGGTGAGGTTCATCGATATAAACGAAAGTATAAAGAAGCGTCGGCTGAGATACCAAAGTTGAAAAAAGAGGTTGAGGAATTGACGGCGAAGTTGGGACAACAAACTTCGCAGGAAAGTAAAGAGGGAAGTAATTCGGATGGTAGCGGAAAGGAAGAAGATGCGTCGAATTCACTGCCGGGTTCGACGCAAATTAAGGAGGAAAGCGGAATGGCGATTAAAAGAGAAATTGGAGCGGATGAGGAAGTAGAAACTATTGAGGTTGGCGAAGGAGAAGGGAGTAAAGGAACTCCGGATTCGCTTACACTCACGTCGCCGACGCTTAAGAAAGAAAAGGATATTAAAAGGGAGAAGGATGTGAAGAAGGAGGCGGTGAAAACCGAACATAGAGATCCGGCTCATAGGGCTAAGGAAACTAAAGTTGCTGAATCGGAACTCGTGCGAGATCTCAAGGCACAATTAAAGTAAGTTTTTCCTTTTTTTTCTTCTAAAAACTCTATTTTAAGATATTATTCATTTAGAATTGTTGAAATCAGGGACGTGCAATATTCGAAAAAAATTATCAAATATTTTTGGGTTCGGATAAATCAAAATATTTTTTAAGACAAAGTCTTTACAAATTTCTTTTCTACAATCACGAAGAAAAATATAATCCTATCGCTTTCGAAATTTGTTCACGGTAATTTTAAGGGAATCATTTTTTTTCAACCCTGAAAAATACTAAATAATTTGCTTCTACTATTATAATTTGCAGGGTTACTTCACTTCGAGAAGTAACCCTGGAATTTTTCAGACTTTTTTTTTTTTTTTTTGAAAGCCTAGAAAACATTGAAAACCCGAGTGTTTCCCAAAAGACCCAGTACCACACAATTTGTGTTAGCAATTAAAAAAACAAACCCGTTTTTGTTTTTTACTGAAATCTGAGAAGCCCCTCGAAAAATAATTGATGTATAACTTTCTTAATAACTAATTGATTTCTAACTTTTTTTTATTATTGTACTTTTTTCTGATAAAAGTCGACTGTTTGGCAGTAACCCAATTCTACGTTGGTCAGCTCTACACAGTGTGTCATGTACAACTTTTGTCGCGCTAACTTTTTACGTGTAGTAAAATTCGGTGTACGAGTGATCGTGTAGAACTGGCCAATGTAGAATCGAGGTACTGCCGACTGTTTTACGCCAGTAAAGCGTTAAACGAGATGAAAGAGATGAAACTTCCGTTGACCATGCAGAAAGGATTAGGAATGAAGCAACGAGATTCTGAGAACTGAAACATATTAAATAATCTAAAACTTTGTAAAGGAAGTTCTGAGAAATTAAAGTTTTATTTCTGAAAACGATTTTTGTTAGCGATTGGAAAAACATCCTGTTAATTTCATTTCTTGTTTTACTGAAATCGGAGAAGCCGATCTCTTCCCAAACAGTAGTTTACATATATTTAAATCTCGTACTATTTTTCTGATAAAAAAACGACTCTTTTGTGCCTCAGAAAAGCGGTGAACGAGATGAAAGAGATGAAACTTCTGTTGGACATGTACAAAGGTGTAGGAAAGGAGCAGCGCGACAAAGTGCAGCTGATGGCAGCAGAGCGAAAAACCCGTGCCGAAGTGGAGGAACTTCGTCAGCAAATAAAGAAGATTCAGGTGAGTCAATAGTGAATAATAATAAAAACGGTGCCGGCGATACTTCCAAGTGAGAGCGAATAACAAATAATAACAATCGTGAAAAGATGTTCGACTTCCAGGAGAGCAAGCGCGAGGAGCGAAAGAAGCTCGCGGACGAGGACGCGCAGATTAAAATAAAGAAGCTCGAGGAACAGGCTTACACGCTTCAGAGACAAGTCGCATCGCAGAAACAGGTACCATCGAATGTTATCTCTTACTTTGAGCCGTGTCGCTCCTTCGCCCGCAAAAAAAATTTTTTTTTTAAATACGGCAAGGAGCGATTCGTCTTATGACGGAGAGCCTTCTGCATGCATTGCCACTAATCCGCACCGTCTCGCCTAACTAATTTAGCCGTTACTATTGTTCCGTGTGTGTTTTTATAAACTAACGTTGCTACCGTCGAATCGTCTTGATGATGTCGTTGCATATTCCGTGCCTCGCGAAGGAGGTACGTGGCAACAGCGGATTCGACAGAAAGGTATCGTGAACATTGTTAAGAAAAAAAAAATGATCCTTTTGATCGAATAAACTTAATGCCCACCCCTTTTGCGAATGTCTACTATCGGCGCCTTAAAAAAATCTTTAACTCTGAGCAGAACGTGGAATCTAACTATCTTGAAATACTTAGTTTTTTTTATCTTTGCCACATTATTTATTAATTGTTAATGAGGGACTCCAACTATTTTAGACAAAAAAGGATTTTATTATTGTTTTTATCGGTACCAAAAATCGTCAAAAATCCCAGACTCCATATATAAATAAAATGTAGGAGTTATACTTTTTTTAAATTAATTTCGTATTTTCTTGTCATAATTTATTTAAAATTCAGCGGTGAAAATGCGGATGTAATTTCTTTTTGTTAATCGGTAAAAAAGACATTTTATAAGAAATTAAAAAAAATTCATGTATCACGATATATCTCGAATCCATTGTTGCCGTTTTATTCGTGGTATGATTGGCCGTTGTTATCGTCAGACATATTGGAACTGGTACCAAGTTCATATATTGAATACATTTTGTTTTTTCCTCCCTTAAAGAGTTAATGTGTCACGAGAAATCTGAAATCCATTGTTGTCGTTTTATTCGTCCTATAATTAGTCGTCATTGTCGTCGGACATACAGGAACCGGTACAAAGTTCATGTATTGAAAACTTTTTGTTTATGTCAAATGTCAAACCTGACTTAAGCGGGCGGGAGGCGCCGGGAGAGTTAGCTATCGGAAATAATGATTTTAAAGTTCTAATAATATTCACCTATATGCCTTTTTTTTTACTGTTAACAACATATTTTCAACCTAAAAAAGAATCATAATTTTTGAGCATCGTCGATTTTTTAAAATAGACAAAAAAAATTATATAAAAGAATCTGCCGCAATTGATTGTTGAGAATAGTATACAGAGCAAGAAAAAAAATGCACAGGATAGAACATTATAGAACCTAATTCCCATTATATTAACTGCACTTTATGAAATAAATGGTTGTTCTTGAAAATTAAAATAATACATCGCCCTCGATTCGAAAAAATGTATCTCCTACAATTTTTAATATTCTCACCTGTCCATTTTTTTCGCACTTTGTATACTATTCTCAATAATCAATCGTGGCACGTTTCTCATATAATGTTTTTTGCCTATTCTAAAAAATGGACAACGCTAAAAAAATCATTGTTTTTTTTCGGTCGATAATATGTTGTTAACAGTAACAAAAGGTATGTAGGTGAATTTTTTCAGATTTTTAAATTCATTATTTCCAATAGCCCCACCGCCCCCAAAGAGAGTCGAACGGCGCTCGGGACCACATAACCCTGGCCCTTCCTTAAAAAGTTCATGTGGTACGATATATCTTGAATCCATTGGTTGCCGTTTTATACGTCCTGTGATTGTTCGTCATTGTCACCAGATACACTTGGACCGGGATCAAGTTCATATATTGAAATCTGACTGAAGGAGAACCGGGCGCTCGAGCGTCCGGATCGTCCTAACCCTAGACATGTAAAAAAATCAACAGTTTCGTGTATTAATCATTGTAGGAAAAGTTCATTCTTCATGCATAGAAACAAAAAAAAATAATATTAAAAAAAGAAACTCCTACAATTTTGTAATATTTCAATTTGTATTTTTTCTCATACTACTGATACATAATCAATAGCATGACACATTTTTTATAGAATTGTTTTTACGAATAAATAATTAATTCAACGCTCTTTTACCATTGAATTATAAAAGTACATTATATGGCAAAGAAGTATTCTGAATAAATAAAGAAAAAAGTACACATTTCATAGAAACTAAATGTTTCGCATAAATTTCAAAGTTTTGGGTTTAATATCTCTGGTGGAAAAAAAGCAAGAAAACTGAGATATTTCAAGGCTGAAATGATAGGTAAAGATTTTTTGTGCCGATAGTAATATTTCGCATTATCAAAAAAGAAAAAAAAAAAGAAAAAAAAAAAGAAAGAAAAATATATAAACGAGATGCGTTTTGGCAGATGTATGGCCGTGCGCGGGCGCGTAGTATTTGGTCATTGATGTGTGAACGAACGGTGGTGTAACCCTGAACAGAATTGTGTCTGGCTGCAGGAGGAGGAGGCTCTTCTGAACGAGATGGAAGTGACCGGTCAGGCTTTCGAGGATATGCAGGAACAAAATTCCCGTTTGATACAGCAATTGCGAGAAAAAGACGACGCGAATTTCAAGCTCATGACCGAGAGAATAAAGAGCAATCAGTTGCACAAACTCGCGAGGGAAGAGAAGGACGTACTGAAGGAACAGGTATCGACACTCACTACTCAGGTCGAAGCGGCTAATGTCGTTGTTCGTAAGCTCGAGGAGAAGGAACGTTTGCTACAAAATTCACTGGCTACGGTGGAAAAGGAACTCGCGCTGCGGCAACAGGCAATGGAAATGCACAAGAGAAAGGCTATCGAGAGCGCGCAGTCTGCGGCTGATCTCAAACTCCATCTAGGTAAATATATTAATTTTTCATGTAATAAATTTTCGTTTCGACTTGAGTAGATAATTAAAGTAATCCTTGTGAGCCATACTAGTCAATTGCCGCACTATCACGAAAATTCGGTAAATCGAACATTTTCATATATCTATATATTCAATTAATCACACTGAGAATAAAAACGTAATTACAGATACTTTGTAAAACTAGAAAACATAAATTATATCTATTCAAGTATCTAATTTGGATCTAGCTTGAACGCGTAGTAGTATTGTATCGGGAGGGCCTTTGACATTTGGTAACACTGCTTTTCTAGAAGTATTAAACAATCGAGCATGGCCGGCGCTTTGTAACGTTTGACAGATATATCGCCGGCTTGCAATCGTTACCCGGTCAGGGGCGAGATTATGAGTTGACGGTAGGACATATATAGATATACACAGCAATGCTAAAATAACATACCGTGTCGACAGTTATGCTGTTTTAGCATTGCTGTGTATGTATATATATATATGTCCTACCGTTAACTCATAATATCGCCCCAGGGGTGGGATCCTGATGTTGACGAACGCAACGGACGCTACGAACGCTACGAACTTCGGTTACTGCGCTGACCAATCACGGATTAGACATTCCGTTAGATCGAGACAATTTAAACTCCTTTTTTAATATTTATTTTCTCATCGATTTATTCGATATACGCAGCTTGAAACTTTACATTCGCACTTACAAGGGGTTCAACTATGATATCAAAAAATTTGAACCCTCAAAGTTCACAAACGGTGATTCACAAGGGCCTTAACAAAAATCGTACATCAGTAGACCAATCTGGTTTATGATTGGATATGGATATGGATGCTTGTTTATTAGCATTTTAATAAATTCTGCAAACAGTTTTGAATTTTGCGGAATTTTGAATTTTCAATCTTGTCATTGCTGTAACTTGGAAAAAAATATTCAAGAAACTGAAATAAAACTTTGTTCATCTAATTAATAAAGATGCGTGATGCTTGATGTAGAATTTGTCGAAAGTTTATGGACCCGTTTAAATGTGATAAAACATTCAATGTTTTTGTTCAGTATTGTACAGCTTGCAAAATGAATGTAACTTGAGTAGTAATACAGTCAGTTCTAGTTATTGGTTACAGCTTTCGATAACATATGTTGAAGCAATGGGATTTTACAGCACTTTGAATTTATTAGTGTTTTCACCTCAAATTTCAACAAAGGTCCCCTTTTTATTGGTAAAAAAAATATCGAATAAGAAATCCGGCGTGATTTATTAATCGTAATCGTGTTTTGATCATGTACAAGAATTTCCAGATCCAAATATAGAAAATTGTGAAAGATCATTGAAATTTTGTAAAATGTGGAATTTTTAAATTCAGGATTGCACAATGAACGGCCTGTAACTTGTGAATAATACTTGTGAATAACGTGAATAACTCATCTCAACGTTTATCACAACAATTATACAGTCAGTTCTGGTTATTAGTTATAATTTTCGTCAAAATATGTTGAAGCAGTGAGATTGCATAGTAGATTCTTGCTTCTAATTATGTTTCACTTTTCACAAAGCCATCTGAATGAAAAAAGATGTTGATCAAATTTATCATTCTCATAGAGAAAGATTTTTGAAAGGTGAGAAGTCGCGAGGAACCGATTGACTTCTAACTTGCATTATTGTTGTATAAAAATAGTTTTTATCCACGGCGTTATACAAGTTTAACAATTTACAATTCTTCTAAACCTGGTTTGAATATTTATTTTTTCTGGTATGTACTATCAAGAGTCGCGGTAGCTACTCGACGGCAATTATTAAAAGTGAAATTTAAAATGAGTGTGACGCTAGCGCTACTGTATTTTACTCGACGTTCTCCCTTTTTCGTCTGCCAGGTAATGCTAACTCGAATTATTTAAGGCAACACATCGCGAACGCCAAATCTATCGGTTCCAATAGTTTTTATTTCTTTTTCTTTTTCAAATGGGACCAGTTGCAATCAAATCGGTTAACGCAATGCCAATATCTGGCAAGTTTTAATTTTGGCTCTGTTTATTGTATGTATTATCATATTATATTTAGCAATTATAATTATTATATTTATAAAACTGTTTGTTATAATTGCATAGATAGCCAAAAATGTTATCTTTTTGCTTATAAATTGTTGGTGTCAATTTTATGATAATAATAATTGAGGGGTAGAAAAAAGACAAATTTCTAATTCTGCGCGAGCTTTTTTAATTACTTTTTTGACATTACAATTGATTGTGACGGAAAAAAATATTATGCTTGTTCTTATCAATTTTTACGATTGTAATGATTATAAAAGAGGGTAAAAAGAACGAAATGTTGACCTTCTTTCTTGCTAATTTTGCACGTTTTTATTTGCGTAGAAAAATATCACTCGCAAATGAAGGAGGCGCAGCAGGTTGTGGCAGAAAAAACGAGTTCACTAGAAGCAGAAGCATACAAAACAAAAAGACTCCAGGAGGAGATAGCGCAGTTACGTCGTAAGGTCGAGAGGATGAAGAAGATTGAATTAGCGGAAACGCTAGACGAGGTGATGGCGGAAGAGTTACGAGAGTACAAGGAAACACTAACGTGTCCATCGTGCAAGGTGAAACGAAAGGACGCCGTTTTGACAAAGTGCTTTCACGTATTCTGTTGGGATT
This sequence comes from Perithous albicinctus, assembly GCA_964016905.1. Classification (NCBI taxonomy): domain Eukaryota; kingdom Metazoa; phylum Arthropoda; class Insecta; order Hymenoptera; family Ichneumonidae; genus Perithous; species Perithous albicinctus. The sequence continues at coordinate 1,406,951 of OZ024696.1, read as the reverse complement.
GTCTACGAACGCGTTACGAGACTCGACAGCGAAAATGTCCAAAGTGCAATTGTGCTTTCGGTGCGAACGATTACCACCGTCTCTATCTCTCGACGTGAAGAACGCGCGATTTTTCCTCAAAAGGTATTTCGACGTGGTTTTTTTGCCTCGTTATTTATTGCACGATTGCGGCATTTCATTCTCGAAACTATTTTTTGTTGATGCTCGAGTTTACAATGGCTCGAACGGACAAAGACGTTGTTTCATGTTTTTTTTTGTACATTAGTCGATCGAATTGTAAGCTAAATATATTGTTGTCGTGGATTACGCAAATTCGGTGTCGACGTGAAAAAATCGTTTTTAATCGCTGTTTTGGTACAAATAGCTACATGTTGAAATGACATTTCGACTTGCTCGTGAACGCGTGAAATCGTTTTATATTCATCGAGCCTTGTACATTGTCTCGAGGAAAAGGAAGTGAGAGCCCAAACTGGTGAGCGGATTACTTGCGAAAAAATGTACCGAGTTGGAATATTTTCGATCACTCGCGTACTCGCTAAAACTTTTACTTTACGATACTTGGAATTCTTCACACTCGTGAAAACGATCCTAAATATTTGTTTTCGCTTTCTACTAAGCCTTGCGAATTAATTGACCGCACTGGTAGGTGATTTGTATCACGGCGTGCTTTCAGAATCCGAAGAAAGATTCGTTGCGATGGATTTACTAAATATTAACTGATGGCAATTATCGGAGAGGTAGATTTTCGTTCAGTTCTGTCCAAGAATAATCCATAATATCTTACTAATTTTAAGGCGTTATAGATTATTCTGTTTCTCAAAAGATGCTTCAGGAATTCACCGACTAGATCTTATTTTATTTGTTCATTTAGCCATTTATGAAGGATTCTTTATGGCCTGTAATTTTTTTAATAATTTACACTCATATATCAGGATTGTCGATTTGTAGATCGTCTTTCGAGAAACAGAATGAGTTGCGCCGTATTAAAATTGCTACAGAATTATGGATTAGTTTTTGACCACTGTCTTGTATACAGGTCTCGGCATTTTCCTACCCCTCTAGGACTCTAAAGTGGCCAGATTTGTCAGCAAGCGCTGTCGAAGAAGCCTGCTGACATAGCGCATGCACAACCTGTAAATTCACCGCAACCACTCTTACTCCTGCCCTGATTATAAAACAAAATTATTGACTGCAAAAAACCGATGCGAAGTCAATTTGATAAAACTTTGAGAAATGAAAAAAGCAAAGAATTGATGATTAAAGAAAACTGAACTTAAATGGACAGAGTCACCTATAAATCATCAAAACTGAATTATGCTTTTTACTAAATTTTTTTGTAACTCCTGTGAAAGGTTTTTAAATGCAAGTTCCTATCATTGTGATTGAAGTTAACACGATAAACATGAGATACTTTTCTTTGGTTTTATTTGATTTAGCGGTTAGCTCAACATGTACTTTCTCGTCATTGCTTTTCATGTTGAATTATAATGTATAAAAGACCGTGATTACGACCACCGAAGGTACATTTACAGGGTATGTTGAAAGAGATAACTACGCACGCGTAGTACGAAATTCGAGTCTCTTCTCGCAACGCTCGTTGCGGCAAAATTTTGTACCAACTGGCCACCTTATCGTTATGCGTTTTTTCACCCTGGGTGTCCAGAGCTGTATACAAGACCGTGTTTTCGACAACATACAACGGAAATTTTACTTTTGAAATTTAACGTTAATCAGTTAATACTTTTTCCAAATCCACAATGTCCCTCTCGATAAAATACACACGGTCTAATACAAATCATCTCCGTGTAATACTGTTATTTAATGTTATTATACATCAGTACAGAAACCGTTATTGAAATTTAGCACTGATTTGGCAAGTGTAGAGCGAAGATTTCAGGCAAAAAAGCTAGTTTCCTTTTTTTTTATTGGTAAAAACAAGTATAAGAAAATTTCATGAAATTTATTGATCGTAGCGATCTTCCGATCGTGTATAAAAATCTTCAGATCGAAATATAAAAAATTGTGGAAGGAGTTCAGGTTTTTTTTTCAATAACACTTTTTTTTTTGCTTTTTCTATTTTCCAAAAATGGAACGCAATTTTTTATATTCAAAGCTGAGGATTGTTTCACATTATCAGTTAACCAAGACTATTTTCTTGTATTCCTATTTTCGTGCTATTGATCCATCTCATAGAAGCGTCACAGGCTCTACAACAGCAATTTTTCTCAAGAGATTTTTATTAATTATCTCGAAGCCAAAAGGTTCAATCTATGTAAACTAAAATAATAATAATTATTATTGCTCAGTTAAAAGTTTCCATTATTTTTTTACAGAAACATTTCTCGAATAACTCTGTTATTATTGTTGTTTACAGAAAATGAAGCTTGTAAAAATTGTTTCTATATAATTATTGATATTATTATGAAATGACAAATCACCGATGAGAATAATAGCATGGGATTTTTTTTACTTATAAAAAAACATTATTTTGACTGAAATCTTGTACCGTTGCATACATTAATTTTTTTAAAAATTTGAATATTATCATTGGGACGTACATTAGTGTTTGAATTAAAAATCAGTCACTGGAATGCGATTGATCGATAGGCGAACTGCAGGGTCGGGTGATCCGCTCGCCCGTGGCGTACGTTACGTATTTATGTAGAATGATAGAATGAATGTGAGACAGATTGAAAAAAAAAAACCGAGATGTAAAAAAACATGACGGAGAGAAAGTTGTAAAATAAAATACCTAGCCGCAGGAAACTGTTTTGCTGTTTCCATAGAAAGATACGTTGATCTATCTCCGTAATCAATGCCGTTCAGTCCAAGTCGACGAAATCGCTAGAATTGGACGGAATCATTGACTTTTTTTTTTAACGTAAAAATGAGTGTTGTGTATAATTTTGTTCGTTGTTGCAAGAGTGGAAGAAAATAAAATGTGTGAAGCTGCGAACGAGGTATGAATGACGAAAAAAATATAAATGGTCTTTTACAAAACAGAATATTTGATTGATAAATATTTGCATTTATTTAGTTTCTTTGCAATGTACAGATTTTGTTTGTACATTCCTTTACTCCATGATCACGTCGTCCGGCTCGTTCTTCGATGTTTCTGTTAAGAGGCACGGCTCGTAAGTCCACTTGGGAAATACTCTCTTGTATAGATTCAAGAGAATCGTATCCTGAGACTTTAGCTGTCCGTCAAACACGCACTTCATGTGCCCGTGCGTACCTGGAATAACATTTAATCATGACAATCTTTGAGAATTCAACAAAGTCGAAGGCATTCGTGAAATAAGAGCCAATTGTTCTGTTGTGGGAAGAGTAGAAAAGGAATTTTTTAATCTGAAAACATCTTTAGCTGGGCATTTCTGGAAAAATGTCCCCAAAAAGAGTTACGACCCTTCTGGAAAAAAGGGAATTTCACCAAAAGGTTCTCAAAAAGTGTTACGGCACTTCTGTAAAAAAAATTGATTTTGTGCAAAATGTCTTTAAAAAGCGTTACGGCCCTTCTAGAAAAAAAAAAGTGAATTTGTGCAAAACGTCTATAAAAAGCATTACGACCCTTTTTTCCGATACGGAACAGCTAAAGACGTTTTCACATAATATTTTCGTGAGTACACACGCAGATGTATACACTACTTGTTTCCGTATCTATTATTTAACTTTAACGATTGCTCACCGAGAGGTTCTTTTATATGACCCCTGCGTCCATATTTCGTGCGTAGCTGTACGGGCTTGAACCATAGAATGTCCTCGCGCTGGAAAAACATGAAGCGAATTACCGCAGAACGCTTGTGGACTTTGAAGGGATGTCCACTGAGCACAGCGCGTTTCACGATTATTCTGTCTGGGTTTACAGATAAGACGTTTCCGGTGGCCAACAATTCCTGGTAATTCAAGAATTCAATGTAAATTAATCATCGTAATTGATTTTCATTAAGAAAAATAAAAAAAAAATTTTAATAATTACATTCAGAAATTAGGATTGCAATTAAGATTACATCTTCGTTTTGCAAGAGATCTTTTTCTTCAGAAAAAATAAATCAATGCCATGTACTTTTTCTAAACGTGATTTTACGTCGGAATGTATGCGATAAAAAAAAAGATTGAAGGAATTCGCAGAATCCTCCCTAGAAAAAAGGTGAAAAAAATCAGAAGAAATAGTTTTTAATTACCAGTGATCCGTCTTTGTGTTCCCGATAGCAAAGTACTGGGCAAGGTGGAAAGGTGATTGGCGCGTAAAGACTGGCAACAACGGTGCTATCTGGTTGAAAGTATCTCTCGTATTTGTGTTTGCTTCCGTTGGTATGCTGACTGAATATCGGACAGGCGGTGAATCGTCGAAATCCGCATTGAAAGATTAGTCTCTCCTTGGATTTTATAGGCTCGCCGTTGTTCGTTGTCCGTTTCAACGTCAAGTTAACGAGAGACATTTTGTGCTCGTTCGGCAGTAGCCCGAATACTATGAGAGGACGATTGTCCACGGTACGATAAGCATCGAAGAGCTCTTTGCTTACATTCTTTACGTGAAGAGTGACAAACCAGCCGGGCTGCTCAAACAAAAATCACATTTAAATTTACAATAATGTCGAACATTTATGAATATTTTTTAGGTCATATTCGAATAAAAAGATCTTTTTTAATTACTTCGATTTGAATAACAATAAGTCATTTTCGAGATCTAAAAAATCGATTTTTTTAACAAAGAAAAAAATCGCTTGCTATCAAGAATAATTCTCAGTTATTTCAAACCAATATTTTTTAAAATACAATCGCGTTCAAGTATTTTATTTTATTCTGGTCCGAAATAAAATAAAAGCTTTGACCTTTTTAGACCATTTTTGTAATGCAGTATTCGAATAAACGATGCTTTTAAATGGGTTCGATATGAATGACAATTTTTTTTTATTTTCGAGTACTAAAAATGAGTATTTTTTTTTAAATAAAGAAAAGTAATTTGAGGTAAGTAATGTTGGAAATGTTTATTAGTACCCATTATCAAGAATTATTTTCAGTTGTACCAAAGCAAAAATATTTTCAATACGATTTCATCGGAACATTTTGTTGAATTCTTCTGGTCTAGAATGGAAAAAGAACTCACCAAGACTCCCTGCAATTCGTCTATCTTGAATAAGCTTTCGCGGAATATTCGTCGGCGTGTGCGTTCGAAATTTTCGAACTGAAAGATTCTCGCGTAGTCCATTGGCAAATTTTCCTTTGTATCCCAGGGACTCGTTCTGAAGGACTCGAGACCTCTGTATTTTTGGAAACGAACTTTGGCCAACTGATCTTGAGGCGTGTCGACTTCGTCGGGGAATTGAGCGTCTAATTTAGCCTCTGTTAATTTTTCTTCCAATTAATAATGTACCAATATTAACGCTAATAAAAAGTACGTAAAATATTAATATGATCTTATTTTTCTATTTGTTTTTCTTTATCCTTTAAATAGATTGTACCATATTGTTAATAAAATTTACAAAAAATAATTAAAAACAAACAAGAAGGTTCTTCCTTAAAAATTGATTTTAAAAATACTAAAAATTTAATGGTTGAATAAACTAAAAAAAATAATCAACTATATCGACGATGGTGATGGTAAAAGATGGTCCGATCGGTGTATAATGCCTTAGGGGATCTTTAAACGTGGCTACGTAGATAAATAAGATTTTGTATTTTTGATAAAATAATACTACTTTTTTTTAAAAACATGGTAGGATACTAAAAACAAAACAAAAATCAATATCAAATTATGATACAAGCGAATTCTGTTTTTACGTACCTTTGATCTTTTCCATGGCCGTTCTCTCTTCATAGAGATCCATCTGCTGATCGTACTTTTGCTCATCCGGCGGAGCCTCCGAAACAGTTACTGACTCGTATTCTTCGCCAACTTGATCGTCTTCTTCATCGCTATCGATCTCGGATTGAGCATCCTCCACCGACATATCATTCTCGTCGTCTTCCGATTCATTCCCGGCATCGTCGTCTGCTTTTTCTGATGAATTTTGTAAATTTCATTTAGCAAAAGTTGTGTCATTGGCTATTTTAAAATTCCATTTGTAAATACGATAAACGTCTATTAATTGTTTAATTTTTAAGATACCTAGTTCACAATTTTAAGCTGAACATTTTGGAAGAAATTGATGAAGCGTGGAATTCTATTAAGAATTGAACCTACGTTTCGATTTAATTTTAAAACTTACTTCTGGGTAAAGTAATTCAAAGCGTGAATTCTTCAAAGGTATTTTTAACATTTTGGGTACAGGAAAATGTTCAGAAAAAGATTGCAAAGTAGAACTTTGCATATTACTTCCTCATTAATTTTCATTTTTCACAAAGCTACCTCTGTGAGGAAGTTTTCTTATTAATTTTCGCTTCCTTGTAGAGGAAGCTTTGTGAAATATGAAATTTAGTAAGGAACCCATGCGCAAAGTTCTACTTTGCAACTTTTTTTTCGATTAGCAGTTTTTTCAATTTGTTGCCTCTATATTTTTGATAGAGGTGCAACAACATAAAATGGAATCACGATTATTAAATATTAGTTTCTACTCTACTTGCGTGTCAAATTTTATATATATCCATCATATCGTTCTTAAGTCACGGACAATTCAATTTCCATACTTACGGTCATTGAATAATAAAAACTACTGAATATAAAAACTACTTTATGAATGTTGCCAAAATTTAGTATTAAACATTAACACACTGTATTTAAGTTTTATGCAAAATTTTAGTTCAGTTACTTAAACCGTTCTCGTGCAGCCACTTTCCAATCTTCGCCGAAAGTCCGCTTTTACGCATTAGTATCGCAAAGTACTATATTATTGATTAATGTACGGTTTGTCCAACCTTTTACATATCCTCTCTTATAAATTTACAAACATATAAACTTAATATTATTATATAATACAATCTTAGTCTACTATCACTATACATCTTAAAATTATTTCATGCCCCCCCCCCCCCCCTTTGTTTACGTAACTACAAGTGTATATCCTGTGTTTCTATAAAAACTAAGTTTTAGTTATTATCATAGGTACTCTTCTCTTTGTTACTACTACTCCCTTTCAACTTCTTGGCTTCCCTCCCCTCTTTCTTTTTCCGCTCTGGTTCTTTCTACGATGATTTTCTCAAAAGCTCTAGTATATTCGCACATTTGTACAAAAGGTTCACCTCTCAATAGTTCCGCTAGTTCCGAGGATAGATCCCGATTTCCCAGACCAACTATTCAGTATCGCTCCTCTATCTTTGTTAGCCAAATTTCTTTAATCTCCCTTCCCGCAGTTTCACACGTCCGTATATGCTCCAGACCTTCCTCTTCTTTTTGACACACTCTACATTTTCAATCTCTGTGCCCCCTTTTCCCTTTTATTCCTACATTACCACGTCTTATTCTTGCCCATTACTCCTTTATTACCCCACTTGAGCCCTCTTTGTCCCAATATTCTTCTCTTTTATACCCTCTTTTTATATCTTTATAATTAATACAGAACGGCGATTTATCTACTTCAATCCTTCAGCGTATCCTGCTCTATCTTTCCTTTATTTCCCTCTTTCAGAAGTTTCTCCATTCTCCCTGCACTTTACCCATTTCTTAATAAACCAGTAATAGCCCCGTCCCCCACCTCATTCATAGCTTCATTAAGTTCCACTCTCCACTGTGAAGGATCGCCGTTAATTATACTGCTAATTTCCTCTTTTAAACATATCTTAGGGCACCTTCCTGAGGAAGCAAAAGTATTAGTTTCGTTAAAATATTAAGTGAAATAGTTGTACGAACCAGCATCCTCGTCGGGAATCCAAGCTGCCTGATATTCCGATGTTCCTTTAGGCACGAGTTTAACGATTTTTCTTTTCTGTTGAGCTTCCGCCTGTGCGATTTCCTCATCCGTAGGCCAAGTTTGCTCAGCATCCATCGGATCCGGTACGTTTTCGCTTTGCAGAGATTCTTGTTTCCTCGGATCAGCGATTTCCAGTACTCTTGTCTCTGTCATAGTGATCTCCTCGTCGCTCTTCAAACGACCCTTTTCCAAAGGCCAAGGATCACCTGGTGCATCGATTTGCGACATTTGGAAGTCACCAAATCCAGGAATATGCACAAGACTGTTTGCTGATAGAGGAATACCTCGTAAATATCCAGTTACCTCCAAAGTTCCAAAGTTATCACTTCCCTGAACATGAATTTATGATAATAATTACCTCTCATTTTGTATTTATTTAAGGAAAACGGAGTTATGCTGCGTAATTTGAGTTAAAAAAAATGTTGTGTATTTTCTAACTCGGTATAATAAAATCGTATGTAAAATTCCATGCGCTCGATTATTCATAACAAACTTTTGATAATGTAAAAATATCCCCAGGTTCAAATATTTCAAAAGTGAATTTCGTTTTTGAAAAATAAAGAACATATAGAAAATTATCTTTCTCATTTATGAAAAAAAAACTGTAACTTCTTATGCAATTTGCGATATCTGTTCTTGGGATTTTTTTTATACGTGACTGAAACTCAGTTACAAACGATCTATCATATGCAATTTTTTATATAAGTTCTTTGACCGATGAAAGAAAATCGTATGAAGCTCCGCGTAAATAATAATTACAAATCTTAATTAGAAAAATAAGTTTTTGTTTAAAAACATTTGTACAAATGAAGAACTTACACGTACAAAAAGATGATTGTAAAAATAATTAAACTTCTTCTGCAATTATTAATATTCGTTGTTAAATGACCGTTACAAACAATCTATCAAATGAGGCCTGTTATATGTTTTTTTTTATTGAAGACATAAAACGGTATGTTGTTGGAAATCGGTCAAGTGTCACATATATAATTATAACCGAATTTAATTACCAAAAAAGGTTTTTGCTTTAAAATATATGTAGAAATGGATAACTTACAGACGTATATTTAATACGTTCCGCTAATAAATGAGGCCTTTTGTTTCTATATGCTACCGGTCTCTGTTTCTGAGATCCTGCACGTCGCAACACATTCAAAGCATCCGCGGGTTTATCGAGTGCCATGATTTTTTCTTCCGGAAGCCACTTCGAGATTATCTCTTGAGCGTGTTGCTTCGTTTCCTGGCGTTTCTGTTAATCAATAAACCGACAATTTAAAAACGTTATTTTTTTTTTTAATCTGTCTATTTTTGTTTGATTTTGGAATAAATTGGAACGAGGGAAAACCTTGATGTGAATATTTTCCAGATTAACGAGCGTTACAATAGTTGTGGGTAAACCTTGAGCGAGACACGCGACTATAATTTCTTCTCCCCAATCGTCGATAATTTGTTTTGTTGGAGTTGCACTGCTTCCCTCTGTGGCAGATGCAATAAAGAGAATCGTTGTGGAAACTTTGGCAGCGTCCAAAGTTGCCAGAGTATTACCCACAGGAGGAACGAGCAGGGAGAATCTCTGCTTGAATCTGGGCAAGCTATATACATAAAAGTTCAATATTTTATTCATTTACCGATCATTAAAAAAAAGGATGCCAAGTAGAACTTTGCACATTGCTTCTTCATTTATTTCCATTTGTCACAAAGCCATCTCTATGAGGAAGTTCATTTATTAATTTTAGCTCCCTCATAGAGGAAGCTTAGGAAACACGAAAATTAATGAGAAAGCAATGTGCAAAGTTCTACTTTGCATCCTTGCTGAATATATTTAAAAATCTTAGCTTTATAGAAATTTGAGTCATGAAGAAATAAATCCACGTCAGATACGACTACAAATCACCGATACAAACACTGTTGTATCATATTTCGGTTGGGTACAAAGTTTTTGTTTGCTTGCTTTATTTTTGCGTAAGCTAGAGCGAAAATGTACATCGTTTTGAAAAATTCAAAATCACGCAAAATCCAAACTGCTTTACCGTTTTCGTCCAAATTCAATAGCAAACAACATTGAACGTATCTTGAGTTATGAACAACTTTTTAGTTAAATCGGCGAACTTTTACGAAAGTTAGAGCGATCACGCCCTTTTTTCAAAACATGAAAAACTACATAAAATGTTAAGGGCTGTATATATCTTGTTAAAAATAGCAACATTCAAAGAGGGGTACTCTACTTGCGTGCCAAATTTCAGCCCGATTACTCCAACTATTGAGTAAGAGGCAATTGAATTTTCAACGCACACACATTCGGACACTTTTTTCAAACCATTTTTCTCGACATTATTGTTGTTAAGCTTCGTCGTATCGACCTAGTTATTAATAGATGGAATTTTTTTGACACACGTACTCGGGGTCTGAGATATCGGTGTCGAAGATTCTGGTGTTATCGACATTCCTATATAGGAAAGTTTCAAACATATTTCGAATCCCTAATTTTTATTTAGTTCGCTCTAATAAAACTAAATAAACTAAAACTAAATAAAAATTAGGGATTCGAAATATGTTTGAAACTTTCCTGTATAGGAATGTCGATAACATCAGAATCTTCGACACCGATATCTCGGACCCCGAGTACGTGTGTAAAAAAAATTCCATCTATTAATAATTAGGTCGATACGACGAAGCTTAACAACAATAATGTTAATAAAAACGGCGAAAGCCAAAAACAAATTCTTAATAACTTTCTGTATGAGGAAGCAAAACAAACACTCAAGTTTTCCAACTTTCCCAAAGACCCTTTGAGTTTTCAAAAAACATTTGGGAAACCTTGTTTCACACTACAGTGAATTTCTGTCTTTTTTGTTTTTCTTAATGTTTTAGATACTCAATTTTACAGTTTGATTACCGGTAGGAGAAATCATTTAAAAAATCGTAAGAAATTTAAAAAATTTCTGTGCAAAATTTGGAACACAAAACATGTTCTGTACATTAAATTTAAGGAGATGTCTACAGTTTGATAAAATGAAGAGGAAAAAAATGTGAAAAAAATGGGTTTAAAGATGTACCTTATGTGTGTAACTCCGCAAGGACTGAGCGCCACAGTCGCAGTATCATCAGCCTTAGTGATAACTGAAAGCACTGCCTCGACATTGATGTCTTCTCGGAGAGGTATGACTGTGACGAGTATAGGAGCGGATAGCGATCCTCCGAGGTTTCGTTTTGACAAAAGTACCTCGTCTCTCTTCTTCTGCCTCATTTGCTGTGCCTGATGACGTCTGGCATCCTTACCCAGCTCTTTTTTCAGCTTTTTTGTCAAACCCTTTACGCTAATTTTGCCTATAGAAAAAAACAAAAAAATTCATGACGAATCGATGAAAATTTAAGCCACACAAATTTCATAATAAAGCCATAGAAATTTAATAATAAGAATGTGAAAAATTGAATCATACAGATTTAATAATGGAAGCATGAAAATTGAATGCATACAAATTCCACAATGAAACTATGAAAATGTTCTACTGTACAAATTTTATGATACAATGATAAAAAGTTGGAGCGAAAAAATTTTGAAGATCCTATAAATGTTGTTTATGCCAAACTGTTACGATAAAGCCATGAAAAGACGAAGAAAAGAGAATTCGCTATAAAACGAGAAAAAAAAATTCGATGAGAAAAAAATGCAGAATAACAACCGTATAGAAAGTTTGAGGAAAAAGAAAAGATAAGTGAGAAAAGTCGAAAATAAAGTAACCTTTAGTAGCGGAGCTGATGGATCCCTTGCTCCGATGTCTTCCAGTCTTGTGAATCTTGTTATTCTGCTTAAAAACTCCCGGTCGGTGAGTCTCTTGATCCGTAGTTCCCATATTGAATATTCTCTCGTATTAAAACGTTGAAAAGACTCTTCAAAACATCGGGAAAAACATATTATTTCGACACTCCGTTGAAGCACGTGTTGCCATCGAGACTCGAAAAATCAGAGTAAATGAGAAATACTGAAAAGAAGTCTCCCGATTTATCGGCATATTTCGACGAATCCCGTGACTTGAATTTCCGTTGGATCTCGGCGATGGCTGCGAGAGCCGGGAGGGCCGCGAGAGGCCTCAAAAATCTCTACTTTCCGTTGTATCGCGGATTCTTGCGGAATTGCGGATCGCCGAGAGCACCAAATGACCAAATTCTCAATAAAATTCTCGATAATCCACAAAACCGTCTACACGCAAACACAGTTTTGATATAAAACAATCTCGGCAGCATCGGCGACGAGGAAAGAGCCAAAATTCCCTATCGGAGTGTTGAGCGAACAACCAGATTGTTCATAATTGTTAATCTCATTGAAGGATTTACACGACCCAGACGAGATAAGGATTGTCAACCACCTCCTGACGATTTTTTCTTTTATTTTCTCGTAAACTTCACGAGGATTTACTCGATAAAATAAAAACTCCGAGTCTAAAGCAAAACGTCACTTTCTTGTCACTCCAAAAACGTGTTTTCAAAGAGTAATTCGACGTGTTTTCGTATTTTAGGCCAAACAGCAGGATTGTTTGGATAGGATGTCAGATATGACAGACGAAAGGTTTGTGTTTTCGAATCCTTTGTTAAACACATTTTTCTGTTATGAGTTTCTTTTTCTTATTTCATAGGGAGCTTATTCTTCGTTCACAGTTTTTTTTTTTTTTTCAGAGGGTCGACATCGATGTTCGCAACTCTTTCACGTGTTATCTACTTTATAGCTCAATTGTCGATTGTCAAATACTTTTGCTTATTTATTGATCTGAGCGTGTTGGCAATATTTAATTTACAAGAAAATACAGATCTTGAATCTTTAAAGTAGTCAAAGATTTCTGTTTGAATCGACGCAACATTTTCTTTCAGCTGCCGTTCAATATTGAGATACTTTTCTCATTGTTAAAAAAATGTAGAAAAGCTATTTTTTATTTTATCTCTTACATTTTTTTATATCCAAATTATCCGCTCGGATGTTTTATTATTTCTTAATATGATCATTATTATTATTATTATTATTTTCTTTTTTTCTTTTTATTTAAATCAAAGTGCTTGCAAATTTCTAGTCAAAGTCAATTGTCAAAGATGAATTTAAGAGAAGATACAAATTTGGAATGTCAAATGTCGTTTAAGACTCCTATGCCATTTGATTCAATACTTTTTTCAGTTGCCAGTAGAGATCAAATTTTTTTGAGATTCAAGAGAGGATCATGAAAAAAAAAAAATCTTGGTTTTTTCGAATAATTTTGTACTCAGGATACATATTAATTTATTGCAGGTGACTCTATGAGATTCCTAATCCATTCAACATCACAAAACTCTTATGTACCCTTGTATTACCTTACCTTAACTTATTTGAATATCGTAACGAATAAAAATAGATTGAATACATTTTTCAGAGTGCACAGCTGTTAGTCATTTTTTTAAACAAAAAAACATTTTTATCAATTATCTCAAGTATTTAAAAAAGAAACAAAAATTAAGTATTAAATCACTGACTAATTCATAGTTATTAAAATTGCACAGTATTTTGAATACAATCTTATTAGAATATTCTTTTCATACAATATTTTTTTGTCAGTGGAGATGAAATGATAAAGAATGACTAAAAAACAAATGTCCTTTTTTTTTAATACTCAGATGTTTTCATTTTAGAGTTACCGATGAGATCGAGGCTCTCAGAGCTATACTGCTGGATGATGAGCTGAGTATAAAGGAGAATGACGATGGGGAGCCAGAGTGCATAGAGACACTGGTGTTCCCTTCGACCGGAGAGGATTCTCAATCCCAGTATGTATGTGTGAGATTGGTGGTAAATTTGCTTAGAGGATATCCAGATGTATCCCCTACAGTCAGTTTAAAGAATCCTAGAGGATTGCACGAAGATACTGTTCAGCTGATTCAAACAGAGGCTGAAGCAAAATGCCAGGACTTTATTGGACAGCCAGTGATGTTTGAGCTAATTGAGGTGAGAATTAATTGCTTATTAAAACCAATTAAAAGTCCGATTTAAGCCATTTAAACCGATGAATTTTTAATCGGTATTTTGTATCATTTTTGTAATCGATTTGTATCAGTTATAATCGGAAATTCCAAGCAGAATAGTGAAATTAATAAACTGTAAAACAAACATAGATAACATCATCATTTTTTTTTATAGAATGTAACTGATTTTTCATTTTTTTTTCAATTAGAAGTACTGAAAAATGTCGTGCAATATTCTGACGAACGATAAGTTCTGCGAATTCGAAATAACGGGCGATGTCTCAACTTTAATATTTATTCTTGGTGTATTTCTTTTAGGAAAAAAATCTTTTGTTCTAAGCTGTAAGTTCTTGTTAATACCTGCAACAAAAAATTTGGCCCTCAGACATAAAAACAAACGGAAAATTTTCAAAAAGGCGGCAATTGGAATTGCGACATTGCTTTCCCGCTGTTATCTTTTTTTTTGTACAAATTCTGTTACTATAAGTCACACCAACTACAAATCTATAATCCCGTTTTTTTATTAAGACTATTTACTGAAGTATTGTAAAAAAATTAAATTGTTATAAAATTGGAACTACTCGATCGATTCTCGCCAAATTTGAACTAGAACCTTGTTTTATCATAGTCCAGACGTTAAACAAATGTAAGATCGATATCACGCAATTTGCGCAAGTTAATGCGCGAAGGACATTTTTCAAAACAACATTTTTTATCAAATCTGAACCGTTCGACCGATTTGCGTCAAATTTGTACGCAAACCTTGCAATGGTAATAAGTACCAAATTTGATTGAAATCTGTCGGAAATTTAAAAAGACAAAATTCGCGACAGGAATGTTTTGGATTTTTCGGAGTAAAATCGAAGTTCATATACATAGCGGTCGTTCCATGGACTAAATTCATCTTTGGTAATCAATAATGGTGAATTTGCGTGGTAAATTGCAGACATTTATCTCAGAATTTACAAGAGTTGGAATGTTAAACATTTATTTTTTTTTAATTGAAACTGCAATAATCTTTAATTTTCGTCAAGTTTTGTACTGATCATGGTTTAATGTTAATCTATTTTGTTAACAAAATTTCAACCTGATATCTTGTAATTTACAAAAGTTATAGCGTGAGAAATGTTTTTTCAAAATTTTTAAAATGCTGTAAAATTTGAACCTCAACGGATATGGTTTTGAGTATCTTGACATAAAAATCTCGAAAAAGAACATTTTCACGAAAACAATGTTTCTTTTACGGGGAAGCAAAAGGAAAAAAAAGATGAATACATCCAATATATTTGTTGCCAATTGATTTTTTGAAAAATTGCATATTTCACAAAAATGAAGCGCTATGTTTTGAAGAACGTTATTCTGCAAATTCAAATAAATGCAGAATTTCAAACTTTTATGGTTATTATTAATGTATTTGTTTTTTAAACACATTGGTTATTTGGTAAAGCTATAAGTTCTTAATATGATACTTGCAAATAAAAATTTGGCTCGTTGATGTTTTGAAGTCGTTAGATATTCTTTACATGGCTTTTGCAGCTAAAAATTTGGCCTTTAAACATTTAAACAAAAAAAGGCTGTAAAGTAGAACTTTGCAAATGGCAAAGTTCTACTTTATATGTGCAAACCTTTGGTGTTTTGAACTAAGTACACTGATATGAAAATCTCGACATTTTTTTTATCACTAAAACAAAGCTTCCTCTATGAGGAAGGGAAAAATTCATTGCAAACTAATATTTAAATTATTCTGAAAAAAAGAATGTAAAAAAATATATGCATTGTCTAAATCCAATTGATTTTTTGATGATTGCAGTTAGTGAGAGAACATCTGACGAGGAGCAATTTGCCAACTGGACAGTGCGCTGTTTGTCTTTACGGATTTCGCGAAGGCGATGAGTTCAGTAAGACCGAATGTTACCATCACTTTCATTCGCATTGCCTGGCGGCACACGTTGCTGCAGCAGAACGTTACTACCGCGAGGAGAAGGAAAAATGGCCGCAGTGGCAGCAAGATTCCACCAAGGATTTCCAAGCGATTTGCCCGGTTTGTCGTGAGCCGATAAATTGCGACGTTGAGACTCTGTGGTCGGCTCCACCACCGATAGACGTCGAGGCTGCCTCAGATTTCTCGGTGACAACCGAGCTTCGTGATTTACAGCGTCGAATGTCGGCGCTCTTCTTGCGACAGCAAGAACGCGGTGGCATAATCGATCCTGAGGCTGAGGGCGTTAAAATGCTACTGAGAACAGAGGACGAATCTTCGGTTGGAGCTGAACAGCAGCTCAGTCCGCCAGGACCGAGTTTAAATGCTCTTCCGCATCCGGTAAATCCTATGCGACACCATCATCATCATCATCATCACCATCACCATCATCAGCAGCAGCAGCAACACCAGCAGAATGCGGTAAAAAATCATCTGCAATATAATAAATGGCGCCGTGTTTCCTTGGACCCCCACGCAGACACTCAAAGAAATTCACGCAGACACGCACAGACATTTACTCACTCACTCACTCACACACCTGGGGATCTAATAACAGGACTTTGAAAAATGAGGGTCTGATGGGTCAAATAGCGAGAATTAGGTCTTTTACAAATATGTTAAATTGATAGATTCTTTTTAGTTATTAAATAAACCGCATTAACAAACTGATACATGAATATCCGATTGGTTAAATTGTTTATATTTATTTAATATCAACGTTTAAATATTGATAAAAATAGAAATTAATGAAAACGCAAAGCTATTGGTGCGCCCGTGCATGTGACGTCACGATGTTGTTTATTTGACGCGCGTTTTAAACCGTCGCCCGCGTAGTTGTTAAATATGGCGAATCGCCTAGAAGCAGGCTTCGTGAAAGCAGGTTCATGAAAACTGCTAAAAATCGATATGTTTATGCTGTTCGAGTTCATAAAACAAAATGACACGTTCAACGATGCCCAGGTTAGGTACGCAAAAGCCGCAATATAAGTCAATTTATTAGTGTACATTTTTTTTTATTCTTACTCATTACTCGTCCAAATGATTGAATATGACAAGCGAGTAACAAAAATAATGAATATAATTATGAAGAATTATTACAAGTCATCATGAGAATCGTACGGCGATCAGGGAATAGGGAATAGGGTATGTACGGCTCAAAAGAGACGAACATTTGGGGACATACATTATAAAATGTACAATATGTCCTGAGCATCGTGTTCGTAACAAAAATATAGATCGGCTTCTTCTCGTTGAACTGTCGCAAATAATTTACCGGGCGTACTTTTCGTTGCGTTTTTGCACAGGGACACAAAACCCCATCGATAACTTGTCGCCGTTTTCATGTTTATTTGTAATTATTATTGAAATACCGTGAAATTAAATAAAACCTAAGCTGCGGTACGTGTTACGTCTGTTACACGCGTTCGACAATAACATCTTGACGTCAGATCGATTCGGGCAAAGTCGGCGTTTCCGGTGCGTTCAAATAACTAGTTCAAGAATTGGGTTTTAAAGTTGCTATATCTTTGAAAATATGAAGTATTATCGAAAAAGAGAAAAGGCTTATTTATAAATTCATATGCGCTCTAATCATTAGCAATGTTTTCTAAACCAACTTAAAAACACAATTAGACGAATTTTCACCCGGCAGGAGAGGAGCCCATTAGGGGGAAAATCAGGACCTTATAGGGAGACCTAGAAAAATTAGGGCCTGGGGGTCCAATAATCGGAGAAGAATTAGGGCCTGGAGGTCCAATAATGGGAGAAGAATTAGGACCTGGGGATCTAATAATGGGACTTAGAAAAATTAGGGTTGGAGAGGCTCATTAGGGGACCTACAAAAATCAGGGTCGAACGTGGTCTCATGGTAGGATTTGGAAAAATCAGGATTTGAGGAAGAAGGCGGTTTACAGAAGAATTTATAAAAAATCAGGGTCCAGTGTGTTCTTATAGGGGACTTACAAAAATTAGGGAGCCATTTTATGATTATTTGCGATCTATAAACGTCGACAATTTAAAAAAATTATTTAACGATCGAACTGGTTTCATTTTTATAAAAGCAAACTGAAAAAAAACTTGATGACATGATAGAAAAAGGTCAAGCCTCTCAGTAAGAAATGCGTTTTTTTATTCTTAAAAAGGCAAGAAAAAGAGAAATCTATCTTTCAAAGATGTCCTTTCTGGAAGTTTTGTGCAGTTTACCTAATTTCAAAACAAATTTCTCGAGATAAATCATCCAACAGTAAGAAAAATGACGTTTTTGATTTTAAAAAATGTGGTCAAAGTTTCAGTGTCACTAAATTTTCTGATGGAATGTAGTTTTTTTAAAAGCATATCTCCGTCAATCCTTCAAATTTTGACACCACTCTTTTAGCGGATATTCTTGAAAACTATATCTATTGATATTAAGGTGGCGATTTTGATCCACTCTTCCTCAAGAATCAAGTTCATAAAAGCCTAAAATAACGATCCTGAAGTTAAAAAAAAAATGTTTGACGCTCGCCCAAAACGATTAATTTTCTTTTTAACTTAATAAAAATCGAAATTTAAGAAATCGATGAATCATTATTCTGTATATTTTTATTTGAAAATTTTATCGAAACGGTTATAAGGTTTGATAAACCAAAATTGCCGTCAAATATTACAAATTTTGTTTTCTTTAAATTTTATTCTTAACGAGGATTTTGTTAATTTAATGTAAGAAGAATGTTTGTACAAAAACTTACAATCATAACTTGACATTTGGAGAGAAAAATCTCGATTTTTTACATATGAGCGATCTCCAAATGTCAGTTTACGAAGGTAAGTCTTTGCATAACTCTCAAAACTTTGTAGCTCTTAAACGACCTCTAAATATCAACACATCGATCTGATTTTTAGAACCTCAGCTCCGTTTCGAGAAAATTTTCAAATGAAAGTGACAGTGTAAAAATGTATGGATTGAAAAAATTTGACTTTGATCGCCATCGAAAATTGTAATCGCTTTGTGCAACCTCTAAACATTTTTTTTCATAACTTTAGGATCGTTATTTCAGTTCTTATATAAACTCAGTTCCTGAGGAACAGCGAAAAAAGGCTAATCAGTTATTTTGGGTTACCTAAATAAAAAGGCGACAATTGGAATTGCGACGTTGTTTCCCCGCTGTTATCGTTTTTTCATAGAAATTCTGTCATTATAGGTGAAGTTCTGTAATTTCTGGCTTGTCCATTAAGGAAGCTTTGTTTAATTAAAAATGTATAATTTCGTAAAAACCACTTTTTTTTACTTCGATCAATAAAGTGGAAAAATTAGCCTATTTACCAAAATATTGTAAAAAAATTAAATTGTTATCAAATTAGAACTTGTCAGTCGATTCTCGCCAAATTTGAACTAGAACCTTGTTTTATCATAGTCCGGAAATAAAACAATTTGCGCGAGTTAATGCGCGCAGGTCATTTTTAAAACAAAACAAAAAATTATAAAATTTGCACCATTTGACCGATTTACGTCAAATTTGTAAGTAAACCTTGTTTTAGGGCAATGCTAATGAGTACTAAATTTGATTGAAATCTGCCGGAAATTTTTGAAATTTTTTTTTTCGCGTCAGCAATGTGTTGGTTTTTTCGGAGCAATATCGAAATATATCAGCATAGCGACCGGTCCTTGGACTAAATTCACCGTTGATAATAAATAATCGTGAATTTACGTGGTAAATTGCAGTCATATATCTCAGAATTTACAAAAGTTGGAATGTTTCAAGACATTTAAAAAAAAAATTGAAAATGCCATAAAATGGGAAGCACTCTATCGATTATCGTCAAGTATAGCACTGATCATCGCTTAATGTTAGTCCATTGTTTAACAAAATTTCCACCTGATATCTTGTAATTTACAAAAGTTATAGCGTAAAAAGGCTTTTTTCAAAATTTTCGAAATGCTGTAAAACTTGAACCTCTTAACTAATTCGCGTCATATACAATCTCAACCGTTGTTATATGATAGTCCACTTGTGTACTAAATTTGACGAAGATATCTTAAAAATTGCGATTGCTATCGTGCATACAAGATCCGAACTTATGCACGCACACACACACGCGCGCACAAAAATTTCGTACAAATCACTTTTGTCGACGTTTTAGAGCATTTTAACTACCCTGAGATAAAAATTTTGAACATTTTGTTTTTTCGCGAAAACGTAGCTTCCTTTACGGGCAAGGAAAATAACGAAAAATTAATATTAAGAAAATTCTAGAATTTACTTGTTAATAAAAATAGTTTCTTGTTTTAAACTAAATTTAACACTTCTATTTTACAAAATTATACTTTTTTTTTTACTGTTCAGCAGCAACAGCAGGTAGAGTCTAAAAATTCTTCAACTCAACAACAGCAGCGTGAGCAACAGACTCAAAATGCGCAAAATCATAATCAAAACGAGGCACGTCAGTCGCACAATAATCATCATGGCCATAATAATCATCACGGGCGACGAAACCGTGGCCGTGGCGGTCGTGGAAGCAATCGCCGGCATCTAGAGAGAACACGTCAAACCGATTCAACCCCCAGATGACAATGGGCCCGTAATAACAGTCCAACTGGGTATAAAACGACGGAGATTTTTCGTCGTTATTCCGACGCGACTCTACGACGCATCGGAAACATCGTTAGATTAATAATCGACTCAATGTTCCGCTACGATAGTCCTAATACTTTTAATCATTATTATCATGTCGTTAAATTATAGGCATCGTTGTTCAGCAACATTGCCGTTGCAACGGTGTATAAGATGGGAGATTTTCGAGCGCAAAGATTACGCGAGCGACTGGTGCACTCGCGATTTTATGCTCATGGAACGCGCGAGAAAAGCTGACGAAATTATGAAATTCGAAATCTACGGTTATCGGTGTGACTTCGAAGCGATAAACGCACGTCAGGGTTTGTTACTTCGAATAGAAGATAGCACTTTCGACCAGAGCGGCACTTTTATTTCACCATCCCTTTTTTTACACACACATGTTTCATTAATTTCTCTTGTAATTAGAGAATATTATTTCTTTAAAGTTTACGATATATTTTGCACAATTTCAATCCAACTGAAGCAATGCATAATTAAGTTGAATTCATGTAAAATATAGTTTATAGTTCCATATTATTATAGTTCCGATTGCTTCAATATGTGTTGTTATTGTTGAATTACATTTTTTAAATGCTCCAAATACATATAGGTTTACAAATTAAATATATTTAATTTCAATGAAATTCGTTTTATTTTTTCGTAATCTGAGTTTTTGAATTTGCATTGCATTTTTTTTTGTTTCTTTACAGTATACGAATAAAAATAGTCCCGCTCTGGTAACGCAAAGCTATAGTGTACACGAGACTTGGTAACGTTTTTTTTCACATGAGCTGGTGTAACTTATCTGGAATAGACGAGGCTAAAGGCGTTACGACATTAAGGCGTTAAAAAAAGTCTTTATTATTTGATTGTACCGCTAATCGAGATTTTTTTTTCTGTAGTAAAAAAAAAGACAGACCTACGCAAACGGGACAGAAGCCTTACGAAATTGATTTATAACAGCCGCGCGAACGTTTTAAATTTAAAAAAGTCATTTGCTCCTAATTTCCAATGCACTTACGACTGAATATGCATTCTTTAATATGCATATTGTTTATGACAAAACAAATGTTTCTACCAAATCCAAAGACGTTACACTATTTCTTGAGATTTTGAAAAAGTTAGCGAAAATCACTTAGAATTGTTTAAATTCACGCGGTAGTCGCATTTTTCTTATGACCTATTTAGTGTAGACTTTTTTTCTAAAAGAACAAAAGTCATAATGAAGAGATCAGCCAAAAAAATTAGGCTTTTTTTTTAATCGCCCTAATGTAACGCCTCCAGACATTGTAAACTTCAATCGATACTTGTAATCCAATTTTTTCAGAGCTGGGTAATGAAGAACACCGAGTCACCTAAAAAAACATGATAACACATTTTTTGTTGTAAAACTGATAATTAAAAAAAAAAAAAATGAAAATTAGTTGTCAATGAAGCACCGGAATGCCATGAGATTGATTTGATTGATTTTAGTTTTTGCGATACGAATTTTATTTTTATTTTTTCTCAAATACGAATTCTCTCCGAATAAATTGGATTACATTGTTGGATGCCATTACAAATTTAAAAAATGCATCACATCGCTTTGAGGCAAGGGAGTCAGATCAAAATCGCCGATATTCATTGACGAATGGTATATATAAAAGATGATATATATTGTTGACTCCTAAGACAACGAATATTTTTAAATAATTGTTAAAATTAAGTCTACGCCATTTCACCAATTTAAAGAAAAACCGAAAAAATTACATTTACTCCGTAAGTGTACGTTAGGGTGGTCCATTGTTGCACGATATTTTTTTTTTACGTAGCACCTTTGTAAACAGTTCTCTATCATGAAAAACAAATCCTCGTAAATCATCGATGAGATCAAAAATATTTAGAGGTCGAGACGGAATTTTTAATATATTTTTTAACATTTTCTTGTGTTTTACTTTCTTTTAGTGAAAATTCTCATTACATTCTGTGCATTACATAAGTGTAAGGATTTTCAATATCACTGCAAAAGTCCCTTGTTGTTTTCTGATAGTTTTACAGTACGAAATAATTGCAACTGCGGAAAAATATGTGCTGTGAAAGAGAAATTTAGAGGGCGAAAAAAATTCTTAAGGAATTAAAAAGCCCATAAAATGTTTATCCCTAAACGGATTAACGCCAAATTCAATCCTAAACCTTGTTTATTGCAAAGTAGAACTTTGCACTTTGCATCCTGATTAATTTATATTTTTCAGTAGGTCACCTCTATGAGGAAACTTATTTATGAACTTTGGCTTCCACATAGAAGAAGTTTTGTGAAAAATGCAATTTAAGGACGCAATCATGTGCAAAGTTCTACTTTGCAACTTGTTTCTTTGAAGGAAAGGTTTGAAGGCTTGAAGATTTCTTTTTCAATTCCTTGCCTCTATATTATTGGTAGTTACAAGTGCAACAACACAAAGAAGTAAACGCGCCCAGGAGCTTTTTTCGGAAATCATAAAATACAATTAAATCTGTATGTCTGGATAGTGTTTGCTATAAATCAGAGTATCTGAAGAGGAATACTCCACTTAGGTGCAAATTACAGCTTGATACATCGTACCGTTCGAGAGTTATGAGAAATTGAATTCCGGTACTTACAGCATTAGAAATAATAAATGTAGAATCTAAAAAAAAAAAAAAAAAAACAAACGACGTCATTCATAAGCCCGAAACGCTGTAACAAACATTGTTGCATCATATTTTCATTAGGCACAAAATATCGGCTTATTTTAAAAGTTTTACGGAAACCAAAGCGAAAACGCCAATTTTTTTCTTTTTAATTCAAAATTAGGTAAAACCCGAACTACTTTACCGATTTTTTTTAGGTATTTGGCTGAAATTTGGTTTACAAGTAGGCTATTGTCAGACAAGGTTTGCGATTAAATTTGGTGTTAATCCGTTTAGGGATTGTAATTTTATTGCCTCTTCAATTTCTTAAAAATATTTCTTCGCCCTCCAATCTTCTCTTTCACAGCACATATTTTGCTATTATTCTGTACTTTAAGACTACCACAGAACAACAAGCGACTGTTGCAGTGATATCCATAATCCTTACACTCATGTAATGCAAAAATGTAAAGATATACATGTGAATTTTGAAAAAAAATAAAACACAAGACGTTTTTTTTTTAAATACTTAAATAATTCCGTCACGATCTCTAAATATTTTTTTATCTCATCGATAATTTACGAGGATTTGTTTTTCATGAAAGAGAAGAGTTTTGAAAGGTGCTACGTAAAAAAGGAAATATTGTGCAAAAATGGACCACCCTAGTGTACATCTTACGGAAATTTGACATTTTTTTTGGGAATATTTCAATGACCGGTTCACTTGGAAATGAGCGACATACATAAAAATCCATTAATCCATAATAATATATCTACAATAGTTTCCATGCTTCTATTACAGACCAAAATATTGTTCGTTTTAAGAGTGAACAATATACATTTTCTCTTATAATATCAGCAGACAAACAAATGAGATATTCTTTAATGAATGTCGGTGATTTTGGTCTGACGCCCTCCCCTTAACAAAGACAAAAGGATTTCCTTGAATCGTCTCGTCTAACCAGTTGGACGCGTCTTTGAGATATTTAACGTACAAATCGTCGCGCCACTGTCCCTTACCTGACTAAGTCGCTTGCACTTTATATTCGCGCTATCCTCTCAACTGTGATACTTCTTTGAGAAAGTTTACAATTACTTCGCTCTTTACAAGCCTCGTTTCTTTTTTTTTTTTTTTACTATACATTTTTTTCTCGTTCTTTATTTCCTTGATTTATTCGCATGTGAGAATAAAACTAGAAAGGATCAGCGGGCTAGTCATTAATAGCGAGTATAATTGTTTTTTTTTTAAAGTAAGTAAAACCACGATAAATACTTTTATGCCACGTGGTGCCAGAAGTGCCTACTTCTCGCACTAGTGAGATAATAGTAGATTGTGATACTAGTGCGGGAAAGCGGTTATTCCACGAAGGTTAAGAAGCAGTGCACGAGCCGAATCGAGCGCTACAGTGACACGAGGCAAAGCCGAGTGCAGCCTGCTTCCTAACCGCCGTGGGATATCCACTTTTTGGTACAAATACCACATACTGCTTTTTTAAACGAATCAACGGTATGTCCCGTGCCTCGTGTTTGTAACGGGTGTGCGGGGAAATTACCATCTATAGATAGTTTTGCGCACCCATCTGTACGCGTAAAAGTATCTTAGATACATTTCCGCGCCCATTTGCCTGAACAAATATATCTACATCGGTGGTGTATATGCGCATCTCATGTGATTGCAACACTTGTCTTTGACTCGTGCCGCGAACTCACACTCGTCAAGAAAAAGTTTAATCGCACTCGTATCGTAATATACTATTTTGTACCGTGGTACTCATATCGGTTCTTTTCTACTGTTCATTTTTTTTACTTTGAATCTCAGAGTATCATCCACTTTAAATGGCTCAAGAGATCATAGCCCCCCCCAGCTGCGAATACCAGATTTCTCAATTGTTTCGAAATCAGTTCATCGTTTGAAAAATCAAAAAAAAATATGGTTCCTTTATATTTTTGTATTAATATTAAGTTATAATATCTTTTTAATGTAATGCAATTTTAAAGGTTTGTTTCTGGAAAACTTACGTGAAGATATATTTTTGTTTGGCATGTTGAAATTGAGCATAAAAATAAGTGTTTTCCGACAGCTTTGTATAATTATTTTGGCACAGTTGATAGGTATTTCGCAACTTTCTCCAACCAACTGGGCAAGCGCGTGACAATTGCTCAATCTAAAGGGTCATTATTTTGTTCATTATTAAATGAACTACTGACGTTTAGAATAGTTAACACGAGCTTACGTCGGACGAAGGAGAGAAAGAGGGATTATGAAAACAGGAGAGATTGATAACGAATATACGAAATTCTGGTGGGACGCTCCCATATTATATGCCGTGCCATAAATGTTGCCAAATAAATGACAAATCTCTGTACCCTTTAGTATTCTCCCGCGATCGGTGTTATTGAGGCAGTAGAGTCTCGATTTGTTGAACTGCATGATTCGATAGATGATTTGTCAATTTTAACGACAATTTGAGTCTCTCGATTGACCGAGAGTTTAAGTAAGGAGCCTTATGTAACCGCCTAAAAATCCAGTGACTTTAGGCTTTTATTTAAAACATCATTTTGAAAAGTTTTGGATATTTTGTTATATATTTTTTTAAAACTGATTTTTTTCAACAACATAATTGTAAGTGGGACTATATAAAAAGAAAAATTCCGAAAGAATTACTATACTATGAAAAACGAATTGTTTGAAAAAATCTCGTTCAAATTTTAGAGTTTTTGTCGGTGTAACAATTCATAAATTTCCAACAATCACATTATTTTTAGCGATTTACACAGGGCTCCTTTCAAGAAAGAACAATTTCCAAGTAGTTAAATATATATATGTAACATTTTTTTATTTCTTTTAAACTTCTATACAAACTTGTAACAATTATAATTTTTAATTCGTAATAATGATTACGAAGATTTGCGAGAGAGTTCTCGTATCACCTCGTAAAACCCGTACTTCGACATTAGTAATACTCGTTAAGATTGTTAAGCATAAAGAGATAACATTCTTCATTCTATACCCTAAAATAGATGTGCAAATATCGTAGAATATGATCGATCTCTCGTTAATTTTACTGTACAAATTTTCTTTCTTTAATATCAAAATACTTGTATAGAAAGCATTAATGCATAATCTGCTATATTAAATTAAATATACACTGTTAAAAATATTCCGATATTTGATATTCTTTTAAAGGAAGTATATATCGAATTCCTCAGATTTCATGTTAAAAGCGCTTTTTTTTTATCGGCAGAAAAGAATCGCATAAAAAATCCATTCAATTCGTTGACAAAAAAAAATCATTATATTTATTTATAATTGATATTTAAAAAAAATTAACTTCTACACTCTTTTTACATTCATATCTGAATTTCGTTTATACATTTTTTTTTCACCGATTAATGAAAACATTTTTTTAGCCTGAAACCGCTAGTCCTCTTGATATGCAACTATGAAGAACTATAGAATACGTATATTAAACGCAATATTTTAAATTTTGTTTAGCATACCATTCATTAATTTTATACCATACTTGTATATTAAATGTAATATACAGGGCATGATACACCGATCGGACCCTCTTTTACCACATCCATCGTCGATACAGTTGATTATTTTTGCTTTATTTTTTTCAAATTCTTCATCGCATATTTCGCGCACCTGTGGATTTCTAAAAATTGCGTTTCCAAACTTTCGAATGCACATATCTTCTTGGATATCAGTCGTATCGTAAAAAAACCTACCTAAAACTTTAATATAAAATTATTTAAAAAATTCTTTAACTCGTCCGAAGCATTGATTCTTAATTAATAAACATAAAAATCGATTTTTCAAAAACTTGAACATATTTTTTTTTTATTTTTCTAAAAAAATCTCTAAGTTACTACTCATAAGGACGAACGACGGGAAGTGTTTAATTAAATAAAAAATTTAAACTCTTATAGAAAATCGGAAAAAAATGTCCCACTTTGGGACAAAAAATTGGAAATAGGATATATATATTTTTTATTTTTTAACGAGTGCTTGAAAAATTAGAAAAAAATTAAAACTCGTAAAAAAAAACATAAAAAATCGTCCTACTCCCAATTTTTTGTCCCAAAGTGGTACCATTTTTTTCCAATTTTTTATGAGAGTTTTTATTTTTTATTTATTTTTCAAACTCATAAAAATACGAAAAAAAGACAATCCCACTTCCGGTCAAGGCTTAAAATGTTCGTCTTTATTAGTAGTATTTTAGAGATTTTTTCGGAAAAAATACAAAATGTCCAAGTTAAAAAAAAAAAAAAAAAAAAAAAAAAAAGATGATTTTCGTGTTTATTAATTAAAACTGAATGCTTCGGAGGAGTCGGAGAATTAAAAAAATAAATTTGCATAAAAGTATACTTCAAAATGAAAAAATTCTATATACATTTTTTTACGATACGACTTATATCCAAGAAGATAGGTGTTCATTCGAAAGTTTTTAAATGCAATTTTTAGAAATTCATAAGTGTGCGAAATGTGCGATGCAAAAATTTGAAAAACATGGAGCTCTATCCATTGGGGTGAATGACTAAAAAAGTAATCAACTATATCGACGATGGTTATGGTAAAAGGTGGTCCGATCCATGTATAATATGCGATTACTGAAAAAAAATGCTTCCTGCACTAGTATATTAATTTTCATACAGAACATTTTTACACTGCATGATAAAAAATTGATTAACGGTATTCTAAACGTTAAAAAAGTCGCGTTTATCGTACGTTAAATCTGTCACCGGTTTATGCATAAATGCTTCCTATACCGGTATATTAACTTTTTACATATTTTTAAGTGTTCCATTTGACGAATTAGAGGTAAAGTCCATTTGTAGACCCTCAAAGGTCTACGCAGTTCATTTCTTTCATACTTTAAGTACGATAAATACTTATTATCCGCGCAGATAATCTACAAGGAATGACGCGAAGAAAAATACGTACACTGTACATTAATTTGTTTTTTTTTCCTGAAAATTAATAATCTTGAATGAAAAATCTTTTGTGCAGAAATATGCGCATGTTAAATTTGCAACTATGATGTAAAATTGATGTACGTTATACTAAACACTTTAAAAACAATTGTTAAATACACACGTACATTAATATTATTCTGTAAATTTAATAACATATTCGCGATTTCTGCGCAAAAACTTTCGATGCAAGTATATTAATTTTTGAAATACTTTTCAACAGTGTAGAGTGAAACATCCACCGGTTGTAGAATTATCGCGGAACGCACATTCGACTATGCACAATCGTTATTTCTGTCTTTCTTTTTGTTTTCTACGTACCATAGTAATGATAAACGAGTGTTAACGAATATTAATCAATAAACATAGAATTTAATCTGTGCAAACAGAGA
This sequence comes from Perithous albicinctus, assembly GCA_964016905.1. Taxonomy (NCBI): domain Eukaryota; kingdom Metazoa; phylum Arthropoda; class Insecta; order Hymenoptera; family Ichneumonidae; genus Perithous; species Perithous albicinctus. The sequence continues at coordinate 1,378,552 of OZ024696.1, read as the reverse complement.
ACAGTGATGTGACTATATCGACGACCGGAAGAGACTATCATACGCTTTAGTCAGGGATTTCGTAACGGTGAAAGAAGAAGAAAAAAGTAATCTTCGGAGATTGAATTATCTTAAGTCTGATCCCACCATGTTGTTGCATATACATAACTCATACATAGTATATTGAATGAATAATAAATAAACGACGATACAAAACGACTCTCACTCTCTTTTCTGTTAATAAATTCCTGCTGACTAAGCTTTAATACTTAAAAATTTACAATTTTTTCATTGGCACGATTCTAACGAAAAATTGCTTTTAATACTTTTCATAACTAAATTATCAAATTTGTTAGAAAAAAGTAATTACTACAAGTTTATTCATCAATTTTACAAAAGCAGGAACGTTTTTTAAATTTCTGCACAGAAATTAGCATGTTAAATAACTTTTTGATATCATTTTTTTAATACACTTAGTATAGATTTTTGTTTTAATAACGATTTTTTTATCTCATCATTTTTGTTTTATAATATGCAACAAACAGAAATCGTACAGACTAAAGTAAGCAGAATAATGTTTTTTTCTTAATTACTTTAGCATTATTGGAATCTTTTATGTTCTAAAGCAAAAAAACAAAGTTATTTTTCTAATAAATAGAAAAAGTTTGAACAACGAGCTGCAGATTATGAAAATGATGATGACAAAGTACAAAAATGATTATAAGAATAATCAAGCAATGAGTTTTAAAAATAATCTAACCTTCTGATTTCATTTTAAATGCTTTATATTCGAATGGAAGCGTTTATTGCACTACGGATCTCGCGTTGTTTTGCAGTGAGGTCAAAGCAAACGAAATACAACTACAACGACGAATAACAAATAAACAATAATACGGAACGTTTTTCCCCACTTTCTACTGATAAATGCTTTTGATGGAGGCTGACGAAGCCTCGATACTCGAAAATTTACAATTTTTTGCGACTCGATGAAGAAAAATGCGTGAGTCGATACATTTTTTACGCCACTGATCGCGCATCGTTTTGCGGTGAAATTGGATTTAAAGATATGTCGTAGTGCGAGGATATCGAGGCAGTCGGTGAATACATGTGACTTTGATATTCTCGTAATTTCTCCATTCTAAGACGGAGCTCTTCGAGACTCGGTTGAATCGGATTAAGAAAATTCTTACTTCTACACAATACATCGACTGCCGATTTCATCAATACTGAATCGAGCGGAGGAGGTGACGGTAGATCCGGAGATCCAGAACTCACAATGCTGCAGTCGCCGTAGCCCTCGTCAATACTTTCGTCAGATACTTTTGTCTTTAGGCGTTCTTTCAGCTCCTGCAAATTAGCATCAGTCTAATATTGATTTCTCTTTCATACTTTGCAAGTTTTACATATATTTAAATTTTCAAATTACAATTACGAGGAAGGTATACCAGGTGTCCCTCGCCGATTTTAGTAATATTGCAATATGTTATACTACATGAAAAAGTATGCGACACGTATATTTTTTTTATCTGCGACAAAACAGTTGTAGGCAGTGAAACAGCCTCCTAAAGTACGGGTCAAAAAGTAGATTTGTATATTGCGTATATGAAAAGTCAAATATTTGGGACGAAACGATAACTTTTGTCGTAACAAAACATGAATAGCGTAATTTCCGCGATTCGATTCAACAACTTTATGGTGGCAAACAGCCCCGAGAAGTGATACAATTTATACAAAAATTCGCCAAATTAGGTAAACAAACAGCCGAAAAATGTGAAAAAAATATATGTTTCACATTACTAGAAAAGTAAGTTGACGTGTTTTTGCATGGTTCGCAAAAATGCTTTTCTAGAGGGTAACTACCCTTATATGCATTTTATCAAGTTTGTATGAAAATATATCATTTTTGCAAACGAAATTATAAAAGTTTCCTACAAAAGTTGTTAGTTTTGACATAATACATTTTCTGGTGGAAAAAATGTCATGGTTCCATTTTTAAAAAAACATGTCGGCCGTCGTAACTCCGTCGTTTGAACGTTGGGCGAATTTTTTATTTCTTTTTTTTTTAACGACCCCCCTTTGAACCCTAAAAGTTTTATTATACTTAATACTTGATCTGGACAGTATTTATCGAGATAAATAAACTGGAAGATTAAAATGGGACACCCTGTATATGCATGCAATGTTCTTCATATCAATGATTTATTAATTATATTTTACTTATGTTTTTATGCTGACTATACGTTCAAATAGATAAGTTAACCGAAATGAGCTTGCGTATAAAATGTCCCAACACAATTTATAATATAAACTGTAATGTCATGACGATTTATGTGTAATTCCATTAGTGTTCGGGGGGTGGTTTACTGTTACGATGACTAATGCGGCACAAATATTGTATCTATTTGTAGTGTGTCATTTTTAATGAATTTTATTCGCAATAGGTACATAACTTCATATGAACGCGATAAAATGCGATTAGCGATAGTTATCCTCTGAAAAATTATTCTCCCAAAACATGCAAAAAAGCCTCAACTTACTTCTATAGTAACGTGTAACGTATTGCTTCCTCGTAGAAGAAGCTATGTTTTAGTGAAATTTTTTTTCGAAATTTTAATGTCAACGTACTTGAAATAGTCTAAAACCAAACAGTAGTATGAAATTTTTCAGAATTTTTTGAGTGTATTAAACGGGGTGAAAAAATGGACGGGAGGTGTCGAAGAAACCTTTACAGACTAAGAGTCAAAAACTGTTGTTAGCAAAGCTCTCCTCTTGTTTCGTTCTCGTAAATGTATATATATTAGGGTGGCCCTTAATATTGGTAATTTTTTTTTCTCTCACCCCTTTAATTGACTCGAAATACTAAAAAAATTATTTTTAAAAGTGAAATCCGCTCTTAATTTCAATATTAACCCGTGCCCCAAAGGTCCTTTCAAGGAGTTAAAGGACACAACCAGTTTGACCGCCTAAAAAGAAAGGCGATTTTTGGGAGTTTTTTTAAAGAAAACTATTGCATCGAATTGTTTGAAATTTAGCGGGTATATTTGTGCATGTGTAACGAATACATGTTTGAATTTTTTAACGAAAATATCTGATTTTGGACAAGTTATTCGCCATCTCACAAGTCCACAAAAAAAAAAAAGTTCCTCCACTGCTGCAGTGATTGCGGCCTTCACAGTGCCAGAAATTTAAAAAAACCAAAAGTTTATTAAACCAGACCGCATTGCCAGTACCAAGACCCTCGATCGGGGAAAAAAATGGAAAATTGACAAAATGGCAGAGTTGTGAAAAAAAATTGAAATTTCGCTCAAAGATCCGATGATTTTTGGTTAAAAAAAAAATAACAATTTTTGTCCAATCGGAGTAACTGGAGGTTCACGGTACAGAGAAACATACACAGAGTATTGAAAAGAAAAATCATATAAATTCGATGATTTGTAATCGACTTATAACTGGAGCAATCTTGAAAAATGACGTTTCGAGAAAAACGCGTTTAAAGATCGAATTATTGATTTCATTGTGATGAGCGGCTAGTCTGTAGAAGGCTGTAGCTCAAAAGCCATTTGAGATACACATTTGAAATTTCAGTATGTTATTCTTGAAGGTATACACTATCGAAATATGCAAAAAAGTCGATTTTTAAAATTTTTAAACTGGTTGTGCTATTTAAAGGAGTTAAAATCGATTTTTTACCAATTTTTTGATCAATTTGCATATAAACAATGAAATAACATTGTGTAGCAATGTTATTTGTTTGTTAACTTAAACTTAAAGCTTAAACTAATCTAAAAGTAATCTTATCGCATTCTGCACATTTATCTGAATTTCTTGAGGTGATACGGACATTAGAACAATGTAAATATAACAAGCTGAATTTTTAATATGCAATTAATTGCTCATAAATACGAATAAAATAATTTTTTGAGAAAGATCTGACGTGTAGCTTTTGTGTAATTAATTATTGAAAATCGGATATTTAACATGCAGTCAATGGGGGAGCTTGTGTAAAATGCAGATTTTTCATACAATTCTACCACAACTACTAAAAATAAAAATGCAAAAAACTGTAATTTATATTAATTACATCTCGCAAATTATGCGAAAATATTAAATGTACGATGGCGAACAACTTGTCCAAAATCAAATATTTTCGTTCAAATATTCAAACATGTATTCATTACACATGCACCAATATACCCTCTAAATTTCAAACAATTCGATCCAATAGATTTCTTCAAAAAAATTCCCAAAAATCACCTTTTTTTTAGCCGGTTAAACTGGTTGTGCCCTTTAACTCCTTGAAAGGGCCTTTGACGCACAGGTTAATGATAAAATTAAGAACGGATTTGACTTTTAAAAATAATTTTTCAGTATTTCGAGTCAATTAAAGGGGTGAGAGAACAAAAAATTTGTTTTATCAATATTAAGAGCCACCCTAATATATATATTTACATTTATACAAGCTATATATATTTATTTTTCTTATATCAGTTTTAATAACTTGTATAAAAAAAAAAAATTGCTGTATGTTATATACTGTAAAGCGGTTTTTTCCATCAACAAAACATGAATAAATATAAATAAATAAATGAATAATAATTCTGGTTGCCTTTTAGAGTTGGAGCAGTAACATCAACAAAATGTGGATCAGATCCGAGAGGATTAGATCCACATTTTTTTCGCCAATAAGATTTGGCGTACTAGGAAAACAATTAATATATTTTTATTTCAGAATCCATATTTTCATAGTTACCTTGTTTCTTTCCAAAGCTTGTCTGAGACAGTCTCGCATCGAACCGATAGTTTTATCCCGCTGTGAATTAAAAAAAAAAGAATTAATTCACTAATTCAAGAATTAAAGGAGAAAACTAGCGATTATCTTAAACGATACCTCATCGCAAGTACTAAATTGTGCTCTTTTTTGATGCAATTGTCCCTCTAAACTCTTAATCCGTCTTTTTTCCTCTTTCAACTTCTTGAACAATGAACTATTAGCCGCATAAGATAGCGACTTTAATCGTTTATTCTCGCTTTGTATTTCCTGCATTGAGCTCAATTTTCTTTCAGCCTCGGAATTTCTGTTTTTCAGCAATTTGTGCTGTGCAATCATTTTATTGAGCTGCGAGTGTAACTGTACAATGCCTTCTTCCACTTGAATCTGCTCTCTTTTGGAGGCTAATACAGAAATCTGTAGCCGTTGATTCTCCTCCCGCACCTTTTCCAACTCCGCTTGAGTTTCACAAATTTTATCGCTCATCTCTCCTCTCTCAGCTTCCAATTTTTGTGTGTTCTCTTCCATAGAAGCCATCAACCATCTGTATTTGCTAAGAGCAGTTTCTGCAGAATTCCTTGAGAATTCGCTGTCGGCGAGTCTCTGGTCGAGCAATCGCAATTGCGCCTGGTACTCTTCGGAAGACTTTTCCATCGCTTCCAATTTAAATTCCAATAAATTGGACGATGATTCTCTGGCGACCTGGTGCACATTTCCAGCTGCACAGTTGGCGCAAGATTGGCTCTTTGCTCTTAGTGTTTCTATCTCATTGAGAAGCTCTCTTTTCTCTCTCTTGAATTGTAAAACAAGCTCGCTGTATTTTCCATTGAATTGCTTGCATCTTTCGGTCATATCGAGAAGGCTTTGTTGTCGCTGTCGCAGTATTCCCTGATAGGTGTCTATCTCCATTTGGCGAGCTTTTTCATTGGCTTGCGAGTCGTGTAATTTGGAACGGTACCATTTGGAGGAATTCTCAACGGCGGTGAGTCGAACATTGGCATCTTTGAGAGCATTTTGCAGACGCTGCTTTTCCTGCAGTGTCTTTTGCGCCTCTACAAAAAGTTCAGCAATTTTGTTTTTTAAGCCTTGATTGGAAGCATTACGAGCGTTTGCTTCTATACGAGCTGCCTCTACGTCGACTCTGAGCCGCTCATTTTCCAATTCCAGGACAGTGACTCGCCTCGAGAGTTCTGCGTTAGTGACGTCCGGACTTCTCAGATGACAAAGACGAAACTCATCGGTGAAAATATGAAGAGAGTCGGAGGAGGTGACAGAGTCAAGCTCGCACCTCGAAGAGTCGGACAAACTGTCCATCGCCCAAATTTTACTTAAAAACCAGTTGCATGAAAATCCTTTCTGATCTTTTCTTCAACTTTCTCCAGCTTACAAGCATCACAGATACTGACTTCTGGCATAGGATTGGCGTATGCAGTTTTTTTTTTTTCTTTCGTCACTTCAACCATCTGCGATTGACAACATAATTCAAGGTTAGTCTTTCGATATCCAAGCTTTCGTTGATCACGACACTGACGCTAATTCGCTCGATTGTACATGCTGATTTCTCAATACCGAAGTAATACTGAAGCTGAGCTTTTGATATGTAGGGAAAAAGATAGGGTCGCGAAAAAGATTGATGATGGAGAGAGTGGCGCGAAGTTGGCTAATTTTAAGGTGATGTGCTGCACCGACTGAGCATATTTCGCCACCAGGGCGAGAGATCGGAGATCGCGGTGGTGCGAGAGAGAGAGAGAGAACGACAGAAACATGTAACAACACATCGTCTTAACGTTGTTGGTAACAATGAATTCACTACAGCTCTTTAATTCTCTTTAATCCTCAGAACAATAGCAACTTTTTGCACCGATGCCACTCTCACTTCGTTCATAATAATATAGTGAGTTCTTGATGGTGAGATATATCAATAATAACAGCAATAATAAGCATTTATTTATTGTTTAATTAGTCGAACAGGCCCATAGAGTTATATCGTCTGTCTCTCTCGGATTCCCATAAGTGCTAGAGAGATAGCTGAATTTTCCCGAAGCATTGTTCTCGGTCACGGTTAACTTTTCGGATAAAATACGAGAACGGTTGACTGCACAATTCTAAAACCCAATGAACCGTTCTCGTCTTTTGTTCAAAAAATTAGATGACAATGAGAACAACGATTTGCAATGTTTGTTATCGACCGAGCAGTAGCACATCACCTTAAGGTAGTCTCAAGGTGATGTGCGAGCCATGCTAGTCAATCGGCGCACTATCACGAAAATTCGGTAAATCGAACATTTCATATATCTATATTCGAGTGGTACAGAAAAAATCGACTTAATACATTTTTTTTTTTTTTTTCAGGGAGAGGGTTATTATGCGGGAGAATTAGCTATTGGAAATAATGATCTTAAAAATCTGAAAAAATTACATGCCTTTAGGTTCTGTAAATAACATATTTTCGATCGATAAAACAAGAAAGATTTATTCTTACTTAATTCATTGAAATTTTCCAGAAGCAACGTCTTTTATTGGGATTCGGGAATGGCCGCCTATATTGCCCCACAACTTGTGGCAAAGATTGCATCTTTGTGACGGATTCATGAGATGCCTTGTGAACTCATGATAATAAAAAAGAAATGTTCTTATGATAATAAGAAGAAAAAAATACTGTCTCACAATGTGCTGTCAAGCACATTTTAAAGCATGTCGTTCTGCGGAAAAAGATTGTAAAAGATTTAACCCGAGCGACAGGTCGGTAGAAAACTCCCGAAAATCAAACGGAGTCGCAGCTTCGAACAATTGTAAAGAAAATATTAATGAGAATTTTGAACACGCACATTGGAAGGTCTGGCTGCGTTGAAGGCAATAGTATCAAGTGTAAATTTGATAAATTTTTACATTTTTACATTCGCAGGACATTGAGCACAACTGATAAATATTGTAACTTTTGGCCTTATACCCAAATGAAAATGTCGAAAGGGAAAGGATATGGTAAAAGAGTTATTGACGAGCGGTACCAGCGTAAGTCGTAAGAACAAGCAGGCTTCGGATACGTCGCTTCACGTGGCCGTGAAAAGTGTTTATACGGATATCGTCTCGATGCTGCCGGACAGAGAAGCAGACATTAACGCAAAGAATGATTTCAACGAAACACCGTTGCATTTTCTCGTTGCTGAGGTCAATGAGCGAATGGTTAAATAGCTTCTAACCAAAGGTCCCGATATAAACGCCAGAGCTGAAGACAAAATATATAATGCCACTTCGCATTGCGTTGGAAAAGGGTGAAAAATGTAATTGTTATGTGAAAAACAGCAAAACGACACTTCAACGCGGAGCTGACGTCACTGCCAGAATGAACAATAGAAAGACAGCACTTGACATTGTTGCCAGTACTGTTAATCTTTCTGAAGATTCTGAAAATCTTGTGGCACTTCTGATGGTTAAACATGGCGCCGATACTGAAGCTAAAGATGAGGAAAAATCGACTCCTCTTGATTTGGCTGTTCTCACAGAGACGAAACGGAGTTGATTAAAATATTTCTGGATCTTGGCGCCAACATCGAGGCGAAGGGGAAATTCGGAAGAAACACCTCTTCACAGTGCTGCGTAGAATGATAATGAAGACATGGTCGAGCTTCTTCTAATTCTCGGCGCCGTGTTAAACGTCATCTGCAAGAATTCTATGGTGCCGTTGCTTTTTCAAATTGCCTGAATCCAGAAAGCCTAATGACAATTACCATGAGATTTTCGAAGAATGCGAGAATGAAGTCGCTGAAATGAAGGTCGAAATGATCGGCGATAGCAATATTAGTTATTATGATTTTTTAATTTGTGGTATGGAACAAATGACGGTTTATGCAAAAAAGGAGAGTATTATCAAGGGTTTCGACGCGACAACAAGGTTCCAATTTAATTGGTATTTCAGAATGATCAACCGACGTTTGACGTAGATAATGCTGATACAGGAAAGGCTGAGCCTGTTGGGCCTAAATTTAAACTCCCCCATTGCACTTTCCGACTTCATTCTGCCTGATTTTTCTGCTTCAGAAATTTGCGATTATTTGAGTAACGAAGAGATGGAGAATTTGATCATGGCTAATCCTGGTTCTGACGATTGAGATAGTTAAAATGTTGCGATAAAGTTTATTTTTGGCTCTTTTTTTTGCAACGATGCCTGTCTTGGATCGGTGATACTTGCTTTTTTTTTTTCTAAACGGCCTTGAACTATAGCTTCTTAATAGCTTTTTTGTTACTCTTGCATTCTGATAACCTTGGCCAGCTGTTTCACCTAGTTTAAGCGATCTTTTAAACGACTTTTAAGAAAAAATCTCGTGGTGATTTTTACCGACCTTAACCAACGTTTTAACTAACAATTTGTCGGTCAAAGTTATGTCTGTTAGTGACATTAACCGACAATTTTCACTAATGGATTCTGGTAATGCGAAACTACTCATGTAAATTTTCAATAATGTATATTGAACGTTTGGTTTAGCGGTTATTTTTCTCTTTTACACTGATATTCGATTTTACTCGATAATTTGGTACGAATTCGATCGTGATTAAAGACTGACATTTTTTTTGTTATTGGTAGAATTCGAACCTAGAACCCTGTGACTGTTGATCTGCGCCTCAGACCACTCGGCTATTCACATCTTAGAAAGAATATGTTTTGATTGTCTATTTCAAGTGAAAGAAGTGTCTAAGAATGTTATGAAATTTTACATTTGTATAATTGTGTCTAAAATTATATTTAAAAATTGAGGTTCGAATTCTATCAATGACGAAAAAATGTAATTCTTTACTCGTGATCAAATATGTAGCAAATTTTCGATTATGAATTTATAAAAGCAAAACAACCCGTTGAGTTAAATGCGAAAACAATTTTTTGTTTAAATTGTCAGTTAAAACGCTGATTAAAGTCGGTTAAAATAACCACGATTTTTTTCCTCAAATGTCGGTTAAGAGGACGGTTAAACTAGGTGAAACGAGGCCTAATCGAGACTTACTTTTTTTCTCGGTTAAAAATTCGGTTAATTTGATTGATTTTCGGTTAAAATTACGGTGTCAGAGCTTGCTAGAGAGAATGTGTAATTATGAGTTTGATTGTGGTACATTAAGTATACTGGTATTTAATCATTATTAATAAAACAGAGTAAAGATCGAAATAATTATTTATATCTTGCTACTATTGAAGATGTGTTATTTTATATATATATATATTTAAACATGTTAAGCTTATGTACCCTGAAAAGATATAAATAAGCAAATAAATAAATAAATAAATAAGAGTCCAATAAAATTCTTTACTAATCACAAAGTCAAATGAAAGCTGTGTCAAGAGAAATTGGCAGCCGGTAACAAAGACTACGATTACACTTTTTATCGGGGCTTACCGAATATTTCTGGAAAAAAGTAAATTCTACTATGTCTACCAGTTAGGTACTGGAACGCTATTTCCTCTACACTTGGAACTCTTAGCCTTTTGAAAAAAATAATAATAACTACAGTTTTGGTCACCGACTGGGCACAGTCGGTAAGTCGGGATGTCGGAGGTGTCATTTAAGGTGATGTGCTATATCGACTGAGTCACCGTAAGTGCGAGAGAGATAGCTGAATCTTCAGGAGCGTTGTTCTCAGCCGCGGTTAATTTTTCGGATAAGAGATGAGAATGGTTCACTGCAGAATTCTAAAACGTAATGAAGCTTTCTCATCTTTTGTTCCAAAGATCAAATGGGAACGAGAAGAACGCTTTGCAGTTTTTGTTACCGGCTGAGCAGTAGCACATCACCTTAAAATAGAAATAAAATTCAATAAACGAAATGCAAAAACTGTAATACAATTTTCCGTCACAACTGTTGGATCAAAGCCAAGAATGTTGCTCCCCGTTTAATATTAATTACGTACGACGAAAATCTCGGCTTTTATCCAACAGTTCAACCGTGGCAGAGAATTTTGGGATAGTAAGTTTTAGTAATTTCTCTCAGATTTATGGTGCTCTGAGAAAGATAGAGGTAATGCGTCACATCTTCTTAAGGTGATGTGCTACACCGACTGAGTGACCGTAAGTGCGAGAGAGACAACATCATTGATGCCCTCGGTAGGGCGAGAGAGAACGACAGAAACGTGTAGCACATCGTCTTAAAGTTCCGACTCAAAATACAGAAGAAAATGCTTGTATCTTAGCATTTGGAATATTACAGAACGAATTCCTGTTTCTACAGAACGAAACTAACAGCATAAACGTGCAACAGCAAATGTTTGATGATTCGTCCAAGGGCAAATTTGTCTAAATATTTTATAATGTATTCATTATCATTAATCAAGTTTGACGAAACCTGACATTTTACGTTGAAAAACTATGGAAAATTAATAAACTTGATTTTTTAAATTGTAAATTTGTAAAACCCCCAATGATTTCACTCTATTTTATAAAATGTAAATACAAAATTCTAAAGTTTTTTTTTATTGTAAAAATATAATTTGTGTATATTTAAAAAATGTAGATTTGTTTAATTTACAAACTTAATCTTTATTAATGAAAATAGTGACAGAAAATATTTTGTAAATTTGCCACATTTATCAATTTTCCAGAAACGGCTTAAAATAATTTGTTACATGGAAAATACAAATTTCTAACAGAGTTTCTATTTAAAAAGAAGTTTTTATTGAATGTAGAAAAAATTATTTTTGTTTTTACTGTGCGATTGTTAGAGAATTATATTTTCCTTTACTTTAACGTTAATTAAGTAACAAAGGATTGCGCTTTACTAGCACTGAGTACAGTTTTAATCGCCGCTTTATTTACATCTCGTTAAAGTCCTTGCTTTACCAGACTCGATATTTAAAGGTTCGCAACAACAGATGGTACTAGCAGTTTTGCGAGTTTCAATCCTAGTTATCTGGACGTCGAAATCAAGCCTCTGTTTTGCCCCGCAACGCTTTCACTATACAGGAGTAACGTAGCTTTTATTGGCTTCCTCTCGCGGATTTCCAGTGAGCTAAACTTCTCGATTGATCATCCCCCTCGCCGCTTGCAAGCGCACACCAGCAGAGCATAGTGCATTCGGGTAACTCCGCTCGGAGGGAGGGGGGGGGGGAGATCTGACCTACGCCAGTCCGTAACTACGGGAATATCCTGTACCGCACGAACAAACTTCTCCGCAGCAAAGCTCGGAAAGCACGACTTCACACACAAACACACTGAAAATTCTGACGCACATAGACAGTTCACATGTCTGACATATATTCTACGCTATGGCATCGTGTACGAGCGTTTAACCACCGATGATTTATGTTTCCCAATGTTATAATAACGTTAGCTCACCTCTCTCTCTCTCGCTTCATCCAACCAAGCTGGGAAACTCCTCTGTAACTACTATGTTATTCGGACTCCAATATAATACACAAACTGCTGTTATATATAACTCAACCTGGCACAACTTTGTCCGACAACTATTTGGAATCTAGTTTACGGCTTGGCGGGTTGCAGTCTCGTTACAACAACGTAAAACTTTAAGCAATATGTAAATTCAATTTTAAAAAAGGTGATAAAAGAGCACTGAAAATAGTTCTTTTTTTTGTATGATAAAGGTAGTTGCTCTGTTACGTGTCAGTCAAATTAGTGTTCAATATTTCAAAGCGTTTCAACATATTTCTGATGCTTCTATTTGACTGTTCTGAAGAACAGTTAATAGAACTACGTTGCACATTAGCATGTGATATTAATATAAATACACGCACAGCCACAGTCTCACAAGAAAATCCACTGATATATGGTGTATTTTAGCTGCAGTAAGGCCACTTTTTTCGCACATATTTTTAGTAATTAATTTAAATTTCACTATCGTTTAATACTACCGGAAAGGACGTTACATACCAAATGTTTGAGCTCCAATTATTTTATTTACGGAAATTAGTGTCTTTCAGTTTTTACTCCTCCAAAATTTCAGAGCTGTGGGAAGATGAGAAAATTGAATGAAATAATTTTTCTTTACGGTATTTCAATCGGAAATTTTCCGCGGTTTCTTCAAAAAAAGGATACAAAATACAGCTTTGCACTTTGCTTCTTCATGATCTTTGAACGTTTACAAATCTGCCTCAATCAGGAAGTACGTTTATCTATTTTGGCTTCCTCGTAGAGGAAGCTTTGAAGACGTTAAAAAATCATGACGAAGCAATGTGCAAAGCTCTGCTTTGCATCCTTGTTTTAAATAAATAATCAAATAATAAAAATATATCATTTCTTGCTCTCTTCTCAAATTTCAATTAATTTATTGTCAGTTGTGCTGAGTTAAAGAAGTACATTAATTTTCTTTTTAAATTAAAAATATCTTAAAATTCGAATACCTTTACCGATTCTTTTTTTCGTCTATAGCAAAATTCAGTTAATTTGGTGAGAGTTGACGTGAGTTAGAGCAAAATTAAATTTTTTCGAAAAATTTAAAATCCCACGTAAAAACCAAATCTAATTACCGATTTATCCCAAGTTCAATACCAGTCGTCCTTTGACATGGTTTTATTTGTAAAAAAATTATTTAGCTCGATAGCTAAAACTTTGCGGCAACTACAGCACGAACAGGCATTTTTCGAAAAATGCAAACTTGAATAAAATTTGAACAGATGTTTGAATTTTTTTGAAACTCTTCACAAACAAAGTCGTCCATCTGCTTCATATATGTGCATACGCCCGCACGGTCGTACCATTCGGACCATTCTGAGTGTCCTGACATGAAAATCTCCAAAAACATTTTTTTACACGAAAACAAAGCTTCCTCTACGGAGGGAGCAAAAGTAAACTGATTTTGAGAAAAGAAAAGAAAATTATGCCTAAATAGCAAATAATCAATGTAATCTACCTGTAAATGGCTGGTAAGCCGTGAAAGATGAATGAATAAATAAATAAATAAATAATATTAGCAGGAAATAATTATGTGAACAGAGAAAATGTAGCATATTGTTTGTTTGAGACACTTTTTTTTTTTCGTCAATCTCTATATTTGCAAAAATAATTTGTTATTCTTATTTTCATTCTACGAGATATTTTCTAACATTTTTACAAAAATAAAAAAGAACATATCGTCGATAACTAGTTTATTTTTATTTTTTCTAAATTTAACACATACCTTCTCACTTTGAGTTTATTAAACAAAAATCTTTAATTTTGACACATTATTTTTGCCACTTCTAATTTATCAAATAAAAATTTGTATTTTTTCGATTTTTTTTTTGAAAAATGTAATTTTTTTTTTTTTTAAATCAAGATCGTTTCAATAAGGCGTTCGGTCCACGGGCTGCCAACAAGTTCTGTAACTACTTTAACTTCATCTATAATAAAATGCATTTTTTAAAAGTTGATCAGAACAATATTGATTGTTATTTAGTCAATAATGTACGTTTTTACATTTTTTAAATAGGATGTACAATGCAAAAGTTAAGTTCATGCAATACTGTAACAATCGCTTTGAGCTGTGTAAAAAATTGAAGTGATCGCATACATAATGGTACAAATAATTTGTGTCATTGTTGCAAGACGTTGTAATATATCAACCAATTTTACGTGGATTTTTAATGATTGTTTTTACACTAGTTTTAAACAGCTATTCCGTTGTTCACATTTGCACGTTCATGTGCAAATGTGATGTGGCAATTACAATTTGTTTTGAATTTAGAATAAAAATCATTGAATGAAAAAGGCATTTATTCAAAATGCCACTTGCGTATTCGAAGGGATTGAACGTTTATTGGGACGAAACAGTTGCAAATACAGTTGGAGCATGTCTGCTGTTGAAACAATAAAAAATAACGCCGAATGAAGCTTAAAAAATGTGTAATAAAAAAGATTTTTTTTTATCGAGTAATATAGATGAGAACGTTTATTTCACTGGATACAATTATCTTTCTGCACGATAAGAATTTAGTTGTTTCTATTGCTTTTATTTCTATTGTTTCATACATATTGCATTCAGTTTAACGTTGCAAATCCAAGCCTCATCGACAATTGTAATTGATACAATGAATAGAATCATTTTTCAATAGTATCTGCTTACGAAGTAATTAAATCTTTAATTAGGTCAGCCGATCACGTATTTCATAGAATTCTACAAACGAGTAGTTCAAACTCAATGTTTTTCGAGACGATTGCATACAATATTGATACAAATGCTGCAAGGATCGGTAGAATATAACCGTAGCTCTCTTTGTCGATTTGCAATTTATATAAACTAACTCATATTACAAGAAATAATTGTCCTATTTCTCAAACGAATGAGTTCATACAAACTGTAAATCGACAAAGAGAGTTACGGTTGTATTCCAGAGGTCGGTATATACAACATTTGTAGCAGTATTGCATGCAATCGCCTCGAAAAACATTGAGTTTAAAGTACTCCTCGCGGACTCACCCAACCCCAATTAGTGATTGGTTTTTGGTTGGATGTCAATAAATGGTCGATTCAAAGTTGAATTTAGATTGATTTATTTCGATTCAATCCAAAACCAACTGTTGGTTGGTGCGTTATTATAGTAGAAAAGCCAACAGAAATTTTTCAGTTGTTTTATGGTTGGTTTACAAAAAACCTACCGTGAATCAATCTTAAATCTTGATTTTAAAACAGTTGGAAGATTGTTGGTTTCCAAACATCCTTTAATATTCATTTTACAACTATACATTTTATGACAGTTGGAATAAGGTCGGTTCACGACAATTCAACTATAAATCAGCCATCATAGCCTTATGTATAATGGTAGAAACATGGCTAAAAGATGAAATTTCAACTGTCAATTGACCTCAAATGGTCGGGGTAGGGTTGACATGATGCACCAACCGACCGTTGGTTTTCGCTCGGTGGAGGTTGGCTAAGTCCGCGAGGGACTCGCTTGTAGAATTAGCACATACAGAGTCTATGCGACTCATATATTACAAATATGTTCCCGGGACAACGTTCCCTACGAGCAGTAAGGTCGCAATAGCTATTTCATACGGTAGCCCGACGTTTTATCCCGCGACATTTCATCGCGACCAACATGTCCCGCAACAAACCAATGTCCGAAAAAGCTAGCCCGTAACAAACTCTTCCCTGAAACAACTTAGCTCATGTGTTAAAGATCACGGATTAAAAGATTTATTCTTTTAATTCTTATAATATAATAGTACAATACACGTGTAAAGGTAATGATTTACACTTGTATATTATGAGATTGGTGCGCAGTGTACCCGTTTACGCGTGGTTTTGTGGGCAATTATATTGGCATCAATGACCCGGCGGGGGTTGCATTACAAAATATTATTATTATTATTATTATTATTATTATTATTACTATTATTACTAGAGAACAGGATGCAAAGTAGAACCTTGCACATTGCTTCCTCATTATTTTTCGCTTTTTACAAAGCTACCTCTATGAGGAAGTATGTTATTCAGTTTTGGCTTCCTCATATAGGAAGCTTAGTAAAAAGCGACAAATAATGTGGAATAAACATGTTGTGAATTCGCTTTTTCTATTTGGTTATTCCGTTATTTCGTTATTATTAGAGCGTTTCCGAAAGTAAATGTGATAACGTATATTTTTTTAAATAATTCAACATTCCATAAAATCACAAATTTCATACCGTTTGTCACTAAATTATACATATATAACGGCTGAATACTGTTTCATTTATATACAAAATTTGAGCCCGCTATCTCAAGTTTTGCAAAAGTTACAATAGAGCGGTAATGTCAATTTTGTGAAAAATTCAAAATTCCATAAAATCTGAAGCACTTTACCGATTCGAGCCAAATTCAATACCAAACAACATTGAGTGCACCTACTCTTATAATCAACTATTTAGCAAAATAGACTAAATTTTACGAAAGTTAGAGCGAACGCCTCCTTTTTTTTCAAAAAATGTAAAACGACATAAAATCGAAATTTTCGCACAGATCTTGTAGATCTCGAAAAAAAATGTTTCCATGAAAACAAAAAGCTTCCTCTATGAGAAAGCAAAAATTACCTTCGGTTCTTTTAGGTTCTTTAGGTTCTATTTTTTGTAGCTACTTGGGACAAATTGGGTTCCGTTTTTGTGGCATCCATTGGCGGGGATCAGGCGTCACGGGATAAACTGTTCGGGATACATTGACGGTGAACCATTTGATACATTGAAATAATAATACCCACGGATAGCAATAATATTGTTTTCGTTACATTTACAGATTTCTTTTGCGAGGAAGATTTATTTCTTAGCGAACACCGAAAAAATATGACTAATCTTACCAAGAGTATCATTGTACAGGCTTCAAAGAATGATTGACAAACAATATTATGGTTACAGTCTGTTTTTTATAATAAATTTAATTGAATCTCGCATTTCTGGTATTTAATATATTCGACCTGTGGTCGCAACCTGTAAATATTTTTCGATTTTATTCTTTTTTTTTTACGAGAATCTTTTATTTTTTATAGAGCACAGTTTTTCTGTGAAAATATGTGACATTATACCATTGGACCAAGTTTGTGGCTCTATTTATGTCTATACATGCGGTATTCCTTGCCGAATCGGTAAGCGTTTCAACTTCTCCATATTCAATTTGTCCCATCATTTTTTATGTTAACAAACACACTCTGAATTTTTTCCGGATTTCTTTTATTAGCTACGCATATTTATCATTTTTTTTAAATTCGATATTTTCTCACATCCGAAGAAATGATGAAAAATCCTGTAGCAAATACATCCATTTTTACTTTCTCAAGAAGCTTTGTTTTCGAGATAAATCTTTTGTTTCAGATTTTCATGTAAACGTGTTCGGAATGTTCGAAAACGTGAAAAAAAAAAAACATGTGTGTGCGTGTTTGTCGTTAGTTTTGACATGACGAACTTTTTGGTAGAAAAAAAAAAGTCATGGTTCCTTTTTTAAAAGACATGTCGCCTATCGTCACATTTTTAATTTTTTTTTTGTTAACGTCTGATCCTAAAAGCTTCACCATACTCAATACTTGATCTGGCCAGTATTTTTCGAGATAAATCAATTGGAAGATTAAAATGGGACATCCTGTACAATGAAAAAGAATGTAATATTGTATTCTATAAATAAATATTCTCTGTGACAATTGGCCCATTTAATCACAATTAACTTATAACAATGATTAACTGTAGAGACGGTTTCAACAGTTAATTATATATCTTTGGAGCATTAGATTGATAAGAAAATGAAATCTGTAGGCTAGGTGTCCGCTGATTGGGACGTGTTCGGCGATTGGGACGTTTACCTTACGTTGCTCGGCCGTTTGATCGTCGTGCTATTCCACTATTTCCATATCCATTAGCGACGCTATATTTATACATATATAGATATATAGAGGCGGTATGATAGAAATATATGAATCGACAATAGCAGATCGACCTACGTGGCGATACCGTGAGGGGTGTCTTGCCCTCCACTCGCATTCGTAACACGTATACCTCGTGAATGTTTAACAGGAGGGATGGCGCGCGCGCGCGCGCGCGCGCCCAAGCTCCTCAACACTGAGTCCGAGTCTCGAAAAAGAGGAGGGGGAAAGGAGGAGTGGGGATAGAGAGCTTAACTTGGTAGTAGTACGTCTCGAGTAACTGTGGGTAACTGTAACGGCAACGTGGCCTATACGTCGTCTATATCCCTTTACACCACTATTCGCCTCTTTCTCTCGTTCTCTCCTTCCCTCAACCGGTGAACTTCGATGCGGACACGTGGTGCAATATAAGCTCGACGGGGGCAAACCCTGCAGCAGCAACAGTCCTCAATTCACTCACTCGAAGCAAACGATACACTAACAATTCTCTGAGATCGTTCTATTTTCGCTAACGCGGATATTTACGATGTTGCACTGATAAGTACGCGACGCTTCCTATACGAGCGTTGCATGCATCTGGAGACACGTTATCGATTCTCCACAATCAATGTCATCTATGGATTATTGACCAATGTAGTTGAAGACAATTTTATGCTGCGGCAATTTCGTTTATAAATCGCACGCTCACCACCGTAGATCGCTACGGCGCTCAAATTCAATTGCAATAACTTTTCATACTTAAATATAAGTTGACTTTCTATAAAAGTCTAATTAAAAAAAAAAGCAATATAGAGCGGGCGTAGAGCGTGCATTGTTGCTAGTACGTTCTAAAGTTACTTCACTCACTTGGTATCTTCTGATATCTAACCCGGCACTTATTTTTAGTAGAAATCAATGTCATCTGCGAGGGCAAAATATGCCCAATCAACGATCGTCGAACGCTACTTCCCTCGTTTTCATCATTATTATTATGTCACATTTTATGAAATTATCTAATTTATTATTTTTTATCAATATAACGTTAATGCTATTTCATGCAAATGTACAATATAAATCTACAATATTTCTAAAGTCAAGATATTTTATTTTTTTCATGTCTAAGGAAGAAAAAAAAGTTGGTTTACTAAAGAAAAAATATAATTTTGTAAAATTCGGATATTGGTCAAAATAGTTTTATTGAATATGTACTTTAACTGACTTAAGGAGTATGTTACTTTAACAAAAAGCCATTTAACATTTTTTTTAACTACTAAATGGACAAAAGAATGTAAGTTTGTCAAAATTCAGAAATTCACATATTTTGCATGCACTTTTTAATATAAAATATTGATGTTAAAATGAAAATATGGTGACAAGAAAAATATTGAAATATTAATAATAACTTTGTTTGTATTGCTCTTTATGATCAATATTAGTACTTTAGCGTCGTTGTTTATATAACAGAAATATTATTCAATTTTTTGTTGATAAAATTAACACCAAAAGTTTGGTGGCTTTTGGAATTTTTTATTTTTTTTTAAATGCACAAAAATAGTTCTTTCGTTTGATTGCGTATCAAGTGACTGTATGAATATTTAGTCCATGTGACTATACTTGAATCAGAGTTGTATACACAACTTTATTTTTTATTTGACTTTATTTATTTATTTATTCCTTAAATAACTGATTTTTTAAGAATAGTCGAAGACATTATTCATAAAATGTATACGATATTATAAAGAAAGATATTTTTTTTTCACATAGATTAATTAACGAGTAACATAATTATTTAATTAAGCTAATAACGAGTAATGGGAAGAATAGTGATCCAATTGCTATGATTTTCGTTGGCTAATTTAAATTCACTAGGGTTGGGCGGATCTGTTTATGCCAGATTTGACATTTGACATAAACAAAACATTTCAATGTATGAACCAGTGCCCTATCAGAGCACGAATAGATCGCTTTTTACTGTAGGAAAAATTTATGGATAAACCGTTTTTGTTTTTAATACAAGTACTTAAACATTTTCTTAGCAATACCGAAAAATGTAAAAAAAAAAAAATATATTATGAAGTAAATAAAGAAACTAAAGTAAAGGGAGATGATATATAGATTAGTGGAGTCCAAAATAGATCAATTTTAGGAATCTATATTGTGGAAGGAATTTTAGGAATGTATATTGTGCAACAACGGTCGAAAGTTAGCGATTGTGACGAGTGCGAGGTTTGCTGCCCGAGCGAAACGAGGGCCGCAAATCACACGAGTCGCAATTGCCAATTCGACCCTCGATGCACATCATATTTTCCGTAACGAGCGCATGAATAGTGGTGCTTTGAATGGTAGTTTTGTCGAACGAACAGTGAAAAGTGAAATCCCAAGGGTCGAAAGTGAAGAAATCGCGAACTGCGCATGCGCTACTCATCTTTTCTATACTGACTTGAAATGAGCCACTTTCGGCCCGCAAAACTGCCATGAAAAGCACCGCTTTTCATGCGCGAGTTACACAAAAAATGTTTAAAAAATGTTGAATACACTCTTTTAAACAATTATTGACATGAAAATTTTATTTCACTCGCTTATTTGGGGGAAAAAATTAAATTTTTATTTAAATGGGTGTGGCCAAAATTGCAACGATATAAAAAATTGTGTACCCAATCGGAAGTGTGAAGGGTCAGGCCCAGATCGAAACTAGGTGGAACGCCACACGTACATTCATGTAAATAGAAAAAGTAAAGAGACACAAAATAAAATAATATACATAAAATATATCGTGAAAAATAAAAAATAAAATTTGATATATTTTTTGAAACTCGTGTATGATAAGCGGCGTTTGTCGTGGCAGTGTTGCGCGACGAAAGTGGCTCTTTTCGTAGCAGTGCCGAAAAGTTGGTTTGCGCATGCGCCGTAGGTTACCTTTCGTCCCTAGGGCAGAAAAGTGAACATTTCTACCCTAGAGGGACGAAAATGTCAAATCTCACTTGTCACCGTTCGTCCCGCAAACATTGCTACTCAAAGCGCCTCTATTACTGCACTCGTTACAAAAAGTATCGTGTGTAACATGGACCGAATTGTCGATCAATGAACATCAGAAAATAGTATATTGTTGGACAATATATTATTTTAGCGAGTGTGGATTTGTAATACGAGCCGAAGGCGCGATCTCAACAATCACGCGAGCTAAATAAAAGTTTTTCTCTCGAGTGATGATTTAAATTTTGAAGTGCAACACCGGGAAGGTGGACATTTCTGCACGGAGGACTGAAAAAGATATTCTAGAGTGCGATGTTCGAAAATAGCTTAAGATTCGTTATTGAAGGGATTTATCGAGGCATTAAGAGTTTATATATTTCTTACTCACCTGTAATACGCTTTGTATTACGAGCTGGTTTGAGCAAACAGTAGGGAACACACTCGTCAGTGTTATACGAGGATGTTGTACAGTATATCAGTGTTTGTAACTGGTGGGGGTGCGGAAATGATGAGCGTCGTCGTGCACGTGGCGAAAGTTCGCACCGCCATACCTTCTTTATATCATTGAGCCACGGAACTATAGAGCAGGGTTGCTTGGATCGCGTTAACACGACATTAGTATCATCGCGAATGTCGTACATAGACGATTTTCTTCATGTTAGTCGCGCCGCGATGTGCATTCGGAACCGTTCTACTCAAGTGCTCGTAAAAAAAATCGTGTTTATCACTCCACAGGATCATCGTCTTTGGAATAATAACCAAAATTCACTGGAATGAGCCTCATCGATCCGGACGGTCTTCGATTTCTTTGATTCCTTGGTGAGTTATAACGAAAAAACAAAAGGCACATTTTTTAATGAACGAGAATATTTGTGTTTCTCCGGTGTGAAATTTATCTGTTTATTGTTCGTTTGCAAACTAAACTGATAGTTGCTGTACATCAGGCAAGTCGAACGAGTGATAAGATTTTAGAGAATAAGTCAACAAAAATAAAATATCTGTAAAATCGCCAAATGTACACAAATTTTCTATTATTTTCAAATTTAACAAGAAAACATGTATTATATATATAAAAATTCTGTCAGATCGACACAATAATTCCATGTGGTTTGTTACTTTGACATTTTCAACTGTGTAGTGTAGATTAAGGAAGATCTAACGATGTTTAGCAATACAAAATAGAATTTTGTAATTCTACAGAAAAAAAATGAATTTCATAAAGAAATTATATATAACTAACTAATAGCTTATAATTATTAATAAAGAATTTTTCGAGTAATCTTGGGAAATAATATTTTAGACGTCATCGTAGATTGTCGCTTCGGCAAAAATTAATAAAATATTACGAATTATGAATGTCACTATTATCATGCATTGAAGATGTGTCAGGGTCTTGAAAAAAATATGCTATATTTACACTTGGATTCAGTTGTCACAACTAATTTAAAGGAAATATAATAAAAGCTACTTTTCAATAACTTTTATAATTGATATTTTCGATTCTTTATTAGATAATAATTAAATTGAAAAGCACGGATTCCTTCATTTTTAATTGATACGTTTAAAAATAATTTTCATACATTATTTGTGTTATTTAAAAATGTATACAATAGAGGTCATTTTTTAAATCGATTACAGCTACACTAACTCTTCTACTTAACTTCAGTGATCAGAAGTAATAAATATAAGGAAGAAAAAAACGTAATAACAGAAAACTCCTTACATATTCTAGTGAAATGTAAATAATTTTTCGAAACCATATTTTCGATTTAATTATTGGCACCGTTTAATTACTGCTTCGGTAGAAAAAAAAAAAAGTACAAAGACCCACCTAATTTTGGTCACAGACAAATGTATGGAGATCAATTTTTCATACTCTTATCGGCGAAAATATAAAGATCAGACAAAGTTCAGTGAGAACTGTAAATGAGACGATATTTACAGTATATAAATAGTAAAAGTTAATTACAGATAAATACGGAGAGAGTTTTTCCCTTTTAAGGATGAAAAAATTATTAAAATGGCAATACAATTTTTTTTGCTTCACATAACTTCCTCATAGTGGAAGCTTTGTTTTCGTGAAATTTTTATGTGCGTGCGTGCGTCGCGTGTGTGTGTGATAGAGGGGCTAAAATTCATATTGCCATAACTCGGGAACTACTGAACCGAATCATCTGAAATTTTGGAGCCGTATACAGTACAGTTAAGTCTCTCATTAGCAAACATTTTATAAAAATCGTTTGAAGCATTTTGATTTTATAGAATTTTTAAGATTTTGAAAAATGTCTGTCAGCACTGTAACTCGAACAAATTTTTAGCTATCAGGCTGAAAGTTGACTTAAAACTTTATCGGGGTGGTGCAACCTTTGATATTGAATTTGGGCGAAATCGATAAAGTAGTTGAAATTTTCTAGAAATTCGCATCTTCGTAACTTTTCTTGAAAATGCTATTATAACTCGAGAACGGTTCTAGTAAGTGATCTTAAATTTTCTATAAAACTTAAATAGAGGTCAATGTTTCATACTAAATTTCGGTAAAATCGATAAACTACTTGAAATTGTATAGAAATTTTCATTTACGTACATTTTTTTGAAATAATTGCAAAGTCGAGTGCCGCTATCCACAAACTAAAGAAAAAAACGAGGAAGCAATGTGCAAGGTTCGACATTGCAAACTCTTTTATCGTTATAAAATTGGCAACATATGTATTGTAAAAAGTAATGATAATTTTAAAAAGAATGACAAACCATAGTTTTGTAAAATAAAATATAAACGTTAATAAACAAACATAGAAGAATGAATTAATTGGCAAATAAATTTGTAACGATCAATTTTTCATACCCTTATCGGCGAAAATATATAGATCCTAAGATACTCTGACAATCAGTCAGAGTTCAGCGAGGACCGTAAATTTAACGATGGTTACAGTAAGCAGTGTTCCAAAGGTGGGGGGGGGGGGGGGGGTTTCTTTACTGGGGGGCAGTTGAGCCAGTGGAGCACGATAAATTGCATTGATGTGGATGGCGCTGTTACGTGTGGTCGTTGGGGCGTTTTGCTAGCAAGATTCTCCATCTTCTTTCCTCCTCCGCTGGAGGCGCATCGAAAGATGGAGCTAAGAGGAAGAAGGAAGCGCGTGCACCGTCCGGAAGGTTGGTTCGCGCTGACTCCGCGGCTCCTTAGATGTTTATTCCTTCGCTATCTCGCCTTTCTTCGATTTTCCCCCCTTCATCCTCATCTTCCAGTTTCATATATGCTCATCCATGCGAACATTTATATACATATATATGTACGTTGAATACATGCACGCGGAAGACGTTGTAGATGCACTTGTCACGACGTCGAGCCAAAGACAATAGATGCGAAACTCCCCCCGAAAGTTTGTCGAATACTCTGAGATACGTAGATTGCCTTCCGTCGCATCGTTAGCCAACTATTTTTTTTTTCCATCTGTGGATACGAGCTTTTCCGGTAGTTAGGTACCATGCAGTGGTTATAAGCGACAGCTTCCTCTCCATGCTTCGCTGATTTCATCTTCACTTGCCAAGATACTCGCATGAATTTACAAAAAAAAAAGGCCGTAAGCTGTGAATATTTAAGACGAAACATTACTACAGCATTTTAATGATTGATTCAACATCATTGATTTTTTATGAGAATCACTTTTTTTTAAGTAAAATTATTTTGATTGTCAATTAAAAATAAACCACGGTATATTTTTTAAAGATGCATCAACTCAAAAGTGATGAATTAAAACTTTTTTATTTGAACTATGTTAGTCATAAAAATTATCCGAATACATGTAAAATTAGTAAAGTGAGAAAATTTGTATTTTGTGTAATTGGCCAATTTTATAGACTATAAACATACGGCATTGTAAAAAAACTATCAAAGTCAAATAAAAAATGAAAATACTATTTTTTGTTGTTGTAAAAGTGACAAAAAAAAAGTGGATTTCTTGAATTAACCTTTTTTTTTTGTTAACATAGAAAATTCACAAAAGAAAGTGCGATTTATCAAATTTATCAATTTTTCAAAAGTAAAAACGCCGAAAATTTAGTGTGAAAGGAAATTATGTTTTTTTTTGTTTCCTTTAAAAATGATAAAAAAAGATAGGAAATACTAACGACTATTTTTTTTTTCTAAAACATAACAGAACATATTTTGTAAAATTAAATACAATTCCTTTAAAACTTACTTCGGTCTTTTTGCTTTCTCATAGAGGAAGCTTTGTTTTCATGAAAAAGAAATGCTCGAGAATGGCTCAAAAGTAGAACTTTGCATCCTTGTTTCGAAAACTAAAAACGTACAATTTTTTTTTTTGTATTTTTGCAAAATGAAAAAAAAAATGACTGTTGTGAAAAGGATTTTGTTGAAATTACAAAACTGACATTTACGCAGTTTTTATTGCGTATTTATGTGTACGTATTACTCGTGATTGTGAGTGTCGCACGAAAGAGTTTAAAGTTACGAGGTAAATTGTGACAATGAGACGTGGTATTAGAGCGATAGGAGGTTGTTACTAATTCTATCGGATCCGATAGCGTACTTTATAAAAGCTTTGAGTCACGGTTGAGCGAGTCCGCAACCGGCTGGCTGGGTTGGCAAAACTCGTTACGGCAATTCGCACGCGGTTCTCTCTCGACGCTCTCTCGTACCGCAGGGATTTCAGATTCGTGGGAGTTGATTGCGCGCGGGGTTCGCCAAAAGTTGTGAGGCATGTAAAACTTTTCTTGATAGAGGGCGTCGTCGTCGGTGCGAAAATAGGGGAGACTCCTGGGAAGAGAGAAAAGAGAGATAGAGAAAATAGAAGTCGAGCAACAACAGAGCTCGTTGCAACTCGTTTTCACGTCACCCCTCGCACCGGAAATTAGGCACCAACTTCCTCGAAGTTGGCAATTGAGAGACAGAGAATCAGTGTACAGGAAGAGGGAGGCGTGGAAGTAAGTTTTGAGCACCCTGCAAGTAGACGTGTCGTTCGAACACTCAATCGTTGGGAGGAAAGCTCGTTAAAGCTTTTGTGTTTACATTCAAACGAGAAATCTTTGCTATTCTCCGGAGACTGTTAGAAAATCTTCGATTAAACTTCTTGGATACGGATGAAAATGTTCTACGGTTAATTAAAAATACTCTTTAGCATCGATAAACAAAAAGCCGTTTTTAGGTTGTTATCATGAAAATTTTCTTTAATATACTTGGCGTTGAAATGCTGCCGCGTCACTTGATGATAAATCCTATTCCTTCTTTAAAAAGTTCATGAGTAACGGAAACCATTGTCATCGTTTTATTCGTCCTGTGATTAGTTGCCGGGAAAGTCCGTAATAAACAAGTTTGGTGTGAAATTTCACATAAGAGGACGGTCGCTGCAGCGCCCGTAACCTTTTAAAGCTTTATAAGAGCGCAGTGGCGCAAAAGTTTTCCTCAGGCACGCGCGTCAGCGCCTATGATAACCCTAGTATATAATAAAGCGACAGGATGATAGATTGCAACTTTCTGATCGCGATCGATTTCGAGAGTCAATTGTCAGTTGTTTTTTCACCTGTCAGTTTCACCTCGTTAGTTTTCGTTGTTCTGAAATATTCTGTTAGCTGTTTACAATTTTAGAAATGATCAAATATTCTAGTCTTAAGGAAAACTTTATTTTCGACTTAAAACGTTCGAGATCATATCGAATTTCAGAATATACATCGCAAATTTAGGTTCCCACGGGTGCTCTATGTAGTCAGTTGTTTTTTGCTTTATCAATGTCATGACGGCAGATCAGAAAGTTTGAAAAGATATCCCCCTAATCGATAACGATTCTTGAAACTTCGAAATATTTCGATTCTCGTTGGAATTTTTATTTTATCACAATAGTATTACGAACATTGATTATTCGATAAGAGATAAAACATTGAACGTCACCGGTCCGCGCACATCAAAAGCGCTTTCAACATTCTATAAAGGTTAAGATATTCGAATTCTCATTGATCTGCGACCCGCCTACATCAAAGACGGTTGGTGAGAATGGCTGTTCTGTTATAGCTACAGGATCGCGTAAAGATGAGTGTCACTTTTCAAAAAAATGATTAATCATGTAGTGAAAAGTGTGTAATTATTGACGAAAGAGGTATGTTGTTACGATGCGCATATCCAAAAACTCGCGGAACTTATAGAATGGAATTGTGAAATATGAGTCGTTCATTGTTCCTACATACAACATACAAATCTTCTTTGTAAACTTAATAATACAAGACAAAGAGCGAAACGCCCGTATGTTAGTAATTTAAATAAGTACTAACAACAATGCGCGCGCTACGCGCGTTCAATATTCTTTTATTTTGCAGACTTATGGTTTACTGTAAACTTATTTAAGTATGTAAGCTTGTTGGGATTCAATTTGGCCGCGATAGATCGAACGCTCTGCGCGCGCGATTTATGGCCGTACCACGTGCAGCGAGACGCGGAGTCAACCGCAAAACGCTCGTGATTGGCCCAAATAGCGGCTTCAGTTTTCTATATTTCGACTTTCGATGTCTCATGTATTTTTTAAGAGAGCAATAATTAGCGGTGAATTGAGTTAAAAAGATCGAGAAACCATTGAAAAATAGTTTTTCGATCTTTTGATCATGACTTACTTTGCTACTGTGCGTTCTTCTCGCTCGTGCCAACAGACAGAGGCTAAAGAAAAGTGTCTTGCTTCTAAAAATAGATTTTTATCGAGGGAAGAACAAGGAAGAGAATGAAACTAGCCCATTGAACAAATGCTACAAAAAAACAAAAAAAATGATTAAAAATGTGAAGAAAAACGTTTAAAATGAGATGAAACGAGATTTCGTAATTTAAAAAAAATTACGTGGTTAATATAAAAATAAAGATGTAGTCGGAACCGCGATATTGGTCGGTCAGTCGTGGATCGGACCTTCTTTTTGATGACTCGACGAGGCGCTTCAGATTCATCAGTGTTTTCGTCGGTTTATTTATGATGGCGTTGTACGTCTGGAAAATCATTGGGAGATTAGAATGAAGGACATTTCAACGACATAAAGAATTATGTTCTCCTCACCATTGGAGTGCTTGGATTGTTTTCGTACACTAAGAAATGAAAATTGTTCAAGTGTTGAAAATTCTGTTGACTCAACTAAATTCGGCGGTCACGGGCTGTCAAGAGATTGTACTGTTAGGACAACAAAATATATATGTTGCAGTTCAACAAAAAAAGGATTCGATTCAACAATATTATTGTTGATTGTAGTAGCGACCACTGTATATAATAGGTAGGTAGGTAGCGGCAATGAAATGAAACAATATTATGTTTTGAATTGATTAAAAGAAAGGTTGATGGGATCATTGCATAATTTCAATTCATAACTTTTAATAAGAACAAAATATATTGTTGATTCTTCATTCTATTCATTCAAGTCAACTGACTATACAATTGCTACAACACCGTAATCGATGCAACCGACAATGCTGTCTGTTCCGCTAAACATTGTATGAATTCGATTAACAAAATGTATTGTCGAACTAATATACGTATAGGTTTCATGGGATTAAGCATTATGTCATATCAACTGCAGATTTTGAACATATACGACTTTGCATAGATGTTCTTAACCACTATTCTGTTGACATAACACACGTTCATTAGATTCATTAGATTCAGCTAAATGAACTGTTCAATTGATTCCATCCACGTTTGAATAAAACAAAACAGCTTGTCCGACTAATAGATGTATACGTTTAGTGGGATTTAATATTTTTTCATTCCAACTTCAGATTCAGTTCATATACGACTTTGCATAGTTGTCTTAAACCACTATTTCGTTATCATAACACCCGTTTTATGAGATTCAACTAAACGAACGATTCAATTGATTCCTTCAACGTTTGAATAAAAGTAATAGATTGTCGAATAGAATAAAAATTCAAACCTCCCCAATGAATATTATAGCACCAACAGAACGCAATGCCGAAGTCTTACCGTGTCTGTATATGGTATCTGTATAAGTAACGTTATTGATGTTTATTCATTTTATTTCTTTATAAACTTGTAAGTTATAAAATGAATAAATACAATAAAGATATTTATAAAAATATCATATGTAGACATGGTATGGAATCGGCAACGCGTTCTGTTAGTGCTATAACATTCACCCGAGAGGTTTAAATCTTTATTCTCTTCGGCAAACAATTACTCTTATTCAAACGTTAATTGTGGATCAATTGCAACTGAAATAAATGTAAATCGTGACAATGGATGCATTCTGTATGCCAGGGGGAATATGTGGTATATACCCTAAAGATAAAAAAGATTACAACAGAAATATATATTTTCAAGTATACTTTATTTTCAAAAAAGTAAATCTCACATATCAAACGAAACGATTTCCTCCCATATAAGTTTGCATTATGCGTAAAAGCGACTGTTACTTATATTATCTAAGATATTAAAAACAAGTGACCACCTGACACGTGTATTTGCACGTGATAAATACAAAATATATCAAAATAAAAATCAATATAAAAAATGGATTTTTTCCAGTTTTCTCAAGTCGTTCGGCACAAGAAAAAAATAGTCGTGTATTTGCTCTCCGACTGGCCGCTGTAGCTAATACTGTCCGGATCGCTGGTAGAATCGTTGGTCTGTGGCTATGAAAATTTATGATTTAATTAAAACTTTGTTCAAAAGTATGTAGATTACACATTTTTTTAGGTTAGAAAATAAATAAATAAATAAATAAAAAATACTTACATCATCGATGCTTTGAGGAAACTCAGCGCTCAATTTTGTCACGTGTTCTCTCCAGTGTTTTAAAAAAAGTGGCACGGCAGCCAATCTCCGGAATGAGTTCAGAGATCAATTTTTCTGTGAGATGACGCAACGCCTTCTCGTCGATACCGTTTTCTATAACAAACACAACGTGGTTCATTGGCTTATACCGAAAACGAACACTTCACCGACACACGTGTATTATCGACAAAGATCGCGAGAAACAATATGTCCGCCGAGACGCAGCATCGACGCGGTATCGTCGTTAATGCGTAGATGTCGAAACGCGACAGCGTCGCCTATTAGCCACGCGTACAGCCGAATACCGAAAACTAATTTCACCGACACATGACCACACTCAAAAATATCGATGTCGTCGAGTCCCTACGACGTCTCTTGACCCGTGCACGACAAATGATATCGTGAGAATAAAACGCATACATACCTTTTATTCGGTCGGACAGCACACTGAGCTCCCATTGCCCAACAGATCGTCACAACCACCGCTGCACATTGCGACAATTTTCTTTTATTTTCTTTCGGGCAGACTTCACGGGTTTTCGGCGTCTTCACACGACCATGTCCTTACGGGCGCACTAGCACTCAGCGACTAGCAGCTGTGACCTCCCCACTTCGTAAACAAACAGCGGTCGAATGCGCGGGATACGAGTAACCGTCTACTACACAGGAAGCGAGCGCCGCAGCACCATCCGGCTGCGCTTTTCCCTTGTAATATGTCTTGTTTACGCACCTTTTCGGAAGACGTGAAAAAGAGACGATATATGTAACGGTCACGCTCTCATTCATATATTTCGCTAAACCGCGTAGAGCAATTACAAAGCAACACTGTTGCCGCTGTACTATGATGCGAGCTACAATGTTAAAACCATTCAATTCAACTGAAAATCGAAATCTCGACGAAATAAATGGAACCATTAATTGAAATAGGTATGTTATTCCTATAACAAAAATGTTGTTGAATCAACTACAGTTGCAGTTATATCAGTCAACATATTCCGTGAATTATTTATTTGATTGTTTTGTTCTTTGAAGTACTTTGACGTGGTTGACGGAAAGAAATATTTAGTTGTTATTAAAAACCTCTGCTGTTGGTTGAAAGCTCATAGTTTCAGTTGTTTTAACAGACGTTTTGTGAACTTAACAATTTAATTTAGTTGCGGCAATCAATGACGTGTTAATTCAACTATACCTTGTCAACTGTTTGATTTAGTTGATTCAATCCTTTATATTGTCTACTACGAAACATATTTAGTTATTTAGACTCCATATGTGTTGAGTCAACCAATTATAAGTCAACAAAATATGTTTATTTGATTTGACAAATTTCTTTTCTCAGTGTATTCTGGGTCATCGTTTGAATGTCAGCGATGACGGAGATCAAGTCCGTCGCGGTCTTAGCGTTGCGAATCCAAAAATAAATATTTTCACGAATGATGCATCTGGTAACCGGGGTATCGGTGACCGATCTATTATGACTAATGATATCATTAATCGGTTCTCCGAAGAGCTCGAGTGGCAGATCGAAACCGGGCGGCGAACGAGCATATCGTACACCCCCCCCCCCCCCCCCCCCCCCCCGCGCTGCATATTCACTATTTCCACAGCGGTCACAGGGGCGATGTTGAGGACGCGTGCCGGCGACCCGATTCTTTAGCGCCCGAGCTTCTCGACCAAACGATTGTTCTTGTAATCGTGGTAGAGAACGCAGGGGTCCGCCGTTAAAGACAACGCCCTCATCAGAAAATCTGTACCGTTTGCCTGAATGTAACCCGAGAACGAAGCCAAAACATCGATGAAGTTGTTGTGCACGACAATGCTAATGTTATTCGTTTGCATGAAGCATCGAATGCACGACAAAATCGCGCCATTACTCGATGACATAGCGTATAATGCTTAAAAAGAAAAAAAAAAACAGATAATAATTAAACCAATTTGTGCGCATTTTTCAAGACGTCAGTTGCCAGCTTTTTACTTACGGAACACGTTGTCGAAGACCCACGCATTCAGCGCGTTTGGTTGCGCCTCGATTGACCGTGGTACGTTCACCCAACCGATCGAGGAAAGTGTACGAACTGGAAAAAAATCGTTTTCGAGTCGAACGGGAGGCTTTTTTCTGAGTTTCTAATGTATTCTCATACAGTAGGAACTAGTGAAAATAAAACCGTCCGTATCGGTCACATTTTCCGCACTTTTCCTGTGCCCTCGTGCAAATGCAATACAGTAGTGCGTTAGGAAGAATGGCTGCGGAAAACACACGGGGTGGTGGTCTCGAGGAAGGAAATGGGGAGGAAAGGGCATAGTAAAAAACCGATAGGCGTATTTAAGGAATACCCAATAAAAAAAAAATAATGTGAACTCATCGACGTCTCTGTTTATACGTGGAGCCCAACAGACCCTAGTGGACTTCACATGGAGCATCTCGCTGACATACTGGGCGAGGAATTCTTCGACGAGACCCGAAAGTGTCAAATTCTATCCAAGAGAAAAAAAACATGCACGTGTGTAGATCACACTAGTTACTTTAAAACACACTTTTGTAACACTTTAGTTATCTTTTTGTATGCTTCCGTAAAAAACGGGGGAGTTTTTGTGTACTCGTTATGGGAAGTATTTTTTTTTGTTTATACATTCTGCACATTTTTGAAAGAGAACCAGTAGGCTAAATATTCCCATATAATTCTAAGTTGTGCTTGAGTCTTTTCAGCATGAGTTTAGCGATTTGAGATAGAAGTAAAGTTAAAACAAGGCTGTAGGTTTGAGTGGTTATTTAAGAAATAATTAACCCTCTCCTAAAAAGTTGGTGTGTCACGATATATCGCTAGTTTAATACTAGTATTGTTGTCGGTTTATTTGTCCTGTGATTGGTCACCGGTATCGTCAGACACGTTGAAACCGGGACCAAATTCAGGTATTGAAACGTTTTGTTTATGTCAAATGTCAAATCTGTAAATTTGCTAATTTGACCTGACTCCCTCCCTTAAATATATGAAAAACTAATTTTTATTAAAAAAAAATTATAACTCGACGAAAAATAAGTGTATGGTAGACGCTGATGGCTCATTTTAAAGGAGAGATACTAAGCTATTTATATAAAAAAGAGAAATACAAATTTTGTAACAATTTATGTTTTGTACTTTTTTCTACAACTAGACGATTTTTTTATTTTACATAGTATACTTGTTTAATTTCATATAAAGAATGAGTATTATGGAATGCAGCATATACAAACACTTGAAATTTATACAGAACTATCGTAATTAATAACTTTGGTAGATCCGTATTGACCTAATTGTCACATGGCAACTAGATCAGTCGCTACCCTAAATTAGATTGTTTATTGACATCGTCCTAGCGAAATTGTGCCATGTAGTTTAAATGTTTAGTGGTTTACCATGGATGCATCGTAGTTAAAAAAAAAAAAAAAAATAACTAATGTCTTCCCTTAAAAATGAGCCATCAGCGACACTTATTTTTTGCCAAGTTATAATTATTCGTTATATTTGTTTTTTCCATATGTTGATCATATGGGAATTACAAAATCTCGTAGAGGAACTTGGAAAAAATGTTTTACAACGACTCGCCTTGAACGAGATCTTCTTTTTAGGGCGAAAACTACAGTTTTTAAAAAGTAAGAAACGAGTTTATTTCCGGTGTATCCTAAAAGGCACACTTCCTCAAGTTCCACATAATTGTCAGTTTCTTACAATTTTGTATTTTTCTTGTGTCATTTTTTCCTTCCAAGATAAAAATAGTTGAAAGAAACAATTGATCTCCTAAATTGTTTGGAATAAAATTTGAAAAATAAAAAAATTGCACAGTAGTACTAAAATTGATTTGATAAAATATATGAATATAAAATAAAAATTAGTTTCACAAATAAACAAATGTCCATTTCCAAGATTTTTTCAAAGCTGTTTTTCACGATACTGCTCGTTCTAATGATCTTCAAACTTCTTCTTCTTATGAGTAATAATTTAGAAAAAATTTATATTTTTTTTAGATATTCTAAAGTTAACAAAAAAATGTATCAATTATAAGAAAAATGTTTTTAAAAAATTGTATGTCTTTGAAAAAAATCAGAGAATTCATTTCATATATAAAAAAAAAAGTTTTCTGTCAAATTTCTTATAGACAATTTTTCAACACTTGTTGTTTAAAAAATATTATTATTATTATTATTATTATTATTACTATTACTATTCAAAATCAATGTTCTGGAAGGGAACATTGATTTTGTCATGAATAACATCATTTTTCTTTTGCCAGGCTTTCCGCTCTGTTCAAATTACTAGAATTCTAATGAAACTAAATTTTCCATTAAAAAATATACATATATTATCAATTATACGAAAAACCTTTTAACAAATCATATATATTTGGAAAAATTAGGTAATTAATTTCATATAAAAAAAATCTTTCTAACAAATTTGTTAGACAAATTAAAAAAAAATGTTTAACAATTATTACTGTTGTTGTTATGGTTACTATTACTATTGAAAAACAATTTTCTAGGTATTTTCAATGAGATTATTTTTTTAACATTTTTCTCCCATTGCAATTATAAAAATTCTAATAAAATTACATTTTTCGTTGGGCATGGATGTGTAATGTACCGTAAAAGTATGCATATAAAAAAACCATCTGTTTAATTAGAAAAAAAAAAGAACGAACAATTGACGATAAAAATGAAATCGAGGAATAAGAGTATATAGAATTGTTGAGTTTAGGCGAAAGCTTCGAGCAGAATATGAAAATACGGTGGATGCGGAGATCGAGATAATGAAAGAGCATAGAGAACCGTGAGTCGGAACTGGTGAGGAGAGTCGGTGGAGTCGAGCCGGGGAAGCGAGACAGTCGGATCGATCGAGGAATTCCTTCCACGAACGAGATGAAAGGCATCTTTAAGAATGTTGCGCTGCACACACAGCATCGAAACGAGACGTAGAAGTGAAAAATTGTGAGTTGAAGAAAAATAAGTCGAAGGGACGACGAGACGAGAAAAGTAGCGTAAAAAAAAGAGGAGAAGAAAATCGAAGATACGAGAGCTATTCCAAGTTGAGATGGCGTCGGGCGTGTTTCATACATTGCCGATACATACACGCAGCCTCTTTTAGTCCCAACTTCTTGTTTCTATATATACATTTTTTGGACTGCTCAAAACTTCCCAGGAACAATTTATTACGGATAAACTTGCTATTTAGAGAGACTCCTCCCACCTCGTGAAATTATTATGACGGGAAACTTTATCGGCAAGTTTTCTTTTCTTTTTCTATCTACTTTGTCGAGGATAAAACTACGCTGCTTTGAGAATGGCTTTCGGAAACGGAAGGAAAGAGTCGTCGGAGAGGGATGCTCCCCCGAAGGACATTCTTCCTTCCATTTCATTCTTTTCTATTTGTTTGCGTACGACGTGTTATTTTTCTTCACCCTAGATTCAATAATACACCAATAAAGTTTCTTCGAGGAGTAAACGTTGAATTTCAATATTCATACTGGAATGGACTCGGAATTGGTGAAAATTGACACTAAAAAGTTATAACATATCATAAAACAAATTGACAATCTATCAAATTAGTATTTCAAAATGATATTTAAATGTAACAAAAAAAGATTATAATAAATATTACATAAGAATTATGAAATATATATATATATTCTATAGTTGTTATGTAATATTTTTGAAGTAATTGCAATTAATTTCAAATGGATATAATTCTATACAAATTAAATTAAGTCTATGTTTAAACGAATGAATTAAAAAGTGTAGATCTTTTTTTACGCAGGAGGATCTGACGGTTTATAAGGTAAGCAAATGTGACTTATTTCTTTATGAGTAATAAAAATCGTATTAAAAAAAACCCTTGCAGAAAAATCCTCAGTTCCGGATATAAAAAATTGAAGGTGTTCCTTTAGAAAAATAAAATGGAGATCATAATTTCTCTATATTATAAAAATATATCGTCGCCGCCGTATATAGGGCTGGGGGTCAGCTTCACTAGGGCCACATTTTCCTAAGTCTCCCATGATGCTCCCTTTACAGAATAGATCAAATTGACAAAATTTCGAAAGTAAAATTTACAATTATTGTGACACGGGAGTTGTCACGCGAATTGGGCAGGAAGTGAAGATTATCGCTTGCACTCCTTTCTTTTCATTTCTCTTTTGCACCGGCTAAATAAGATATTTATTAGGGTGTGTCATTTTGGGGCAACTTTTTTTTTTTTTGTCAATTTACAAACAGGTTGCAAACTATCAGGGAGGTGAAACAAGAAGCCTGTAAAAATTTGAGTTCTTAATATTAATATTTAGAGGTGCCTCATCGCCAATTTCTATTTCCCATTTAAAAAACATTGAAAAAAAAAATGTTCATGTTTGGAATTTTATACTTCGGCAATGGCATATTATTCAGTGGAATCCATGGCATATTTTATAGGAAATCGAACGCTCTACAAAAAAAGATATCTTGCAGTTTTTCGATAAACATAGCCATTCAGATGATATCCGCGTTTAAAGTTCGAAATGTATGAAAATTGATCTTTTTAAAAATATTACAGCGAAACTATTGACTCTATTGAGAAACTACAAATGACTTTTTTTGTAGATTATTAAATTTACTATGGAAATTGTCATATTTATGATTGTTAATATTGATTGTTTATTGTTTAAGGCTAAAGAAATTTATTTTCTATCAGAAAACTGGTTCTAATAGGCTAGTATTAATCGCCATAGTTACAAAAAAAATGGAGAAAATACTCATGAGTAAAATATCTTTCTTTATTCCCAAAAACAGTGGAAAAAGATGCTTCATTAAATTGTTTTAAACAAATTTATTGGTTTAAAATGATGAATAATTAATAATTTATCAAAGCATGGAAATTCTCAAATCTTCATTGAAATTTTTAGGTGAATGATCTTCACATTATAATTAATTTCGTAGTTAAGAAGAACTAAGAAGGTTAAAAAAAAAAATTTAGGTGAGGTTTGTATTTTTATTATTTTGTTTTATATCAAAGCTTGGTTCACTTCAGCTTCTGTTAATCTAGCACCAAAAAAAGATTTAGAGTTAATGCAAAAATTGATTCGTCATGAAAAATGGAATCTCTCTATTACACGAGCTGCTACTGGCAAACTGTCTGATCATTTATGGTATTTAAATGAAGAGTTGGCTACTCTTTCTTTGTTTGATGATGAAGTTTCAGTAGACATTAGAAAGAAGATGATTCAAGCAATGAAGAGTCATGAGAATACCGTAGTTGTTAATAAGCGGCACATAGTAGATAAAAATAATCTAGAAATAATATTAAATGAAGATGTTAGTAGATTTGTCTCGAAGAATTCATTAAAACTATTCGAAAAATTTGACTTGCCGTATGATTTTCTGGAAGAAGATGTGCTACTATGGCCGAATAACGAGAGCTATCAAGAAAACTTGGAGTTTTTCAAAAAATTAAAAGTTGTCAATGACGCTGCAGAACGCGGAGTGGCATTATTGGAAGAATATAATGCATGCTTAACCAAAAATGAAGAGCAATTTCAATATTTGTTAAGAGTAGTGAGGGAGCATCGACGAAAATATCCGAAATGTAATAAAAAAATACTTGAATAATTATTATTGCATTGCCTAATTTTTTATGTTCGGTTTAACAAGACTTGAAGTAAACCATTTTCAGATTGTACTAAAGTGTTAGATATTTACAATTTTCCATGAATAAATTTGTTTGAAAAAATTAACTGAAACATAAAGGAAGATATTTTACTCGTGAGTATCTTGTCCATTTTTTTTCGTATCTATGGTGATAAATACTAGCCCATTAGAACCAGTTTTCTGATAGAAGATAAGTTTCTTCAGCCTTAAACAATAAACTATCAATATTAACAATTATAAATATGACAATTTTCATAGTAAATTCAATAATCTACAAAAAAAAGTAATTTGAAGTTTCTCAATAGAGTCAATAGTTTCGCTATAATATTTTAAAAAATATGAATTTTCATATATTTAGAAATTTAAGCTCGGATATCATCAGAATGGCTATGTTTATCGAAAAACTACAAGACATCTTTTTTGTAGAGCGTTCGATTTCCTACAAAATATGTCATGGCTCCCACTAAATAATATACCATTGCCGAAGTATAAAATTCCAAACATGAAAATTTTTTTTTTCAATGTTATTTAAATGGGAAATAGAAAATGGCGATGAGGCACCTTTAAATGTTAATATTAAGTGCTTAAATTTTTACAGGCTCTTTGTAAGTTGAAAAAACAAAGTTGCCCCAAAATGACGCACCCTAATATTTATATCTTCATACGATTTCATATAATTTGCGCACTTTTAGGTTAGGCGTGGCCTCATCTGCATACACCGAAAAAATGGTTTGGTAATATTAACCTCGCAGATTTGGTCAAGGAAAATAGGTTTGAATCAATCACGGCATAGTTGAATTGACCTTTGTAGAAGTAACAAAACTGGTATGGTTGTGTGGAATTCATACTATAGTTGCCACAATTACAGCATTGGATTAAAATAAACCAGAGGAACCACTAGACATATAAATTTCATTCAACCGTATATTTGGTCGGATCGAAAAAATTATCATTGATTTTACTAAATCATCGAGTTCGGCAGAATAGTGAATGAATTCAATTAGATTTGTATTGCTTTTCAAAATTATTTAGGTGAGAACAAAAAATGTGTTGATTGATCGGGGGTTTTTGAGCTCGCTAATTATGAATCCGAACTTAAAATTCACAAATTCACAATGGCGGATCCAATATGGCCGACAACATTAAAAAAGGTATTTAATTTCGTTGAAATTCTGTACACGGGGTCTATTGTGGTCGCTAATTACGAATCCGAACTAAAATTTCAGAAATTTAATATAGCAGATCCAATATGGCGGACGAAAATACAAAAATTACTCGATTTCGATGAAAGTCATTTTGAATTTCCATATTCTGAGTTCGTATTCGTAATCAGCGAGCCCAAAAACCCCCGTGCTTGGAGTTTTATCCAAATCAAGTAACTTTTTGATTTTTCATCCGTCATATTGGACCCACCATTTTTCTTTTTTAAATTCTGAGTTCAGATTCATAATCAGTAACCCCAACGACCCCCGAATACCGAGATACGTCCAAATTAAGTATCTTTTTTTACTTTCGTCCGCCATATTGTATCCACTATTTTGAATTTCCAAATTCTAAGTTCAGATTCGTAATCAGCGACCCGAAAAATCTCCGGGTATTGAAAACTTGTAAACATCAAGTTTCAATTCTATAAGATCAGTTTCGAATGTTGGTCCGTCATATCGGGTCGGCCAATGTGAATTATCGTCTATGGAGTTAAAATTCGGAATGAGCAACTTGAAATTTCTCGGGAATAGTGTTTCATCTAAATTCGTCCGATAACTTGTGAATGCTATCCGCGATGCAGCTAATATGGAATTAGAGTATACAAAATTCACATAGTCGGTTTGGTCTAGTGGTTAGGGTACTCGTCTTTAGGTCGTTAGATAGGTAGATGGTTGATAGGTCTTAGGTTCGAATTCCCAAGCAGTCACTTCTGTCGGGGTGCGGTATGAAAGAGAGTGGCCATATAGTAAGTATATATATTTTTGTGATATGTAATGAAATAATATATGTTAACGCTTGGGAATCAAAATATTTTCTACAATTTATAAGTGATTTCTATATTACTCATTTATATATTGTGAGTATTAGTTCGAGTCAACAAAATTTTCAGCACTTTAACAATTTTCTTTTCTCAGTGTAATCCAATATTAAGTAGACTCAACCAAACATACAATAAATACAATAAAATTTTACATTGATAGAATTGCTGTACTGTTGGGTAAAGAAAATATTAAGTTGTGGTGAAGAAATTATTTTGTTAATGTCGGTGAAAATTTTTAGTCAAGTCAACCAAATATTTCTTTCGCCACCACAGGATCCGCAGGATCCATTGAAATCTAATTGAATTCATCCGCAGCAAACGCAGGATTTGGTTGACTCAAACCAAATTTTGTTGATTTTACCAAACCTTTTTTTCGGTGTATAAACAAGAAGATAGATTTTCATTTTTTTTTAGATTTTTATTTCCGTTTTTCAGCGCACATCCTCTCGGATTTCTACGACCCTTCCCGCCCTTCCTCCTAACAATCGCTACCAGCACTTCGCTAAGCTAACCTAACTTTCGATGGGTCCGCAGCCGACTTAGTTACACTGTACCGCATTCACCGTGGGCACGGGGGAAACGCGAAAAACCCGTGCCGGTACAGACGGCACTATATTTCTCTGATTCTGATTCTTCCTGTATACACGAAAGTAACAATGTTACTTAAGTGTAAATACCAAAGGCTGAGAAAAAATGCTTCCCACTCACTTGTTGATGTGCCAGTCGATGCACGGCTAAGCGGTCACCCATCCAAGTATTGGCAGCACGAAATGCTGCATAACTTGGGGGACCGCCGAAGCCGCACACCGACCGCACAACCATCGGTGTCGGTTATAAAAAAGAAAATATTTTTATACTTTAGTTTGTAAAACTTGTAATAATTATTTCAATAAAAAAATGATTGTACACATTTGTGGATATTTCGTAAACAGAAGACGAATTGTTATTCACTTTTTATCACGAATTTTGAAGATAATTAGAACATTCATCGACAATTATTTCAATAAAATAATCGATAAATTTATTAAACAGCATAATAATAAAATATAATTTTATTAAAGTTTGATTTAATTTTGCACAATAAAACTGGGACAGAATTCTAGAACTGCATCATGTATAATAGAAATGGTAGTCAGATTAAGAAACTCGACTGGTAATCGAGTAATCATCGAGGGGGGACTTCGGGGTTAAAAGTGGAAGGGTGAGACTCGGCTTTCTGGGCCAAGTTAAATTTATCGAGAGAGAAGTGTGCTTCCTCGCGTCGTCGTACGCTTGCGGAACAAGAATCGATTTGCGGCAGCAGGCCGCTCGATTGTTAGCCTGCTGGTGAACCATTGAGTGACCGAGACGACGATAGAATGCCTGAAAGAGAGAGAAAGAGAAAGGGTGACCCTAGGTCATGGACTAACCCCGGAGTTGTGAGACTCTCTTCTGGGCAAATCGACCAATGGCTACTCGCATCCGGATTAAAACGTTGCTGGCTATACTTGCTCCTAAGGGGTCTCGGAAAGTCGCTGTTTCTGTACTATGTAAAAGTGGGGAGAATTATATGATGAGAATTGGTAAGATTTATTCACAACTTGGTAGAGAAAGAGAGAGAGAGAGAGAGAGAGAGAGAGAGAGAGAGAGAATATTATTCGTGAGATACTAAGAGACAGGAAAGTTCGTATAACATTTCTCGAGACTCGGCTCTTCCACTCTTCTCCCTGGCTATGGTTACATCTCGTATATATCTTGATGGTTGTACGTTGAACAAAGTTTTCCAGAGTCATAGAAAAGTTTGCGTACTCCTGGCGAAAAGTTTGAGCTTCGTCTCGAGTTCTACGACACGAAGGAGAGAAATACAGAGAGTGGAATAAGAGTTGGGGGGCATGATATTGAAATAATCGTTCCCAACACTTTGGGAACCATTTATTATGAGACTTCTCAGAGACCGGAAATTAGTTCTCTATGAATTTTTTCTTCATTACGTTAACGTATTAATAAACTTTTATAAATTTGTTTTGGGACACTTTCAGGGCTTTTCATTTATGTGAAAAAAAAGTTACGAGCCTACGCGGAAAGAAGAAAAACATGGATAATTCATCCAATTCCGAATACATTTTACTGGAGTCCCCGTGCGAGGTGCGTTCCATGATCAAAACACCGGAATTTTGCCTGTTCTAATTCGACAGTAAAAATTACTGGAATAACACCGGACTCGGCGTGTAACGTAGTAAACGCAACGACCAAATAGGAAAAGGAAATGAGGGGAGGCAAGTACAACACAGGCTAAAGCTGGCGAGTTGTTTTCACGTGTAGAGGACAAAAGGATAAATCTATACGTGAAAGCTATTTTGTCAACAAGTACAACTGTAAATATACTGGAATACACCGGAATTTTTACTGAAATTTTTTCTTGCTTTTCACCGTAAGAATTACGGTGTACACCCTAAATACCTATTCATATTGCGAATAATACTCGATTTACAGGAATGAATAGTATTATTACCCAAATATCAGTAATTTTTTATGTACGGCACATAATTTTTATCAATCTTTTTTTCCCGTGTAATATCGGAATTTGAGAAAATTGGCCAATAGTGAAATGTCAATATTTTGAATTCCTTTTTTGTTTCAATGTGGATAAAGACTCTACCAAATATTAGTGCGTAAAAAACAATGTACTGCTACAAAATTTCATAAAATTGATTTCATTTTTTACACACAAAAATGAAATGAATTTTCGACAGGATGTTTTTTTTTTTTGGAATTCGGGTTTTTTATGTTCTAGGTTAAATGATGTTATATCAAAATAATCGTTCCCAAGATTTTGCGAACAATTTATTATGTGACTTCTGAGATGAAGAACAAAATTTGTTTTCGTCTGTTTGTCTTTTTCATTGCGTTAAAGTATTACAATATATTAGTATATTCGTATTACGAATACTAATATACTAATATATTCTGTTAATAAATATGACTCTGCAGCGCCGTTCATGACAGACGTGTGAAGTTGGCTATCCGACATACCGACCAATCAACAGGCGTATAAACTGGCTTTATGACTTCGATATATTTCGAGATATTTAGGCCATGTCTTTTTTAAGAGGGGATGTGCAAACTTTTATCGACATGTTATGGGTCACTTTTACGGTTTTACTTATTGACGTAAAAAAATAGCCTTTAGCTATTATAATGATGGACGTTTGGGCAGCCGCCCGTAGCCCACAATTGATTACGGCCACAGCAATATCAAACTTGTTTTTAATTATTACAGTATGATTGTAGAAACTGCTGTGGCCAATTTTTTTTCCAATGAAAGGTTTGTTATGGTGTGTACGTAATTGAATAGAGGATTATCTGATGGGCTACCCACTCTTGGATTCATTAAACCACCTTCTAGGCAATCATAAATGATATGCCGCAAAATCGGTGCAAATGATCTGAAATCACTGGGAAAGTTTGCAGTCTTCGTGGAGAAATTTTATTCTGTATTTTTTTTCACCCATTTCTTCACATAATATGTCGGTCATTTCGTATAATTTCTTAAGATTTTTAAGCTTTAACAAGATTTTATGATTATCTTAGGATTCCTCAAAATTTCACGAGTTTTCCATAATTTCTAGGATTTCTTAACAATTTTATAATATGACCTCAATATTTCTAGGATTTGTGAACATTTCATGGGTTTCTGAAGATTTTTAAGACTTGTCAATATTCCTAGAATGCCTGAAGATTTCTAGAATTACTAAATATTTCTAGGCTTATTAAAGATTTGTTGGATTTCTAAAGATATCCAAGTTTTTTTTTAATTTATAGGATTATTCAAGATTCCAAGGTTTTCTTTAAATTTATTGGATTTCGTAAGATTTCCAGGCTTTTTTAAGAATTCACAAGTGTTCTCAAGATGTATCACGATTTATCTAATATTCGGGATCTGGTGGAAGATGTGGAATCACGGTGAAATCATTGAAATTGTGTGAAATCAATGAATTTATTCTTGAAATCACATGAGATCAAGGATCTCACTGAAATCATTGGTAGGTACATCGAAATCGAGAGTGGGCAGCCTCTCGGAATTATCTAATATTTTACGTTTCAATCCTCTTTTAGATCTTCCTCAGAAAATGTATATTCTGTAATATGT
The DNA here is from genome assembly GCA_964016905.1 of Perithous albicinctus. Lineage (NCBI taxonomy): Eukaryota > Metazoa > Arthropoda > Insecta > Hymenoptera > Ichneumonidae > Perithous > Perithous albicinctus. The sequence continues at coordinate 1,334,986 of OZ024696.1, read as the reverse complement.
TAGTACAAAATGAGTTACATGTTATTAAAAATGAAATTTTGTGTATCCTTCCTTAAAAAAGTAGTGGGTAAAATATCTCGCATTTTCGATATTGGTATTGTTATCGGTTTATTCGTTCTCTGATTGGCTATCGTGTTACCTGAAACTAGTGGTAACCGACGAGCAGCTTCAGTCATGTGATTGCAGATTGACAGTTCTCGACCGCGCGAATTTTGAAGGTTAGAGAAAATCAGAGTAGCAACGTGAGAGCCAGATAGAGGTAAAGGCAGAGAGAAAGAATCAGCGAGGAGCGGCAGAGGCCGAGACCCAATGCCAGAGACACTGCTAACGAAATTTATAAGGTAATGTCTGTGACTGCAAGTTTTTATGCATAAACTATCACATATCATTTAATGTATAATTGTGATGTAAAATTGATCAAGAGACGCGGTATAGATTTTTGATATACTTTTACAACAAAACTAAAATACAATATTAAAATTAAAGTATTTTCAAGGTTTTTAATATAACGTAAATTAATTGCACGTCACACCTGTGTGTCAAATTAAATATATCATTTAATGCAGGTAAACTTTCAGTACACATTCGCTAAATTTCATGCATTTTTTTACAACGTAGGTAAAGGCTGATAAGAAAGAGACAGAGTTAGAGTTAGAATAGGTAGAAAGTGAGAAACTGTCGATCACAATTGTTAATGCTCACGACTCGAATGCATAAACTGATATATTAAATGTAATGTACAATGGTTACGTAAAATTCATGCAATTTTACAGTGAATCTATATTATGTTATTGAAATTAAAGTACTTTTTAGGTTTCTAATATGTCGTAAATTTATTGTACGTTACATATGTGAATCAAGTTCAATATATACCATTTTATGCAGATAAACTTCCAGTACAGGTACATTAAATTTCGTGTAATTTTCATCATAGGGCGGATAATGGGCGCGAACGCTGTTAAAAAAATGCGTAACTTAATGATTGGCACTGGAAGTTTTTATGCATAGACTGGCATATAAAATTTGATCTACAATCGTGATGTAAAATTGATGCAATTTTACAGCAAAATCAATTTACATTATTTAAATTAAATTATACTTTCAAGTTTTTTAATGTATACCGTAAATAATTATACATCACACTTGTGTATCAAATTCAGTATGCCATTTTATGTAGATAAACTTTTAGTACAGGTACATTAAAATTCATGCAATTTTTAAAATAATGTACGTATATCCACTGAGGCTATAGATACTGAGGAAGAGGCAGGCACAGAGTGATAGAGAAATGAGGTGGCTGAGGCAGAGATAAATAAATTTAATAAAAAGTAGAACCTTGCACATTGCTTCCTCATTATATTTTGCTTTTTACAAAGCTACGTCTATGAGGAAGTATGTTATTCAATTTTGGCTTCCTCAAAGAGTGAGAAGTTACAATTTTTACGATAATGTCAATTTTTTTAAAAATTCAAAATTCCATAATATCTGAAGCACTTTACTGATTCGAGCCAAATTCAATGCCAAACAACATTGAGTGTACCTGCTCTTATAACCAACTATTTAGCAAAATAGACTAAATTTTACGAAAGTTAGAGCGACCACTTCCTTTTTGCAAAAAATACAACGTCTTCTGCTACACTTGTGTGCTAAATTTGAGCGCGATATACAAAACCGTTCTTGAGTTATCGGCGTTCGAATTTTCGGAGTAGTATACACACACACACACACACACACACACACACACGCGCGCGCGTGCACTCACGTACGGACATTTTTTCTAGATCACTTTTCGGGACGTTTTGGGCAATTCTAAGTGTCCTAACATACGAATCCCGAAAAAAAGTTTTTCATGAAAACAAAGCTTCCTCTATGAGGAAACAAAATTGTGTAAATCATATGAATTAATTAATTAAATAATAAATTAATGAAAGTTTTTATGCATAAAAAAGCAAATAATAATAATAAATGTTCAGATGCAAAGAGAAACGTAATAAGACAATGTAAAACGAATTGGGTAAGCGCGCGGAGCGCGCGTATGGGCTAGTATATATAAAAAATGGATTCATGTTTTAAACTTGCATTGGATTCTGGTAAATAATTAGTGTATAAATACAATATGTCTGAATATTGCGTATATTCAGTTCGGAAAAACATTAATATGAATATGTGTCTGGTTGTATATATCTATTTATAAGAGCTAGCAGTAACGATTATAAGAAGGCTTTGGTGAGGCCGGCGTATGTACATACATTGTTACCATTTTCTATATGACATCTCACTTGTCCGAAGCGGGATGCTCTCGCGAGATAGATATGTGGAGGTAGTGGGTGCATAGTGGTTACGGGCTGTTTCTTCACCTCGTGTACATGATTCAAACGGATTTTCCGTTGACGACCTCTGTGATATGGTTGTTATATTGTAAAGATGGAAGTTCGGTTGATGAAAGTAAATTATGTAGGAAATTCTGTTAATTAAAATCTTGTTCTTTTTTGTCAACGATTATGTTAAGTTTAGTCAGGGTTATATAATTATTTGGTAAGTTATTTTTTTTACAAAACGAATATAAGGAAGTTTAATTAAGATTGTTTGGTCAATTCATAAAAGTTGTCAATTAACAGAATTAAATATAAACGTTATATTTAACATAAATTAAATGTAAGTAAAATGAAAGGTTTAATGCGATTGAATGCATGAGAATAATTAAGTCAGTCAGTGGGGATTAAATATGAAAATTAATGTCAAGTCAGTAAGATTCATTTGAATCGGTTAGTTAGTATCAAAAAGTTTTTTTTTCTCCCCCTTATAAGGGTGTAGAGTAAAATTGTAGGAAGAAGTAAGCTTTATTTTCTGATAACGTTAATAATACGTCGAGCTTGTACGAGGATGTTAATGGGTGATGAGGCATCGACAGTTTGAAATTTTCGAGAGGTTGTTGGTGGACTGTTGGTGGTGGATGGGAGTGGCTACTTACTTTATACTAGTAATAATGCACGCGTTACGCGCGCTCTATATTCTTTTTTTTCAGACTTTTTGTAGACTGTAAACTTATTGCGATTCAATTAGGGCGCCAATAGATTGAACGCGTTACGGTTTATCGGCGTACGACGTAAAGTGAGGCGGGGTCAACCACAGAGGCTTTCGTCATAGGCCCTAATAGCGGCTTCAGTTTTCGATATTTCGAATTTCGATGTGTCATGTCTTTTTTCCGTGAAGAATATTGAAATATTATGTGGTGGTGGAGCTGTTCGCTTGATGGAAAGTCATGTGTCATATATTTACATGGAGTTCCCTATTACAACCTAAATATTAAAGTATGGCATTGTATATGGCGCTAAGTTTGTCGATTTCGCTTCTAAAATTAATTGAATTTTTGATTTTTTAAAAATGCGTATCATTTATAAAATGATTGTTTTTTTTTGATAATTCGATTCAAGATCTAAAATATATGCGTTATTGAAATCGAAATCGTGTAAAGTTTCCATTACACGATTAGAAAGAGATGTGTGCGTTGTTCAGATGATTTATTCTATTGGTATGAGGGATGCTTGTGGGCGAAACGTAACGTAACTCTTCAGAATTTGGTTACATATAGATCCTGTATTGATGTGCATGTATCATTTGTGAATTTTCTATTTATTTATAAAATTAATCTCGCTACACTTCGTTTATCTATCTCCTTTGTGTTTTTCTCCTCGCTGCTCGGCAGAGTTGTATTTACTGTTTTGAGTTATATTGGGGCATAGAATTAATTAACGATGACTGGGCTCTCCGGTTCAGATTCTAGGGTATGTTTCTTATTTGTAAATGAATTAACACTGATAAACTTTTTGTATATCTTGATGGTGTATATTGGTTTTTTTAAGACCGTTTCGGTGGTGGTTGTTGTGCAGTTTCACTTTATTCACTTTTTTTTCCTTTTTATTAAACTTGCGGGACCGGAGAGTCCGGTCAGGATCGGTTACATTTTTCAACTGCCGACCAGCGCGGAGAAAAAAAACACTAAGGAGATAGATAAACCAAATGTAGCGAGATTAATTTTATTATAAAAAAAAATGCACAAATTATAGATCCGCATCAATACAGGATCTATATGTAATAAAATTCTGAAGAGGCCCATAACTGGCCGAAACGTAAAGGAAAAAGCTCCATGTCATTGAAGTCGTTCTTCGTTGAAGCATACTTGACACCATTCTCATAAACACGACGACTGCTGCGTCGCCAACAAATCTCAGTATTATGCTATTTTTGTTTTCATTTTTACGAGTCCTAAGATGACGTTTGGTCTGTCCAATGTAGACGGATTAGCAGTGAGAACGATCGATTTTGTGGACTGAGTTTGACTTTTCTGAATTTTCTATTTTGTCTTTAGTAGATCTGGTTATTATAGCTGTGGAAAAATAAACGGGCTGAAGGACTCAGGTCAATGGCCCATTGGCCTCGGAATAATATAAAAAAAAATTACATTTATACGATAGTATATTATATCTTGTAATGTATACCGCAAGAGGACAATAAAAACCATGTACTACTACCGCTACTACTGCTATTTATTATTTGTTACTAGGTACGTGTTGTACATGTATAGCATGCGAAGGAGACTATAATAGATTCTGTATACGTATGGACAGGTATCCGGGAGGTACCGAAGGCTAACATCAACGACGCAGGGTTATTGTTTTGAGTACTTTTCATGTGAGAATAGTATATTTTCGTATACATTTTTATGGCACTAGTGCGAGAAGTAGGCACTTCTCGCACCGCGTGGCATAATCTCGTCTTTTTATGTACTTCGTTATGAAGTTTTCTGGATAGCAGCTTGTTACGAGTGCTTCGTTGATCAGTGCTATGTTGTCTGGGTGGAAATTTTTCTAAGAAAGTTTGATGGCTCTGTCATTGAGCATGTTTATGATGCCAATTTTCTAATGTGATAGTGTGAAAATTAATTTATGTATTTCCCTGACCGTGTTGGTTTTCTATACCAAATAGTACTAATGCATTTGTCAGTTCTGATGAGAAGTAGATCTAAGAATTCAATTTGATTATTTATTTATGATTCTTTTAGTTATGTTTCCAAAATATTGGGAATTTTAAGTCACTATCAAAAAAATCTAGATATACGGATTAAAAAAAAAAGGAAACAACGATTTCCGTATGAGTGGTTTATTTGAAAGTTACATTCCATCTTTGCAACTCACACAAAATAACGGTAAGAAATAGACGAAATGAAATTCTTCTGGGATATATTTTATGTACTGAAAATCAAGAAGGAGACAAACGAAAGATTCAGATTTACGGAAAATGTATACGTTACAAAATGGTACGTTTTCACCGTTTTCTTGAAAAATGTAATAGCGTTATCTAAATATTTTTTAAATGTGTTGCTGCTTTAGGAAAAGTTTATTTTCATCAATTATCACCGTTATTTTAAATTGGGTATAAAAAATAAATAAAGATTTATTAGACAAGTTATCCCAACGGAAATTAATTTTATTATTACTATTTTTATCTTGTAGATTTTTTTCGTATATGGCAGTCATTTTACTGATTCGAAAACAACCACCAAAATAGTATTTTTAAAAGGATGAAAAATAAATGGGTAAATTATTTTATGAAATAAATAAAGAAAGTGCTTAAACGGTAAGTAACAACTTTGCAGTTAAGGTTTTATCTGATTAAAAATATGCTGAATACAAATAAATCCTTAGTTAAAATAAAAAGAAAATCAACATGGAAACGTAAAAGAAGTAAGTGCTTCGTAAAAGTTTATTGAAAAACACAATTTTGAAAGAGTGAGAACAGTCTTTGTTGGGAAAGAGTATTAGATTCGTTTGCAACTTCTTGGTTTCAGTGATAGAGACGAAAGCTTCGAGGAATCCAACTCTCAAAGTACACTGGCATCCCCAGCGACGAAGAAGAAGGAACAGAGTAAGGTTTGAGTTTTGTCCTCGTCCAGAGGCAACTCCTCGTGGTCTCTGGCGAGCTCGGACGATGCGGTCGAAGCGAAGGGAAAAGAGAGGGGTATAGTAAAAGTTTCGGAAACTTGGGGGCCACCAGAAAGACGTTGAAGCGTACAGTGTACACGCGCAGTACGTAACACGAGAAGAAGTATAAGAAGCAACGTGGAGGAAAGAACAAGTCGAAACGTAAAAGTAAAAGGCGAGAAGGAAAGCACGAACGAGCGAGAGAAAGATAGAAGAGAGCTTATGGGGTGAAGGAGGCGGAATGAGTGGATCGCAGAGGCGAAGGAGAACGGCGTTGCAGGATAGTTGCAGGATTTCAAGAGAAATCGAGGCAATACGAGTCAGTGGGTAAATTGAATCAGACACATTAACAGTCATTTAGAATTAAGGCCTGACAACCGAGTAATCCATTTGCTAATCTTTTAATTTTTTAAGTATCGAGACTATTGCATAAATATTACGTTCGGTTTCGAGAAATATGTGGAATTTATTTGAGATTCACTGAAATTAATTATAATTTCACAAAATTCTTTCTCAAACTTTATGCTTTATTATTCAGCACTAGCAACAACGTGCGCGCTCTATATTGATTATTTTGCGAGTAAACTGTATAAACTTATTTTAGAGCCGCATGTTATTGTATTGTAAACACAGTTGTTATACAAAATGAAAGCTATTATACACGGCAAAAGATCTGCGATTCAATTTCGCCGCCATACATATATGGCCGGCAGCGCCGTCCATGACAGACGCGTGAAGTTGGCTATGTGATATACCGACCAATAAACTGGCTTCACGATTTCGATACATTTCGAGATTTTTAGGCCATGTCTTTTTTAAGACGGGGTAACTACCTGAGATATGTTTATTTTCATTCGGGATATTCACCCTCAATGCAACTAACAATTTTTTTCGCCTTTTACTATTTTAAGTACTGATTTTTTAACGCACTTGGCCCTTTTTGTCTAATTTTCTCTGACACGAAGTAAAAAACAAATTTGTCAAATTTTGATGCAAAATAATTTTGTTAAATAAATAACAAATGCGTTTGTTAGGTTAGTCTAGCAAGAAGTAATTTTGTCATATGAAATTTAAAACAAAATTAATATAGTTATCTAACAAATTAACATAACGTAATGTCATTAGGAAAAAATTTAAGTGTCATAATAACAACAAGAAAATATTGTAATATCTTCGAAATCCCAGGTGTAATAACAATTTTTGTTGTTGTAAAAATGACAACAAATATATTGTAAAATAAATACACAAATTTATCTCTGTTTTTGCTTTATCGTTAACAATTAGTTTTTGTAATGTTACATTTTTATTTGTGTGTCCAGGAATTACAAACTTTTTTTTTTTAAATTAGCAACAACTAAAATTGTAGAAAAAAAGTTTTCGTTAAATGTTCAAAAATGTTCCTTTAGCCGTTAGCGTGCAGTAAAAAAATTAATTTCTATTCTCGGAAAGTCAAATTTGTCAACTGCTCTAACTTCTAAATTAAGTTAAGGTTTCTGAGATCCACATTAAGTTTTGAAGTTCTAAACTAAGTTCTAAATTACTTTTTCTAAGTTTATGTAACTCGCGCATGAAAAGCGGTGCTTTTTATGGCAGTTTTGCGGGCCGAAAATGCCTCATTTCAAGTCAGTATAGAAACGATGAGTCGCGCATGTGCAGTTCCTGATTTCTTCACTTTCGACCCTTGGGATTTCACGTTCGTCCCTAGGGAGAAAAAAGTTGTAACCTCACTTTTCACTGTTCGTCCCGCAAAACTACCATTCCAAGCACCAGTATTCGTGCGCTCGTTACAGAAAATATGATGAGCAACGAGGGTCGAATTGGCAATTGCGACTCGTGTGATTTGCGGCCCTCGCTTCGCTCAATATACTATTCTCAGCACGTGTGATTGCAACATTCGTGAGAAAAAGTGTTTCCGCCCTCGTATCGTAATGCAATATTGTGCTACTCGGTGCGAGAAGTAGACGTGCGATAAAGTTGTATACGAAACTCGTGCGAGACACTTTTTCTTAACTCGCAGGACTGGAACACTCGTGAAGAAAGAGTTTGATCGCACTCGTATCGTAATACACCATTAAATAATCGTAGATATTCTTTGTGCGACCCGCAATACCCAAAGTTCTCGTTTTCGTGGAACGAAGAGTGGGAGCCTGAAGGTAGAGACGGAAATACGCGAAGATTGTAGTAGACCGAGGTCCTGGCTCGTAGAGCTTGCATCCCTTCGCTTGGCGAGTTGAAAGCGCGAGCTCCTCATCGGGTCGCGTGCTCGCAAGTGAGAGAGAACAAGTGGCGCGTCGTGGGTGGGAGTGAGGGTTAGGTTAGTTCCCTCGTATAGCGCGTCCCGACGCCGGGTAAAGTTTCGCCGGGAGTTTCTCGCCGCGTGCGTCTCTCTCATCGTTATATTCTAAGCCATTTGTCCGAGAGCGCGCGAAAACGATATAGAATATAAACGGCATAGTTCGAGTGAGACGAAGAGCTTGGTTGGAGCGAGAAAGAGGGAAGAGAAACACGCGCGCGCGGCTCACGGTTCGAGTCGTCGGTTGCGCGGCAGCAGTTCCCGCTAAGCGGCCGCGTCGGCTGGAGCGACCGGGAGAAACGGGAAGTTATCAAAACCACTTAAAGACGGTCTGGCAACTAGTAAGAAAAAAAGAATATAAAGAAGAAAAGGGACGGAAGAAAGCGTTTGACCTCGTGGATGCGCAACTGCCCCGACCCTCCCCCTGCGGAGGGTGCTTCAATTCGCGTTCCGACAAAGCTCAAAGTTCTTCGAAACATCCAAGAGTCACGTGGCCGCATGGGATATGGATTAAAACGATCTACAAACATAATAAACAAGTTGAAACTGCATGTCAACGTATACAAAAGTCGATAAGCGAGGACGAGCCCCGTCCACGTGAATAACCGAGGCAAGGCCGTTTGTCAATTAAACCAATACAAGTATTTAGACCGAGTTATCAAATCAGGTTGAAACATTCAGTAACGCTGAAACATGAAGATACATCGCAGAAGCAGAGACAGTCAATGTAGTCATTGAATTTGTAACTAATTGCGGGCGGAATAGATGCAATCAATGATGATCATATTGTAGATACCACTGGAATAGATACATTCGGTGATGATCACATTGTAAATATGGCCGAAGTAGAAACATTCTGCGATGGTCAGATTGTAAATATTACCAAAGTAAAAACGGATAAATTAAAGTAGAACAGTCAGTGACGTTAAGACACGGCAATAGCAACTTTCAATGACGTTCAGATGAAAGTAGTAACGGTCGGTGGCGTTAGAACACTGAAGTAGAAACTGTCACTGTGTTAACACACAGAAGTACAGACTATCGAGTTAACTGTTAAGTATGTAATCTATAACAACTAAAGTAGATACAGTTGATGCTGAATAAACAGTAAACATCGCTACTGGAATCAAGTAGCAGTGTCAGTGCCAATTAGACCCGACTAACTATTCCACAACTTGCAGTTACCAGGACTTAATCTAATTAGTACTCTATTTGACGAGAGGTTACTACGCTCGATGGCGATCAGACAGTCACCATTATCGAGAAACAAAGTAGAAACCGTCGTTGACGTTTAGACGCGATAATCACAAAAGTAGCGACAGTCAAGCATTAAGTTTCAAACTTCGGTAGTAGTTACTGTGAATGAATTTCAACCGGTAAACATCACCGATTATCCAATAAAGTAGTAACAGCAGGTGACGTGCAGACGTAGCTTTCCAGGTCAAGATTAAAGTTTACAAGTTACATCGGAAGTAGACACAGTTGGATAACGATCAGGCGGTAAACATTGTCGAGAAACAAAGTAGAAATAGTCAGTGAGGTTCAGGCGTAGCTATCCATAACATAAATAGCAACAGTAAAATCGACAATTAAATTCACGACAAATAACGGGGGATGTAGATAAAGTTGACGGTGGTCAAACAATAGTGGTTACGACTTTTCAACGAGTTTACGTGTAGTGTGACAAGCCGAAGTGATGCACCAGGAGGTTAGGCGAATGTGACCCGGTGGTAGCAACGGATCGACGAGAGGAGCAAGTGGTAGTGGAAGGCGCGTGTCAGCCACGCCGCTGCTGCTGGTTCACGAGAACTCGAGCGCGGCCCTGAGCTTGCGCGCTTTTCCTCTCTCACTTTCTGTGTGTACACACGTGTATTTTCGATGTGTATATATAGATATACACATATATATTCACGAATGACTGTTGTTCTTGCTCCTCAGAGCGGGGCTTTTCATGCCCCTCTCGCTCGTTTTCATGCCCCTCCACTCTTCTTGGTGCTTTTCGCGAACAGGCCATCCCGAAAGCCTCTAATCGTCGTCTCACTTTTTCTCTTGTTTCTTCCATTCTCAGTGTCGCTGTTGGGCTCTCTCAGAAGCAGGAGCTTTCTCACGGAGAGAGCACAGCGAGCGAGAGTCTGTGGGCCGGCTTGCTGCTAGCGGTGGTGGTGGTGGTGGTGGTGGTGGTGGTGGTGGTGGCTGCTCGTGGTGCTCTCAACCCCTAGTGAGATATTGATTTCCCTTAGCTCTGACTCCCACGAGGGTCTGGCACACACAGCCGTTGGAGCGTCAGCCGGCACGCGGCTGCCGGCCGAGCTTGTTCACATCTTCGCGTGCTCTCTCCCTCGCTCTCTTATCATCTCTCAAGTCTACGAGCTTTGCTTGTTATTCAATGTGACGATGGGAATATACTACAGAGAAAAGGAGGGAGGATGAGAGCATATACACTTAGAGGAGTCGTGGTAGTCCTGGCAACTATTAAATGACAAGTGCAATTATTTTTCTACCAACATACTTTTGACAACCGTTAAATAGTTACAGTAGCTATGGTAACCCAATGAATATAGTTAGTTTAGATTTATAGTTTCTAATACAGGTCTTTTTTTCTCGCCTTGACAACTATTCAGTCACAAGTATGAAATTATAGACCGCAAGTTTATTTTTATACTTTTGAGAACTATTAAGTAGTTACGGCGCCTATTGTAACTTCATGAATGTAATTGAGATTAGATATATGATTGCCAATATAGAATTTTTTTCACATAGTGCCAACCACTATGTGACAACTGTTTGTCAGTAGTCCATGCAACTATTCTTAATTAGATTTTTTTGCAACTATTAAAGTTGCAGAAAGAGTGTAGATTTAGTTGTCAATACAGGGTTTTTGTTCATAGCGGCAAGTATTAGGTGACAACTATTAATTGTTTGTTCGTGTAACTATTTTTATAGTTAGTTTTATTTTTTTTTACTTTTAAATAACTGCGGTGTCGTGAAAAATGTAGTTCTGATTTTTGAAATGTCCTATTTATAATAATTATAAAAAAATCGTTGCAAGAACTATTAATTAATAGTTGTGACTTTATTGTTACCTGGCCTATCTCGATTATTTGAGGGTACTATAAAATGCTCTTCGTGTACGGCTGTAGAGAGCATCGATCTCGTTGCGATAAGTAGAGTTTGCCAGTTCGTGAGCGGCCACTACTACTATGAACATAGCTCGAGTTCCTTTGTTGTTATGAGCTCTCCCCCACACTTCGCACTTGGCCATTCACGCCCTCCTCACCTTATCGTTACATTCTCGTCTCCGACGTTGCCTCTGCTGGACCTTTCAGGTTTCTTCGAAAGTCTCTTGTCAAGCCTTTCGCTGCCCATTCCTGGCATAATTTCCGGGCTCGACGGGAGCTGGTTCATCAATATTCTGGTGCATCGATTAATTTCGTCATTCGACGCTCCGGCGAATCCACTAAATTTACGCTTCCGGGACTGGCTTAATGATTAAACCGTTCTGTCATTCCGTGTGTCGGAGATTTTCGTATAACGAGCTTCGTGCTATGACAGATTTAACCAGAGCTGTCGTCTACACGTGGAATATAGTCGTACGTGTGACCCACGTGGCTGTCTTGAAAAAAATCGATTTACTACATTTTACGGATGCCGGAAATTTAATACCTTCTCATTATTATAGAAATAATAGATAATTATCGGTTTTTTTTTACAACTGCGCATATTATAAGTGAAATTTACCACATGATTTTAATAATAATACTAATAATAATAATAATTGATTTACAGTAAAATCCAAACTCAGTTTTTTCTTCGTATTTAGCTCGCAATTAGCTCGCAATTAAGTAATGAAACTTGGGTGAATAATAATTGGGTGAAAAAAAAAATGAGAGTATGATTTTTTTAAATATTATCAAAAGAACCTTCATCACGTATCAGATCCTCAGAAAAAAATGCCAACAGCTGGCAAATACTTGACTTAGAAAATGTAAAGCAAGTTTTTTTTTTTTAAATGTTATTAAAATAAGCTTTATCACAAGAGACTTATAAAAAAATTGCAAAAGCATTCAATCAGTTGCAAGCTGTAGAATTTTTCCTTTATAACTATTCCCTCTTTGTAGAGAATCAACAGAACAGCCTTAATGTATAGAATTATGGTCAGAACAATAATTTAAAAATCTAAAATTCAATGAAATTTTGAAACCTTATTTTGATACTGAAATATCAGAAAAGTAAGCTTTCAACACATGTTATTAAAAAAACAATTGGAATATCTTGGAATTATAATTTAATGAACCATTGTCGCCCTCTAAATACCACAACTTTCAATAAGCCTAATTTATTTTTTTACTCGTAAAAAAAAATGGTTGCAGGTGGTCGAAGCCTTGAGTGCCAAACGGAACTTTGTTCGGCAAGAGTAATACGCGAGATGAGCTTCCATGTTGGATCATGCGCGAGAGAGTTTTCGTAGTACCCCGCGCGTCTCTTGTAGTTGGTACGACAGGGTGGTCGGTTATCGCGGAGAAGAAGAAGTAGGGAAAGGGATAAGGGGTGTAAGGGGTGGGAAGCTTACCAAGCTTCGTAAACTATATAGCGTGACTCTCGAAACTTTTTTTTATTTACCACCGGAGTAAGAGAGAGAAAACCCGGAGAATCCGCAAGCTCGGAACGCGTCGAGTTCACCCCCCTAAAGCTTTAGGCGCGCGCTGAGTTTTGCCGCCGTTACTGGCTGCTGCTGCTGCTGCTGCTGCTGCTGCTACCGGTGAACTAACCATCGAGCTCGACGCGACGCGGCGCCGCCGCCGCCGCCGCCGCCGCCGCGTTAAACTTTTCTCGAGTTTGGCGTCGAGCGTGCGAGTGAGAAAGACACAAATCCAGAGAGCAACGGCAGTATGATCGGACTCGCGTTCACGCGAGGTTCCAGCCAATATATATATATACATACGTATACACAAGCGATTATGCGAAACAGATTGAAACAGCGCTATAAGCACGGGTCACGGCAGAAAGAGAAACTAACGGTAGTGTTGAAAGTCTCTTGCGCCGGTTTCCCACATTTATCGTATTTCCTACACGTTTAAAATAGGATATCTATCGAAGCGATATTGTCGAATGGTTCGCATGGCGAAGTGTCGCGTGCATTATCCTTCTCTCCATCTCCATGTTTTTTTTAAAAGCTTATCTGTATAAGCTTGTACACTATTTATTTTAATACAAACGTGGTTGTTGGGATTGTCACGTGTTGTGCTTTCGAGGAAAAACTTGTGTGTTGTGTTTTTCGCTGAAGCTTGTATGCTACTCATCGTGACATCTTCGAGTGGTTTTTTTCTAATGTGTGCTTTTCAAGTGTTTATTTTTATGAAAAGAAAAAAAATCGGTTTTGGGAATTTTGTACTTGAGGATTTGTGAATGTCACGTTTAATAACGTAAGTAGAACTGTATTTTCAAATAATTTGTCCTTGGAAATTACGTTTTTAGGATCGGTAGATCTATTTTTGTTGCATTATCGGAAGATAATAAATTCTAGATAGTATTCTTCACAGTCTGTGATAATATTTGGCTGAGTTTAATTAACATTACTATCACTGTATTAACGATTATTAATACTAATATGCAACTTGTATCGATAACGTAATTAATATATATTACTCATATATACAAAAGTTTAACAATTTGGATTCTGATTAATTTGTAATTAATTACTCGTGGTTGTTGAGTATTTTTATTACACTTAAAATTTCGACATTAAACTGCTTAACATTCCGAAGATTGGGTTCTCCACAAATCGGGCTTTATCCAAAATATTGGTGACGATACCTAAACAATTGATATTTCTGATAAGGACAAATGCTCTGACATTGAAAAACGGATATTTTTTTTTTAATTTCAAAATGCGGTAACCTTTGAACACTTGATTTTCCCACAAATAAAAAAATTCTCAAATTTCGCCACTCACTTTCAGAATTGGAGGCAATTTTTCCAATGACGATATTTGACGTCCAAACCGTAAAAAATAATTTCGTTTGTTTTATTGTAAAATGCCTGAAATTACCCACTACTCAATATCTTTTTCTTGTGGCCAATGAAAAGCCACACATTTTCGCTTTTTAGAGTTATCGATACGATTAATCGTTGCTAAGATATTACAGATTAAATAAAACATGACAAATTTGGTATAAGCCGGTCGGACATTTTTTTGAATATTTCAAAATTGCCATATCTACTGGAACTACTGAACCTGATTTTTAGAATTTTTTTGAGCATTTTTGCTTTCATAGAAGTTCCTTCATAGAGGAAACCTTGTTTTTTTTTATTCGATATTATCATGTCCGGACACTCAGAATGGTTCAAAACGTCGAGAAGAATGGTTTAGAAAAACATGTATGTATGTATGTATGTGTGTATGCGGGCGTGCGTGCGTGCGTGCGCGCGCGCGTGTCAGTGTGTGGCCGGCATGCAAAATTCAAACGTAGATACCTAAAGAACGGCTTTATCATTCGAGCTGAAATTTGGCACACCCGTGGGGCACGTGGACACCTTTGTTTGTGATAATTTTCAAAAAAATTCAAACATAAAATTATTTTTTATTAATTTTTGAATTTTTGGAAAAATGTCTATGTTCTCTAGCATTCGTAAATTTGTAGCTATCGAGCTAAATAATTTGTTACAAATAAAGCTATGTTAAAGAAGGATCGGTATTGAATTTGGAATGACTCGACAAATACGTTCGGTTTTTATGAGATTTAGAATTTTTCGAAAAAATTTCATTTTCCTCTATCTCACGTCAAATCTCACTAAATGAACTGAAATTTTCTATAGACGAAAAAGAATATTAAACGTTGCCACGTACCAAATTTGGTGATGATCGGTAAAGCAGTTTGAATTTTCCGTGAGTTTGAATTTTGTTTAAGTTAACGTTTTGTTATGACTCACAATTTCACACAAAGTTTCCTGTATGAGGAAGAAAAAATTGACAAATAAGATTGCTCATACAGGTGGCTTTGTGGAAAATCGAAATTAATGATGAAGCAATGTGCAAAGTTCTAGTTTGCAACCCCTTTTTTTGGGTGGCTGAATTGATATGGGATGCCCCATATATTTATTTTGACAATGAATAATTGGTTGATTTGCATATAGTAGAATTTAATTAATCTAACTATTACTATAGTAACTATAATTATCATTGAATTTCAATTTGCGTAGAACACGTATTTAATTTTTCATTTTTGTATACAGCAGTTCAATATTGTTGATTCCGATTAATTAATATTTAGTTACTCTCGACAGTAACGTGTCTTTTTTACGGTTGAATTAATGTCAGTATTACTACAGTAACTATAACTATCCTTAAATTCCAATTAGTATAGAAAAATTCAATTCCTCATTCTTCTGAAAACAGTTTTTTCAGTTATGAGAAATTGATTAATTTGCAAATAGTACATTTAAATTAATAGCACTATTACTGCGGTAACTATATTATTGTCATTGAATTCCAATTTAATACTTATTTTATTAATGAATAATTGATTAATTTGCATAGAATGCATCTACTTTTTTTTCCTACTCATATTGTATACATCAGTCGAAGATTGTTAGTTCCGCTTAATTTGTAATTAATGACTCTCAATAGTAATGTGTATTATTTTACGGTTAAACATCCAGTTATCATGGAATTAGTTTGATCTGAATACATTTTTTTAACGAGGAAAAATGGATTAATTCGCGAATAGTACAATTAAATTAATATAAACATTAGACGAATAACTAAATTCATAATTGAATTGCAATTTTCATTGAAGCGTATTTAATTTTTCTTTCCTATAAAAAATCGTTTTTTTCTTAAAGTAATCAATGATTGATTAATTTGAAAATATTACTGTAAAATGAACATCACTATTATTATAGAATAACTATAATTATCATTGATTGGAATTTGCACAGAAAGCGGATAATATTTTTTACTCTTACATATACATATATATCAGTTGACGATATAGTTGATTCCGATTAATTTGCAATTAATTACTCTGGACAGTAACGTGTTTATTCTACAGTTAAAGTTGCATTGTCGTGGAGTTAGTTTGATGTGAATGGGATTGCCGTGGAGCCGGACTAGGACAACCATCGACAATGACATTGGCACGAGGGGGAAGCTGACTGGTTGCGGGCTTAGCCCTGGCAGTCAGTCGAGTCGTGAGCGATAATCGAGGCGGAGTGTGTCGTGGCAGTGAGTTGTGCGAGGGTGGCAAAGCGCGTGGACGAGGGAGTTGTTGCGCGCGCGCGCGCGCGTGCCGAGGGCTCAAAGGGACCGGCGACGGAACGATGCGACCAATGTTTCTACTGCCTCAATCTCTATGTACGTACGAAGCTCTCGAGTCTATGTATGTGTATAGTCTCTACGGTCAGCTGATCAAGGGTGGCTGTGAGTTGGCCCGATGAATATTATACACGCGAACCTTCCATCTAAGCTTCAGTATCGAATCTTCAGATCTCTACACATCGACAGGGATTAAATATATAATATTCTATCATTATTTTCAAAGATTTTTCCGCAACGATGACAAATACATATATTTCTAACCAAAAGTTTCATATCAGAATTTAAAAACATTCAGACCCGGGAAAATTCTCAATAAAATTCACTTCCGAACAAACCAAAAACATTAATTTTTAATCATAACAATAATAGTAATACAAAAACCTATTACTAAAGAAGTTTTTATAAAACTGTTTAAGAAATTCGACAATTTTTCTAGGTGCGGGAAGTTAGCCCCCCATTTTTCGAATATGCATATTCTGACGGTTGTTCTGTATTGTTCTACTCTTGTTCTATAATGTTCCAAAAGAATAAATTTCTAAAGCGAACTCCATAACGGTAAACCAAAAAAAGCCGTTTTTTGCCTGAGCCCCCCACTTTTGGAAAATCCAATTTTTCTCGGTTGTTCCAGGCTGTTCTAATTGTTCTAAATATTGTTCCAAATTAGTGTTGTCGTCAAACGCATAATACGCGCATCATAACAAAAAAACATTTTTACAAGTTAGCCCCCCATTTTTCGAATATGCATGTTCTGATGGTTGATCTATGTTGTTCTTCACTTGTTCTATAATGTTCCATAAAAAGAAATTTCCAAAGCAAAACCCACAACAGTAAACAAAAAAATCGCCTTTTTTTTGCAACCTGGTACAGCTTAGAACAAAGTTGTTCCAGGTTGTTCTAATGAAATTGAATATTGTTCTATATTGTACTATCTTCAATTTCATCAGAACAACCTGGAACAAATTAGAACAATATAGAACAATCTCAAATTTCATCAGAACTACCTTGAACAACCTTGTTCTATATTGAACTAAGTTGTTCCAGGTTGTTCTGATAAAATTGAAGATAGTACAATATAGAACAATATTCAATTTCAATTTTCAAACTAGAACAATATAGAACACTTTAATTTTATCTGAACAACTTGGTACAAACTAGTACAATAAAGAACCATATCCAATTTCATCAGAACAACTTGGAACAAACTAGAACAAGATAGAACAATCTCAGATTTCATCAGAACAACTTGGAACAAACTAGAACAAGATAGAACAATCTCAGATTTCATCAAAACAACGTAGTACAAATGATTACAGTATAGAACAATCTTCAATTTCATAAGAACAACCTATAATAACCTTGTTCTATATTGTAACAAGTTGTTCCAGGTTGTTCTGATGAAATTGAATATTGTTCTATATTGTACTAACTTCAATTTCATCAGAACAACCTGGAACAAACTAGAACAATACAGAACAATCTTCAATTTTATCAGAACAACTTGGAACAAACTAGAACAAGATAGAACAATCTCAAATTTCATCAGAACAACCTGGAACAACTTAGTACAATATAGAACAAAGTTGATCTAGGTTGTTCTGATGAAATTGAATATTGTTCTATATTGTACTGTCTTCAATTTCATCAGAACAACCTAGAACAACCTTGTTCTATATTATACTAAGTTGTTCCAGGTTGTTCTAATGAAATTGAATATTTTTCTATATCGTACTAGCTTCAATTTCATCACAGCAACCTGGAATAAACTAGAACAATATAGAATACTCTATAATTTTATCTGAACAACATGGAACAACTTAGCACAATAAAGAACCATATCCAATTTCATCAGAACAACCTAGAACAACCTTGTTCTATATTGTACTAAGTTGTTCCAGGTTGTTCTGATGAAATTGAAGATAGTACAATATAGAACTATATTCAATTTCAATATTCAAACTAGTACAATAAAGAACCATATCCAATTTTATCGGAACAACTTGGAACAAACTAGAACAAGATAAAACAATCTCAAATTTCATCAGAACAACTTAGTACAAATGAGTACACTATAGAACAATCTTCAATTTCATCAGAACAACCTGGAACAGCCTTGTTCTACATTGTACTAAGTTGTTCCAAGTTGTTCTGATAAAATTGAATATTGTTCTATATTGTTCTAATTTGTTCCAGGTTGTTCTGATGAAATTGAAGATGGTACAATATAGAACAATATTCAATTTCATCACAACAACCTGAAACAACTTAGTACAATATAGAACAAAGTTGTTCCAGGTTATTTTAATGAAATTTGAGATTGTTCTATCTTGTTCTAGTTTGTTCCAAATTATTCTGATGAAATCGGATATGGTTCTTTATTGTACTAGTTTGTACCAAGTTGTTCTGATAAAATTGAAGATTGTTCTGTATTGTTCTAGTTTGTTCCAGGTTGTTCTGATGAAATTGAAGATTGTACAATATAAACGAATATTCAATTCCATCAGAACAACCTGGAATAGCCTTGTTCTACATTGTACTAAGTTGTTCCAAGTTATTCTGATAAAATTGAATATTGTTCTATATTGTTCTAATTTGTTCCAGGTTGTTCTGATGAAATTGAAGATAGTACAATATAGAACAATGTTCAATTTCATCACAACAACCTGAAACAACTTAGTACAATATAGAACAAAGTTGTTCTAGGTTGTTCTGATGAAATTGAAGATTGTTCTATACTGTACTCATTTGTACTAAGTTGTTCTGATGAAATTTGAGATTGTTCTATCTTGTTCTAGTTTGTTCCAAGTTGTTCTGATGAAATTGGATATGGTTCTTTATTGTACTAGTTTGTACTAAGCTGTTTAGATAAAATTAAAGATTGTTCTATATTGTTCTAGTTTGAATATTGAAATTGAATATTGTTGTATATTGTACTATCTTCAATTTCATCAGAACAACCTGGAACAACTTAGTACAATATAGAACAAGGTTGTTCTAGGTTGTTCTGATGAAATTGGATATGGTTCTTTATTGTGCTAAGTTGTTCCATGTTGTTCAGATAAAATTATAGAGTGTTCTATATTGTTCTAGTTTGTTCCAGGTTGTTCTGATGAAATTGAAGATAGTACAATATAGAACAATATTCAATTACATCACAACAACCTGAAACAACTTAGTACAATATAGAACAAAGTTGTTCTAGGTTGTTCTGATGAAATTGAAGATTGTACAATATAAACGAATATTCAATTCCATCAGAACAACCTGGAACAGCCTTGTTCTACATTGTACTAAGTTGTTCCAAGTTATTCTGATAAAATTGAATATTGTTCTATATTGTTCTAGTTTGTTCCAGGTTGTTCTGATGAAATTGAAGATAGTACGATATAGAAAAATATTCCATTTCATCAGAACAACCTGGAACAACTTAGTACAATATAGAACAAGGTTGTTCTAGGTTATTCTTATGAAATTGAAGATTGTTCTATACTGTAATCATTTGTACTAAGTTGTTCTGATGAAATCTGAGATTGTTCTATCTTGTTCTAGTTTGTTCCAAGTTGTTCTGATGAAATTGGATATGGTTCTATATTGTACTAGTTTGTACCAAGTTGTTCTGATAAAATTGAAGATAGTTCTGTATTGTTCTAGTTTGTTCCAGGTTGTTCTGATGAAATTGGATATGGTTCTATATTGTTCTAGTTTGTTCCAGGTTGTTCTGATTAAATTGAAGATTGTACAATATAGAACAATATTAAATTCTTAAAATATTAAATTCCATCAGAACAACCTGGAAAAACCTTGTTCTCTATTGTACTAAGTTGTTCTAAGTTATTCTGCTGAAATTGAATATTGTTCTTGTTTGTTCCAAGTTGTTCCGATGAAATTGAACATTGTTCTAGTTTGTTCCAGGTTGTTCTGATGAAATTGAAGATTGTACAATGTAATAGAACATTCAATCCCATCAGTTCTCCATTGTGCTAAGTTGTTCCAAGTTGTTCTGATAACATTGAATATTGTTCTATATTGTTCTAGTTTGTTCCAGGTTGTTCTGATGAAATTGAAGATAGTGCGATATAGAAAAATATTCAATTTCATTAGAACAACCTGGAACAACTTAGTACAATATAGAACAAAGTTGTTCTAGGTTGTTCTGATGAAATTGAAGATTGTTCTGTACTGTACTCGTTTGCACTAAGTTGTTCTGATGAAATTTGAGATTGTTTTATCTTGTTCTAGTTTGTTCCAAGTTGTTCCGATAAAATTGGATATGGTTCTTTATTGTACTAGTTTGAATATTGAAATTGAATATAGTTCTATATTGTACTATCTTCAATTTCATCAGAACAACCTGGAACAACTTAGTACAATATAGAACAAGGTTGTTCTAGGTTGTTCTGATGAAATTGGATATGGTTCTTTATTGTGCTAAGTTGTTCCATGTTGTTCAGATAAAATTATAGAGTATTCTATATTGTTCTAGTTTATTCCAGGTTGCTGTGATGAAATTGAAGCTAGTACGATATAGAAAAATATTCAATTTCATTAGAACCACCTACAACAAACTAGAACAATACAGAACAATCTTCTATTTCATCAGAACAACTTAGTACAAACGAGTACAGTATAGAACAATCTTCAATTTCATCAGAACAACCTAGAACAACTTTGTTCTATATTGAACTAAGTTGTTCAAGGTTGTTCTGATGGAATTGAATATTCTTTTATATTCTACAAACTTCAATTTCATCAGAACAACCTTGAACAAACTAGAACAATACAGAACAATCTTCAATTTCATCAGAATAACTTGGAACAAACTAGAACAAGATAGAACAATCTCTGATTTCATCAAAACAATGTAGTACAAATGATGACAGTATAGAACAATCTTCAATTTCATAAGAACAACCTATAACAACCTTGTTCTATATTGTAACAAGTTGTTCCAGGTTGTTCTGATGAAATTGAATATTGTTCTATATTGTACTAACTTCAATTTCATCAGAACAACCTGGAACAAACTAGAACAATACAGAACAATCTTCAATTTTATCAGAACAACTTGGAACAAGCTAGAACAAGATAGAACAATCTCAAATTTCATCAGAACAACCTGGAACAACTTAGTACAATATAGAACAAAGTTGATCTAGGTTGTTCTGATGAAATGGAATATCGTTCTATATTGTACTATCTTCAATTTCACCAGGACAACCTGGAACAACTTAGTTCAATATAGAAGAAGGTTGTTCAGGGTAGTTCTGATGAAATTTGACATTGTTCTATCTTGTTCTAGTTTGTTCCAAGTTGTTCTGATAAAATTGAAGATTGTTCTATCTTGTTCTAGTTTGTTCCAAGTTGTTCTGATAAAATTGAAGATTGTTCTGTATTGTTCTAGTTTGTTCCAGGTTGATCTGATAAAATTGAATATTGTTCTGTATTGTTCTAGTTTGTTCCAGGTTGTTCTGATGAAATTGAAGATAGTACGATATAGAAAAATATTCAATTTCATTAGAACAACCTGGAACAACTTAGTATAATATAGAACAAGGTTGTTCTAGGTTGTTCTGATGAAATTGAAGACAGTACAATATAGAACAATATTCAATTTCATCAGAACAACCTAGATCAACTTTGTTCTATATTGTACTAAGTTGTTCCAGGTTGTTCTGATGAAATTTGAGATTGTTCTATCTTGTTCTAGTTTGTTCCAAGTTGTTCTGATAAAATTGAAGATTGTTCTGTATTGTTCTAGTTTGTTCCAGGTTGTTCTGATGAAATTTGAGATTGTTCTATATTGTTCTAATTTGTTCCAGGTTGTTCTGATGAAATTGAAGATAGTACAATATAGAACAATATTCAATTTCATCAGAACAACCTGGAACAACTTTGTTCTAAGCTGTACCAGGTTGCAAAAAAAAGGCGATTTTTTTGTTTACTGTTGTGGGTTTTGCTTTGGAAATTTCTTTTTATGGAACATTATAGAACAAGTGAAGAACAACATAGATCAACCATCAGAACATGCATATTCGAAAAATGGGGGGCTAACTTGTAAAAATGTTTTTTTGTTATGATGCGCGTATTATGCGTTTGACGACAACACTAATTTGGAACAATATTTAGAACAATTAGAACAGCCTGGAACAACCGAGAAAAATTGGATTTTCCAAAAGTGGGGGGCTCAGGCAAAAAACGGCTTTTTTTGGTTTACCGTTATGGAGTTCGCTTTAGAAATTTATTCTTTTGGAACATTATAGAACAAGAGTAGAACAATACAGAACAACCGTCAGAATATGCATATTCGAAAAATGGGGGGCTAACTTCCCGCACCTAATTTTTCTTCCTCATTTTCGTGTCAGGACACTTAGAGTGGTCCAAACCATTGAGAAAAGTGCTTTAGAAAAGATATGCGTTTGTATATGTGTGCGTGTCCGTCTTCCAGGCACCAAAAATTCAAACCTCCGTAAAAACCGACATGATGAACTCCTTTTTAATTGGTGTGATTTTTAACAAAATGTACCGAGATTTTACAGAATTTTTTAATTCCTCGAAAAATGCACATTTTCACTCTAGTTTCCGCAAAAGTTAAGCCGGTGAGCCAAAACTGTGTGCGTAATGAAAATATTATGCAACGGTATTTATTACGGCGTTTCGATTAATTTTCTTGAAAAACATCTTTTGCGCACTAACTCGTGCAAATTACGAAATACCGGGTCCAAACTTGGTTCACATATGGATTACCACAGAGCAAGATTTGAGTAAAAATTAGACGCAAATCGATCGAACGGCCCTAATTGTACATGTTACATTTTTTTTTTAAATGTCTTTGTAGCTCAAACAAGCCTGCAAAGTAACACCTTGCAAATTGCTTCCTCATTATTAGCGATATAAAAAAAAAAGTTAAATAAAAAAAATCATTCTGAAAAATCTGAAAAAATTCTCCGAAGTAGTAACATGTATTGTTTATGCATCGAACTTTTTTGAATTTCCTTTTTTAAAAATCTTCGTAAAAAAATAAAAGCAAGGTCCGGTACACTTTGTATCAGAGCTTAAATATATTGACATCAGACACGGACCTTTTCAACATTTTTTCAGATTTCTAAATTCTGGCTATATGTTGGTTTAAAATTTTTTTTTTTCGACACTTTGTGGCTTACGTCCTTTTCACAGGAACTATCTGATTTTCTGTATTAAATGCTATTTTTTTAATTTAAGCTATAAACAAATGCTTAAACCCATTTTTGCTTTATAGAGGAAGCTTGGTTTTCATGACATTTTTTTTTTCGAGATTATTATGTCAGCATACTCAGAATCACCCAAAACATCGAGAAAGGCGGTTTAGAAAAAAATGTGTGTGTGTGTGTGTGTGTGTGTGTCAGGCCTCCAAAATTCAAACCGCTATAACTCGAGGATGATTAGACCGATCGGGCCGAAATTTAGCATACAAGTAGAGTGGTTGGGCCTCTATGTTTTGGACAATTAACAAAATAATTGGGAATTTTTCGAAAAAAGTTTGTTCTTACTCTAGCTTCTGCAAATATTGAGTTATGAGGACTAAAAAAATGTCCAATCGTAGACAAACATCGAACGATGGATGAGTTCGAATATGATGAGGATCGGTTGAAAAATACGATTTTTATGACATTTTGAATTTTTGAAAAAAAATTTGTTTACGTTATAGCTGCCGCAAATTTCAATGTGTCAGATTGAAATTTCTCATACAAGTGGACTAACATCGAACAACATTTGGTACCAAATTTGGTGAGAATCGCTCAACATATAAAGACTTGGCAAGGATTTTTTTTTTTTTACCGAAAGATCGTGTGTTTACTCTCTAGCTTTCGCAAATTTTGAGTTCTCGGACCAAAATGTTCTCCAGTGGTAGACTAACACAAAAAATATATGATTTAGAATTTGGTGAGGATTGGTTGAAAAATCCAGTTTATACGACATTTTGAAATCTTGAAAGAAAAAAAAACGTGCGTTTGCGTTGCACAGCTGGTTTATTATTTCGAGGAGTGAAGAAGTTATTCAATGATCAGTAAATGATCACGGACTACGAACGGATTAGACTTTGGAACGCTTTTACAAACAAAAAAATTACTCGTTTTGCTTTCTCATAAAAGAAATTTTGTTGATATTTATAATTTACAAAGCTTCCTCTGTGAGGAAGCCAAACACAAACCAATACTTCGTCGAGCAATGCTCTATGGGCAATCTTGAACCATGAGGAAGCAAAATGCAAATCCATTTGCAGCCTTTTTTGTATCCTAGAAGAAAAATCCCATTATATTTATTTCGACTAATTACCACAGTCAACTAAACGTATCCGTACCAAACGTATAAATATTTCATTGAATTAATTATTAGGATTTCTTTGAATGAACACTTGGTTTGTTATATGGGACATCAAAGTTTTCGTCAATCATATGTTCAAAGCAATCACATGGTTTTGACCATTCAAGCAGCATAAGTGTTTGAAGTTTAATTTGAATAGAAGAAATCTTAGATGAGATGGAACTAACGGAATGTTAAACGAAGCTCGTGAAAATCCAAAATATTGAGTTATTTCAAGTTTACATTCATTTCAATAGAAAAAGTGTTCACCAAAAGGAATTTAATTTTTATTGAAAAGAGAGATTATCAACAAGCGGCATCAACAACTATGAGATTCAGATACGTGAAGCGAATGGTCAATGGTAACTCAACGTTCATTTCATTGAAGGAAACTACTTAACTTCTCAAAATTCTAAGGAAATTCTAAGTAAACATAATATAAATATGTAGCAAATATACATGAAGTAACAAACTATATATTTGCCATAACAATATGTTTTATTCGATTTGCGGTGAGCACGAATAACGCTGTGATACATTATTGCGAGTAGTATTTTGCGCATAAACTTCGTTCGGATCGTCACGTAAAGACTTAGCAAAATCAACTAAATCTACAGTTACGGGTAGCCAAGCAAATATATTAGTTGATATATTGTATAAATTAAAAAATATTTCCAAACTCACTTCACGCTCTGATTGCAATCAACTGAACATTTTGTTATGTCGGTGATAAGTATGTTTGACAGAATAATAGTTGTATAATTCTCATGCCATTTTGATATCCAAGACCCCCATGGAAATAAAGTATATCCAAAAACACTATATCCAAGATATATCCCAGCTATATAATTTATATTTTTTCTAATACATATATGCAAAAATACATTAAATATGCATATATATATATTATATATATTTTGTTATATATTGGACCAGACAAACGAAGTATATATGAAATATGCGGAAAATTATATTGAAAATACAAACCATATGCATTTCGACTACAAACTTGATATAATTTTCTTATGTATGTACATGAAATATAAATTATACATATTGATATGCATGCTTGTTGCACGCACTCGTACTTGTAATATTTCCACCCACTTCCAGATCTTTCATCTGAAATATATTAAAATAACTCTGTAAATATAAATAAACTACTTACTCGAAGTGAAGAAATATCTACTGCGCACAAGTGCCAAGATCCTTCATCGAAACCTGCGAAAGAAAACAAGAAAAGACGAAAAATAACATCCTCACCAGGATATATTGTTACTTTAATAAAAAACACCTAGAAACACGGAAAAATAGAATTGAAAACAATTCGACATTTATGAATACTCAAAAAAAAAAAAACATATAATGCACCAAATCTGGGCAAAGTAGTCCAAGTACAAATACTGGAAGCACCTGGTACTTGAAGTCCCGCGTACTTGAAGTACTAAATAGTTAAATCATTTAAAATGTTTGTTGAACACCAAAGGAAAATTCATTATTAATGAAACTTTATGTATCTTGATTTTTTATTTATTCCTGTACATATGTATGAAATTATGTAGCGCAAGAATAATATTGATATTTTTATTGATTAATCAACATTATGGCCGCTTTGGAAAAACCTTTCTGGAAGACAATTCTTTGAAAGTTTTTATCTGATAATGCATGGCGTTTTGGGGTGTCAGCGATGCTTCCTTGGTGAAAATATTTCTCTGGCAATTTGTCTGAAAAACTCTCACCAGACCGTTTCAGTGATTTTCCGAGTTTTTCATACAATTTTCTCTGATATTTGCTGAAAATCTCTACATTTTTCCCCGCCAATCTCCAGCAGTTATAATTTATCAGCAAAATTCAGATTGTTTTCTGATTTTTTAAAGGAAACTCTGATTTTTTCAAATAAAGTATGTTCAGAGAAAATCCAAGTTGACTTTCTCAGAGAAAGTATGAGTTATTTTCTGGAAAACTCTGTTTTTCTCGGATAACTTGAGTTCGGTGAATTTCAGAAAACTTACGCGGTTTCCCCAACATCTGCTCCATCTCTTAATCGTACGAAGAGTACCCTAGCAGGTTAGCGCACCGAAAAAAACACGGAAAGAACAAAGTTAAGCCACCGAAAAAGCACCGGCGAGCACTGAGTGCTTTTCGAATATTAACAACAACGGAATTTTCATCGAAAGCACCGAAAAAGCACCCAATAATGGCTGTTTTGCAGTTAACAAAAAGACTTTATTTTGGTCTCTTAATTTCATATTCGAACTTATTTGTCAGATTGGTATGTATTTGATCGCGGAAAACCACTAGACCACTCGACTATTGACCACTTTGTAAATACTTATTTTGATTGTCGATTTGAAGTATAGTAAAAGTCTAAATGTGAAAAAATGTTTGACATTTATATGATTGCGTCTAAAATTATTAAACTATAAACACGTTCAAATGATTTTCACAGGAATTGATTGTTTTAATTGTTACGTATTGACTCACAAAGATTTTGCATGTTCCCATCTTGACGTATGTATAGAATACATACATCGCACTGATCATGCGATCGAGAGGGTATATTCCGGTCACAATTTTCTTGTGCGCGACCATTTTTGACACGTCGTTTTTTTGCACATTTCAGTGGTGCGGAATAATTATTAAACACACCTTAAATGGGCACATATTTTTTGTACACAATTCAATTCGGCAGCAATTCGAGTGTGTCGTGCACATATATGATTGTGCACATCGATTTCGGGCACGTGTTTCATTTGGTAAAAAAAACGGACGATTTTGATAGTGCACTTTGTTATTGTGCACAGACCAATTATGCACAGCCATGTTCTACACATCTTATAATCCCCGTAAATAATGTATTGAACTGCTCTATAATGCACGCCATTATTGTGCACAGTCACTCATTCAGTATATGATTACTCGGTCGTGCACAATGGTTGTTGTACACGTCGATTTTCTGCACATTCATATCAATCGTATCTGAAGTCACAATAGTGCACATCTCGAATGTGCTCGACTTTTTTGTGCGTCATAAAAATAAATAATATTCATGTTTTGTTGGGCACTATTGCGATTGTACGCAGCGCCGTTGAGCACATTAGCGACTGTGCACAACCATATTGCACGCAACTATTGAAGAACACAGTTTTCAGGTACACAGCATGATCGCGCACATTATTGTTGTGCACAGCATGATCACGCACATTATTATAGTGCACAGCGGTATTCCGCACAGAATAATTGTGCACGGGAGTATTTCAGAGTATTTGTGCACAATATCAGTGTGCACGAATAGTTATCGTGGCGACCTCAATATGAAAAACTGTTTTTGTACACGCGATACCTGTGTACAGTATTATGACCTCAATAGCGCGAAAGATTATTGGGCACAACCCAGTTGCGCACAGGGTTATTGTGCACAACTTGATTGTGCACCGCGGTTTTGTGCACTTCTTTGAGACCTCAATAGCTGATGCTTTGTGCATGTACCATAAGAAGCACCATTTTGCCTCTGTGACTTCGGCTCAGCGTGCCGATAGATGTGAGGCATGTGCGTCTACATCAAGCAGCATTGCGTCGGCACGACGTGTCGTCCGTGCACGGTGCCGACACGATTTCAGTACATTATGGAGCTGAGACGGAGCCGTACGACATGTTCGGTCTATGAAGGCATAGTGCAGGACCGATACGTCGTGCCGTCACAATGCTGCTGAATACGGACGCACATGCCTTAAATATGTCGTCATACCGGACTGGGCCGTGTGGCAATACTGGCGGTATGATGTCTACAAATGTTTGATTGGTAACATATTACTTAAACAGTAGAACAATATTGCCACCACGGAATTGCAGGTATATATTGTTAGATCATAAAAACTGTTAATCATAAAACCGATTCTCACTAAATTTGGTGAATATTCTTATTTCGATAAAATAATAATATTGCTTCTAGGAAATCATCGATATATATATTGTTTAAAGAATAGACTCCCAAATATGAACGTCATTCTACTCCGTTCATTCGTCATGAAACCACGTATTCGTTTATGTTTTGGTATGATTATGAATATAAAATTTATCATTATCTATTTTTCTATCATGCTGTTTGGTAATACGTCAGCTCACTTTTCTGTATCCCTTAATCCAATATAAAGAAGTAGATCATAACTAGATGGTATGGTTAGTTACTTTAGGTAAAATATTGGAGGCAGACATGCAAAGTCTTCACAATGTAAACAAAACAATAATGATATATGTATGAGACGAAATCTCGCATTGTGCCTGAAAATAACTGTGCAGAACTGCCGACTTCCGAACGTGCACAAAAACTTAGTGCGCGATTGCGGTGTGGACAATAAATATGTTTATCGTAGAGGTATTATTAATACTTACATAGGCCGCACGGTCCTTTTTATTGAGCATACACAGGGCATCAGCTAATAAGATCACATAAAAGTGTACAAAAGCGCTGTGGCATAATCAAGTTGTGCACAAAAACGCTGAGCACAATAACTCTGCGCACAATTGGGACGTGTCCAATAAATTGAGGTCACAAAGCTGTGCAGCGTGATCGTGTGTACAAAAACGGTTTTGGCTTTTGAGGTCGCTACGATATCTGATCGTGCACACTGATACTGTGCACAAACACTCTGAAAATAGCAAAATACCCGTGCTACTCTTGAAGGGCCGAGATATTTTTAATACTCACGTGCCCAATGAAGATGTGTACAATCGCCAGGTGCACAAAAACACTGACTTGTTTTATAATACGTGGGTGCACAATAATTCCGTGCGCGATGATGCTGTGCACAAAAAAACTGTGTACAACCACAGTTGCGTGCAATGAAGTTGTGCACTGGCGCAGATGAGCACGATGAAGCTGTGTACAATCGCAATAGTGCCCAACAAAACATGAATATTATTTATTTTGATGGCGCACAAAAAAGTCGTGCACATTCGAGATGTGCACTATCGTGACTTCAGATACGATTGATATGAATGTGCAGAAAATCGACGTGCACAACAAATGCTGTGCACTATCAAACGATCTTACACGCAGTGAGTGTGTGTGCACAATAAAGGTGTGCACTATATTGCATATCATCAGATTATTTAAGCGGATTACAAGTTGTGCACAACATTGCTGTGAGCTATTGTACAGTGCGCAGTAATAATGTGCACTAATCGAAATGAAGTAATTTCCACTGACCTTTCAATGTGCCCTAAACCACCGTGCACAACCATGTATGTGCACAATATTATTTTAACCTAAACGGTGAAGTTGTGTAGAAAAAAGCCTGTGTACAAAAACTATGTGCACAAACATCATTGTGTAGAATTGTTAAGTGTCCTTAAATGACGTGCACTATATCATTGTGCACAAAAAAAATGTGACCGGAAGAGGCTCTCCCATGCGATCGATCTTTCGAGGTATTTATTTAAATAATTTTAGAGGTAATTATACAAATGTACAAAGTCATAACATGTTTAGACTTCCCATATACTTAAAATAGACAATGAAATTAGATACTTTCAAAGTTGTGAATAGCCGAGTGGTCTTAGACGCAGATTTTTATCCACAGGGTTCCCCGTTCGAGTCCCACCGATGACATAAAAATTTATAATCTTCATCCGCGATCAAAATTTACCAAACTATCGAATAAGTTTCGAATATAAAACTAGAAGATCAAAAATCAGTCGTGTTCAGTTAAATGCAAGTACAGAAAATAAATTTTCAGCGGTCCGCCAACTTGCTAAAGAAGACACTGCACTTTGAGAAATGCAGTCAGTGATTTTTCAGTGCTTTTTTTTTGTACAGGAGGCACCGAAAAAGCACGGTGGTTTTACGATTCCGACACTCAAATTTTCGGTGCTTTCGGTGTTCCGAAAAAGATTCCGGTGTTTTTAATATTCGAAAACCACTCAGTGCTTTTTCAGTGTTTCCGTCGGTGTTCAGACCTGCTAGGGTAGACTTTATCAGAGTAAATACGATTTCTTTTCTGGAAAACTCTGTTTTTCTCGGATAACGTGAGTTCAGAGAATTTTAGAAAACTTACGAGTTTTCTGAGAAGAGAGAAGAGAGAAGTTGACAATTGAATATGAAAGGATTTGCAAAAGGATTTTTAAATTGAATAAAAATCAGGGTTTTTCATAGCAAGCTTCGTAAATTCAGAAAAGTAGTACCAGAGAAAATCAACAAATTATACAGATTTTGAGAAAAGTCTATTAAAAAAACACAGAGTTTTAGAGTAATTCTGAAACTCTTCAACGAAGCATGCAAATATTTTCAGAGAAAACACGGACTTTCTCAGAAATTCTGTAGGATTTATATGAGAAAATCAGCGCAAATTGGAGTTTTTACGTAAATGTTCGTGAATATAGATATTAATGGTTAGAGAAAAACAGCAAAGTTCATAGTTATTACAATAGTGTGAAAAGAATCGTAAAGTTTCAGGGTAATTCTGAAAAATGTTTCTTCCCAACCAAGGGAAGAAGAATCATAGGAACCTCGGAGTTTCCCTGAATCTTTCTAAAAGAAATTGACTTTTTAATTGTTTCTCTGAAAATATCAGAAAAATTCTCTGACAATCTCTGAAAGTACCTCTGATTTTGTCTGACTTTTCGTACTTTTCAGAGAAAGTCAGAGTTTTCTCTGAAACTAAATATACCTGATTGTTCTAAAAATCTCTGATTTCCGTGCTAAGTTCTCTGAAAAACTAATAACTTGGTTGATATTTTATGCCGGTTTATATTTTTATATTAATATAAAAGAGAAAATGTATCGTTTCTCTTCTTTTTTTTTGTTCACAGAAACTTGGTGAAAATATATATAGAAAATTTTGCCTTAAAGGTAAATATTTCCTGATATTGACATAACTGTGACGGTATAGAACTTTCACGAAAATTACTTTGTACTTGACTCTACTAAAAGTACTTGAAGTCCAAAATAACTACCATGTACGTGCAGTACTGCCCAGCTATGTAATAGACTTACCATACACGAAACACCGAACACTTACTCCGTGAGTGCTGCAGGAGACAGACGTGCTGGGCGCGTCGCGATGGCCACTTCTACTCAACTACTGTAGTTCTCGAGTCTCCGCGATGTGGCGCCGCGCGCCAAGCGCTCTCACAGTCGTTCGTGCGTACTATCGGGCATATAAGACACGGGGTAAACGCTTGTTTTTCCAGTCTGCTGAGAAGTAGCCGCAACGGGCTAACAATCTGACGGCTTCCACCTACTATTACTAAGAAGTAATATATACCTGCCAAAAGTATAAACAGATATTGGCACATCTCGAAAATTCTACTGAAATAAGAATTATCCATCTCCAAAAAAAGGAAAACTTTTAAGCACCTAATTAATAATTATTAATAAATTCTTTCAATTTGCCACATTTACGATATACTATATACATTTAAAGTACAAATCAGTTGTATAAAATATACAACCATAATATGTTAATATACAGTGAGGACAACGTGAAACTGGACAGCGCAAATGCGCTTGCGCGTCAATCTGACGGTTCTCAGTCTGAGCGTGCAAACCGCACAGTCGGGCCGACAACAGTGAACGGTGAGGGGGTGTGTATGAACGTAGCGTAAGCCCGTACCACAAGGTTACGAATGAGCGGGCCAAATACAGCTAACTTATGATGCCTTATGATGACTTTTGATTTGTAGGACACATTTTATGTACGTAATACGATAAATTGCAAAATCCAGCACCTTATTAACAGGATAATGGATGAACAGATTAATCATTACGGCCTTTGCATATCAATTACGAATTGCAGTTAGTCAGTTGATTGATATACGAAAGGGTAGTTCATGATGACCTGCAAAAAATCAATCTTTTTTATTGTTATAGCTTACTCGCTTTTGCAAAATAGTCGTGCTCTGTGCGTATCAGTAAAGAGCTGGGTTGTAAATCTCCATTATTTCATTTCGTAAATATACACCGTACAATTTTGTAAAAGGTATGATCAGCAACAATAATTTACATTTTCAGAATAATATTTAAATGTTTTAACAATCGTAAAATAAAGGATTTTCTGAATAAACCATCGAAATTTTTATGGAAATGGAGACCATACACTTAACCCTTTGAGTCATACATTTTTCGTTCCCGAAATAAAAGAACTCATTTATTTTTTCAGAAATTAGTTGACAGCATTTAAATCTGAGCTGCAACAGGCGGGTCGTTCAGCGAACCGCTGTAACGCAAAGGGACGTATGAATTTTTCCGCATTTTAAAGTTAAATTAGATTTTTTTAAATACGGAAAAAATGTGTGGAAAAACTCAAAATTCAAAGTAAACTTTAAAATCTGAAAAAATCCACATGTATTCAGAAAAATTAGCGAATCATTCTCATAGAAAAGAATTGGGTTATCGGGAAATTTGATGAACCACTTTTTTTTCATTGATTTGTTAATAACACTTTGGAATTATTATTATACGGAATTAACCTTTTTAGTACCTTTAAGGTGCATGCATTTTTTTTAGATTCTTATACCATCGCGAAGTGTCTGCAACTTGTTCTTCTTCATCTTTTATCCTCCTGGCTTTAGGCTTTCGCCAAGTGCTATGGGCTAACTTGTTACACATAGCCCTCGTGGCTTCTGGCATCTCCTCTACCAGCTTGGGTAGCTTCCCTTGCCCCTACCACTAACCTCACCGGCCACTTCGGATGCCGGTGGGGACACGGTCGCCGCTCGGATGAGATGCACTGCCGGCTATAGGCAGTAGTAGCCAATCAGGCTTCCTAAATTCTCGCGCAGCCGCATTGGACTGTCCAGATTCACGTTGTCCTCACTGTATATCTATTATGTGTTTGAGAAATATCTGAGATACACTTTTGAGATATATATTGTATTATATCCAAGATATATTTAAATTATGAATAAGGTATGTAGACGGTACATCGTATATACTTTTTTTCCATGCGGGGATTTTTAAGTAGTCGACAGTGTATTCGGTGACGTGCGTGTATTGCTAGGCAGTTAGGTAGATAGGTCGTAGGTTCAAACCCCGGGGTAGGCAGGAGCTTTTCTTTGGTGTGTACGAATAACCAATGATTACTGATAACAGAACATATGACTGAAAAAATAGTGCCCGAGCAAAATTTATATTTTTTTGTCATCGAAATAGATTTTAATTCAATTAAATATACTCGTACAATTAAATAAATGTTTTTACAGATCGATGTTGCTTGCAGGCGTTATCGTTAAAGCGAATGTAGAAAATATTTAGCTGTTACAACATAACGTTTCCTTGAGGGTATCGGACCGTACCATTTTGTTACGCAAAACCATTTTTTTCGTTAAATACATTTCTTTTGTCAGTGTGTCCTTTTCGATATCAGTTGAAATATTTGCACCAATGAATAGTGCTATAAAAAATGTCACTAATGAAAAAGTGTTATTTCTCTATGCTTGCCAAGTGCCTTTTTTTCATACATTTTATCTTCATATAAGAAAATTTTATAATTCCGCCGTCGAACATTCGCCTATTAAATAATTACATTAGCAGAGAACTTATTTTTACTGGATAATAACAAAGCAAAAATGTTACTTATTTAAAAAACTATATATTTTTTTGTCGATGTGATAAGACAAAGAAGTGCGAGAAAAGAATGTGCTATTTTGCATAAATTCGTAAAAATTCGTATGTGGCATATCGCCGTAATTTTATTATCATAATTCTCATATAACAAACCCCTTTAAGCGCCATTCTACACTTTATTCTAAAAAAGAAAAGCCACGTACAGCCTCTTTTTCTCTCCGTTTCCTCTTTAATTATACCGTTTCAACAACAACAACAAAAAAGCAAAAACAAAACAAAAATACTCCCAGAAAGTAAATAGACAAAAAGGCTTGCGTCGTAAAGATTCGTATTCCGACATAAAGCACGTATTAGAATTAGTTAGCCGAGCCGTAAGGAGCAGCTTTCTCGAGTCCACGAACAGGGAGAAAGAAAATAATAACAGGCCATATCCGCAGAGTTAGTTTACAACAACTCTGAAGAGCTTCTCTGTGGTGCCTTTGCGGATTGGCCACACAGTGTGCAGGTAGCAATAACAATTCAGTACTTGGGCTTGGTTGTATATAGCCTGTTGTGTTAATAGAGGGATGCATCCTCGTTGGCGAGTGTGACATACAACTTGAGGTGTTACTGCTGCAATGTATCTATATAACCGCAAAAGCTCTCCTCTCTTGCTCCTGGGTGGCAGCACTCGTTGCGTAGGCTGTGAAAGGGAAAGAGAGTGCGGGAGGGAAAAGGGAGAGAGAGAGAGAGAGAGAGAGAGAGAGAGAGAGAGAGAGAGAGAGAGAGAGAGAGAGAGAGAGAGAGAGAGAGAGAGAGAGAGAGAGAGAGGAAAGATGGCGCGGGGATTCTAATTAGGCCGTCATCGTTCTCGTTCCGCTGTTGTAATTCCATGTTGTCGGTTGCGTATTGTCCTCGAATTCCACCAAGTGGCTGTTCCCCAGGCTTTTTGGATTCTGCGGAGCGTGGAAGCCGAGTGAGAGTGAGCTGCTATAGTTCTCTCTCTCTCTTTTTCGGCGCACGACTCACGTCTCTCCTCGCCTTCCAGCTTGCTTGCCTTTCAACCCCAATTTGGCGCGCGTGTGCGTCTCGCCTGCCGGCAGAGAAAACGTCGAAAAGTCACGAGTCTTCCCTTCCCTCTCCTACCTCGCTTACCGGTAGGGATCTCTGTTGAAAAACTGCGTTGTAAGTAAAATAGGAGCGTGGGAAATAAAAACAAAATCACGACCAAGAACACGCGAGTTCTGGAGTAGCTTAATCACCAGCTTTCTCGGAGATTTTCTCGTTTTTGGATTGAGCCTACAGGCGCTTGGAGGAAACAGCGACGGTTTTTTTTGTACTACGGAGGAGCTTTTCTTTGCTGGTAGGATGTGGTCATGATCTTGTAAAATTTCTTTTATCTTTTTGTTTCGCTAATAATGATTTGAGAGAAAGACTGAATAAAAACGAGTATGGGGAAAGTGTTTAGCAAATCTTTTGCCCTTGGCTATTGGGAACAAGCGGATTAAAAGTCGCTACTTCAATAAATCCAATAGCGTCGTAAGATCTTCGGTGCGAAATAAAATAATACGGGTCGATCAGAAGAAGAATAAAATATCAAACTGGTTATCCATCCGACCACAAGTTGACATAGTTAAAAAATTTCTGTTAATAAATATTCAGTACGTGAAATGTCACATCTAATATTTGTGGCGATTTTTGCGTGTTAACCTTCTAGGAAGAAAATTAGAACCGTGATAAATTAAAATAAGATTCTATTAGAATTTTGATAAAAGGAGGGTGACCCCGATCGAACAGTTGACTATCAGCCACACGGATGCATACGGCCATACGGCCATAACTTCGTACCGAATTGATAATGAAATCGTGAAAAAAAACGATTGAGCTCTCTGATTAGTCAACTGCAATCATCGGCCATTCAAAAACTATTACGAGTACAACGTTTAAACTTGATGAGTGGTTTCGGGTAGTCACCAGCTACCTCCCAATGTCCCGAACTGCATTACTTTTGGGACCCCCCGTATATATATATTTCTAAGTTGCCCGTAAGATATATGCGGCATGTATATAGATTTTTTTTTTGTAAAGCAATTCCCTAGCAACTCGCACACTTTTTCTAGATTGCTCTCACTTAGAATTTCTGTAAAAGTTGGGAGAACTAAAAAATCGGTTCCAACAACCAACTGGAATAGTTGCCAGCTACTCAGTTGGTTCGAATAACTACAAAATCGTTCGTAGAGTACACGTAGTTAGAGTAACCAACGTTTAATGCAAATGCAGAGGTGCAGTTCCCCGATTAAGTCTTTCATATGAAATTAGTTCAGTTAACCAACCGCGTTTGTTCAACATTCGATTTTTCGATCCATTACCAACAACCGTTGTTGGTAATGGACAGAAAATTCAATACGCAATAAAATTTGAACTGTTGTATGAATTTTTACAAAAATAACAGTAAATAGTAAGGTCGTATTGCTTTCCTTCACTGCGAAATTTCAACGCTGTGGCTCGAATCGTTCTCGAGCTGCAGACTTTGAACTTTTGCAAGCCGCAGACACAAACGCACACGTTTGTAAGTTTTTGTTGAATGTAACTTTTGCAACCATTACAAATCTTCTTCTACGAGAAAGCAAAAACTGTTTTATGGAAATAAATCTGTTTTTTCAATTTTTGCTAAATGTTCCTTAGAATATGCTCAATCGGTGTGGAAAATGCCGAGAACACCACAATATTTTATTTTTCTTTCGACTTTGAATGCATATTTTTGTTTCAATGAAATAGATTTTTTTTTCTAAAAAATACAAATTTAACAAAATTTATATTAGTATTACACATATTTTTAGAAAAATTCTGATTTTTAATGGCTTATTATAAGAAAATGATACGAAGTAGAACGTTTATACGTTGCTTTCTCATTAAATCTCATTTTTCACAAAGCCACCTCTATGAGGAATTTTATTTATTAATTTTGGCTTCCTCATAGAAGAAGCTTTGTGAAAAATGAGATTTAATGAGGAAGCAATCTGCAAAGCTCTACTTTGCATAATTTTTCATTTTAATTAGCATTTTTGAAATATCGTTACCTCTATATTTTTCGTAGTTGCTTGTGCAACAAGAAAAATTAAAATTTAAAAATGCATTATCTATAAAAAAAAAAACAAACTATAGTACACATGACAACGAAAATTCCGTAATTGATTACGTTATATCGTATTTCGGAGATTTTTTCTAAAGTACTTTTCTCGATGTTTGGAACAATAGCTTTCGACCGTTTCAAACCGAGTATGCTGACATGAAAATTTCGAAAAAAATATGTTTGTGAATGTAAATGTTGCTGTATGAGGAAGCAAAAATGAATGAATAGTTTCAAGTAATTAATACAATAATTATTATATCCTAATATATTGGACGAGTGTACGGAATATTGTAGAATAATATTAGAAATTGAAGTATTTGGTGTTAAGAAAGAAAAATAAACGAATTTTTCGAGAGCGAGTGTTAAAGCGTGGAGCCGATATACCGTGAGTCGGGTTAGGGATGGTGTAACGGGTATCCAATCGTGCGGCTATAACGGCCAGTCAAAACTGTTCCCGGAGAAACTATTGGCAAAACTCCATCGCGCGCGCCACGGCCTCGCGGAAGTCTGGCTCGTTTCTCGCGAGAACTCGAAAGCTCCATTGGGTAGTTTGAGAGCGCCGCGGGGTGGTTTCCTTGATTCCGCCGCTGTCTCGGTCTCCGCAACGATATATATACAGTTGGGAAAGCTCGCGCTCGTTGGATTTGAGGAGATTCGCCGTAACAAAGGATACGAAGACGCGCCAGAAGTCAATTGATTAATTCGAGTTTGTCCCCCGCACCATCCCAACCTCCTTCTCACTCACTCGTGATATAAAACAAAGAACGTTTACTGTCGCACAGTATCTCAGAGTTGTTAACTTGTCGATAAATTATTGCAGTTACTCTATTTTTATCATTACAATTTTCTTAAACTAAATACTAAGTCTCAGGTACTAAAACTTTTAATTCATGGTCAGGTTAATTTACCGACTGAATAATTGTAATGTAAAATATTTAAATGAAAACCGCTTGAACAATATTTTTAATTTAATAAGTATTTTCATCAAGTGGTACATTTTTTCTTTCCGCATAGAGGAACCTATGTTTTCGTGAAATGATTTTATTTTCGAGATTTTAATGTCAACATACCTCAAATAGTCTGAAACGTCGAGAAATGCAAGTTTTAGACGGCGCGTGTGCGTAGCTCACGAACGGTTCAAGCAACTGATCTAAATTTTTGCATAAAACTGAAATAGAGTGCTTTGATACTTTATGCTGAATTTGAGAAAAATCGATAAACTAATTAAGATTTTATAGAAATTCCCATTTTCGTAACTTTTGTGAAAACTCTGTAACTCGAGAAAGA
Source organism: Perithous albicinctus (assembly GCA_964016905.1). NCBI lineage: Eukaryota > Metazoa > Arthropoda > Insecta > Hymenoptera > Ichneumonidae > Perithous > Perithous albicinctus. The sequence goes on along the minus strand of OZ024696.1, from coordinate 1,296,094 downwards.
TTTAAGCAAATGATCAAAAATTTTGCATAAACCTTGAATAACATTGAAGCATTGAAAAAATTGCTTAGTCAAATAAAAAACGTTGCAAAGTAGAAGTTTGCATTTTTCACACAGCCTCCTCTATGCGGAAGCCAAAAATAATAATTAAGCTTCCGCATAGAGGGGGCTCCGTGAAAAATGGAAATTAATGAGGAAGCAATGTGCAAAGTTCTACTTTATAACTTTTTTGTAACTGTATTTGGACGTAATGAAAGTTTTATTGAAAAATAGAAATAAGTAAAATTGAAAATAATTTAGTAATTTCATTGCAAAAAATTAAACCTTAGTACTTGGTGAGTTTGTGAAATGTAGCCAATTGTTTGATTATTAAATATTTATGGTACCATATCAATTCGCCGAGTACTACGATTTATTTTTTTTTTTCAATAAAATTACTAAATTCTTTTCAATTTTATTTGTTTCAATTTTACAAGAATTTTGCAAGAATCTTTAGTTCGGGTTTGTAACAAACTCTTCCCATATGCATAAATATTTAACAATATGTATTTGGCAACACAAGCCACAAGGTTATTCAAATTATTTAACAACTCTTTGTACACATATGCCACTGATGTAAATGTACTTGTCTCAAATTTCTTTCCAAGTTTCGAAGTTTCGGTTCAACAAATAACGGAAGTGGCTGAATTCTCGGAGTGACTAAAACACCGGAGTGGATATAGTCCGGGAGTGACTAAACTCCCGGGGTGGGTACAGTCTTGCAGTCACTAAAGTTCCAGAGTTAATAAGTTCCCGGAGTGGGTAAAATCCCGGAGTGGGTAAAGTCCCGGAGTGGGTAAAATCCCGGAGAGGGTAAAGTCCCGGAGCAGCTGAACTTCCGGAGGTATTACAGCTCCAGAGTTGCCACAAGCTTCTTGGAGTGGGTAAAGTTACAGAGTGACGAAATCTCGGCGTAGCTGAAGTACTGGAGTGATTAAAGTTCCGGAGTGGGCAATCTTCCGGAGTGACGAAAATCCGGGACTAGCTAATCTTCCGTAGGGACTAAAGGTCTCGGAGTGATTAAAGTCCCGGCATGACTAAACTTCCGGACCAGCTATAGAGCCGGATTTATATCCAGAGTGACTAAAGTCCCGGTGTAGTTATAGAGCCTGGCTAATATCCTGAATAACTCAAGAGCTGGAATAGGATCCCGACGAATTTAAGCTCCCGGAGTGACTAAAGTCCCAGATGCCCAGAATAGCTGGATTTCCTACAGTAGCTAATGCACCGGAGTAGCTAAATAACCGAAATGATTAAAGTTCCAGAGCAGTTAAACACCCGAAGTGGTTTAATACTCGATAATCAAAATATAGCGTCGATAGGCCAAGTTCGGCAATATCAAAATCAAAAGATATATCAATAAATTAATCATTTGTTTCACAACTGATTAATTTTATTAGTTCATATAAAATAATTCTATACATTTTGTAGATTTTGTAAACAATTGTTGGTTAGTCGAGCAACCATTTGACCAACTATTAAACCAACTGGCATCGCTAACGTTATATCCTTTCGTTCGGCAATATCAAAACTCTAGGAAAAAAAACCCCAACGGCGACGAACTTTCCGTCGTAAACTTCTGGTCTTAAGGGTAGAATTATTTTACGAAGAATAAGAAACCTGTGTTTGTATGTGTGTGTGTGTGTGTGTGTGTGTGTGTGTGTGTGTGTGTGTGCGTGTGGGAGGGATTGGAGGGAGAGAAAAGCGAGGTGGGAAGTTTGCGAAAGAAGCGAGGACAAGCGAGACGGCTACTAGCCGGGGAAACGCTTTAAAAGTTTGGCTGAAGAGCGAGGAAAGAAGAAAGAGCCGAGTCACTCCTCGCTTCTAGTCCCCGCGGGTCTCAACGTTGGTAAAGTAGAGAGAGAGAGAGATGGGAAAACCGGAGCAGAGAAGTGGAATAAGGGTGCCCCGTGAAAACGTGGTGGGGGATGTCGAGACTGGGGAAAGGGCGCTCGAGAAGAGCTTCGTACCGCGGTTAAGTTGCGAGCGAGAGAAACTTTCGGGTAAAACTGAAAAGTTAATTTCGTCGTGTTAAATTACTCGGGAGCGTGAGCATGTAGCCGGGCATTAAACTTGCAGAAGTTGCCCGGATGACTGAAATACGTATACGCGAAAGCACAGTGCGCTCTTCGAGTCCGATATCAAAACCGTGCAAGTTTCGCCACTCGCTCATCTTTTAACATTCTCTCGTATACACGGATTCGCATGCCCATAGAGAACTTGGATGGGTAAACGGAGAGGGACGGTTTTTCTTAATTATCGAAATTTTCTAACTACCGATGCCCCACAGGTATATAAAAGGAACTCTATAAAAGCAGCTTTGAGAATTTTTACAAGGATGTACGCCAGGGGAGCTCGCTCTGTCGAAGGGGATGAAATTATGAAGAATATTAGCTGTCCGGAGGGAGGAAGAAAACTTGGAGATTCTGATTGGTTTACGCTTTTAAAAAAAGTATCGTCATTACGTGCAACTTTTGATCGAGTTTACGTTTTCTTTTTATATGGAATAGTTTGGGAACTCGTTGACGGTCAAGGAAGAAAGTTCCATTTCCAGGTAATGGTGGTTTTCCCTTGAAAATTAATTTGTTGTTTTACTCAAGTTTGTTTACTTTTAGATACAATTGAAGATGTAATTTCAGCTTTACTTATCGTAAAGTACAAATTCCATACGAGATTCGAAAAACAACTTAACTTGAGAAAAAAAAAGAAAAAAAACTACAATTTTTGAGGGTCACTGAAATACAGAATCCAGAAGTTACTATAAGAAAGCAGGAGGATCGGTTTGGCCTCTGTGAATTTTCAAATCATATTGTGAACACAAACGTTCAGTCACCAATGCATGCTCAGTCAACAAGTCACCGACAAATGACCAGACAGCAACAAGTGATTAGTCACCAATAAATAACCCTCTCCAACATATGACCAGTTACCTATAAATGATCTCTAACCTACAACTGATAAGTCAATAATAAATGACCACTCTCCGGCAAATGATCAGTCACCAATAATAGAGCACTGATGAATAAATTACCGGTTACCAATAATTAATCAAATTCCAAGAGAATTTCTTTATTCTCAAGAAATGCGAGAATCAAAAGTGGATTTGAAAATGTAGAATTGTGATAGAGTCTATTGAATCAACTATTTTTCTTTGGTGATGCAGGTTTATCGATTACAGCTTTTCACTTTTCTAAAGAGCTTTTGAGGGTGAATACAAATATCGAATCCAAAAGTTACTTTAAGAAAGTAGGAAGATTGGTTTTTATTCTTGTGAATTGTCCAATCGCATCATAAATACTGCAGAGCGCATCTCGCTCCGAGTACCTCTCTACGTGCCGGCCACGAGGTCACGGTCGCCACTACATCTGCACCGAATCTCTGCGTCAGTAGGGACCATGTATATCGCCGGGAAGTTTGGGCATTGCATTTTGAAAGCTCGTTCAGCTCGCCCAGCTAAGCAGTTCTGGTAGCATAAAACGTAATATTCGGTTACGTGAAACTTGCATAAAATCAAAACACCACAGTGACATTGTGTATTATGAGCCGATATATTGATTTTTAATATAATATTTTTTTACATGCCAAACGGACCATTAATTGGTCTATTTAATCCCTGCTGTATTCAATCGTTGCAGGAAATATATCACATGTATTAAATATATGTTTAAAACATCTTGGAATATATCGTATTTATTATGCACTCTTTTAGGTTTATAAAATATATATTTATATTGTTTTCACAGATTGTAAATATGCCTGGGATATATTTGTGAGAATATTGTCGCCTAGTGGAATATCTTGAATACCTTTAAAACAAAGTGCAAGCAAGCGATTTCGAGTAGTTCAGGGGTCAGATCAACTGTGTGGCACTCGAAAATTCCTGGAATCGTTATTCAGTACGCTCTGCATTTTTTCTATTCTGTAATATTTATTTCGTTACAAGAGTAAAGGTTCCAAGTTTTAGGTCCAATCGTGAAAAAGCTCTTGAAACAATATTATTGGGGAAATGCTGATTTAAAGAAAATATTCCTAGGTTATTTATCACGATGATTTTATATAAATGGATAAATCGGAAACAATGGAATCGCTATTTCTGAAGGATTCCCAGAGGAGAATATTCCTGAGCTGTAATATTGATTAAACGAAAAATAGTAATGTTATAAAAAATGGGTCGTCCCTTTTTACGAAACATATAGATGAGAAAGGCATATGGATATTGGAGATAGTACTGGGATGTGGAGTATCGAGATGTGGCGTAACATAGCTTGTATATTAGTAACGGGATGTGGTGTACAGCTTTTGTGGGCTATTGAGAAGCAGTGTAAAGTCTTTGTGGAGTATCGATATGTGGTAAGCAGAAATGTGTACAATTTCAAGTATGTAGTACCGAGATTGTAAATAATTCAACATGGAGAATTGAGACGCTTAGTATCGGGGTGACGAGAGTGCCACAAGTTTTTCTTTCGATCGTGGAAAAGCTGGAAAAATAGTCTTGCTGACGAAACAATCGATTGGTTATGCATGGAGGATTTTCCTGGATTATATACTCTATTTTTGACGATTGATTAAAATTTTACATCAACTCCCGACTGCGGATAAATTGAATATAATAAAATAATAAAAGCATGTGCAATTGTCTCACGAGAGTTTTTTCCGCCGTACAATATTAATTAAATTAGAAATAAAAAGAAATGTCGAAAGTTTCATATTGCATCGTGAAAAATAAAGAAAAATAAATCGTTGTTTACTTTTGCCGCGATTAATTTGAATTTTGCAATAATTCTGAGCTGCGGATAAAATGCAAGAAAACGTTTATCTGTGTGGGACACGTATTCTCATAAAAAAGATTGTAAGAATGAAAAATAGTCGTTTGTCGCGAGACTCGATAGATGAAATCCGCGTGATAGTTGGAGTGAGTGACGCGGATTCAGAGAATATTTCATTGGTTTTATTCGCGCGGCGACTGCGGGCAGGGGGCGGGAAAAAGGAGAGACGAAAGCGCGTCCGCAGTACCGGTAACCCTCCAGATGTACTTTCCTGGTCTCGAGCGAGTGTAGCCCGGTATATATCTGGGAACGAGTGGAGAGGGTAGTTCAGTGATGTTACCAGAGCCGGAGGGTTGTGGGAGAGAGAAACCGATCAACAGAGACAGAGATAGAAGTCTGATCGTCGCGAAGCGCGCGCGCTCTCGTCCCGGGCGACGCCGCTCGCGCGACCACCCCTTCCGCGCGCTCGAGCTTCCGTCCTTGTTTCGGAAAAGTTTCCGGTGATGAGCTTTGTTGGTCGTTTCCCTCCTCCTTCTCCACCTTCTCCCTTCGACCTCTCTCGTTCGCTTCGCTCTGGCTCGCTTTCTCTCTTTGTTCGACTCGCGCAGCTAACTCGGAACAGCCGAGCACAGCCCAGGACGGAAAAGTTAAATGCGAAAGTTTTACCCGATATCCACAGGGCTCGCCCGTCGCTTTCCTGGAAAAAGGTATACGCACGCAGTTTTCAGTTTCCCGTCGATCTACACTTCACCCCCACTCTTTTCCCTCAACTCGCTACACTCGTTTTCCTCTCTTCTCGCCGCGGCCCTTTCATACCGCCAGCCGCTCAACGCAGCCAACAGCTTGAAATCACTTTTGTCCTCTTTGCGCTTCCTAATGTACTCCTTGCCAAGACCTTTCGTTTTCTTTTTCTTTTTCTAAAAGGAAAGGGACATTTCATTTCGATTTCCGTTGAGCTTTTTACAACGATGTACGTCAAGTTGTAAACAAATTACCAGTGACAAACAAATAATCAAGTAGTACTACTTATAGTAATTCTATGTATTTCCAATTATTTACTTATCATTAGGTGGCTTGTTATATAAGAAATAGTAACCGTTTCTTAATTGTTTAACCTGACAGGATGGCGTCGAAGAAAACGAGACAGAATCACTCGATACAGCATCTACTAGAGCTCCCGTCGAGCAGGGACGAGAGGCAGGCACAGCAACAGGCTCATGCTCAGGCGCACCAATTAACGACGCTTTCGACGACACCTCGACAAGTTCCTGTGACAGTTCTTCATCCGACACCAAAAAAGGTAAGTCGATCCACATCTAACAACAATATTTCAATCATCTATTCAACTATCAACATTTATTCAAACTCATATGCATAATAAATCATTGTAATAATTCAAAGTTCAATATCTTTATTATTATTTAAATATCAGTCGAATAAAAATCAAGAAAATTCATTAACAGATCAATTTTAATAATCGTATATAAATAATAGAATTAAGATCATCATTTTAATTCTGATAGACGAAATTTCATTTCTGATAAACTAATTATTTTTATCGAAAATTTATCTTTATAATCACTCAAAGTTAGCACATAAAAATGAGTTTATCGTGACTTTTGTCTGCCACCTCGTTAACAGACTAGTAACGTTGAGTGTCGGGCCGATATCGTTTTCCTCTCCGTGGACATCGACCGTGACACCACCCCCCTTCTCACCCTCTTATATTCCTCGGTCGAGAGCGTATAAACCGTCAAATATTTACCGAGGGATAATTACCACCAGCTTCGCCACTGCGGTTCAACCTCGGCGCGTGCGACTAAAACAGCGTAAAACTTTCACATACCTTCGTACTATTCGTATACCTCTGGAAAATTAATTTATCCTCTCTTTTCCCAGATTCCCCTTCATTTTATTCAACTTTTCATATTTTTCGATCGACTTTTTTTTTTTTTTTTTTTTTTTTTTTTCAAACAAAAGTAAATTAACTAACTTTTGTGCCATTTACAGTACAGTCAAGTGTCTCATTGGTATACATTTTATAAAAATCGATTGAAGCATTTCGATTTTATTGGATTTTTTAAATCTTGAAAAATGTCTGTCAACACTCTAACTCGAAAAATTCACAGCTATTGGGCTGAAATTTTATCGATGTGGTGCCACTTTTGGTATTAAATTTTCGCGAAATCGATAAAGTAGTTAAGCTTTCACAAAAATTTGCAGTGCTGTAATTTTTTTTCAAAACAGTTGCAAACTCAAACCAATTGCACATACGAATTTTCTTCATAATTTCTCTTGATCCACCATCCACTAAGCTTTCTCTATGAGGAAGTCAAAACTAAACAATGTACTTTATCGTAGAGCAGAGTTTATAACAGGCCAAGAAAAAAATGAGGAAGCAATGTGCAAGGTTCGACTTTGCAACCTTTTCGGTTGATTTTTATTTTCTAACAAAAGTAAATTTCAGGTTTTTTCGTTGCTCTATATAATTAATTTTTCAAATTTCATATACCCATCTGTCCTGAAGATCACCGTTTAATTTAATTAAACGTCGAATTGTCCATTATCTAATCGAGTTTTATTTAAAAAAAAAAAAAAATGTTTTTCGCATTTTTGTTATCGAACTTTCCACAAGGGCTAGTTTTTTCTTATCGGACCAACACGACTTGCAACGAGGCATATAAGAAGGCTGTGGAGTGACGCTTGGAGTGAAGATTCCGCAGGAGCGCGACAAGAGTCGACGCAGTAAAACGAAAGGCCTTGTAACCGCACACATAAAATGCTGACGGTACGTTCCGGCAAGAGGGTTGACGATCCTCTTTTTTTTTTTTAATTTTTTTTTATCGATTCCGCTGCCGGCCTAGAAGAGGGATCACGGGAATCGGGTCTCGAGTGTCGCGTTTGTTATTGCTCGTAATAAACCCGAAGTGTAACGTTCCACGCTAGCTCGCCTATTGCCCAGAGCTTCGTCGCCCCACAAAATGCCTGCATTCAACGAGATAATTTTGTACTTTTACGCTTCGAGAAATACCGACGACTTATCTTTATAATTCTTTGTATATACCGGGTTAATATTACTGAAAAAATTGATGTTACATCATTTTTCGAAAGCTCTATAGATTTCTGCCAAAAAACGTGTTTTTTTTTAACTGCAAGAAATAAATCGTATGAAAATTGCGTGCGATTTATCGTTTATAACGTTGTTCTGGCTGTATAAATAACATTTTAGATTCGATCGTACCAAATTGAAAAAAATATCTTTTTTTATCCTACGTTTTTTTTAAATCCTCATTTTTTAATGGTAATGTTTTATATTTGGATATGGAGATTTTTTTTACGTTACGCACAATCAGACGCATCGCATATTTTCTACGATGTTTTTAAAAGAGAAATAAATAAAACATGCTTTTTTCTTGGAAAATGTGGAATTTTTTTACCGATCAAATTTCCGTACCCTACAAAAAAGAATTGGTGTTGATTACAATGTAGAAAAGAAATTTCTTAGTTCCATTAAATTTAGTGACAGCAACGAAATTTTCTATTTGTTTGTGTTTAGCAGATGCAAACATGTTAGAGGTTATTCAAAATACTGATGTTTTAACAAAAAAGATTGATCTGTCAGCTTGAGACTGATGTATTTAGTTCGGCTAAAGTTCCCGTGTTTACTCAGTGTGTTTAAAAAGAATCATTACAATGGACATTTTAAAATCGATGCTTAGGCATAAAATAAATGTTTAAGCAGCTCTTTTTTTTACAACAAATAATCAGTGCGTAGAAATTGTAATGGCTTGCAAATAAAAAAAGAAAAATATCGGGAAAAGATTATTGTATAAAAAATCTCGTGCAACTAATTGTGCACCATCGTGTTATCATCATATGAAAAGATACCCAGGTCTGAATATTATAAATTGTACCACCGCTATAAAAAAATTGTTCCTCTAAAATAATAAAATTAGTTATAAATTTATAGTTATTTTTTTAAACTCAAATATAACAGTGTTACGAATAATCAATGGCATGGAATTTTTTTAAATGGCATTTTTTAGAGTTAAAAAAATAAAACACTTTTTGTTCTGAAATCATTCTGGTTATCGGGGAAAAAAAAAGAAAAAGTTTTAGCGTTTTTTAATAAGAAAAAAAAAATGCTAGATGAAAACCCCATCGATCTGCAAAAGCGTTTTAATACGTGAATATTTTTCATAAACACTGAAAAGAAAAAGGAGAATCCTCATTCCCGTGGTTTCTGATATTCATCTCGGGACAGCAAGAGACAAGGACGACAATGTTGAGCCGCTCTCGGGGGGTAGTAACGATTTTTAAAGTTTCTCCCGCCTCGGGAGAAAGTTTTGCAAACTGCCTGACAGCTTGCGTGAACTGGCTTCGCTCGCGCCTCTCGCTTCTGGCTGCGTTTCGTCGGCGGGGAAGTTTCGAAAGTTCTCGCGTGCATCGAGTTAGTCGTAGAGTGGGAGTATGACTGCTTTCCCCTAGTTTCCCTTTTACATTTCATCCCCTAAACCCTTCGAAGCTTCGTGGAGCTTTCGAGTGAGGTCGACGGTGTTCTCTTCGCAAAGCCACATCTCTTCATTATCTTCAAAGGGGTGAAAAAAAAGCTTTGTTGCCCACAGTCGGTAATGTTGCTTCCTAACCTGTGTTGCAGGTATTAACACTTAGATAGCTAAGATAACCTTGGATAAAAGCTTGACTATCGGTAACGTAGATTTCTTTTGACCTTACGCGTTCAAGGCAATTGCTTTTATCAACACAAGCTAAGGGTTTTCTTTTTACCTTATGTCGATAACAGCTTTACGAATACTGCTCTCTAAATTATTTTTATTTCGCTGATGATAAATTACCAAAAAAATCCTTTTCATTTGGAAATTCTCTACCAGAGTGTCTTCGAGACTTTGGGGAAATTTTAGTAAACGAATGTCGGCCCTGCAAAAAAAATATGGGTACTTAGTTTTTAAGAGTGCCCATCAAAAGAATTTATAACATATCTCACGAGTATTTTCATGTCTAAAGTTAAATTTACACCTTAAATTGGTTCGTAGCATCAATAAATGTTATATCGATATCTATAGCATTTACTCAGATCGAAAAATGAAATATACAAGCAAAAACGATTAAAAAATTTGGCAATTTGTAAAAAAAATGGTTTTCAAGATATTTCACTAGTAATTTATATTAATCTCGATGTCGGCTAAATCTATAGTCTCAAATTGTCTGCTAACATTTGTAAGTGTGACTTTTTATTTATTTAAAAAACTCTTCATCTAATTAAGAAATTAGATTTCTGGACATTTTCACTTAACCGAAAATAATTAACCATCACTTCCTCCTTGGGGAAGCAAAACATAACAAAATATAACCATGTCTGATATCAAATTTAAAAAAAAATGGTGTAAAGTCGGGCCTTGCACATTGCTTCCTCATGGTCACCTTTCACAGAGCTACCTCCAAGCGGTAATGTGATCGCCAATTTTAGCTTCCTCATAGAGGAAGCTTTGTGAAAGGTGGATGGGTAATGGTATGTTTGAAAAATACCATTATAATAACACAATTTGCCACAGTTTTATTTCATTACCTATTTTGTATATATTTTAATAAAAATAATAGTTAAATTACTTTCATAATTTATAGCAAATATGTTTGGCTAAGAAGCCAAGAAATTTTTGTCATTACGTTAAACATGTTCTATATACGAACAACGCCTAACGAATGAACCATTCAGAGAATATATATCAACACTATACATATATCATAAGGTAAAAACATGTTATTTAATGAATTTGATTGCAAATAACTTAACAATTTCAAATCACAAATTCTTTTTCTAAAAAATTGTCATCGATTAAAAAAAAAATAAAAATAAACAAACATCCAACAAAAACTCAAAGAAAACAAAAAAAAAAATTAATAATTATATATATCAATGACATTTACATCAAGATGAGTCGCTCGTAGGTAATCAACCCTTTAATATCATCTCCAAATTGAGGTTAAACGTACATATAATATACACGCAAAACCGAAACACTAATGAAGCACTTACCGAACCGCTTTAGCGATTTTGTTGAAATTCAATCCCACCTTATAGTTCGTGATAGCCGACATGTGCTCCAAATTTGAACCCGATATATAAAAAATTACGGCCGCCATTGCCTCAACAAGAAATACGTGCGCGCACACACACACACGCACACACATACGGACATTTTTTCTAGACCACTTTTCTCGACGTTTTAGATAATTTTAAGCATACTGACATGAAAATCTCGAAAAAAAAAATGTTCACGAAAACTAAACTTTCTCTATTAGATATTTCATAACCCTTTATCAGAAAACTGTGATTAAGGAAAATAACTTAAAAATACATTTAATTTATGGTAATTTGAAAAATTCATTCATTGGAATTTTCCTTGTGAACATTAATTTCACTGAATCACACAATTTTTCAAAATCAATAAAAATTCGGGTGGCTAAACCGATATAAAATGCGTTATACATAAAATAACATGAAAAAATCTAAAAAATGGATTTAACTCTGAGGATGTTGAAGTTTTACTTGTATTTTGTTGATTCTGTATTTCGGATATCGTAGCGCCTTAGCATCCCTACAATGTTATTGCTGACTTTGCAGTGCTTTCACGTACTTGGTAAATATTCGCACTATGCCAATTTGCACTTAACAGTTAAATTCGAGATGAGAGTCGTATAGAGATACGTCATCGCCAAAGTTTCCTTCTGACAAACAGATTGTAGCTACTAACTAGTAGTGGGTAAGTAAAAAAATAATTTTTATACTACTCTGTGCGTAAAGTGCGATTTTACGCACGCTTTGCGTGCGTTAAACTGCATTTTCTCACATCGTGACATAAAAAATCGTTCGATACTCGTGCGAGACACTTTTTCTAACGCGTGTGATTGCAAACTCACACTCGTCAGAAAAAGTATTTTCGCACTTGTATCGAAATGTACTATTTTTAGTAATTAAACAAACATCATTTCTATTTGTATTCTATATTCATACTTAAACTATAGTTAAACTACTTTGGTAATTTAAAATATATCGAAAAATTTATTCATAAAATAGGTAGAAAACGATAAATTTGGGTATTTTTATTGTGAGCATTAATTTCACTGAAACTCAGAATTTTTGGTAATTACTCAAAATTCGGGTGGTTAAATTGACATAAAATGCTTGATACACCAAATCAAATAAAATAATGTTAAAAGTTGAACTCTGAAAGACTGAACATTTGACTTGTATTTCGTTGATTTAGTATTTCGGATATCATAGCGTCTTAGTATCCCTGCAATTTTCGTCCTGTATTTGTAATGCAAATCACGTTCTTTGCTCGTACGTGGCAAAGTTTCGCACTACACAAATTACTAACTGCTCAATTACTAAGCATGACCTTACTAGGTCAAGATGAGATGCGTAGAGTTGCGCTATAACCAAAGTCTCTGTCTGACTTAAACGGACTGTAACTACTAACTGGTAGTGAGTAAGTGAAAAAAAAAAAAAAAAATGTGGAGCGGTTGTAACTTGTCTCTCGATCAGCGTGTCGTGAATGAAGATTATCGTCAAACCGTGATTTTTATTCATCATGGAATTCTCCTGCTAAGACTTTATTCGGGCGTCAAGGGATGGGAACATAATTTCCCATTGAAATCCGGTTGAATAGGAGGATAGGATCGCCCGAAGCATACGGAAGATGGCAGGGCGTTGGAGACGAAGTAAGAGAGAGAGAGAGAGAGAGAGAGAGAGAGAGAGATAGCAGTGGAAGGAGCGAAATTTATGATAATTGCATAAATCAGAGCTTTCCTCCACAATAATCATAATCTATTGGGATAGTTGCGCGAAGTTAGCTATTTAGCCGACGGCGAGTAGCACAGCGCCGAATCTCGAGGAGAAGAGAAACCGGCGTGAGCTTCTAGGGTTCCGGGGAGGCGTCTGAATAAGATTAAGTCCTTGGTAGAGACCAGTTCTAGCGTTCAATTCTCTCTTACTTACACTGCATCCATTTTCTATAGTTGTCTCTTTTTTTCTTCTTGTAAATCCTATCTTATTCCTTTTTCTACCAACAGTAATGGTGAAATTATTTTTATCATTGTTAAATTAATGGTTTTAGAATTTCGCATCGACTTACTAACAAAAAAATGAGTTAAATATCGTGGGTTTTTAAATTTAGAGAAATTTCCTTTCCGATGAAATCTTTGCTGCTTGTAAAAAAGTGCAGACTTTGCGTTAAAAACCTTGACATCGTTGTATCAGTGACTGTTCGACCAGAATTTTGTTCCTCTTTCTTTGAATATTACGTGTAAAATATTTTTGAATGGGTATGAAGAAGGTTGAGGATGAAAAATTATTTGTCAAATTTACATATTGTCCAATCCCTTTTAATATAAAACATTTGTCATTTTACAAGCTAAAATTGTTATGGTAACTCGAAAAATATTGTAATATACACAAACAGTTGAGCTTAACAAAAATAACAATTAATAACTTTCGTAAATTACGAAATTTATTGCGAATCGAAAAAGTTGTTCCAATATTATTGCAATTTAATTACATTTAAAATGTCAATAAACAATCCAACTCTTGTAAATTCTGGGATATCTGGCTGAAATTTTCCACATAAATTCACGATTGTTGATTATCAAAGATGAAATTGGTGCAAGGAACAGCCACAGTGTTTATAATTCTCGATTTTACATAAAAAAAAAACCAAAACATTGCTGCTGCTGCGAAAAAATGTCATATTTTTTCGGCAGATTTAAATCAAATTTGATATACATGTTGATTGTTCTTGAACGAGGTTTCAGTACAAATTTCACGCAAATCGGTACAAATATTATGGCACTTTGATTTATTTAAAAAAAAAAAACAGCGCGTGAATGCGATTATTTTTTTTTTGTTAAATATAGATTCGAAAAAAATACTGGTTTCTTCGTTTTTTATATTGAAAAAAGATTACATCTTAAGAACGACTGCGTTTAATATCGAGCCTCCTCGCGACAAAAGAATTTTTTAAAGACATATATGTATATATATATGTATATATATATCGTCGAAACAAGAAATTTGAATTTTTGTTCGGAATCGGGACGTAGTAGATGCATAAAACAATGCGAAATGTGTTTAAGTCGTTAGTAATTTAACCTCAATTATTTTCCAAGTTATCCTGAGAGTTTGAACATTTTGGTGACTGAATTAGTGTGCAGTCCAACATTTAGTACTGAAAATAAAGAAGCCTGCAAAACCTGCTCATTATATTGTATCCTTGACAAAGCTTCCTGTATTAGGAAGCCAAAATTGATCAACACACTAGCTTCCTCACAGAGGAAGTTTCATCATAGATACAAAATAAAGAGTGAGCGATTTGCAAGTTTCCACTTTGCAGGCGGTTTTTACGTTGTTTTATTGTTTTTTATAAACTTAAGACTTATATTTTTTTGTAACATTAAAAAAAGAAAGTATATCGACGTTTGTGGATAAATTTTTTTTTTTTTTTTGTAAAATTTACAATAAATATAGTTTAGTTGTTACTGTGCAACGTATTCCTTGAATCGCCTGGAAAGCATTTTCTTTATTTTATTGCTCAAAGTAAAAAAATTGCTACTCAGTTAGTTATTCTCCACTAATGTCTTGCGATACATCAGTTTCTCTCTAATTTTTTTTTCTCGGGCGTATATTCGCGAGAAAAGAAAATAAATGTAGGTAGGCATAGTCGATAAATTTTCTAGCTTGTGGGTTGATGGCTCATTCAGGTTAATACTTGGCAGTTCTTTCACGCCACTTTACTCCCGTCCAGAAACAAACACCAACAAACCTCAGCACAAATTACTCCAAGTGCTTTACGCGAGAAAGTTGAATTACAAACGAGCGAGTCACAAATTATGACGTATCGTGTAGTAGCCGCAAGAGCTTGTTTCGTCTTCTGCTTATAGCTTGTAACTCGCACCAGGGATTTCCAACGCGTATCATGAATATTGATGCGAGAACCAACCCAAATTGACTGTAATGCACTCTGTCACTCATGGAACTCCTACGGGTATAGGACACTTATGGTCTTCTTACTTATACTTATGGACTGACTGGCTTAGAGCTATAGAGCTAGCAGAATTTTTTATATGTGTCTGGGAAAAACGACGGCTGACCACCTAGCGACGGTAACTACTGCGTTTTGATTACTTGGTGGCGACGAGTGTCTTTTCAATGACGTCTTAAATATATAACGTTTTAAAATGTTGGCTGGATATCAGGGCCATCCTTGACCCAACTGACATTACAGTCAGTTCATTCGAGTAACAAGACTTTAAAAATCGTTTTGTATATACACATTTTCAAAAGCAAACTGCTATTAATCCCTTCGATGTCAATGTGATGATGTCAAAGAATGTCTTGAATAAAATCCAAACATTTTGCTTCCTCATTCAAAGAGGAAGCTTTGTTTTCGTTAAATTTTTTGTTTCGAGATTTTAATGTCAGGTCACTTAGAATGGTTCGAAACATCGAGAAAAGTGATTTAGAAAAAATGTCCCTATGTGTGTGTCTCTGTGTGTGTGTGTGTGTGTGTGTGTGTGTGTGCATGGCTTCGAAATTGCAATCACCTATAACTCATAAATAGTTCAACCGATCGAGGCGAACCTTAGCACACAAGTGAAGCATCAGCCCGTCTTTGACTGTTGCATTTATTGACAAAATATATCGCGAAATTTTGGTTTTATAGCTTTTTGAATTTTTCAAAAAAGGGCGTGAATGGTCTAACTTTCGTAAAATTTACGATATTTTGCTAAAAGGTTCTTCATAAGTGTAGATACATTTAAGTTTTTTAGATACATTTGTTTGGTATTAAATTTGCCCGAAATCGGAAAGACCGTCCAAATTTTATAGTTTTAAAATTTTCGTAATTTTTTTGAAAATTCTATAACTCGAGCACGGTTGAAGTAATGAATTTGAAAATTTTCATAAAACTTAAATAGAGCGTGTCAATGATTAATACGTAATTTGGGCAAAATTGATAAAGCAGTTAAGGTTTTATAGAAATTGGCATTTTTTATATTCAATGATCGTAAGTATCAAAATTCAATTGCCCATAGAACGTCACGATGGACATATATGAAATTTTGCGCGCATAAGTAGAGTAGAAACGAATATTTAATGATTGTGATTTAATTTTGTGTTGTTGCACCTCTAACTACCAAAAAGTATGAAGGTAACAAAAAAAAAACTGCTAATAGAAAAAAAGATGCAAATTAGAACTTTGCACATTGCTCCCTTATTAAATTTCATTTTTCACAAAGCTTCCTCTATAAGGAAGCCAAAATTAATAAATAAACTTCCTCATAGAGGTAGCTTTTTGGAAAACGAAATTTAATGAGGAAGCAATGTGCAAAGCTCTACTGTGCAGCTTTTTATGTCATTTTGATCCACTATATTGGAGCCGCTCTTTCATTTGACTTGAAAATCGGATTCAGCTAACTTAAACACTGCAAGATACCCAAGGACATCGTAACAGTATAAATATGTTTTTTTTTTTCTTTCTTTTTTCAAAAGCAGTCATGAAGCAAAAGGGGTCCGACTTTATTTGCCACTATCGAGGTCATTGACAATAAAGGGTTTAAAGCAAGTGAAACCAAATTTATGGATTCCTGCTTCAAGTTTAAAAAACGTACAACAATCAAATTGCAGAAAAATTATTCCGTTTACACCAAGAACCCACGAAACATATTTTTTACGCAGTTTTTTAGAAGCCAAATTTGCAATATTAATTCGCTCTTGATAATTATCGGCTTATTCTATTCATTTTAGGAGAAGAGTTTAGCTACTTTTGAAGTTTAAGATTTTGTAAAATAAAAAAATGCATGTAGTTTTTAAACATTGAATATTATTGAAAATGGTTCATCGTAGTATATTTTTCAACAAACAAAATGATCTCTCACTCGATAAGATCTGGCAAAAATGACAAATTGAACTTGTATAAAGCTGCGTAAAAATATGTCTGAAAAAGTTGAGAGAGGAGTGTAAGAAAACCGTTGGGCCAATCTTCAGGAGAAACATTAAATGCGTCAGATCACCTAAAAACAAAAATAATATTTTTATTTTTAAATAAAAAAAAGCGTTGAATGAATCGGTATTTACATTCGGATATGAGAATTATTTATACGGTTTTTTTTTTTTTTTTTAAATAAAAGACAAATCAGAATTAAATAATAGTATATTAATTGTTAATGACTATTCAGTAGAATAAAGAGCTTTACGTAGTTAAGGGTTAAACACGAGATTTTGTTCCACTTTTGTTCGTAGATGAGAGCGAGAGGCATGGTTTGAGAACAAACAAAAAAACGTGAAGAGAGACGAGAGCGGAAGAAATCTGTTTGGGGTCCGGTTAATCCGGCGTTAGGTCGCGGAAAACGCGGCGTTAAAATACCGGAAAGCCAGCGTCCTAATCCGCTTAAGGAGATTTATTTAATACTTACGGACCTCTGGCTCCTGTGACTCTTACGACCACTCTTTCCCGTTTCGAATCTGGTGGCAGTAGCTACAGCAGTGGCAATAGAGGCTCGGTATACACACTAGCCGAACCCTCGGAACTCACGTTTGCAGAGGCACGAGGGTAGTTCCATCGCCCTCTTTTTTCTATACGTTCTGTCGCTCCATGCACCGCAACGCTTTTTTATGTTCTTGAGTAGTTAAATTACGAACGAGTCAGACAAGCTCATTAAATTTAGGGAAATTACTGTTTGCAACACAACAGACTGAAAATAGGGGTGTCACGCTTATCCAAAATCCCGGTCTCGACCTATTAAGGGTGTCACTAATCTCAGGCAAAAAAAGCGACTTTTTATTTTTTTATCTATAAAAATAAACAAGGTGTAAAGTAGAACTTTGTATATTGCTTCCTCATGAATTTCGATTTTTCACAAAGCTATGTCTATGAGGAAGCTTCTTTATCAATTTTGTAAGATTGTGAGTTATAACAAAACATTAATTTTTTGAAAAATTTACACTCACGTAAAATTTCTAGTGCTTTACCGATCATCACCAAATTTGGTACATAGCAGCGCTATTCTTTTTCGTCTGTAGAAAATTTCAGTTCGTTTCGTGAGATTTAACGCGAGATAGAACAAAATGATTTTTTTTCGAAAAATTCAAAATTTCATAAAAACTAAACTTATTTGTCGATTCGTTTAAAAAATTATTTAGCTTAATAGCTACAAATTTATACAAGCTAGAGAACATTTAGACATTTTTCTAAAAATTCAAAATTCAATAATAAATAATCTTATGTTTGAATTTTTTTGAAAATCATCACAAACAAAGATCCCAGGTATTTAAGCTTGAATTTTGCATGCTGACCACACACACACACACACACACACAAACCCCATGCAATTGATTGTTCGTAATTGTGCTATGTTCAAACCCAGGTTTGAATATAAAATGTGTAGGGGAAATTCAATAAAAAAAAAAAGAAGCAAATATTTTTCAAATTATTTATGAAAAATGAAATTCTACTCTTTTTTATACTGCCGCATGTGAGATTTTATACTTGTTTTTTCGCTCCCCTTAAATAATGTGTGAGGTTTTTTTTTCGTGACAAATTTGAAGGAATTTTTGCATTATATTTTTTGTTGGAGTGAAACACAAAAGATGGTTTAACCCTCGGTTCTCGAGTGTCTCGAAGCAGCTCCGTCGCTCCCGGGGGTTTATAAAAATTGTGTCAATTAGGGGTGGGCGAGAGCGAGCAAGCGAGTGGTATTAGTGCTCACATCAGAGGGGAGTGAGCAAGAGAGCGACATCAGAGGTCGGGGAAAAGAGAGGAGGAGGTGCGCTGGAGAGTCTTTATTACTAGATCGCCGGTGGTAGGGTGCTTTCGCGGTTGGCAATTTATCCCCGGAGGAAGGATAGAGCACCCTCGAGAACACTTTCGAGATTTCCAACCCTTGAAACCACTCTCTCTTTCATTTTCTAGCAATCTTCACTTTTTGTAATACTTTATTTTTTCTTTTCAATCACTTTTTGGAGAATTTCGCGAAGACCGAATTGAGCTGTCGCTAATGAAAATTACATTATGATATACATCTTTTAGAAAGGACAGATCAAAATTAAGATAATATTAGGCTACAACGTAATTTAACAACATTCTCTTTAAATAATATAGTATATTGATTAAAATTTTACTTGTTATTTAGAAAAATAAAATTATTCATACTTTGTGTGCGAACGAGAACGGGCCCCGATTTTTCTAAGTCTCGCAATTCCCCTCTTCTGGGCTCGAATTATCTTTCTTATTTGTTGCGATTGTGACAGCGATAATGTTTATTAATCTCACACGGTATGAAATCCCTTCTCTTAAGAATTCAGATTCAGGGGAGGCGTTTAGTTTGGTGCAGAGCTCCTCTAGTATTTAATGAAATGAATAATATAATATAATATCTACATCTACAATGTAATAAAGGGCAGTGCGATTCCTTGGACACCCACACAGACACTCACAGAGACGCATACAAGGTCTCACTCAGACACTCACAGGCATTTACACACTCAGTCACGCGCATGCGCTTTAATAGCAGAACTTTGAAAGATGAGGGTTTGGGGGGTCTAATAGTGAGAATTGGAGGAATTTTGACCGGGTAGGAGAGGAGAGCCCATTAGGCGGACTTAGAAAAATCAGGACCTTTTATAGGAAGATTTATAAAAATTAACGCCTGAAGGGTCCAATAATGGTACTTAGAAAAATTAGGACCTGGCGGTCTAATAATGGCATTTAGAAGAATTAAAACCTGGGGTTCTAATAGTAGGACTTCCAAAGATCAGGGCCGTAGGGACCCATTGGAGGGTCTACAAAAATGAGGGCCAACCGTGGTGTTATAGGAGGACTTAGAAAAATAGGGCTATGGTGGCCTCATCGGAAGATTTAGGAATATCAGGCCCTGGAGCGGTTATAGACGATTAGCAAAAAACCGCGAGGGCGCGAAACGCCTGAGCCACAATCACCTGCTGGTAATAGTATATTGAGCTGAAAAACTCCGGTCGATGGCCCTTTGTGTATCCCTAAAACAACTTGATATTAATAAACGGATATTACTATGATAATTTACAAACATTTAAGTAAAAATCATCATCAATGTAAGTGGAGACCGGGGGGAGGAAAAGAAAGGAAAAAGATCGCGACAAAGAGTAGTCGATATTATTTATATTAAATATTTTTTATATCCTTAAAAGTTGTCCGTTATTTCACACCACCACGGAATCGATTCCTACATTATTAAAAATGAAAAAAAAAAAAAAAATGCATTTAACAAAGTCGCAAAAAGCAAAGTATTAGATCTCAAAGGATTAGTTTTTTTGACCAGTAGGATATTAAAAAAATAAAATAAAATATCGAATTATGGGATTATTCAGAGAATATCGGGAGTTTGAAAGATTTAACGCTGGAACGATATTTTAAAAACCAAGCGTGTTGTAAGTGTGTTGTTTGTGACACGATCGTTTACATTGTGACGAGTTTTTGCACATTTACAGGCGTGTTCACTCGAAAAACGAAGTGTGTTGTTCTCTGTCGTTTGCATTGTGATTACTATCAACACACTTGCAAACGCGTTATTTTTATGTATCGTTGCGATGCTAAAACAACACGCTTGTAAGTGTGTAAAAAGTGAGGACAATGCAAGGTACGGGGCAACACGCTTCGTTTTTAGAGGGCGTTCCTTTTAGACAGCATGTTTGAAAGTGTATAAAATCTCGTGACAATGTAAAAGATAGGAAACAACAGACCTGCAACGCGCTTGATTTTTAGAGTGCATAAGACCAGAAATGTGATTCTCGTTTTTAATACACAGAATCACCAGCAATATTACTCATAATCAAGTTGATGCATTGTACTCGAAATCCGGTATTTCGTGAGAGCGTTATTCGTCGCAAGACTGGTGGAGATGCTGGTGAGAACGAGGAATCCGTACTCCGGTGTTTCCTTGGATTTCCACAAATGGCCTAAGGGCAGGACAGCACTACTGCCTTCTCTCACTTGGTCTTGTTCCATTCTACAGTTTTCGTCTTTGTCTTCGAAGCTCTCGAAGCGACTACAGGGTGAGGAGCGAGGATTAGCCCGTGGGGTATTGTAACGTCGTAAATACACCCGGTTTCTCTCCACCGCTACCAGTCCCTTTACTCCGCATTGCTACCAGTAGGGCTGGAGTTTCACAGGCCACCGCCGAAGCAGGAACAAGCGCAACCCTTAGTCTCGCGTTGGCGTGCGCGAGACCGACCTTCAGAGCTTGAGAATTTCTCGGTCTATTCTCGATTCGCCATGTCTCTGGACATTGCCTTACGGCGATTACATCCACTTACTCTTAGTCTCGGTTTTTCACAAACTCTTTTTACGACACTGCCAAAACTAATTTTCATTTATTACTACAAAACGATGCATCGTGTATGTCAATGTTACTTCGAG
Organism: Perithous albicinctus; assembly: GCA_964016905.1. NCBI lineage: Eukaryota > Metazoa > Arthropoda > Insecta > Hymenoptera > Ichneumonidae > Perithous > Perithous albicinctus. The sequence continues at coordinate 1,274,829 of OZ024696.1, read as the reverse complement.
TTTTCCAGCTGGTAGCTATAGTCAAGTAAATATTCTAGCGGGTACAAGAAACATTTTTTAATCGATTTCATGAAAACGTCATTCGTTATAGTCTTTATGAAAAATACAATTTTTGCGATTTTTATATTGTTAATATCCAATGGTTCTTCGAACAAAATTATTTAACAAATATTATTTGTACGATCAATTTCGAGAATTTAAGTGAATTGTTGCAATTTGATACAACGTTATTTTGAGTTTCAATGCTTTTCACCATAATTCGAAAAAATCACTAATGTCAAGTTTTTTAGGTTCAGTAGAAGAGGGTTTCGCAAAAACTGTCAAAATTTCAAAACTAATTGTTGTTCTTAAAATATGTTTGCCGCGAATACTTTTATTTTTAAGTTACCTTAGGTTTTATTTAATAACGTTTACGGTAATAATGAGAAACATTTAACGGACATATAGAATAAGTTGCGTGATCAAAGATTGTTAATTACTTAAAAGGTGACGAGTTTTATAAAAATACATAAAATAATTCAACAAAAATCTAAATAACGAGCCATTACTTTTGTTTTCATGACAGCTGTAAACTAACATGTGTGAAAAATCAATGTTCTTTGTTTTTAATGTAATGTTTATGTTCTAACACAACTCATGGTGCGAGCCCATGACTGTGATTCTGCGAATCTTTGTACATATCGATGGTAATTGATTGAATTTTGAACAAAAAAAAACTGTGAAAAAAAATTCTGCCATAGTCGAATTAGGCTTGCATTCCCGCGCTTAGAATCGCGTTGACGCGCTTGCAACGTGAGTTGCATTCGCAAAAAAATAACTTTATTTCTAGAGAAGATGGTCTCTGAAAATAAAAACGAATGTTAAGCACGGTCGGTCGTTGTCTAGGATACTATGGTATACCTCATTTAGGAAATTTTGTAAAAACGTTATTTCTTTTAACCAATGGATTACTGAATATCATGTTGCGAAAGTAGAATCTAGAAATCGTAGAAATTATGGAATGGAATGTCACGGGTACTTTAGCCAATGCCGCACTAACCTCGGGTGCCTTACCCTTCGTTTGGTCGTCATCTTCCACGTCGTTCCCTTCGTCCCTCCATAATTACAAGTCCCTTGATATCTGGACGAGAAGTGCGTCAGAAAGATACGATAACATAGAACAGAATAGAAGAGGGAGGAGAAATAGAGAAATATAGAGAAATGAAAAGAGGAGGGAGGAGAAGGAGACAGAACTAGAGAAACCAATAGAAGTGGGAGGAGAAAGAGACAATTATAGAGAAATGAAAAGAGGAGGGAGGAGAAGGAGACAGAACTAGAGAAACCAATAGAAGTGGGAGGAGAAAGAGACAAAGATAGAGAGACCAAAAGTGGAGGCAGGGGAAAGCGACGGATATAGAAAAACTAAAGAGGAAGAGGAGAAAGAGACGAAGATGAAGAAACGAAAAAGGAGGGAGGGGAAAGCTGGCTTATACTATATTAAACGGAAAGGGTTTTCCGTAGCACCACGAGACCGGAAGGGCTGCGGGGTTATAATGAAATATAGCGATCTCTTCAGTTCTCTCTCTTCTTCTCGCTTTCACTGAGGCGCGAGAGAGTTACGCTTCGTATATAAGACTGCATTAAGATTATACGTTGGCGCGTTGTGGCTGAAGGGCGAGTTAGCCCACAGCTCCTCCAGGCTTTTCTACTTGGCGTATATATACCACCTTCTCCGCTTGAAGAGCCCAGAGTCGCGAGATGAGGAAGCGAAATAAGAGGATAGCGAGTGAGTGAGAAGAAAGGAGTGAAGAAGGGAATATGTATAGTGTAGAGAGAGAATGATGGAAAGAGAGACAGGAGGTAGAGGGTGTATATATTCCTCCTACAGTGTTTTAATCAAGCCGGATTTGCTGCGGCAAGCCTCTGCTCCAACTTTCGTTTTAGCTCGTCGAGACCTCTGTGTGTGCTTGCTTGCTTGCTTGCTTGCTTGCTTGCTTGCTTGCTTGGCTTGCTATACTCACACTCCGCTTCCTTTTCCTCTCGCTGAGAATCGTAAGCGTCGACGACTCACGAGTTTCGCGAAACGCTTTCATCGTACTCGATGAGTAGCTACGGCCTTGATTCTTTTGAGACACTCGAAAAGATCAGGTAGAAATCGTTTCAATCAACCGTCAGCAGTTGAAACTAAAATTAAAATTCTATAGGTTTTACAGAAATGTTGTTTCCACGGACTTCCAACTTTGTCTTAATTTGACATTCATTTTTTTTTCTAAGTTTCTAGTTTTAAATATAATATTACGTACTTTATATTAAGAGTCGTGGTAGCGTCTCGACGCCAAGTATCTTTATCTTACGAAATAATTTGTCGCTTTGACATTAAATAATGCGTAATTTCCTTTTACAAAATATTGTATCACTTTCCATTTAACAGAAATTATACTTCTGCTAATTTGACACAACAGAGTTTTTTTTAAATTTATTTATGTTGTGGGTTTGACGGTGCTGATACGAAATCAATTTTAGTTGCTCAAATGATAAATGATCGTTCACTTTAAAAGGACGATTTTTAAAACAAAATGTGTTCAGTATCATTTTCTCCATCACAGAAATACATTCGGTTTTCAGTAATAGTTTGTAACTTATATTATGTATTTGTTGGAATCACATTCGTCATTTAAAAACAATGAATTTTACAATCTCAATAAATTCATCATTGTGAAACATTTTTTTACTTTTTGAGAAATAATCTTTACGAAACAAAGAATATACCAAACAAAAACGATGGCCCCCTTTGTTTTTTTAATCACTTAGAAAATATGTTATATTATTTATTGCTTTTAAGCGACCTTTAATAATGTAAATAAAAATCCCCAAATTTAAATATAACAAATTCTAGGATAATATTTTTTTTTTCAATACCATTTTTTAAATTTCTAAACGATAAAAATTAATCTGACTCCTTACGTTCGGACCTCGACATTTGTTCTAAATATAACAAATTGTTGAATAACATTATTTTTTTCAATACCATTTTTTAAATTTCTATAAACTGAAAATTGAAATGATTTCTTATATTTGGATCCGGGAATTCGTTTACATTATTGTACACGATGATTAAAAAAATCGTATAGGATTTTGGATTCACCTTATTTCTCTCGGTTAAGAAAATTGGCAGCACTTCTTTCCCGCACAATTCGCGCGTGAACCTCAGTCTACAGATCAAATTTCTCGGAATTCTGCCTTATCTTCACGAGATATTCTCTTGAGTTGATATCGGCAGTGGTAATGTGTACGATCGAAGTGTGTTGGAAAACTTTGTGGATGAAAATTTTGCTGCATTGCCCCTGTACATAATCGGGCTGTTTGGTAAAGAGTTGGTCTTGACTGAAAATGTCCTATTGATTAGAGTTAAAACAAAAGGTCTAGTCAAATGCTTGTGAATAATCGGATTGTGCAGTCAACCGTCGACGTGAGGGATCAAGTCTATGTAGTAGGCGAAATGTGTACATTTCAAATGCCGTGGAAGAAGCGTGTGAATATTAATTACAAGTAATTACATAATTAAGAAATGTGAAGACAAAACTCGGTTTAAGATACAGTTTGTGGATGAACGAATGTACTAGTTCTGTGCTGTAAAGTAGTTTTCGTGAAATTTTTGTTTTCGCGATTTTCGTGTCAGCATACTCAGAATGGTCGAAAACGTCGAGAAAAGTGGTTTACAAAAAATAGTCCGTATGTATGTACGCGTGCGTGCGTGCGTGCGTGTGATAGAGGGGCTAAAATTCATATTGGCATAACCCGGGAACTATTCGGCCGAAAGATTTCAAATTTCTGCACCGTATACAGTAGTCGGTCAAGTGTCTCATTGGTGTACATTTTATAAAAATCGATCGTAACATTTTGATTTTATTGAATTTGTAAAATTATGAAAAATGTCTGTCAACACTGTAATTCGAAGAAATTTCCAACTATCGGGCAGAAACCTGGCACAAAACTTTATCGAGGTGGTGCGACGTTTGGTATTGAATTTCGGAGAAATTGATAAAGTAGTTGAAATTTTATAGAAATTCGCATTTTGGAATGTTTTTTTCGGAAATGCTATAACTTGAGAACGGTTCAAGCGATCAACTGATGTTAAATTTTGTATAAAACTTAAAAAGAGTGTTTTAATATTTGATATTGAATTTAGTGAAAAATCGATAAGGTAGTTAGGATTTTATAGAAATTTGCATTTTCATAATTTTTTTTCAAAACAATTCAAGAGTCGAACATTGCACATAGAAACCGTTGACTTTGCACCCTTTTTATCTTCTGAAAAGATAAAAAATGTGTACTGTATGTTAGTAAAAGGATTTTTGTTGCAAGTTTTTGAGAAGTTTGAACAGAGAAATCTTGTAATTCGATTTAAGTTTCTTTTGTAAACGAAGTCGCGAGAGCGAAGTTGTTGTTAAGGGGTTTGTAGATGCAGGGACACTCGAGGAATTCGTTTAATCTTGGCCACAGGCTCTTGGAGAAGGTAGGAAGGAAGGAAGGAGCATACGGTGGACAATATGGCGATCTTGGAAGCCCGTAGCGTTACCCGAAGCGGTCAGTATGCAATATGCCTTGAACCCTCTGAGGATAGGAGGTTTTGGTCTGCAGCAGCATCGTCCTCCGGCCCCGCCAAGTATCTCGCCCTTCTCCCAAGCTCTAACCTCCGAATCCTTGGGTTTGAGAATTTAATTACAGTATAGTGCCTACATTGTAGCCCCAGCCGGGCCGGAAATAAACTCCCCATTGTCGTCGCACAAAGCTTCTATTTGTCGCGAGACTACGACTACACGACGGTCGAGAACCTTTCCACCCACTCGAGGAAATCAAACCAACAAATCCTTCTCTCTTATCATTTGATGAAGACTTTAATAGAATCGCGGAAATATCGATAATCATTGTTCGCTATTTTATTCAGTGAAAGAAATAGTAAAATCGGGGTTGGTGTCATCCAATCCCTCACAGATCTTACGTGAAGTCATTCGAAATCAAGTGAGATTACAAGAAATCATTTTAAATTGTAGAAATGAGATCCATGAAATCATTTCAAGTCAGATGAAATTGCAGGAAATCATTCGAAATGAGGTTGCATAAAAGAATTTCAAATCGGGCCAAACGATGTTAGATTGCATGAAATCCTATGAAGTGAAGTAAAATTGGAATCAGGTGAAAATGAATGAAATTATATGATTCTTCCATTGAATAATGTCTAACTAAAGCAGATGAAACTGTAGGAAATGATATGATTTCTAAAATCACTGCCATACATTCATTCGAAATTACGTAGAATTGGTAAATATCGTGTGATAAGGATGAAATCATTTGAAACAAGGTGAAATTGCAGAAAATTCTATAAATTCTGAAATTGATGATATCACTGAAGTGACTTCTGAGGTGATACAAAGCCGATATTTCACTCTAAAATAATTGTCGGTAGTGAACAGTGAAAATTCTATGTGTTAAGGAGCGTAAGGTTGATCCGTCGAAGGTGAGAGCCCGAAATCGTGTGTGCGGCTTGGTGTATTGTATTAGGTTTATTATGAAGAGAAAGATAGCTCGTTCGCGAGTTACTTATACACCAGCCAGGTTGGCTCCCTTCAGTCTCTCGGTTACTTCCCTTCGTTCGCCTTCTATCATATCTTTCGTGGAAAACTTCTCGCTCGATGTAATCAGCCCCATCCGCCCACCGCACCGTTTAATTATGAATTTTCGAGGCCGTGCGCTTACGAGACTTACCGGGCACGAGAAACGAGTTACTAACAGAAGAGTCTATAGAGTCTCTATCATATACGCTCCCTTTAAACTCCTCCTTCTTCTTTCGTCGTACCTGCTCGTGCCGGCTTCATGAATTATTGCTACTTAATACAGTAATTAAGAAATAAGCACGAAACTGACGGTTAAATGCTTAAGTGAACAGTTTCCGGATACATTAATCTTTACTTATTCATCTTTTCATACATTTCATTGAAATTTCTACTTAAAACACCTATAATATGTAATTAGAAATGTAACAGAGAGAAATGTTCTGGAATTGGGGACATTTTGCTTCCTCATAGAGGAAGCTTTGTGTTTGTCAAATGTTTTCCACAATTTCATGTTAATAAATGCTGCGAAACGTCAAGAAAAGTGCAAATTCAATTGCTATTGGTTATTTAAAATATTATTTAGGTTTGATTTTTCTTTTTTACTTTCTCTCTTTATGCAAAACAACATAACCGTATTTACTTGAGCAGATTTAAAATTATCGGGATACAATTTTGACAAAAAGAGTTGTTACGGCCAAGCTTGGATGGTATTATATTTGGACAGAATTGACAAAGCAGTTTCAAAATTATGAATTCAAAACAAAATATACATACATGTATACTAATCTCTGAAATTTAACAGATACGTAGAGCAGTCACTATCCGAATACAGTGGTAAAACTGATAAAAATCTACAACGTCATAGAACATTTTACGAATCTTTAAATTTTTAAACAATGCATAGTTTAGTAAACACACTAACTTCACCAAATGTCAAGCTATCGAGCTAAAACTTGAACAGAAATTGTATTTAGGACCAAGTACACTTTTGCTTGGCATTGCATTTAAACACAATCGACAGAGTGGTTTTCAAGTTATGACATCTTGAAATAAAATGATTTCATTACATTTTTTAATTCGAAAACGACCCATGATATAGCTGAATTGTTGTAGTTAATAAAAATGTGTATTGTTAGAAAAAAATGAATTAATGAAAAAGTCAATTTAACCAAAATCGGTTATAAAGATTTAGAGTTATAGATTTTTTAGAAATTCATAATACATTGAAAACTCAAAATTAACTATTATTTTCTTTATTCAGCATGTATCTTTTCTGAATCTTTTGCAGAAAGCTCGGCCTATGAGCAAAAATTGGTCGACGTACTTTCTCGTAGAGGGGACTTTGTGCAAGGTGAAAAACAATGAGGGTCAAGCTATGCAAGTTTCTACTTTACAAGCTTTTTATTTTTTCATCACATACAAAGTGTGTAAAAGAGAAAGTATTGTAATAAAAAAAGGTGCAAAGTCAAACCTTGCACATTGCTTTCTCATTCTTTTTTCTTTGGCCTGTCACAAACTCTCCTCTATGTTAAAGTACGTTGTTTAGTTTTGGCTTCCTCATAGAGGAAGCCTTGTGGTTGGCGGATAAAAAAAAATGATGAAGCAAGGTTCGACTTTTGAATTATTTTGAAAAAAAATTACCAAAAATGCAAATTTCTGTAAAAATCTTAACTACTTTATCGATTTTCCTCAAATTTAGTATCAAACGTCGCACCACCCCGATAAAGTTTGTGCCAAGTTTCAACACGATAGCTGGAAATTTTTTCGAGTTGGAGTGTTGACAGACATTTTTCACAATCTTAAAAATTCCATACAATTAAAATGCTTCAATCGATTTTTATAAAATGTATACCAACCGGACACTTGACCGTACTGTATACGGCACAAAAATTTCAGATGATTCGATTAGGTAGTTTCCGAGTTATAACAATATGAATTTTAGCCCCTTTATCACACACACACACACACACACACACACACGTTAAAACATATGTACATTCTAAGTATGCTGACATGAAATTTTGGAAAAAAAAATTTCACACAAACAAAGAGAAGATTGACTGCTAGATTCTAGTGTAAATTGAAAGTTTGAGTGTCTGTCTGTCTCATCTGAAAGCACAATTACTTTTGACATAATTTTTTTTATAATTGAAATTAAAACCAATCCATCGTGGATTTTTTTTTGTTCTTAATAAAACTATCTTTTATTCATTTACGTTTGACGAAAATCTGTTGAGTTTATTTGTCGGTAAACATTTATCAAAAGAAGATAAATATGAATTGGCAATTTACAGAATTTAAGTAAATTATTTTTTTGTCTTGATAAATTGTGGCATGAATAGAATTGTTGTTTCTGTAGAGATGTAATAAACTGTCTAGTCGTAAACAAATGTAGCATGTATTCAAGAGGATCCACAGTTACGCTGCCAAAGCTTCTACAGAAATTTGTCGTTGTAATAAAGCTCGGAACTGCCGTAAATATAAGTTGTAACACGCGTGGTTCGTAGGACGTTAAGCCCTTTGGCGTTAGTGGAACGCCGTTTGGACCGTTAAACCAGGCTCAGTCACGAGCCTCGCCATCATCCAGCAGTAATTATTCATCACTCGTCGTTAAAATCGCGCCGAGCCACTAACCTCGCCATTCAGCGTCAAGCCTCTCCTTCTTTCATCGACCTGCAAGACGTTTTGCGCCATGTAGTGCAAATTACACGTACATCGGTCCATCATAAACGATGAACCTTCAAACAACTAGAAATTTTTCTCCGTCAATTGGCTAAAAATTCAGAATCGTTAGAGCTAATTATTTAACACTTTCGAATCACATGAAATATGTCTAAATCATTATTAAATATATCTAACAAATTAAAAAATGCTTCTTATTTGTATTCAATTATTTCCGAATCATTTAGGTATTCTTGCGTATGCGTATCATTGTTTTTTTTTACTTACCGTTCTTAATTTGCGGTGTATGCGTAAAAGTAAATATAGAGACAAAATAGAAAATAAAAAATAGGAATTCTTTTTTAATGTGGTTTAATTTAAAGAAATCATTCACGAAATTGCTGAAATCATTTACAAAATCTTACGAAAATGACTTGATTCTAAAATCATTCATTTACTAAAGCCGACGGTAAATATCCCGTCCGGTCAAAAGTGATACATCATTTTTCGATATTTCTAGCTACTCTTGAAATATTATCGTTTCATATTGAATTATTTCTAAACTACTCGAATATTTCTTAATAGTGGCGACGTTCTGAGGTGTCTCTCACATGCAATTTATCAACTGAGTCGAATTTTTGTTTTCAAACGTGACAAAAATCTTTTCCAAAATATTGAAAATATCAATATTTGCCAGTTTCACCATCCAGCGGATATGTTTTTTATAGATATATTTAAAAATTATATAGAAATATGAAGAGGCGCGGCAGCGACTCGCCCTCATATATTTAAAATAAAATTAAGTAGCACCAAAATTCCTTTTTCTTTTTAAAGATTTCCAATTTACCGTACGAGTGAGAATAAATCGGAACTTTTTACTTTTGTTTTAATGAAACATTTGATAATAACTTTTTCAACATTTTTATTCACGATCTTTTTTTAAATCTTTCAGATGGATTATTGAGTACATTTTTATAAAATATAAAAGTTATCCTATAAACTGAATTACATCAGATTTCTGGATAAAAAAAATGCTACACATTTCAAAAGGAAACTTGTATCAAAGCAGGTAAAATAGAACTTATGGATTCTTGCTTAAAATTAAGAAAATATACAACAATAAATTTATAAAGAAAGAACACAGTTATTTACGCGAAGAACCCATGAAATTTGTTTTTTTACCTAGATTTGTAGAAGACAAATTTGTAATTTTTATTCGATTTTAACGAGTGACACCTCATTTCGTTTGTTGAAATATGCACTATAAATTCACCGATAAACATTCTAAATAATAATAATAATTGTTTGAAAATTACAGCTATTTGTTTATATTTTCACTTCTAAAGTTACGAAAATATCGAATCTTTTCTCCTAATTGAAAATGATTTATTATTAGCGAATTCGTAAATCATCATTAAACATTATAAATTCGGCTTTCAAATAATTGCTTCGAAAATATGTCTTTCTCACGGGTTGCTAGCATTATTTTGTTGTTGTTGTTGTTGTTGTAAATTCACTGGTGATTTTACTCCAGAGAAACTATTTTCATAGAGCGTCGCCAAGAAGTATAACGAGCTACAGACGTATAATCAATGACAAAAGAAAGAAGAAGTTTCGGAAAAGGGTTTGGAAAAAAAATAGAAACGGGTGGCCGAGCTCTCGTTTGATCGAGAGAATCGCTACACGCTTAATCTAGCGTGTGTCTAGAGCAAGAGCAAAAGAGAAATCGAGTGAGAGAGAAAGAGAGAAAGAAAAAGCTCAGAGAGGGCCGCGAAAGTTTCCGATGAAATCGCCTGCCACGGTCTAAACTTGGCTTCTGGCAGTAGTAGAACGCCATCCCCTCGCGATTACCCGAGGCGCGGAATAAGCTCGGAGTAGCGCGGATGCATTATTCGATATGAGCTTCGTAGTCGGCTTGCCGCTGCCGCAAGGAGCGGTAGAGGGAAACTCGAGTTTTGGCTTTGGTCGAGCGTAGCGATCTACGCTTCGCTGAGGTATTATTCGTAAGAGGGCGCTAGAAGCAAACCTCGAACCTTCCAATCCGTATGCATGTGTGCTTCGTTCGACTTTGTTCTACTACGGCATATTCTATATATATGTATGAAATCCCAACCAATCCTACCCTTCAAAGGGGTGGGGGTGGATTTAATTGCCCGCGAGTTAATTAAACTGTAATTCAATCGCGCGATTTCGCCGATGTTTTATCGCGCGCTGCATGAGCCTCGTGCATCTCCCACCACTGATGTTGGAGTGAGTGTGCAAGTTTGCTTTTCGGGGAAAAACCAACAATTTCCATTGGCCCCAACCACCGTTCTTTTGCTTCCTCATTCGCCAATGTACGTGGGGAAAAAAAAAAAAAAAAAAAAAAAAACAATCGAAATTATCGAATAGTTTACTAATTTTGGTTGTTTAAGTGAAAACACCACTACACGGAAAAATAGGATTTCAATATTATGGTAAATATTACAGTGCTACAAAGTAAACTATAAATTTACAACGTAGCGCTGTCGAAAATAAGGTGTGCATTGCAATTATTAGCAATACCTACGGTAATTATAAGAGAGTTGTACAATCGAATTAAATCTTCATAGTTTCTTTGCTAAACTAACAAAATAGCCCTTTAATCAACGAGATACTTTTCTATACATCCCGTATTATACAGAGCGACGTTGCGTTTTCTACTCTTGCGGCCCACACTGCAAAAATTGCTACCATGATCATTACAGTTTTTATCATGCAGCCGGGTAAAATGACGCATTCACCATGTCGCTTGGAAATATTACATTGTGACACAGTAATAAGCGCTCGATCAGGTTGAATCGTCGTGAATTACATTGGGGCGTTGTAAAAAGTTTGCCATGTCAGCCAATCGATCACCTCTCAGTATTCAAAAAATGTTTTTAAATTATTTCGTTCACCGTTTAATTAATCGAGTTCAATGTGCCAACACGATTAATTCTATTGCAATTAACAAATAAGCATCTTCGGTCTTTTAAATAACCTCTCTAGACGTAAGTTTGTTGCAACTATTATACTATTTGAATCGTGCAAAACTTCGTAGTTGTCGATAGCCCAGTGGTAGCGTGTCAGGTAGTTAGGTAGGATTCTAGGTTCGATCCCCAAAATTTTTCTGTGAATTTCATCAACATTTTTCTGTGAACCATTGATACGGTAATCGCAATGCGATCAATGAACTTGCCCACAACTTTTCTTGCCTATTGAATACATATGTTTAACCAGTTTTTGGTAATTCAATTAATCAAACCGACTGATCTGGTTGTCCGTATGATTTGTTAATATTATTGTGTCACAATGTAAGAATAGTTCTGTATTAACTATCTGAGCTGCTGTAAATTGAGTAGCTATAACGTCATATTTGCTTTTGCGTACGATACAATAATTACAATGTGATCCTAAGAAGAAAAAAAAAGGAAATGTAATAATTGCAGTTCCGTCCTTGGAAGTGCTGCAACACCGTGCCGCACTGCAATAAACGATGGACAATGGACTAAATTTAACAGTTTGCTTTATTCCGTATATGACGGGTCGAAAAAAAGCTAATTTTTTCTATTTTTCTTCTTATTTTATTTATAATTGAAGGATTGGGGGAAGGGTATGTTATCATGTATACTTTGAAGTATCTTTACGTTTGTTTTTTTATTGAAAAACGTTACGAAATACTAAACTTACAAGATACAACATAGTGGTCCATAACAATGTTGTCTGCGCACGAAAAAGAAGCATAAATGAATTTAACCGTTTAAATAACAATTTTCATGAAATCAAAAAATAAATTTTAAAGTTTGCAAAATTATTATTTTCGTACAGTTTAAGGATGCTGTAATAAATTTAATAAAAAATATGATATATTGTTTTTACAACAAAAAGAAAGAAATCCTGAGACCTGGCTAAATTTTTTCTTATGGCGTCGGCTGTTTCATTTTTTTACGTTTCATAAGAAAGAGTTTCTCAATACTGGCTTGCATAAGAATTCGTATTTGTGTAAGAAAAAAGCAAGAAGGCTTTTTCGGTGCTTGAGGGTTCTCTCTCAGCCATCCCTTCTTCCTCTGATTGGATGAATATTAAATTCTGGTCACCACGACAGCAAACACCCCGAGCGAGCCTCGCTATATTCATCGTCCATGGTATATCTTCTCTCTCCGTCTTACTCGTTTCTTCGGTGAGCCCTCGAGACCTCTCGGCGATCCGATTGAAATATGTATCCGCCACAGTGACGAGGAGAAGTCAAACATGGAGATTCGAGAGCCACGGAGTGCATGAGCGGGCCTTACCTCCAGAAGCCATACCACTACTTTTCGCAGGCAAAACACACCATCGCTAAAGCTACATGTTCCGAATTTCGGGGATATCAAAATATTTCCATGTCGAAAAATTTCAACGTTTGCTTCGGGCAGTACTATTAACGCGGAGCTTACATAATTTTTCATAATGTCAAAAACAGTCTATATTTATATTTTATTTTTTCGCCTGTCACAAACCCTACTCTATGATAAAGTACGTTGTTTAGTTTTAGTTTCCTGATAGAGGAAGCTTAGTCGATGGCTTAATTACTTTATCGATTTTGCCCAAATTCAGCATTAAATATTGAAACACTCTTTTTAAGATTTATGCAACAGTTTAGATCAGTTGCTTATTCCGTTCTCGAGTTATAGAATTTTCAAAAAAATTACGTAAATGTGAGTTTCTATAAAATTTGAATTACTTTATTGATTTCGCCCAAATTCAATAGCAAACGTCGCACCACCCCGATCAAGTTTTATTCCAAGTTTCATCCCGATAGCTGGACATTTTTTCGAGTTAGAGTGCTCACCGACATTTTTCAAAATCTTAAAAATCCAATAAAATCAAAATGCTTTAATTGACTTTTATGAAACGTATACCAATGAGACACTTGACTGTACTGTATATAGCAGAAAAGTTTGAGTTATGGCAATATGAATTTTAGCCAGTTTATAACGCGCGCATGCACGCACGCACGCACGCACGTACACGTCCGGACACTTTTTCTAAACCATTTTTCTCCAAGTTTCAGACCATTCTGAGTATGCTGACACGAAAATATCGAAAATAAAAATTTCACGAAAACAAAGTTTCCTTCATGAGGAAGCAAAACCTAAAGAACTAACGAAGTAAAAAGTCGCTGATCTTGTAAAATAGATTTGAGTTTTGGATCTTCGAAAGTATTACTCCCGGCCGAATTTCTAAGCCGCAAATAAATAACAAGCCTTTTTTAACGAATTTAAATTATCCGATTCGTCAACCACTGTAAATCCCCTCATTGCAAGATTCGTCTATTCATCCTCCGATATAATTGCCAAGGATGATGAGGATGTTTTTCAGGAATGCAATTTCGATTATCTCGACGTGAAATTATCGACGAAAAGCCTGAAAGTCGTGGCTGGCAATTACTTTGAAGGAATTAAGGGCTGGATGGTGGTTTTAGTTTAGGCGAATCTTGACGGAAGCAGGCTGGCTTTTGGGAAGGAAGAGGGGTAAGGGGTTTGGATGTGAGCCGTAGCTTTTGCCCTGGGTCCTGGTACGCTTAATTTCATAGACGTGCTGCTGGTGTATGTAAGACACGAGGCATGCTGGCAGCGACCTTCTGCTGCTGCTGCTGCTGCTGCTGCTGCTGCTGCTGCTACTGCTTCTGTTCCGTAGTTCTGTTGGTAGGTTCTTCGGGACCTTACGGCATGCGAGCAAGAACAATCGAGCCCCGAGCGTGTGCAAAAGGGGTGGCGAGAAACAGGCTCGGACGGAGAAGGGTTGCCGCTGCTTCTGCTGCTTCTACTTCGAAGGGATAATTACAATAAGCAGGCTGGCCTTGCTCGCCGCTGGTCTGAGAAAGTCATTGGCGTAGCCACGTCCTTCGAGTCTTATTATTTTCCTCTAAAACTCCATAATCCGAATTTGAACTTCATGAATTGTCGACCATACACTTTATTTAACTAAAGATAAAAAAGACCTTCATTTTGAAATTTAGCAGTGAAGTTCAAATACTTTTTAGATAACATATTTTCATGAAAGTGAAGAAAAAAAGAAAAATTACTGCAGATTCTTCAATTATTCACGTTAAAATTACGAAAAATATAGAAACTCTTCTTAACCTTAATAAACATTTTTTTAAAATGAATACTGTGGCAGTGAAGTTACTGAATTGAAGCCTTTATTACCGGGTCTCCGTTGTGCAATTTTCAATTGTTAGATCCTTCATTGTTGAAGCATTAAAGTACGATCGAGTTGTTCTCGGTAGAATCCGCACCCTCGAAATTCCGTTATTCGTTAGGCCGTTGAAATAAAAAGAAAAATACGAACTGGGGGTATACATGGCGAGAGCGAATCGAGATTATATAATAAAAATGGAAAGAGAGTGCAAAAAAAAGTGCGTCGAGTTGGTAGAGAGGAGGGAGGTTGAGTTTTCCGCGGTTCTCTCGGCCCGTTCAATTAGGACTGGCCGATGGGCGCCGCGGGTAATTTAATTTACATTATGCGCCGGGCCTGCAATCCCTCCCTCTGCCATCGTCATATACTATATATACGCAGCGCCACGCCGCGAATATCCCGTGTTTCGTAAGCATTGGACCAAACTCGGTAACAAACCCGCGGTGGATTCGTTCGATCAAACTTAATTAGCGCCGAATTCCAGACATAATTAAATCCGACCGCGCTCGCGCAGAGCACCTCACGGAGCAAATACAAACCACCACCATGGGGATGCGCCAGAAAAGTTGTACAGACGCTTCGACGTTATATACAATGAAATACAATCGAAGAACGCCTAAAAACAAATTAAATCTTAATCAAAGGCAAAACTTGAGCTCGGTAAATCACTTATCATTTGATTGACGTTAGCAAACGGAGAAAAAGAATGAGCATAGTGGGACACAACTAAAAAAGAAAACAAGTTGAGACAACCAATAGATTATGGTAATTTTCTTAGACCGGCTTGATATCTACATATCGGTTATATCAATTGTCCGATGTTGAATCAATTGACAAGTGTGTAGTGAACTTATTGACCGATTGAGTCCATTGAATCAATTGTCCGAAGATTATTGGACCGATAGGGATTGCACGAGAGTCGTTGTTGGATCAGCTTTTCCGGTCCCATTAATATTTTTGTTTGTCGCAACTTATTATGGAGAGTTTTCCAACAAATTGAATACGTAACTATCACAACCAATCTTATCTCTTTATGCACAATTAAAAAAAAAAACGATTTAGAGCATGTATCCTAAAATAACGTTTGTTAACTAATGTGACTTTAAGACTCAAGATTTTGTGTCTCATCGCCCAGGTTGCATGATAAACGCCGCCAATAATCCAGCATGCGTTGTGGAGACATTCCAGGCGATCTCCTGTGCAGCCTGACGTAGTTGCGAGAAGAGTCTGGAGAGACCTCGGTGGTTGGTGTTGGTGGGTTCTTAGAACTCAACCCTTTCGTTCCTCGAGGCGGTAGACCTCGGTCCATTCAGGAACACCGGCAGGCTCATTAATTATAAGAAAACATTGTACGGAGTCAGGACTGATCCTTGTACGAAGCCAAGGCAGTTCGTCTCGGTATTTCAGTGGCGTACGTCCTTCTACTAGCTTCTTACCTTCAGCGAGCTTTATCCAGTCACTGATCTCAGATGTTACCCCTTTCTCGTCACCGTGACGAGGTCGCTCAAATTTTTTTTCCAATTCCTCAGCTAGGGAAGGGGTGTCTTTGCTAGTCTAGTTGCTTTACGAGGTACAACCAGTAGTCGATAGGGGCTTCCAGTGTATAGGGGATGTCGAAAGCTGCGGAGAAGGTGGCAAGGAACCCTTTGACGAAGCCCTGGCACATCTTGAGAACGTCCTCGCGTCTTATCCTAATAACAAGCGGCATTAATCACTGGTGCGCCACCAAGCAATTACCGTGATGGCGTTGGGGTTTTCGGGGATGAAACGACGCGGGTTATGGCATTTCCTAGGCGAGAGAACACGTGAAGAGTCAAAGTCAAAGGGTCTTGTGAGAAGACTGCTGCTGATGGCTTCTACACTAAATCATTTCTATCGTAGAACCAAGATTTTTTTCTCGTTCATTGGATGACGACAATCGTAAAGACAACATTTATCTAGCCCATATGCAGAAAAAAGAAGAACTTTGAGCATTTCCATTTTTCACAAAGCTATTCCTCTGAGGAAGATTTGATCAATTTTGGAAAATGAAAAACTTTTACAATTTTAACAAATTCTACACGAGGAAGCAATGTACAAATTTCAGCTTTGCAACTTCTTTCGATTCGAAACGAAGTAAACTTCGTTTACAGGTAACAAATAATGTCGCATGCAGTAACAATAACTGGCATTTATGGGTCTATAAATGTATCCCAACAAGTTTCACGTTGATCTGTTAACTAGTTTCGAAGAAATTTTGATTCGTAAAAAGTTGCCATTTTTCTGAGCTGTAAACGAGAGCCCCTTAAGGAATTACAAGGCGATGCTCAGAGAAAGTTGTGTATTTCGTAATCAGGGTCCAGAGCTGGATACAAATCGTTGCACCGGATCTCAGAGGAGGAGGCTTCGGTATGGGGACGTTGCTGATATACAAGGGAGGCTCGAACTTTCGATTTATGGGTGGAGGTTCCCGAAGGACTGCACATAGATGGAGAAGGAGAAGGGAAGTGAGGGGCAAGTTTCAAGCTATGACCGTGGAGCCAGGGTCTCGAGCCCCAAGGGTGCCCCCGGCTCTCCTGCGGTCAGAGTGACAGGGTCGCCGATTAGGTACACAATATTCCGCGGCCGAAACAGCATCTGCGTCGTTCATTGATCAGAAGCGTTTTGTGGCAAGGGGTGGTTTGGACTTGGTGACGGGTCAACGGCGTAAGATGAATTCGACGTGGTCATGGAGTTGCATATTTCACAGTGCCGAAAGACCCATCGAAACTGTCGTAGAATTCTTGGGAACGTCCAATTCGCCTACCGAGTCCAAGCTCTTTTCACTTTTCGAAGAATAATACAAATCTCGTGAACGTTTCGACAGGCTACGATATTAAAAAATGGGTTTTCTTCATATTTCATTGACAAAAAGTTCCGAATTTCTATTTATTTTCAAGCTCATCTTGAATTATTCGAAAACAGATTTTTTAAATGACCATTTAATGACTTTGGATGGTTTAGAATGTTATTTTTTTCCCATCGCGCGTAGTCGACATAGTTTTTGGACGCGTCCAGCATGCGCTTCTCTGTTTCCTAACATTCTTCCTTCTCTTTCTACCCTGCCTGTACCTTTGCAAGCGCGTAGAATCCTCTCCTGTCAAGTTTAAACCCGCTACGTGACTAAGTTGCAAGCGGCCTGCTAAGATGTCCGCTAATTTATATGTTCGCGTTAACTTGGCGTCCTCAAACCCCTTCCCGTCACGTCTGTCTCGCTTTCTCTCATGCTTCTCAGCAGCATTGGGCTTCCGTGTGCTGCTGCTGGTCATGGGTTGCCGGTGTAGTGGCGAGACGCGAAGCTTCTGCTAAGGGGAAAGGCCGCGGCTCGCATAAGTAATCGGCTCCCTATCGTACTACCCCACAGCAGATGCGCCAAAGATCCCTCGTGCTTGTCTCTCGTACCTTCCTTGCTCGTAAGCTTTTGGAAACGATCTTACCCTGCGTGCACACGCTCAACAGCAGACCACAGAGTATCTTGAAACATTTCTCATAGTAATTCATGATGCCAAAAAAACTGCTAAAAGTAGAACATTTAACATTGCTTTCTCATGATTTTACAACTTTAACAAAGCAACCTCTGTGGTGTTATACCGGCCCACAAAATAAAATATAAAAATGACAGTTACGAGGCTGTCGAATTTTCCTGGAATGAAGTTTTCGTTTCGAAAATTTATAAAAATTTACAAAATATAAACTTAACTTAACAGACACTGTCGGGAAAACAAAGAATCTCATACAATGTCACCTAGTGTTCCAAACAGAACCAAATTTTTAAGTTTGATATCTCTGTGGTCTCGCAAAAAATGGAGTCTGATCGACCAAACTGGTTCAGGAAGCCAAATTTTTGCAACCCCGCCACATGCAGTTACTCTTCCATTCGAATTTTTTAAGAATATACGTTCCAACAACATCTGCGATATTATGGACACGTTGACGTAAAAATTTCGAAAAGATTATGTTCCGAAAACTAAATGTCCCACTAGGAAGAAAACGATAGAGCTTTCAAAAGTATTTCGTTGTGCATTTTTTCCTATTTTCATAACTAAAATAAGTCAAAAACCTCCCATTCCTACCCTCCCCGCAGAGATTTTGATGTGTACCGCAAAATTGATTTTCTTCACTCTTATATATTCCATCCTCGCAACTGTCCCGTCGATTTTAGCCTCGTTTGCCTCCAGATCTTCCTCCAACAACCGGAGTCTCGAAAACGTCTTTGGAAATGGATGCTGCGGTGTAGTAATGGGTATAGGATGCTGCCGAGGCCATCAGCAGGAAACTTTGGAAATCCTTGGCTGGCACTACGCTTTCTGTTGGCCGAGGTTTCCTTTCTACAGGAATAACTTGGTGCTTTCGATGTTTCTCCCACCTCTTATCGCATCCTTAATACTGCCTTTGCCACAGAAGAAGAAGAAGAAGAAGAAGAAACGGAAGAGGATGAGGAAGAAGTAACATGCAGTCCTTCCACAGCGTCTTGGAATTCGGGAGCCTGCCCACGAGATTTCGTCAAAGGAATCTGCGGGACTCACCCGAGTCTTGTACTTTGGTTGCTTCTGGTAGCAGCGAGTCCTCGAAGGATGAAGACAGAGAGAAACTCGTCTTCTAAGTCTTTAGCTAGATAAGGACGAAGTGAAAGAGCCGATGTACAGGTCAAGTTTAAGTAGCGGACAGCGTCTTCGAAGGAACCGTCGAGAGCTCGTCGCGAGCTACGAAGTTTACGGTTAAACCGCGAGACTCTGCATCGACTACCGCAAAGATATAGGGTGGGAAATAGAAGCTCTCTGTAAAGAAACCCCATCGCGTGCGCGAGTGCTTAGAGCTCCTGGACGAATCGGTTACTCTACTCGCCAAGTCCTTCTCTGTCTTTGATGGTAAATCGTGGGACTTCCATTAGCTCTGATCGTAACCCCTTCATTCACTCAACAAATCTTAGGGGATGAAATCTCACTTTCGAAGTTTCGATCAGAGTATTTGATTCAATGGATCTTGATTTTTTAATACTTTTATTTGGATTAATCTTGCTTTCACATTGGCTTCACATTCTCCGAAATCCTTTATTTACAAAATATAATTCCTCTTGCATATTATTTTTTCGGCAAATAGATAATATATTAGTGCTCATAGAATCCTCTTTTCAAGACGATCTCTTGAACGAAAATGATTCTCTTGCTCACAAATCCAGCAGGTTCTAGAATGTTCACAAAACTATATCTTTTTAAAGGTTTCTTGAACTGTAGAACGTCGATTCGATGACTTAAAGAGCTGGTTCAATCCCACACCACATTCGCCCTTCAATTAGGAGCCCCTATGATCCTCCTCGAAGGCAGGAATGTCATTGGGGCGGCTGGGAGGACCGATTTCTGTCCACATATCCTCTGAAATCACCCACATGGATGCGACACGAGGTGAAGTCTCGCCCGCACTTAAATATTTGCTTAAGTGATTGCTCGTTCACATTGTGACGAATGCCAGCACACGTATGGAGATCCGTCTCGATTGCTGGGCACTTGGAAACGGAGAAAATATAAGAGAAAGTGACAAATCTGCCCAACTCATCCTTCATCTCGACGAATAAGTTCTTCCTAACTTTCTCTTGAGTTCTCCAATGATACCTTTCATATTGAGAAAAGTTATTGACTGGTTCATCTAAATCCGACGGATATTTTTCTTTACCTCAAAATATGTTGGTCTGTTGAAGAAATCAAAAATTTCGTGACTCTATTATATTTTACCACTTATTGGAATAAGCTGGATTTAATTATTCATTTTTTTGATGAATTTGTTTGCGCTAAATATTTTTCGTCATCGTTTATTTACAAAAAAAAAAAAAAAAATCAGACTGAAGGACTAAACTATTGCGCTACACTTATTGATTCCCTTCATATTCTTCTTATTATTTATTATAATCGTGAATTTATATTCATGTAAAAGGGAAATCTTAGTCGTATAGAGAGGAATCGATCCCATACGAGCTCTGAGTTACACCCTAGCTTCCGGTGCTTCTGAATCGTCTCGCCGGATACCAGAGAGGCGGAAGACGAAGAAATAGACATTGCTGAGACGTTGCCGCATAATACAGACTATCGGAACCAGTGGGAAGAATCGTTGGCGTTCATACAAGCCAGAATAATTTTTAAGAAAGAATAAATCAATTTCTCGATACCTATTATCATTTACAGGGTTTCGCATATTGAAGAATTTCCAGAGGACATTCAAAAATAAAATGAGCAAAATTTTAGTACCTTCTACAGATACCTACATTTGCCTTAAAGCGAGATTATCTTAAGCAACGTAAAAAAATGACCTGAATGATTTTCAAATCCATGGAACATTAATAACCGATTGAGATTTGGTAGGTTAATTTAGACAACTTCTTTTATTAATAACTTTTGCACGAAACGATATTACTAAGAAAATTTCAGCAAGTCAAATTGTCCAATGATAACTTCAAACAAGATTGTTTTAATTGAAACAAAAATATCCTGAATGATCCATTAAACTTCAATCACAGATCGAAACTTCATAGATAAAATTTCGCCTTAACCCTTTGAAGCACGATGGGTCGTTTTTCGACCTATCTTTTGTCTGTCGTGTTTAGTGTTAGTGTCAAACGCACTGTCTCATATAATGACATCTCCAAGGTCCCAATGCGTGTAGAAAAAATTATAACATGTATTTATTGCTTATAAATCAAGAGTTATAAACGAAGGAACCGTTAAAATTTGTGTTTTTTTTTCTGTGCTCCAAAGTTTTAAATAGATTGAACAAAAAAATGTCTGGGAGATGATAATAATAAAATAACATTACCAAGAAAAATGCAGCACCGCAGCAGTGGCATATATACTACGTAAGCAGAAAATTCCACTTGAAGTAAAAGAAAAAGTCTGCTTCAGGCAATTAGAATATTCAACTTCAGGCAAAAGGAAAATCGTACTTCGGGTAAATGAAATATTCCACTTCAGGTAAATGAAATATTCGGTTTCAGGTAAATAAAATATTCCATTTCAAGGAAAATAAATACTAATTAGAAAAAAATTCTAACACATTTGTTATCGACAAATCTTGTCTAGTCTCAGCTTGAGATTTGGGGCAAAGGTCTCCTCGATCGTAGTCTTGTCCGAATCGAATCGTAGAACCGGCTGCGGACCCTTATCAGAGTAGCTAGTGTTAGCCAGCTTTGCAAAACTAAGTCCCCATAGGATATCCGTGAATACAACATGTATATATAACTCTACGCATTCTCTTGCTGTGTCGAGGTCCTGTCGATATAAATCATGGAGCCGGTTGGCCGAGTGTGTGTTGAGGAACAAGGGGTAGGGGTTGCGTTTTCGTTGAGGGGTGCCTTCCTAAATCCAGATTGTAGGAAGCTCGTACCGATACTGAGACCAGTGTTCACAGAAGGGGGTTTCTGCTGGCCGACTCGTGAGCACAGAGCTCCTCGACGAAGGAAAGATCAGTACATTACAGATAAAGTGGGGAAGGGGGGAGACCCTCTTGGACTTTTTTAAGCCCATAAATTTCGTCCAACGGCATAAGAAGAGTGGAGGAAAGTGGAAAGAGAAGTGTTTGCCGAACTGGTTCCTTCCTTCCTAACTCAATTGCTTCGACTACGAAGAGCCTGGAAGGCCAGGCAAGCAGCTCCACGGTGATCTATGGTGGTGTGACTCGCACCAAATCACGATTCGCTTCTACTACGTGGTTCACGATCTCACAATCGCACGGATTTTCTTCCTGATCCACTGGAGAACCGAGAGTTTACCTGCTGGGTTCTAGTTTATTCGGTTTTGCCCCAGTTTACACTATTTTTTCGGAATTATCTTCATCATTTTTCGTCTATTGTAGATTAATTTTAAATCAAATATTCTTGCAAGCTAGTAATTATGTTGTAATTCAATTTCGATGGAATTTAGTATTTAAAGAATTATTTTTTATTATTATCAAGCATTTAGGTGTTGAAATCGTGAAATATTGTTTTATTACGAATACGAGAGTTTTTCTAATAAATTGGACGATTTAAAATAATATGAAGTATCTTTCGAAGGTTTACATAATTCGTTAGTCCGAATAGTGTTGCAAACTTGGTGTTTTGTCGACGTTAGCTTGCTTCTGTATAAATCTCGGTGCACCGGCAAGTCTGATATTAGTCGAGAAAAACGAGTGGTGTAACCTTTAATCGACTCGACGGAACCGCCCAATGCTCTTAATTAATACTTTTCCCCGAGTCACGTCCGACCGCACGAAGGGGGTAGTCGGCGTATAAGACTGCGAGGGTTGCTATTAACCAGCTCGATTAAAAGGTACCCCGTGGTGCGTTATGACAGCCGCAGTTTTCCTGTCCATCATTGGACGAGATTAGTTAATTTAACACCTCTATGGACTTCATTTTTTTTTCTTTTTCTTAAATGATGTAGATGAAATAAATCATATACCATGTTTAATTATTTTTCAAATGAAACAAAATTGCGCAAATTAATTGGACATTAACAAAAATGGGACTTTTTAATTTCTATTGCAACATAGTTCCATTTCCATGATACACAGGTGACTTAGCCCCCTTAAATAATTTTTCAAATAAAAACTATATTTGTATTGATAAACTGCACGACAAAAATATTGCTCTTTTTTTTCTATTTGTCAAGTGTTATTTTATATATTCATGCTGCATGATTTCGTATCTACAATTTCTCTCTTAAATAATTGTTCAAATGTACAAAAAATACGTATTGATAAACTGGGCTATAGAAAAGACTCTTGTGAAATTGTTTGTTTTTTGTGTTTGCGCAGTGATATTTTATTCAAGTTGAAAGATTTCATATTTTCAACTGCAACACAATTTGACTTGCATGATTTTCAATTGACTTACCTCCTTAAGTTATATTTTAAACGTCGAAAAAATACTTGCATAGTTAAGCTGAACTATCAACAAATGAGCCCTACGAAAAAATGTATTTTTCCTTTTTTCTTTTTTTTAGCTTGTCAGGTGGTATTTTATTGAAGCTTCATAATTTAATATGTGCAATTGGAAAATAATTTAATTTTCCTAATTCTCAGGTAGCCCTAAGTTATTATTGAAAATAAAAAATAAAATGGACTTTTCACTCGAACATCGTTTATCTTTGCACTCAAAGCTCATCCTTAAACAATAACATTGTTTCTGTGTAAAATTTCCCATGTCAGTTCAGCGAAGCGTTCTGGTAACGCCATCTGGCTCTCTGTGGAAAAACTTTTTCGACAATTCCTCTGGTTTCCACCACCTGGACCCTCGCTAATTCTCCATTTCCCTTCTTTGCAGTGCGGTGGACTGGCGCGACTGCTGCAGGCTTTTCGGCAAGCCTCGCGAGAAAACGTATCTCTGACTCGTCCTGCATTTTCGTTAGCATTCACAACGACGAAATAATAATCCTCTTAGAATAACCAAGAACATTGACTAGCCGTGTAGTCTGACGATTTCTCCGTAACGAAAAGAAAGGACAAAATCCCGTAGGTCAGGGTTTGGTTGAAAAAGCTTGGGTGAATCGGAAAGCTCAAGGCAAAACGATCTAATGACTGGGAATCCTCTTTATGGTTTACAAGAAGTTTGACCCTTCGCAACCCCCACGCCTTTTTCACCTCGCCCAGCTTCACAATGGCTGAGGGCTTTCAGATTCTCGTTGTTGGAGAGATTAGAACAAGAAAAAACAGGGAAACAACTCATAGGTTGAAGGGAAAAGGTGTGACAAAGAGGCAAAAGAGAAATTCCCTTCGTTCGACATTGGTGGTTCGTGTCCCTCGTTGCGTTCCCAAGGGTGGAAGACACTCATCTACCCCATCACCTTCTTGTCTTTTTCCTCCCTTATTCCAACGCCTTCCTCTTCTACTTTTTTTTTTTTCTCAAGCTATAAATTCGCTTGAGATAGAAGCGACTGACTGAAAGGAGTTCAAGGTGGGCGAGAAACAAAAGAAAAAGTGGGAGAAAGTGAGACAGCCTTAAGGCGGCTGTATAACGTATTTAACTCTCGAGTGGAATCTCCCGGAGATTACGACGAGAATATTGTTCACCCGGGGTGAGAGAGACTCCCGAGGGTAGATTTCATCGCTACTACGTTGGGGTTCCTATGGCAAAACAGTGCAGTAGATTGTTTTTTTATTTTTATTTTTTTGAGACTCTCATTGTCATTTAGAGACTAAAATCGCTTTCTCATTTCATTCGGGAATTACGTTCTGAAAATGAGCGAGGCATTTTTCAAGGTCGTATTAAAGTGATTTAAAAAATATAAATGTTAAAGAGTAAGTTTCAATACTTGTTATTCTATGAATATGTAATAATCCAGT
Organism: Perithous albicinctus; assembly: GCA_964016905.1. Taxonomy (NCBI): domain Eukaryota; kingdom Metazoa; phylum Arthropoda; class Insecta; order Hymenoptera; family Ichneumonidae; genus Perithous; species Perithous albicinctus. The sequence goes on along the minus strand of OZ024696.1, from coordinate 1,250,068 downwards.
CGAGTAGCATTTTCATACTTAATCCTTAAATCACAATATTCGTAAAAACCATTTTTTTTTTCGGTACGAAAAGTCGTATCAATAATCCCTAACTATTGCTTTTTCTTAAATGGTGTTTTAATTGTTGAAAGAACTTCATAGTTTCAACACTTTTTTTAAAAATATATTCGGATATGTGTTCGAGACGAGAAAGAATATCTGAAAAAAGTATCATTCAAGTTTCCAAAAACATTTATTTCGAATAATGATAATGCAAAAAACTGATTAATAAGTTAGTTTCACAAATTCGGTAGAAGACTTTTTTTTATATATGAAATGAGTTCTCTGATTTTTTCTCGAATAAGCATGATTAAAAAAAAAAAATTTGTAATTGCGATTTTGTTCCAAAGATTTGATAGATTTCATATAAAAAAGTTCAAACATTGTCGAAGATTAAATTTTATCATTGTGAGAATTCTTGAAAAAAATATTTGTGATAAAAACATTATAGATATTAATTCCATTTACAAAAAAGTTTTATATATAATTCTGGAACTTATCAAACAAGTTTTTTTTTCTTTCTTCGATATTATTGTTCAAAATCAATGATCATTGCATCGTCATTCATATTGATTTCTTCTCGATGTTCTGTCGTCTTGAAGTACTCAAACCCTAATCAAACCGAACTCTTGGTTGCGAATGTTAGTGTAATGCATCCGTGAGCCGTCGAATGCAATGAACATTTTCGTAATTGAATAAACAGTCGAACTTCCAACTTCTACACTTTTCAAAGTAGTACCGTGAAGTTTACTACTGGTAAAGTGAGGTCTAATAATAGTTACACCATCAATCGCATTTGCTGTCTTTATTATTCTCTTCAATTCCTGATTATAAGTATATGATTTCTTTTTCACTTTGAGTACTTCGATCTGTCCACAAATTAAACCTTTCAAGCTCACTGTACTTCCTCATCCTTAAATAAACAGACGAAAGTGTAAATCCTACGTTTTACAAATTAGTGAAAATCCATCTAGTCAGCAAATTTCAATTTAACTGTCTCATTCATTTTATTTGGTTACTTTTATGACAATGAAAGTTGGTCAAAATAATCCCATCGAGCGTATCGAACTTCATTGACAAAATCCAAATTCCCTCACGTAAAAAATGGGCAACCTTTATAACCCATAACACTTCCTCGCGGAGCGGGAATACAGGGTGTCCCATTTTAATCTTCCAGTTGATTTATCTCGAAAAATACTGCCCAGATCAAGTATTGAGTATAATGAAGCCTTTAGGGTTCGAAGGGGGACGTTAAAAAAAAAAAATTAGTCCAACATTCAAAGTGGCGGATTTACGACCGCCGACATGCTTTTTTAAAATGGAACCATACATTTTTTTTCTACCAAAAAATGTATCATGTCAAAATTAACAACTTTTGCAAGAAACTTTTTTGATAAAGTCCACGTTTGTTAGGTGAGAAGACCATTTTTGACTATTTTAGCGTTGGCACGGTGGCGCGCGAGCGTGCGCGCGTGGCAACTCTAAGATAGTAATAAAATGTGTGTGCACACACACACACACCCACACGAAGAAGACCATTTTTTACTATTGTGATCGTATATGACTATAAACTTACTAACCTAACAAATATGGACTTTATAAAAAAAAGTTTCCTAACAAAACTTGTAACTTTGGATATGACAAATTTTTTGGTTGGAAAAAAAGGTCGTCGTGATTCCGCCATTTTGAGTGTTGGACCAATTTTTTTTTTAATGTCCCCTTCGAACCCTAAAAACTTCATTATACTCCATACTTGATCTGGGCAGTATTTTTCGAAATAAATCAACTGGAAGATTAAAATGGAACACCCTTTATATTCAGGCTGTCTGATGTTAGTTCAGGATGAGGTACCAGTACTGCATGTCTGATTAGGCTCATTCGACTCCAACCGAATCTAGTCCACATCTGGCATCATTATGTTCTGCCTGATCACACTCACCGGGTTTTAGTCGGATTTTGGCTAGGTTATTTATTCATACATCTTACCTGATGAAGCTCTCCAGGTGTAGAACAAGTGTGAATTACGTCTTCCATCGATACGTCTTGTTTTACCAAGGTCGCTAAATTTCTATCAAACCTGGGCCTTATCTTGCCTGATCGAATTTGCTAAATTGCAACCAAAAATGGAACTAGAGTAACTGGATTTATTTTTGGCTTTACGGCTTAACACATATCAGATCAACTTATTAACCAAGCATAAATTTAATCAAACTGGAGTTTAAAAAAATAAATGAATACGCGTTGAAACGCCCTCGGATTTCCTCATTCAAGTGCGTAGAGAGTTGGATCGTCGAATGAAGATATATAACTAAGGATATGAGTGGTTAATATTCGTCGCGAGATAGAAGTGCACCATCGTCATACAAGAAGCCCAGGATTTCGGAACGAGTTAAGGGAAATATTCCGGGAGTTTGTTCCGACGTAGACATCCTCTTTCCGTCGTGCATACACATGAAGAGTCGGGGAGTTGGTTGGGAGTAATAGGAAGAAGTGGAAGAAGAAGAAGAAGAAGAAGAAGAAGAAGAAGAAGAAGAAGTAGAAGGATGGGACGCAGTGTATGAGTATGGGAAGTAAGAGGCAGTCGGGCCTTCCATTTCCATCAGACATAATTGCATGTCTGAAAGCGGATCCAGAGCAGGCAGGCAAGCAGTCAGGTTTGTAGGCAGCCAGTCAGGCAGGCATCCAGCGAACCGGGCACGAGGTTGAAGGTAACTCGATAGCTAATTACCTTCCGGCGGTGACGCGGCAACGTTACCTGCTTCCAAGCTCACTTACTCTCAACGTAGCACTCAAGTGAATGCATCCTCCTGTTTTGTTATGAGATGAGCCACAGGGATGACGTACGAGTGTTTCCTCGCAATGGGACAAATGTTTTCTACTTCCAAATGAGAAAATTCCTTTTGGCAGCTTCTGATAGAAGTTGAACAATTTCAGGATTTCATTTTCATGATTCTCAGGTGTCACTTGAATTATTTTTCAAATAGATCAAATATTTCACAGATAAACTGGATTATTACATAAAAATGGGACTCGTGGAAATATTTTTTCCTTTTACTTGCCAAAAGGGAATTTTATTTCAGTTATAGGAGTTCGTATTTTCATTTTGATGTTCACGATTTCCAGATTACTTAAGTCCCTTAAATTATTTTTCAAATGGGCGAAAATATTTGCGAAGGTAAACTGGATAATACAAAAATTGCCTTCATGAATTTTTTTTCAACTTGGTATGTGGTATTTCATTCACATTTTCAATTGCAACACATGGAAATCATAAATTGATTTTTATGATTTCTAGGTGACTTATTAGTCTCCTTAAATTATCTATCCAAGGAGAAAAAAATATTTGCAATGATAAACTGGACAATAAGAACGTTGGAATTGACGTTTATGAATTATTTTATTTTTTTTTTATAGCTTTTACCAAATGACATTTCATTAAAGTTGCAAGGTTTCATATGTGCAATTAATCATTTTATCGTTTATTAATCATTAATCGTTTAATCATTTGACAATAAAAAAAATGGTTCATAAATATTTTCTTCCTCCAAAGGAGAACATTTTTTAGGCAGCTGCTGATAGAAGTTAAACAATTTTCGAAGGCCCCACTTGTACTACAGAACGCGGTTCGCTCATCTTCGATGCGAGGCGAACCGCAAGGTTTGCCCCTTCTTCTACTTCGATGGCGCAAGCTGCCGACACATGGGTCGCCACACGAATCAACTATCGCGTGGCATAGACCGATGGACGAAAAGTTTCGACGGTGACGAAGAGCGATTTGCGTTTGATTCCTTTTGGCAATCACCTTCTGGTTGCCAAACTTTTCATCATCGACTCTCATCGATAATACTAATCGACTGTAGGCAGTTTGGGGAAACTGATACTTGAGTTCAATCGCGTATAGGAATGTTTTCGATTGTTTTCGCTTCCTCATAAGTGAAAACGTTGTTTACATTTTTTTTCCAGATGTTCATACGTCTAATAATAGTCATAAAATGCCAACAAAAAAATCTGCATGGTTCTACTTTGCAGGCTTGTTTAAGTACGGAAGGCATTTAAAAAAAAATGCAAAATGTCATGAAATTTGAACCGCTTAACCGATATATGTGGTAATCCATATGTGAACCAAATGTGAAGCCGATATCTCTTAATTTGTCCAAGCTTAGTGCGCGAACGTGATCTTTCAAGAAATTCTAAATGCCATAAAATTTGAACCGCTTGACCGAGTTGCATTAAATTTGTACTCAAACCTTGTTCAATGGTAGCCTAGTATATGTGAAACAAATTTAAATTCAATCTGCAAAAAAAAATTCATTTTTTGTTTCCGTGACTGGAGTTTTTTCTTTTTTTATTCAACAAAATCGAAATTTACCGATATATCGACAATTCCTTTGACTAAATTCATCATTAATAATCAATAATCGTGAAATCATGTTTAAAAAATTGCATCCGGATATCTCAGAATTTACAGGAGTTGTGCAGTCTTTGCAGACGATAAACAAAAATTAAAATTGCAATAAAATTAGAACCACTCTATCGATTTTCGCCAAATTTGGAACTCATCATCGTTTGATTTTAGTTCATTTATGCACAAAATTTCAGTCCGATATCTTTTCATTTGCGAAAGTTATAGCGTGAAAACGATTTTTTCAAAATTGTCATAATGCTGTAAAATTTGAATTTTCCAATCGACTCGCGTCAATTACAATCCCAAATATTGTTGCATAATAACCCACTTGCGTACCAAATTTGGATAATGACTGAAAAAATACGACAGTTATCATGCGACAAGGGCATTTTTTAAAAGCATTTGCATGAAAATCTCGAAAAATGTTTTTTTCGTAAAAACAAAGCTTCCTCGATGAGGAAGCGAAGAATAAATGTTTGTTTTTCTTATCCCATATACGATTTTTTCATTTCTGTCTCGTTTTGCTTCCACATAGAGGGAGCTTTTGTTTTCGAGAACATTTTTTTTCGAGATTTTCATGACAGCATACTCAGAATGGTCTATAAAACTGGGAGAAAAGGGGTTTAGAAAAAGTGTCCGGATGTATGTGGGTATGTGCGTAGAGGGGCTAAAATTCGTATTGCCATATAACTTGGGGATTACTCACCCCAATCATCTCAAATTTCATTGATATATATTTTATAAAAATCGATTGAAGCATTTTGATTTTATTGGGTTTCAAGTTTTTGAAATATGTCTGTGAACACTCTAACTCGAACAAATTTCCAACTATCGGGCTGAAAATTGGAATAAAACTTTATCGGGGTGGTGCGTATTGATATTGAATTTTAACGAAATCGATTAAGTATTTCAAGTTTTATAGAAATTCAAATTTTCGTAATTTTTTTGAAAATGCTATAATTCGACAATGGTTCAAGTAACTGATCTCAAATTTCGTTAAAAAAAACGAAAAAAAAAAAAAAACTTAAACAGAGTGTTTCGACAAAGTAGTTAAGATTTAACAGAAATGTGTATTTTCGTAACTTTTTTTTCAAAACAATTGCAACGTCGAACCTTGCACATACGAACCTTAAGTTTCGTCATTTTTTTAAATCCGTCATCCACTATGTATCCATAGCCAAAAGTAAACAACGTACTTTATCATAGAGGAGAGTTTGTGACACAAATAAAATGTATAACTTTGGAGATGGGTTCGTTTAAAAATCCCTTAAAAAGAACAAAAAAGTAATGAAATAAATAAACAAATGGAATAAGTTGAAAAGTAATAAAAATAACAACTCTACATACGTAAGTGTTGACTTTCTGGGGCATTGTACGCGCAACTAAATCCTCATGACCTTTCGGTTATTCAATGAAGTGATTGTTCCCTTTTCATTGCCGTAGTCGGCTATTCGTTGTCTGTGGTGCCTCTGGAGAGTGCCCAGAGTCCAGCATCCCGCTCGGTCCACTAACTAGCTCTTGCCCATTCTCGACAGCGGCTGCACCAGCTCGCCGCTATCGGGAATTACTTAAACCAGCTTTACGACTAGCGGAAACTACGGGTCAGCCCGAGCCTCTAGCTCCTCGCCTCGTTGAAGGGATTCCGATGCATTACCGTATTAGCCGCCGCGCTTAGAAAGGGTTGCTACGAATGCAAAGTAGATTATAGAGACGCCTGCGAGATTTTAATCCGTCTTCACCACTCAGCTTAACTAATTCTCGCTGATATTTCAAATAACCGTCAATTTTATCGACATAGTTTTTATGAAAAATGCCATTTCCCTAAAAATAAAGAAGAAAATTAAAAAAGTGTAATAGTGAATATCGTCCTATGGTCATATATCGGTCGTACGGCAAGTACCACCACGAACCCCGTCGATTATGAGCATTAGCTCTTTCCTCGTCTATAGAGTCTTTCATTTAGCTCATATATTGAAATTCAATTTACGACTCGGATGAGTAACTTCTTCTACTCACCCCAGTTGTCAGCGATCTCTCCTCGAGATATGTAGACCCGTTTTAACGACGTATAGTAACATTTCTCGGCGAACATTCTGTTATATATCCGCACTATTCGGTGCTGTATATATTGCATCATTTATCGTTTGGGTGAGTGAGAGTGAACAAAAAAGGTATGATATATATATATATATATATATTTTTTTTTTGTTGTCTTCTATTGTTTCTTTTATCTTTCGTTTCTATCGAAATTTCCTTCGTTGAATTCTGGCCGACAACGTTAATGGTCAAAATTGCATTGCGATCCTACAGGACGGCTGGAGAACTTATATTCGTGATTTTACGCTGCCATTATCGGAGATTATTTTTCTATATTAATTATAGAATTTGGCTACAATTGTAAATGGGCCCACATCATAGCCCGTAGGAACGTTTATTCAATACCTGTGCAAGAAAAATCAACCGTTGGGATTTCATACGAGCCACGTGGCATCTGCTCAACATCCCGCTGACGTCACGGCCGCATCGCTTCACGGTACATGACCGCTACATGATGTCACTTTTCACTTCCTCACGAAGCTTTGTTTTGCGATTACTTTTATCAGAACTATGGTGCTGTTGTAAGAAAACATATGTGATAATTTTCAGTTTCATAATTCAACCTGTGTCTAAATTATGAAGGTTCATCATTTTTTTTCGCAGACTTTTTAGCAGAGAATTTTAATTGTTAGGAAACTTAAGTCTAGTTGTGATGGAACATAGAATTCGTCAAATTTTCCCTCGTAGGATTCGGATGACGGATTGCATTTAATTCGCGACAAAAGGCAACGGTTACCTCGTGAAAGTGAGAGTTCGATCAAGAATTGAACTCAAACCATTTTCATTCGATTACTGAATTTCAAACACTCCTGGGAGCTAGAGCACGCACAGACATTTTTGAAATCGAAATCTTGTAGAAACAAGAGAACTGCATGGATTTTGCCCAAATTCAATACCAATACTCGTTCTATGGTAGTCCAACTTCGTATCAATTTTTAGCCCGATAACTCAAAAATTGTGGGAGCTAGAGCGCGGACAGTGATTTTTGGAAAAATTCGAAATCGTGTGGAAATAAGAGAACTGCATGGATTTTGTCAAAAATTTGATCGAGCGAGCAAAATTGACCTCCCGAGAGTTAAAATATATTCAGCGAGAAAATAAATAAAAAATAAAAACAGTTTAAATATAATAAAGAAACAGATAGGAAAAAAATCATTAATCGGTGCTGTATTTTTTCAACTAATCAAACATGATTGCAGAAATGATATTTTACATAATTTACGAATAATATCATTCAACTGTACTGTATTGTAATTATTATCGTAAAAATAAAAAATATATATGTTAGCGTTTAGAAATGATGTATACTTTGAGGTAAAGTAAAGTAAGTAAGCAGGCTTGATACCAATTTTTACGAGTTTTTCTGTCTCTTCAAGTGATTCGTCAATTTGTAAGATATCATTTTGTAAAACCCACTCGGGTACCCTTAAGGGCGATACGTTGGAGTTACAGGACTCCCTTTTCCAGTCGTCGAACGTCCCTCTCGAGCTTGCCCGAGCATCAAGTTCAATATCACTTAGCTTTACTACTGGTAATTATCATTTTACGATCGGACTGCCCCCGCTGTCTGTATTCTTACCGGCTTTATTACTCAACTACTGTAGCTACGTTCGAGATGCCGAAAGCCACGGGTTTAACACCTCGGTAGGCGATAACGACCACTCGACTCTACGGAAAGCAAAGACGAAGTTTAAAAAAAAAAGAAGAAAAAAAAACCTCGAAAGCAATAAACACCATTTTTCCTGAGTTTCGACAAATAACAAACCTTTTAGTGATTAGAAACAAATAAAATAAACGTTATTTCCACAAACCATCGAACAGTTCATAAAATTATTTGAAGGTTACGAAACAAAATTATAAATAGAAATATAATAAAAATATTATTCATAGGAGCCAAAGATAAAAAATAGAAGGGTATATATATTTAGAATATTAGGAAATATGGAGAAAACACGAAGACTAGAAAGAAAAAAATTGGAATGTTTCAAGAAACCGAATCTAAAAAAATGTGAATCCATGTATAACCGAAACGGTGGCAGAAGGTGTTGGACAATAACGGAGAATACTTGAATGATTGAGAGTGTTACATTTCCTTTGTATGAATTCATTTTATTATTTGTTGCATAGACCCAATACTTGAAGCCAAATATACTTTTCTTAAATTCAGAAATCGTACAAACTAATATTGAAATTATTCGCGCCTGGTCAAAATTGCGGTGACAAATTTTCCCCTGTTTTGAGATACGACCGAGACGGTCATCGGAGAGCCGTTTGGGCATTTGGGGTCGAAGGGTTGGGGGAGGCAAGGGAGAGAGACACGAAGGCAAAATAATCCCGTGGGAAAGGGATCGGTGAGCGGGTAAGGGCCGAGAATGATTTGTGAATATGCAAGGCACCGAGGGGGATATACACACGGCGCTTTCTCGAACGTGGCACTGCGGAAGCGACGCAGCTTGGAAAGCTCCGGTCAGTGGAAAAGGACTCTCGAGCCGAGGCCCTACGGTCAAGATAGGCTCCGCTCCCTGACTGCCTAAAACACGGAAAATATTCGAGTGGACAGCTGCGAATTTATCGTACCCGACAGCCCTAAATTTTCCATTATATATACATATACATAAATATACGGCTATATCGGAATTTCAGAGACAGGGGAATACATAAAAAAATGTCTCTTCTATTCATCTTCGGACCCTATGGATCATATCTTTATCCTATTTTCCATCCTTTTACTTCTCACCGAAAACAATTATATCAATAATTTAATATTTTTGTGAAATTACCACTTGAATTACAATTTTAATTTTTTTTACTTGTTTTTTTTTTCTGTTCGAAGCACCGAATGTTTTTTTTTTTTCGCTTATCGAGGAGAAAACAATTATTTATATGGCAAGGGCCTGAAAAAAAAAATCCGTGAATGAGTGTGTCAAACACATGTGAATAAATATGTTATTTAAAAAAATAGTTTTTTTCCATTTCTTAAATGTCACGTAAAACAATCACAACTTGGCTCAGCATTCACAAAAATGTCACCAGCGAATTTCATATTTTAGTACCTTCTCCTCCCTGAAAATGTAATAATATCTGTCGAAAAATTAGTTAAGCTAAATGAGGAAATGCGAAATAAACGGATATTCCAGGCTCATTAAAGCTGGCTGCAATAAAATCCGGAAAATTTGATTGGTTAGATGTGTGGCTTGACTCTGGAGATGATATAAACTCCATAGAATTTTAATTCAATTATATGGACGTATCTCGAAGCGCATGACGTCCAATACTGAGGATTTTAATTCGATCTCTGCTATCTGTCCATCGATATGGCTATTTCCATCGTTTTGAAAACTTTTGGACATCCAACGATGCCGTATTGTTTGTTTGGTGATGGAGGAGAAACGTAGGTGGAGGCAAGGAACGACAGGTATAGTCCAGGACATGGAGAATCGCTTCTCTAGCCCTCGAGACTCTTAGCATATCGATAAGGTAACGTCTGACTCTCTCTCTCTCTCTCTCTCTCTCTCTCTCTCTCTCACTCACTCTCTCTCGGTCTACGCGAGAACTCGATACATTACGTAATGTGACAGCTTGTGACCCAGCGACGTGACTGAGAGGGCGTCAATTCTCCTTCACCTCTTGAAATGGATTCCCATGCGAGCATGGAAAAGGCCTGTCTCTTTTCTCATCTGACCACAAAACAGATAGCTGTGTACCGTTAAAAATTTGTTTCAAGGATTGATCGGGCTCTCGGACACTCCCACGGGAACATGATATGGAAAAGAATGGAAAACAGAAGAATATTTATTACAATTGGGAATTCGTCGAAATTTTCGCTATTTTGCGAGTTGAATTATGGAAATGCTCGTAGAGAAAATGGATTTTATTCTCAACACAGATCAATGAAATTGTAATAATTCAATCAATTTCCAATATGTTAGACGGAAATTCTTGAGTAAGAAAAATAGAAACGGTCCAAGTTCGGTTTTTTTTTTCGAAATATTCCGATAGTGTGATGATTTAAGAGGCTTCAACGGTACAGTCGAGTCATTCGAGTACCAAGAATTCGAAAATTGTTAAGCGTTCAAAAATGTATAAGAATTAATTTATAGAAAAATAATTCAGTTTATGCCAAGAATTCATGATACATATTTTTAGACAGTTTTATACACGTCAAATTTTTATAAATTTGCCTAAAATTTAAAACTTTGATTTTTAAGTTTCACATTAAATTTTTGACTTCTTTTGACAAATAAAATATAAATTTTATTTGTTGAAAAATGCACTATAAGTTCACTGACAAATATTTTTAGTAATATACATTATTTAGAAATTACAACCATTTGTTTATTTGGATAAATCTGAAGTTACGTAGATAGCTAAACTTTTCTGATTATTTAGAAGATAAGTGAAGCAGATTAGTCGTAGTGAATTGGTGAAACACCATTTAATGAATCAAATGAGCTATCAAAGACTGTAGGGTAGTTTTTTTAAATTTAAGTCCAAATCGACCAAAGCAAGAAAAAAAAGCCAATAAGATTTTTTAAAAACACCAACATTTTTACATTTCGAGGGGACCAAAATAGAATGGATTTTTCCTCGGATTTTTCAATCTAACTAAGAAGAAACTTTATTCATTTTTAAGAAGTAATATATTTTAATAATAAGAAACAAAAAAAATATAGACTTTTCCTAAATCATTATACCCATTCGCGTAGCATTTAACTAGTACACATTTTTATTTGTTTTAAAGTAGTCCATTGAGTTTTCATTTTTTTTAGGCTAAAAATAAAATATTTAAAAGTCATTATGAACTATTGCCTTCCGGGTAAGGTTTTTCACCGTGTATTTATATTATTAATATCTGCAATGTCTCTGGAATTATTATTTTGACTTCAACTAACTTTTCTTTGCAGTATACTCTGTACGAAAGCAAAAAAAAAAAAAAAAAATTCTAGAGCATGAGGAGTATAAAACTTGGCACTTAGAGCGTCAGCTTCGTCAAAAGGCAAGTTGGTACCTTCGCATAGGGTAGTTTTCTCTCTTCTCCGTCTCCATCTGGAGTCTCTCTTCCGACGTTGTGTTTGAGAAAAGTAACGACGAGCACTCTGCAGATCGTTCTCGCCTTTTGTTTCGAATTTTCCTTGATGCAAAGCCTCATTACAGAGTTTTTTTTTCTCTACCGAAGCTCAAACGTCAAAGGAAGGACTCGATAGTCTGTCGTCGTTTTTTTTTTTTTTTTTTTTTTTTTTTTTTTTTTTTTTTTTTTTTTTCCATCAATGCATAGATAAACAAAAATATAGAGTTCCAAGAGAGAAAGAATACTTGGGGGGGATAAGAAAGCATTATTTTTCCCTCGGGTAACGCGAGATCTCATCGTAGATCGGATAATCGAGTTTACTAGTCGACCTTCTGCTCTTTCGTCTCTCGAATTATCGGGCAGAAAGCATCGCATCGCAGCGACCCGAGCTACGAAAAGCTCCCAGTGGAGGTTCCGAAACCCTGCGAAGGTCCGAATTGTCCCTCGGGTTCGACTACTTACAATTAGCAGGACTATAGTTGGTCTCTTATGGTTGTGACGATAGGTGAACTTGATCTCGTTTTACCATTGCCACATCTGATAACGAATAACGCACTTCATTAATCGATTATCCCGTTGGATTTAATCCTGGAAAGACGAGAAAGCCAATTTCACGTTGGCAAGACCAAATGAAAAGGAGGAGAAGACATTTCCCTTTGGTTTTCTCTACCTTCTCTCGCTTAATTAAAATTGCAAATCCCAGCTAACTACCCTGGCACTCTTCCTGGTTTTTTTTTCAAACGAAAATTTGTTTATTTTTATTTGTGCAGACACAGGGCTTGGTTTATACCGCTGATGGAGAAAAAGCTGTTGGCGATTCTCAGTTCATTAGGTATTGTAATCCGTCGACGGGAACGACTCGAACGTCCGCTTCTTGCGACGCTAATGAAGATAATGACGTTGAAGGCATTTTGCTTTGGGGAACCAAACCCGAGACTCAAAGACTCGATCGTTAATTCGATAATGTCGAATAATGCAACTCGAGAGAGAAATAAATACAGCCAAATGAGAGCGGAGCGAAAGTGCCGAAAGAATGTTTGGAAACTTTCACTCGAGCACTTTCTACCATTTCTTAACTCACCCTCTCAGCTGTACGGAGATTTTAATTTTTTGTTGTCGTGCTTCAATCTGTCAGTGGATTTTTATAGATGAAAATCTGTATTGCTTTCTCAAGAAGCTTTGTTTTCGTGAACATTTTTTTTCCAGATTTTCATGTAAACGTGTTCAGAGTGTTCTAAAAATTCCACAATACATATTTAGAAAGTGCGTGTGCGTGTGCGTGTCATTTAACGTTCATTTTCTTTTGTACTATTACAGACCGATGATTGAGTTTGAGGAAAATCAGTGGAAGGCTTTAAAGAGATTTTGAGGTTTTGGTATTTTTTAAAATCATATCAATTGACTTCCATAATTTGATAACCGCCTGGGATATCAAGCTGACATTTATAACACATGTTTTGTTACACTGGCAGGATAGCGCTGATGACATGTTCAGTTAAAATCGGATAGTTGAAAAGTGACTAATCACAAAACAAAGTTTCTTGAGGAAGCCAAATGTGATAAACGTACGTCCGCACAAAGAGAGCCGGGTAGTATGTGATAAATAAAAGAGAGGAAGCGCTACGACAATGTAATCGTCAGCTTTTTTTTTTAAGTGATATGACTTTTTTTTGTCAACGTGCAATAATGAGACATTTAGTCATATTTGTAGTAGAAAAGGATGTCTAAGATCTAATGATTGTAATGAATGTATTCCAATTACTTATACGTATAAGTTTTAAGCTTGAACGATTGCAAAAAAGTAACCTCAATATAAAATAGCAACTCTGACCAAAAAATAACTTGTAGCCATTTGGGACCCACTTTTTGACCATTTATAAAATTTTGAAAAATCGATGATTCCATTATTGAAAATTTGCTTAGAACATCGTCCAATCGAATATAACACCAATCCAATAAAAGCTACAGCTATTTTAGTAAGACCCGCTTTTCGGTTATTTACAACACTCTTTAAAAATCGATGTTGCGAGTTTTTTTATTTGTCAACAACTTGTTAAACATCATATCGTGATGATTGAGACATAATTTCAAAGGATGAGCGATTACAAAAAAAGTTATGGCAAAATATATGCGCAACTTCAAACGATAAAAAGATTATGGCGATTTGTGTGAGACCTACTTTTTTTTTGTTTACAAAAATGTAATAAAAATAACTTGATTGAGGATTTTTTTCGTAAGCGACGGAACGTTAATTGAAACTTCGATATTAACGTTCTATTCGTGATTCTCTCCGTGTGTCCGTGTATCTTGGCTGAGTAAACAAGTTGTGTAGTCCCGCGCCGTCGGGCCGAGTAAACACAAGCGTTAATAAAATATACGAACTAGCCGCGGGAAAAGTCTCAGGTCTCTCAACTCAACGTTACGCGCAAGCGGCACTCATCAAGTGCCCTTAATTCTCGTTGAACTCTCGGTAATTATGGTAGTTTTACTACCACTCGACGCTCACTGTTCGTACCCCGTTAAAGTATTCAAATTGAATTTAAATTGTTGGCATTATTCGTTCGGGGTTGTTGTCTCGTGCTTTTTCCGCATTCTAGTGGTAAAGGTCATATCTGGTCAGACTTTTTCTGCACACAAAAATGTACGAAACTCGTACACGCATCAAACTATTAAAAAAATTCGGTGTTAAAAATAAACTCCGCATGATGTCTATATGAATCCACAGTTACGGGATTATAACTTGAAAAACCATTCGACACATTTTACTAGAAAACAGCTGAATGAATATTAATTACATTTTTTTTCGTACTATTAATTTCCATTGGAAAGATGTAATTTTTGTCGTTTTCAACAATGTTTCCCAAAACTAAAGATTTACAATCAAATCTTTGGCATTTCCAATAATACTAATTTAATTCAATATTAATAGAAACATTTTTTTTTCCGGGCCAGAGATATTTTTACAAAAATATGTCCCATGCAAACAATTTAACAATTAGCTTTTTAAAATCCCGATTGTGAACCTGGGTCAAACCGATTGAGGTTCGTTTTTTGAATCATACGGTAGAGAACTTTATTTTTTTCAAATCTAACAAATCTTATATGTGTTAGCCTGCATGTTTAGATAAATTAAAAAGCTGCTAAGTAGAACTTTGCACATTGCTTTCTCATTAAATTTCATTTTTCACAAAACTACCTCTATAAGGAAGTTTATTTATTAATTTTGGCTTCCTCATAGAGGAAGCTTTGTGAAAAATGAAATTTAATAAGGAGCAATGTGCAAAGTTCTACATTGCAGCTTTTTTTTCAATTAGCAGGTTTTCCAATTTATTACTTCGATATTTTTGGTAGTTAGAGGTGCAACAACACAAAACAAAATCCCAATAATTTCATATATATCCATCGTCTCGTTCTCAAGTTACGAGCAATTGAATTTTCATACTCACGGTTACTCAATATAAAAAATGCAATTTTCTATAAAATCTTAACTACTTTATGAAGTTTAGTATTAAATATTAAGACACTCTATTTAAGTTTTATGCCAAATTTTAGATCAGATACTTACACCGTTCTCGAGTTATAGCATTTTCAAAAAAGTTACTGAAATGCCAAATTCTATAAAATCTTAACTACTTTATCGATTTTGCCCAAATTTAGTATTAATCATTGTCACACTCTATTTAAGTTGTATGCAGAATTTCAAATTGGTTACTTAAACCGTGCTCGAATTACAGCCATTTCAAGAAAATTTGCGAAAATGTAAAAACTCCATAAAATTTGAACCGCTTCTCCGATTTCGGCCAAATTCAATACCAAACAACATTAAATATACCTACACTTGTGAAGAACTATTTAGCAAAATATCGTAAATTTTACGAAAGTTAGACCATTTACGCCCTTTCTTTGAAAAACTGAAAAAGCTATAAAATCAAAATTTCTCAATACGTTTTGTCAAAAATTGTAACCATCAAAGACGGGCTGCTGCTTCACTTGTGTGCTAAATTTCAGCTCAATCGGATCAACTGTTTTTGAGTCATAGGTGATTGAAATTTCGAAGACCTGTACTCACACACACACACACATTCATACGGACATTTCTTCTAAGTCACTTTTCTCGATGTTTTGGACCATTCTAAGTACCCGGACATGAAAATCTCGAAAAAAAAAAAAAAATGTTTACGAATACAAAGCTTCCTCTATGAGGAAGCAAAAAATTATATAGTTTTGATTTCTTAAACACCATTTTTCTTTTTAATTGAAGTAGACTGCTACTATATTTTTCTCAAAATACATCATCTTAAAAGTCTTATATTTTTACAATTTTATGCCCCATGGTATAGAATTCACAAAAATAGCCTGTAACTTCCAGGAGTTTTAGGAATCGTAGAGGAAAGATCGAAAAATCGAAAGGAAATGTGATATAATTGGTAGTGATCTTGGATCGAAGCTTGATCACAAGACTCCCCTTAAGTTATAAAAGCTTGGATGGCCCTGAGGCGAGTTTCAACTTCTCTCGATATGTTTGGCAACAAAGCGCTAGATTACGAGAGTAGAACATGTACACGGTGGCAGGACATATTTTAGCAGAGGGTTGACCAGCAGATCTTGAAGGTGTGGAGAGAGAAAGAGAGAACGGGAGAGAGCAAAAAAGAAGGAGAGTGAGAGAGAAATACCGTAAGGGTAGGAGTCAAGGGAGAGGTAGTCCGGGGAGGCGAAATGAAGCATTCCTTTACGAGAGCCCTTACTGCTCGTAAAGTCGACTTTATGATGATAATTACAGGCGGCTGTAGTAAATCTGGTTGGCACAGGCAGCAGAGCTGAGGAGTAAGAGAGTGAAGAGCTTGGTGTGCGTGAACGAGCGTTAGGTACCTTCAGCTCTTGAGGTAGAATGTCAGAATCGTAAGGATCGAGAGAGAGAGAGAGAGAGAGAGAAATTGAGAGGGAGAGAGAGGAAGGCTCTTCTATGACGCTAAATGTTGTATACGTGAGCGTGAAAGGTTTCCCGGAGTTTCGAGAGTCATACAAGTCGTACACACGTTTCGAGCTGCTTTTTCTTCACTGAAGAATAAAGCAGCTCCACATATTAAACGCAGATATACTTTTTCATTGCATTACTTTTAGAGAAAGATTTGTTCCAATATATTGGTTTTTTTTAACATTGTTTGTAATCCTGGCTCAAACTGAATTATTTTCTATTTCTAAAACGTGCAGTAGAGAAGTTTTTTTTTTCGTCAAATTTTGCTAATCTGAATTGTTAGTTAATAGGCTGCAAAGTCGGTCTTTGCGGATTGCTTCCTCATTATTTTGCTTCCTCATAGAGGAAGCTTTGCTTTCGTAAAATTTTTTTTTTTTTCCAGATTTTCGTCTCAGAACACTCAGACCAAAACGTCGAGAAAAGTGGTTTTTGCTGAAGCACTTTTTGTTGAATGTTCACCAAATTCAGTATCACTTGAAGCATCTTGATTTTATTGGATTTTTAAGATTTTGAAAAATTCAGCTATCGGACTGAAACTTGGAATAAAACTTTATCGGGGTGATGCGACGTTCGGTATTGAATTTGGGTGAAATTGATAAAATACTTAAAATTTTATAGAAATTTTCATTTCCATAATTTTTTTGAAAATGCTATAATTCGAGATCGGAATAAGCAACTGATCGAAAAATTTGCATGAATCCTAAAAACAGTGTTTCAATATTCGATACTGAATTTGGGCAAAATCGACAAAATAGTTAAGATTTTACAGAAATTTGCATCGTCGTAATTTTTTTTGAAAAAAATTGCAAAGTCGAATCTTGCACATACGAAGCTTGCTTCACAATTGTTTTTGATCCGCCATGCACTAAGCTTCTTCTATGAGAAAGCCAAAGCTAATCAAAGTACTTTATCATAGAGAAGAGTTTGTGACAGGCCAAAAAAATGAGGAAACAATGTGCAAGGTTCGACTTTGCAATCATTTGGTACAATAGATATAGCTTGCCTCGAAAAAGGTGCAAAACTTATTTCGTTCGAACCAAACCAAAAGGTTTAAAATGACGGTCATTCAGCTATTCTAACCTAGTGTGTAGTAGTCATAGTAGTGTGTAGTATCTATTTTATGCAAACATCAGAACTGGTCCCAAATTTTTTTTTATATAATCCTGGTTAAAATAAAGAGGTGGTTCTGCTTCTTGTCTCTCTCTTCATCTTTAGAGTCAAGATTTACGACTCTCAGGTAAATTCCCACGAACTTGGCCCAGCAATTAATCGTTTTCAGTCTGATTAGTCCTTCGTAGAATCCAGAGCACTTTAGCCCTTGAGGACTTCCGGTTTTCCCGTCTCTACTATATCGTTCACGTGCAATCAAGCAAATCATGAAGTCGTTACGTAATCCAACTCCTGGTCGTCCTCTTCGGCAATAAGGGATGATGCGTTTTCGAGACTCTCTCTTCTGCTTTTCTCAATGCGAGCTGGCCAAGGGGTGCGATCTCCCTCAAGTGCCCTTAAGGAGACTCTTCGACTCGATGCACTGCTTTTCTAGCTACTGCTGATTTTCCTTCTCCTCACTCGTACAAATTCAAACAAGTCCGAGAGTATACAGAGTCGTTTGGATCACCCTCGTCTCATGGCTAAAGGCTTTCGTAACGACTGTGAATTTCGTACGAGAAGTAAAAAAGTAAACTACTGGACTTTACAGAACCATTTCGGGTATTATTGGTCGTCGCGGTATTATTCGCCGCGGCGAACGTTAGTGGATTTTTATTACCCACAAATTGGTTACTACTTGTAATGTTCAGCTCCCTTTTTCTCGACATACAGACGCACAGTTTTCCATAACATCGTTTTACGAATCGTTAAATTCATTTCTTATTCGATTCATCGATTGACATAAAACGTATATATCGGCCAATTCAGAGCAAGTTGTGACCCTCATATTTTGATGTTATATTTTTCCTTTAGTAAATTGTAGGGCGCTATAAAATAACACCTGACACCAGTTTTAAAGTTTTTTTTCGAAATAAAGGTTTAGTCTCAATGATGAAGAATGTTATTCAATGAAAAAAAAAAAAAAAAACTACACGGACGATTTAAAAAAATCAACAGCATATTTTTTTGATTAAAAAGCTAAAGTATTAAGGCTAGGAAAGTAACAGAAAATTAAAATAAAAAAAAAAAAATGGCAGAATAGGGGCTTTCCTCTTTTTCAAGATCATCTTGGTAATTTTTATATCATAGTGGGAGGCTGTAGTAACTTTCTAAAATTTCACCGTTTTGAAGCAACATCCACCAAACTTGCATACTCTTTTTAGATCCCTTTCACCTAGAATTTCGGTAAATTTTTATTCATTCTATGAATTATTTTCAGAGATATCTAAGAGTAGAAGAAGAAAAGTTGCTCATGGCGTTATCGTAATACGTGAATTTCTCATCACGATTGATTGCGGCGTATGTCCGTTAGTCGTCCAATGTTTAGTGACAGCGTTAATACGACGTAGCACCGGTACCGTGAAACAAACCTAGATGATTGACTGTTACAAACACCCAAAGTACAGTAAATAACGTCATCTTGTATCGAGTCACTCCCACAGTGGTATATAATATCCTACTAAAAGAATGAACAGTAGGTCCCGTCGCTAATAACCATATTGGTTGATGGAATATAATAATAATTTCTATCTTTTATTAGTTGAAATGGTATATTGTAACTGCATTAAATTCGACTTGTACAAAAGTGCGTTGAAATATATCTCATGGGTTCTTGGCGTAAACTAAGTTATTTTCTTCTCAATTTATTGTTATACATTTTTTCAACTTCAACTAGGAATCCATAAATTCGGATACGCATTCTTTAATAACAGTTTCCTTTTGAAAATGTGTAAAAAGAATTTTCGACATGTTGTTACTTGAATTACCTGACTGTACTGCTGACGTTTAATTTCTTGAGGATTATTTTGATAGTGCATCATATTTACTACTGCGACATAATTTATGAATGACTAATTTGTGAAAATTTGCATAGAAAAATCTTTATATTCGAAAGTGAAGTACATATGTAAGATGCGCAGCGTTGTATTTTTGACGATCGTAACGTACGAAGTGAAGAGCTCACGATGATATTCCTAGTCGTAGTCCAGTCGCGGCTTGCTCGTTAAGGTGAACACGAAGTCGTATGCGCATTAAACGTCGTGTAAACACTATTTACTACTACCTAAATAAGTTTGGCCGGGCACTGCTAACCACCGTTAGCCAACACACAAACGCCCTCTCGTCATTCTGGGGTTACTTGTTATTGGGGTTGTTTGGAATCCTCCACGAAAACCCGTATTATCGCCCCGATGAATAATAATACCGAGCAACCGATTAAAACACGATCTTTACACACTTGAAACTACACTGCAAAGAGTGAATTTATTCGAAATTACAGTCTTTATATACGAAGATTAAATTTACCCTGGACAAGGGAATATAGCACTTTCCAGGTCAAATTGACCCTCGTATTCTTATTTTCCTGACTTATTGTTATATTGTTCAAAATAGTTTCGTCACAATCACCAAATATGTTTAAACCTATAAAAAAAAACCAAGTCCACGCTTTTATCAATTGAAACTAATAATTATATTAAATTATATTTTTACTAAATTGAAACATTGGCGGAAAATTTTGATAGTTCATATGTAAGTCATACCTCTAAAAGTTGACAACACCTTTTTTTTTTAATAATCTATTGAAAACAAAAAATTCATGTCGAAATTAATATAAAAGTGTCAGGATTTTTTTTCTTAATTTTTCATTAAATTTTAAATGTTTGATCTAATATTATAAGAATATTTTTTTAAAGAAATATTTTTATTCTTGTCAAAGACGAAGTAATTTTAAAGTTAACTTTACGTGGAAGTGAAGTTTGTTGAAGGAGGTCAAAGCCGAATGTTAGTACCAACCTTCAGGAGTTTATGTCTGCTCTGGTCAAACTATGCTTCGATAGTTAATTTGTCAATATTGCTAATCATCCGCGACTTCGGTAATCGAATAAGTCAAGCAAGTTGAACTTGTACGTGGTTGGGATGCTTCGGTCACTATCAGAATCAACTTAGACGGTGACCTCTCGAAACTCCCTTGAGATAAACTCCTCTTACAGATTTTCCCAGTTTCAGGTAAATGTTGGCATCGAATTTGGCTTAAGTCGCGGTTTATCTTTCACTATCAGCAAATAAAAATGTTGCAAAGTCGAACTTTGTTCATCGCTTCCTCATTTTTTTGGCCTGTCACAAACTATGCTCTATGATAAAATACATTGTTTAGTTTTGGCTTCCTCATAGAGGAAGCTTATTCTTAGCGGATGGCGGATGAAAAGAAAATTATGAACAAGGTTCGTATGTGCAAAGTTCGACTTTGCAATTGCTTTGAAAAAAATTACCAAAATTCAAATTCAGTATTAAATATTTAAAGCCTCTTTTTAAGATTTATGCAACATTTTAGATCAGTTGCTTATTCGAAATTTCGAAAATGGAAATTTCTATAAAATTTCAAATACACTCTATCGAATTCGCCCGAATTTAGTATTAAACATTGACGCCCTATCTTTAAGTTTTGTACAACATTTAAGAGCAGTTACGTTGAACCGTTCTCGACTTGTAGCACTTTCAAAAAAATTACGAAAATGTGAATTTCTATAAAATTTGAACTCCACCCCGACAAAGTTTTATTCGATCAGCCCGATGCTGGAAATTTGTTCGAGTTGGAGTGTTGACAGATATTTCTCAAAATCTGAAAAATCCGATAAAATCAAAATGCTTCAATTGATTTTTATAAAATGTATACCAACGAGACTCTTGACTGTACTGTATATGGTACATAAATTTCAGATGATTCGGTTGAGTAATTCCCGAGTTATGGGAATATGAAATTTTTCTCCTGTATCACACGCACACGCACTTTTTCTAAAGCATTTTTCTCAGCGTTTTTGACCATTCTGAGTATGCTGACATGAACATCTCGAAAAAAAAAAATTTTCACGAAAACAATTTCCTCTATGAGAAAAGTTATTTAACAGCGTAAATAAATATTTACAGGCAATATTTAAAAAAAGGCAAAGTATTTTCCACAATTCGATAAAATTACTTCGATTATATTTGATAGTGTTAAATCAACGGTGACTAATAATTGAATGGTTATTAAATTTCTAATCACCGTAAAGAGTTCTTCATAATTTTTCTTTGAAAAAATCGAAAATTGCGTCAGTCACGTATGTTGACGTCGAAAAGACGATAGTTTTTAATTTTGTATGGAGATACAACTTTAAAAAGTAAAAATACATTTTTAGGGTTTAGACATTTAGCATGTCCCACAGTAAAAAATGTACGTGTAAAATAGGATCGCCAGATTTTAAAGTTAGCAAACCCCGTTTTGTTTTTATGAGTTTTGAGGATTTTTTCTGTAAAGTTTGTATAAATTCTACGAATTTACAAATATTCGCATGAAAAGTGGGGCATTATTTTCGAATTCACAGAGGAAAGTGTTAAACTAGAAGTGGCACAAAAAAATGCCATATTAACAGAAATAATTCTGATAAATCAGAAATGACATAATAATTGCGTTAATTTGACATAAGTTTGAATGCAAAAAATACAGAAAATATTCTGCAAAATGAAATGACATATTATTTATTATGGTCTTTTCCTGAAAAACTTGAAACTAATATAAAAATGAATGTCACATCAATACAAAGTTTCTGAAGTAACATATTTTTACGTAAAGTGCTACAAAAGAGCATACTTAAAGGTTTTCGAATTTAGAGAAGAAAATGTGAAACTCGAAGTGACACAAAAGAATATGTCATATTAACAGAATTAATTCTGTTAAGTCAGAAATGACACAACAATGTTATTAATTTTATAGGTAGGTAGGTAGCGGCAATGAAATGAGCATTTCATTGCCGCTACCTACCTACCTATTATATACAGTGGTCGCTACTACAATCAACAAGTTATTAATTTTACACAAGTTTTTATGTATAGGTAACACAAAGTATTGTTTAGAAAATAAATTTTACACTATCTTGTCAAAATGCCACAAAATATTGTTCAAAATAAAAAATATAATTTTTTTTTTTACAGATTATGGTAGTTTTCTGTAAAACTAGAAACGAACAAAACTTTGTGTCAAATTAATAAAAGTTCTTGCACTCTCTCTAAAAGCAATGCGGTGCTGAATTTTGGACAGTGTCGACGCCTGTGGCGACACAATCCTTCTGTTAAAACTACATCATTCTCAATTTAATTTTTTACTCTGTGCGTTTTGCTCCATTTTGTACTGTAAACAGAAATCGTTACTATGTACGTCGCGTTGACTGCCAGGACGGCGAAGTTAAAAGTGCACAGGATGCATTCATACACACACACACACACACACACACACACGAGTTTATAAGTTTCTTGGCAAAAGTTCTCAACGTACACGTAGTATTTTCGAAGTGAAGAGTGAAGGGATGAGAAGAGTGCAAGGCTAATCGGAATTACAAATACTACCCTTCTACCTGATGCAGCGAACGAGTAGCTACCTCCTCTTCTTTTTGGTCGCATATCGAGACTCCGCTTTCCAGCACGTGACGAGACCAGGAAGGAGACGAGTACAGGAATGCCACAGTCACTCTCTCACTCTCTCTAGATATTCTAATTCAAATTTCCTTTCCTTCGAATTATAATAACGTCGCTTCCAGAAATCTTGGGGACTTTCTCGCGATCCCCAGGGTTATTTAGTTACCGAGGGTGGTTGGATAGATCATCTGGCATATGCTAGGACATACAGCCTAGCACTTTCGCTCTCTAACTCAAAATAACTTTATAGAAAAATTACTAACTTGCCATTAGTTAATTATAAAAAGCTGTCATTTAGGTCACGAATAAAATTACGACAATTGGATATCTCACAATTTTATATCGGCATAATTCATCATTTCAAGGAGGAAAAATGATTAAAAAATTCAAATTTGAATTGATTTATGACCTTCCCTGTTCCTGATATTGGAGTACAGTTGAAATCTATGTAAAGCCCACCTGTGAAATTAAAACGTTTCACTTTTATTCTTAAATCGATACAAAAGAAACGTATAACAAATTTGACGCACCTGATTGTTTGTAACAGTATCCTGATTGTCCAGAAAATCACCAGGGCTGAGTATAAAAATCTGTGGACATTTATTTTTCAATCATATTTTTTCCAAATAGAACTACTTTAATTTTTTGTATTCAGTTCTGGGGATTCTGTAATATAATTAAAACAATATCGTAAACAATCAAGCCTATTCGATTCTTGATACGATTTATTTATGTAAGAAAAAAAATGCTTTTTAACTGAAATTTATAGAATTCCCGCAGAATTATACATTTTATAATGGTTAACAACAAATGGTTATCATGGTACGTAACTGTATTGTAATCATCTTTAAACATTTCCTGAAGTGCATCTAAGGAATTATATAAGTTACATTTGTTTCTTTCTTTTTGTTAAAATGAACCTACTTTTAGAATTCTACACCAAAAATTCTATTTAAAAAACCCCACGTGCATGATTGTCCTTAACTATATACTAATCGTCTAAAAAAAGGAGTCCCTGGAACTTAATTTAAGAAACGATAGAAGTTTAATTTTTTTTTTTTAATGACCCTACACTCACAACTTTTGATATTATGGTCCGTGAACGATCGGAACTCCATTACAAACAATTGCCTAATGGGATTCTTGATATCATTTTTGACTAGTAAACATTTGTTTTTGCTTCAGTTTATCTATATCATATTGCCTCAAGATCCGTGCAGTGTCTTTGGTAAAAAAAAAAGGAAATGCGAAACGTAAAGATAGTAGTGGCGGATGTCTTATGAACACTCCGGAGTCTCTCTCTTTCTCTCTGAAACTCTGGAAAACGAAGTCGTGTGTGACCGGTACACGTATCCGTAGTAGAAACAGAGCATCTATCCTCGTGTCCTCGTACGACGAGCATCACCAATGTAGACCTCTTCCACGTCTGCGTCTCCATCTGCTTCTACTTGTGTGTGGAGAAGGGGGGGGGGGGGGGGGGGTGGCGGCTGGGCACCAAGTATACCTGACGCGAAGACGTACGGCTCTCTCATGAATAGCATTGCGATAAATTCGATTAAAACTTCCGTCCCGGCCCGGTGACTCCGCGCGCGAGGAGCTTTCGAGCTCGCTCTTGCACCCCCTCGGGCATACCTACCTATCTCTCTCTGTCTCTCTTAAGAGCTTCAACGTTTCTCTCGCGCTATAGCGAAACCAGCGGAATACTCTGTATTTCTCCAACGTTCTCGAGAACCTCTCCAGCCCCTCCGACACATGTCTCTTGGAGCTTTCGAGAGCAGACAGGTCCGGCTAGTTTATTTCCAAAGGGTTGAGAAATCATATGAAATATCAAAGAATTTATTTTTAGTCTTTTTTTACTGTTAGGAATGAATACAGATGAAATTGTTCAACTCGGACAATTGAATTGTTCTTTAAAGAAGAAAACAATATTTAGTGTTTAAACTAATTTTCATTTGTTTTTTTTTTTTGTTTTCAGGTAAGCAACTACTATGGATTTATCATCACTTAATCTACTTAGCTGAGTTTTATAAAGCGAGCTTGGTAAGTATTTACAGCAGAAACTATGATTATTACAATTTAGTAATAATGTAGCTTTGGATAAATACAGGAAAATGCATCTTTGGGTACGACAGATAATTGTGTCTTTCAAAATCATTCATTTTTATGTACGTATGACAGAGAATATTATTTAGGGCGAATAGATTTTTTTAAAAATGCTAATTGACCTTTAAACATAAAATACTTGGTCTTATGATCTACTCATAGTTTCCTACCAGAAGTGAGGAAGTATATTACAGCAACGAGAAATAAAAGGATGCAAAGTAGAACTTTGCACATTGCTTCCTCATTAATTCCCATTTTTCAGAAATCCGCCGCAATGAGGAAGTCTATGTATCAATTCTAGGTTCCTCATAGAGGAAGCTTTGTGAGAAATGGAAATTAATGAGGAAGGTAAAAGGATAAAAGCGCGGCTGTACAAGTGCAGGAATACACCTCGTGAGTCTTCGAATCCGTAAACAATGTTTGTGACAGCGGGAAACGATGAAAAAGCGTCGATACTTCTCGACCTCGGATAACCCCCGTCGTTCGTTGTACATAAATAAATAAAATCAAAGGTAAAGAATTAGAATATTGCCTATTTTCCTATCTAATTACAATTTATATTCTCAACTAACAAAAAAATTATTATTAACCTTGACTCGTTGCGAACATTACAATATTTTTATTGTTACTGACAATTCAAGTTTGTCAAAATTACAAACATTTTATGTTGGAAGTGCATGGAAAATTTGTAAAATTGATAAAGTTTCACTTTTTGTTGTAATTTACGAGTTTGACGAAAAAAAAATCATTAACGACAAAAGAATTTTTTAAAAACATTGAAAGAAATAAAAAAAATATTATAATTTAGCAATAATTTTGAGTACTTGAAAGCTCTGTAAATGACTTATAGAAACATTCTGATTGTCGATTTTCATTAAAAAATCGTATAAAATATTATTAGAGAGTACATTTTTCGAGAAACTATAAAAAAAATTGCTACGCTAAAAAAAGGTGATGCTTTCCACGGTTAATTGCCATCTTCCAGTATCTATTGCTCTTATGTTCCGCTCATAACTCATTCCCTACCAGAAGTGAAGATGTACAAAAAAAACACGAAAAAAGGCTGGACAGGAAAAAAGATCTTGGTCGCTGTATAGCGAGAGCCAGAAGAAGTTTCGGACTTGTTCCCCGGGTTGAGTGAGCGAAAAGGTGAGAAGGACCTTTTTGAAGCTTTCTCGTACGTTGTGTGGACTGGAACGCAGAGCGATAGAGCAAAAGCATCAGCAGAAGCTAGTCTCCTTGGTTGGAAAGGAGAAGGGACGAGGAAGAGCCGATGGTACGTGGCACATACTTGAGAAAGTTTTGGCGTTGCCCAGGAGCTCCTCCTGAAGCAAGAAAGGGGAGCAACGGGAGACAACGACGTAACTGAGTGCGAAACAGTTTCAAGTGCTTGCTAAATGTTGCGGAAAATAATGACTGATGGTCGTTGTAAGGACGCACAACACTGTGCTGTGTTCAACATTGGCTCTACCGTGACACGAGCGTTTTCCCAACAAAGATTATCAAGCGATTCGTTTTGTTTCCACGTTTATTTCGCAATCGGGAAGTAGTTTTCTATTCTTTTCCTTCAATTGCACTTTGGAAAGGAAAAATTCTCGAAAGGTGCAAAATACTTGTGAATAGAAGCTGAAGCTATAAGAGATGATGAGGATGAGTTGTATGGAAGGGTGGACAGGCTTTAAAGCTAAGGTGAGAGGCCTCGAGAACAGAAGTTCGAAAGGGAGTCCTGGTTGGCATTGTACAAACACTGTGGGAGGTGCTTATCTATTATTGTTGTCTTGGCAGATATATCACTAAAGCCGGAGAAGGATAACCAACTTGGACCGATAATTTTAACCGGTACGTTCCAATGCCGGAACTCTAACGGCGGTGACGGGACACGAATATTCTCTTGGAATGTACGCCGATTGTATGAGCTTAACCAAAATCATATACCAAAAGACATCAGAAACGAAAATGCAGTGTATAAAGCATTCGGATGTGATAATTCCAAAGTATCTGTAAAAATTCATTGAGGGAATCAAGATAAGACATTTTTTCCCCCTTTTTAGGTAGAATTTGTATTATTTATCTCTTATCTGTCAAAAAATCGTACGTAATCTTGATAATTTTAATTACTTGTAACGTATTTTGGTCGTGGTTAAAAAAAATCTTCAGATTTGAATATAACAAAGTAGAATGAGTTTAATCTTTTTCTCCAATATGTTCCGTTTGAAAAAAAATGAAACTCCTAGATTTGCTTACAGTCGAAACTGCGGATCTTTTTACATGATTGAAATACCGTTATGAACAATTGAATTCATCGGATTTACAGAGATTTCTTTTTCGGAGAAAAAATAAAACGCTTTTGCTTCCCCATAGAGGAAGCTTTGTTTTCGTAAAAAAAAAATTTCGAGATTTTCATGTCAGGATACTCAAAATGGTCTAAAACGTCGAGAAAAATGGTATAGAAAAAGTGTGCGTTTGCGTGTGCGTGAGCGATAGAGTGGAAAAAAATCGTGTTACCATAACTCAGGAACTATTGAACCGTATCATCTCAAATTTTTGTGCCATATACAGTATAGCCAAGTGCCTCATTGATATACATTTTATAAAAATCGATTGAAGCATTTGGATTTTATAGAATTTTTAAGATTTTAAGACATGTCTGTGAACACTCTAACTCGAAAAACTGTACCGCTGTCGGCCTGAACCTTGGCACAAAACTTTATCGCGGTGGTGCGACGTTTGGTATTGAATTTCGACAAAATCGATAAAGTATTTAATATTTGATAGAAATTTTCATTTTTGTAATTTTTTTGGTACTTCTATAACTCGAGAACGGTATAAGCAACTGATCTAAAATTTGGCATACATCTTAAAAAGAGTGTTTCAATATTTGATACTGAATTTGGACAAAATCGAAAAAGTAGTTAAGATTTTAGAGAAACGCATATTCGTAACTTTTTTCAAAACAATTGCAAAGTCGAATCTTGGACATACGAACCTTGTTCATCATTTTTTTTCATCCGCCATCCACTGAGCTCTTCGTCTATGAGGAAGCCAAAACTAAAGAACGTACTTTATCATAGAGCAGCGTTTGTGATAGCCCAAAAAAATGAGGAAGCAATGCGCAGGGTTCGACTTTACAACTTTTATTTTAATATTCAGTCCTGTAAAGCTTTGTACATACTCAAAATCTTATTTCAAGCAGTCAATCCCATTGAATTATTCACACCATTTTTTGCGAGCAATAAAAAAAATCTGCTTTCTGTTGTGAAATCAGCAGATGATAAGTAGAAAATGTCGACACCCGATCTGACAGGCGTGGATAAGTTCGAAATAAGTTACCACACTTGATAATTCTTTCTTCTATATTGGATATTTTTTAATTGTTGAAAAACCTCGGAAATTCACTTTCGATGACACATGATAATATTCTAAACCTATGGGTTCAGTTTGACCGCACATATAATTGCACCAAAAGAATGTCTATGTTGACTGGGAATACAGTCTTCTCACGTAACTATTACAAAAAGATAAGGGAAAATAGACGCTTTATAAGGACCTGATATAGTATTGTATATTTTATTTTTTTAATTTCCGAACGATTCTAAAACATCTCTAGCTTTTTATATTCAATTCCGTGGACTTTTGTACATGCTCGAAATCTCGATTTGAACAAACAACCCTAATCAAGTATCGAGGCCATTTTTATTAACCATTAAAAAAAAATATCTCGTTCCATTCTGAAGTCGTTAAATCTTAAGTAGAAAACGCCCACGCACGATCCGACAGGCGTAAATAACTTCTAAATATACGGTTGCCTGCCTCGATAATTCATTCTCCTACGTATCTCAAAGACCGAGTACCTAGAATCCAAACGTAAACGAAGGCAGCTGAAAGCTCAAGAGAGAGAGGGAGAGAGAGAGAGAGAAAGCAGCAAAGCGCGCATATAGGTAGACGCATTGGAGAAAAGCTCTGAAGGGTTGCCAGCAGCAAAGCTCCTCAATTATATATCGAGGTCAGCGAGTTTTTCCCCTGCGCGTGGCGAGTTGCGCGTCCCACCAACTAGAGGGTGGTCGGATCCGCGACTGCACGAAGTGCGCTGCGTTAAGAGCAGCAAGTAGAAGCTGCAAAAGCTGCTTATACTTGCTTGCTGGTGCTGCGGTGGGCGTCAGCGTTCTACCAGTGCGCCGGGCAAGGATTCGAACGACGGTACCCGCCGATTGGGCTTCCCTCGTGGCACCAGAAACGCCCCGGACCCGCGCCAAAACCCGCGAGATGCGTGGGCGTCAGATACGCCTCCGTCCGCAAGCTGTACTCCTTTTTTTTAACTCTTCTCTCTCTCTCTCTCTCTCTCCACCTTAAATTTATATATGTGTACATATATATATATATATATGTATCGTATATGTACCACATAGTAAATATAATACACACGGTGTAGCAGAGGTTTCTGTGTGGCCCGTCGTTCACGCTCGGAATAACGAGAGCTCATGTACAGGAGCAACGAAGCGCAAGCTCAGTGAGGAAAGTCGAGGTAAAGTCGAGAACTTGACTCTAGAAGGCCGAGGTAGAAAATATTCGTCCATCACGGCGTTGTCGATGAAAGAAGCTTTTCCTATAAGCTGTATCTTTGCCAGCGGGCCCCCAAATTCGAAAGCTTTTTAAGGATTTTACTCGTGCATGATTGAAATATATGTGAAAATATATTTCTTACGTATATTATATATCTCAAATAATATGTTCGACATTATCGTCCATGAAAGACGCTTTTTCACTCATCGATAATGGAATATATATGAAAATATATTTTTTACGTAGATTAGATATGATAAATTATATTTATTTAATTTATTTTGAGATATATTTGACGAATGAGTCCTGGAAAATATGTAGGATATTATAAATTGGTTTTCTCAAGTTTTATTTTTTTTGTCAAGGAGCATCAAAATTAGCTTTTCGTGGTTTTACGCATGGAAAAAAATGTGTACGGAGAAATATTCTCTTACGTTTATTACCTTGAAGAAAAATATATAGCGTATATCAAAGAAGAATTTTTCAATCTTTATTGATCAAGGAGTATCAAGACCGGAGGTTTTGTGCTTTCGTTTCCTCTTCAATCACTTAAAAACGTATATGGACCATGACGTCAATTATCGAACTAAATCAGGCGACTGATTTTTAGTTTGCCTGAAAATTCAACAGCATACCTAAGTTGATAGGATGCAGAGTAGAACTTTCAACATTGCTTCCTCATTATTTTTTACTTTTACAAAGCTATCTCAATGAGGAAGTGTGTTTATCTACTTTGGCTTCCTCATGGGGAAAGTTTTACAAAAATTAAAAAACAATGAGGAAGTAACGTGCAAAGTTCTACTTTGCATCCATGTTTAAAGTGAATTTAAACAGCATGTTATATTTATATATAATTTCTTTCTCATTTTCCATAATCGTTTATAAATAAAACTAACTACTACTGACTGCTACTAACGACTACTAATTACTATCTTTAAAATTAAAATGCAATTATGAATACAAAAGTGTAATGTTTTATAAAATTCTGACCACGTTGTCGGTTTTTAATAAATCTGTACATATTACACACGTATCTGAAGTTTTAGTCCGTTTTGTGACATGCTTAGAAAATTTTGTATAATTTGGTGGGATTTGACGTCAATTAGAGCATAATGTTAATTTCTTGAAAAATTTTAAATTCCATAAAAACTGAAGCTATTTATAGATTCAGTTCTAATTCAATACTGATCGTCTCTTAACATTGTTTTTGTAATAGCCGCTCGAAAAGTGAGCTGAGGGGGTGGCTAAAGGACTCGTTTTCCGAGTATGTCGCCTGCGGTCGTACGTGAATTAAAAGGCCAAATTAAAATTAAATTGATTAATTGCATTTAATCACAATCAAACAAAAAAGAAAGCATTTTTCTGGCATCACCAAAACATTAATTAACAATGAATATATTTAAGTTTGTATTTGATTTTTAAAAATGTATCTTTAATTTATTACATGAATTATATTTGGCGAATGGATTCTAGAAAATATATCACGAATATAATTCATATACATCAAAGCTATACTATTCCACAAAAAAAAGTTACACACGAATATATTTTTCTTTTTTAGGGGATTTCGCAAGGGTTACGTGTCCGCTTCGTTGAAATCTCCGAATCGGCAAAGCCTGCGAAACGTTTTCATGTGCCATAGTAAATTTTAGAGAAACCCACCCCAGCCTCCATGGAGTCATAAACGATTCGTCGATGGTTTGTTTGCCAATCACTTACGTTGCTCGTCGTATTCCATTCGTTCGTGGTATAACCACCCTGGGTTCATCCCTTTCCTCTGGATCATTTTCTACTTCGCCCACCCGTGGAAAGAGCTATGTATGTCTGTGTTTAACTCATCCCGTGAATGCAAGAGCATAAAATCGAATGGCTGTAAGTTTGCGAGATAAAATCAGTTGGAAGCTTGACGATGGGTCATCCTAGAGAAGAAGAAGCTAGGGGGGATAGTTCGCACTGTTGCCTGCTCTCGTCTCTTATTTCCAGGCCGATAGTTTATTCGAGAGTTTCTTCGACACTCTCCATTAGCTTTTACCTAATCATTCGTGCATTCAGCTGATAAACTATCTAACTAAATGATCTTCTTACAAGTTGCAGCGAATAGCATCTGCTCTCAATTGAAAAATAATTAGCGTAATACGTAAGCATTTGGTAGAAATTAAACAAGCCAAATATATTTGTTATATACTCAAAAAATATCTCTTACCCTTACGTCCAAAAGTTGTATGATTAAAATAAATATATTAAGGCGGTTTAAAAAAATGCTTTATGTTTTTATTGTACTGCAGTTCGAGACTTATGTTCTTCGTACAAAAAAAAAAAAGAAAAATATATATAGGACACCGTGATTAAAAAAATGTTGGTTGGTCCTTTTTGCCTTTTCTATGGCAATAAACAGAAATCTCGATAAGCAGCTCAACTAAAAAAAATTAGAGTTTTTTTTACCACCCTTGTGTAATATTTGTTAATTTCATTTTAGAAAGTATATTTTTACTTATATTAAGAAAAAAATATTTATATTTAAAATACCTTTTTTAAAAACTTGGATAATCTAGATATAGTTTAATTTCCGTGGGGTTTCAAGCTTTTTCTTTGGGGTAAGTTGTTAGAGGGTAAAGAGATGACTTGGATGATCGCTTAGACCAAAGAGTCTCACAGAGTTAACCTCGTTTCCCGAAAACCCTTTGCTTCTTTCCGGATCTAATTACTACGAGGCTCTCATCCCAAAACCCTTTCGAGTAGGACGTAATGCGGCTTTAATCCACGAGAGACTCGGAGCTACGTCAGAAGGGGCTACTTTCACTCCCTCAAGATCTCGGTATCTTCTGAGAGGTCCGCGAGAGACGATTTCGCGAGGTCTTCCCATGAAACTCTCCGCGCAGCACGCCACCGAGCACGAGAAAACCACCCCGTCCTTCTCATCTAATGATTCCCGTGGGAGGGTGCGCGAGATTCCGGATTAATCGACGTCGCAGCAATCCCTCTCCCCTCTCTCGGATAGTTTGGTTAGTCCAAGGCGGATGCGGAACTGTTTGAAATACGTTGGATAGCGACGTCGAAGCATCTGACGAAGGCAACTCCAAAGGCACTTCATAGAACTTGGTCAAAATTCAGTTGAGTTGGTTTTGTGAAGAATATACATTTTTTTCTAACTCTTTTTCAGGTTATAATTCCTAGAAAATACGACATATACTTTCTGACATCAACTTTCTGGAAAAGAATAACTATTTTTTGTTGTGCAAGGACAGTTTCCTATTAGGAAATGATGATCATGAATCTAACAGGGGTTCACGTTATACCTTTCGGCAAATTACTCGAAAACTCCTGTTCACGTGTTAGGATTTCAGTGGATTTAGACTGACCCAAATGCACCCTCGTCCTGGAGACCCTAATTATGCAAAAGAAACGTCCCTCTAATGTCTACGCTTGATGTGGAGACCCGTCAAATGATCTCAAGTCGATTCGACTGCTACTAGAGGAGTCCGGCGTTCGCTAGGCTTTAATTTTCCAGTGTTCGCCACGTATTCCCTAACTCCAGGCTCACGGGAAGGACAATGTCGTCTAGTACATAGCATATGTGTCCTGCAGTTCTATACCTGTTCAGCAACTCGTGACGACCCTTCGACGTTCCACAGAAGTTTACAGAGCCTTCCATTGATGAAACCAACAACCCCTGTCAAGTTCATCACCCTTCACTGCCTGTGTAGATGAACGTTTCCAACACCCAAAACACTTGCAATAGCGAATAAGTGTCCTGTAGATCAGTGTAGTTTCTCGAAGGAAAATAGATCGTTTTATTATAAGCTCATCCTGCCACGTGAACATCAATTTTGTCATCGTTTCCTACCCATTGGACCATTCTGGATGAGGAAGCAAAAGTTTCCTCCTGGTGGACCGCCAACGCTCGCGGGTTATGGACAAGAAAGACAGGAGTGTAAAAAGCGCGACCAGCAGTAACTAAGCAAAAAAGGGGGATAAAGACGTGGAGGAAACAGTATTTTCTGTTCTTCCAGCACTCTTGACCATATTGCAACGAACGGACAACGTATGAAGGGGACGAAACCTCATGTCCGATCGAAGTTTGTTTGTTCCACTTGGCGTTTACGATAAGGGATGGTATCTGACTATCCCCCATCTTCCTTTCTATCATACCCTCTTTTCTATACTTTACTGGTGCAGACTCAGCGGGAAAACCAGATAGTAATGATCTACTCTACAATCGTGAAATTTAACGTTTATCCCCCTTTTTCTTTTGTACTTTCTAAGAAGGACATTGTCTTTTGGGTTTTTACTTAATTGCAGTCGCTAATTTTTTGAATAACTATATTGATCTACCTAGATTCCACATTATTTGCTGCTACTTGAGAGATGTTCTAGATAGCCCTGAGCAAGTGCAACTTGCTTAGAGCTTACGAATGGTTATATCTCGGGGTTGTTTAACTCAGACTCTCCACACATGTATAAACCCTCGTTTACGATTAGCTTTGTGTCTGTATTGCTCCGGGTACACGTGAGATGAGTTAAAAGACGGGTGAACCGAGCTTGAGTGCCTTGCCGTGTCCTTTCTCCAGGGGTGCGAGCCCTGCGGTCATACTCTCGCTCTTCCCTTATTCTCGTTCCACTCCTCCGTTTACTCTCTCGGACCTATAGGCCATTCAACGACAATTAGCGACTGCGAAGAGTCTCCAGCTTGGTCAGCATCCCTTTATCCTTGAGTCGTACGTCGTGACCAACCCTTTTCCGCTCCCCAAAGCCATTCAGTGTGGCTTTTTACTTCAGAAAAGACATATAAGATATTTTCTAGGTTTGTTTCTCTTATACAAATCACTGAAAAAATGTATTAATCCTCAGGATTTAAAATATATCACCAAATTCGCTAACAGTCGTATTTTTAAAGTGAAATGCAAAATTAACTTTTTTATATGTGAACTGGAGAGTGGTATGGCTGAAATCTCTCTTTGAATGCTTTGAACAGTCTTTTGGACGTCTTGGGACTGTCTTTGGATTAATTTTCCGTTGGCATAAATTGCTTTTTTTTTTATAAATCATGCCCAACCTCTTGTCCGATGGATACAAGTTTACTTTAAGACCTTTTTACCCGCGCTTTACATATATTTTGTAGTACTGGACACGTATCGACTCTTTTTATTCCAACGGGATGAACGACTCTGCACAAAAACGTGAGACATATGTGAATTACGGGTATTGGAAGTCCCTTCTGGACATGTCTGTATGTTCTTTACAGACCTCGTACAGTACAAATGGTGTTTGAACGGTAGAAAACAATTCAAGTCAATTTACTAAACCGTGGAGAACGAGTAGAATTTAAAATGATATCGGATAATAAGAGTATCCAAAACCAGACAAGGACTTTGATGGTTGTCCAGGGGGATTCGGAACGTAAGTACACAATATTCAGTGGTTTCCTTTGCTTTCATTGCGTTTGTTTCAGGGTCGGTTTCGCAGTGCTAGTAACCTAAGCAGAAGAAGAAGAAGAAGAAGAAGAAGAAGAAGAAGAAGTGGTGGAAGGTATAAGGCGACGACGAGGACGAAAGTGTTTCAAAGAAAGTTTTAACCACGTCTAATGGCGAAACTTGGCTCGCGTACAACTCGCGGAAGGCCACGGTGAGTTTGACTGTCGGCCAACAAGAGCTTTCTCTTAGCGATTCTCCGAAAGACGCGGATGGGAAAGTCCACGCTTTCTTCGCCCTTGGTAAAAATGTTTCCCATAGCTATATAAAGAAAAATCTATGAGAAAAGCTTCGTCCGACTCAATGCCGCAAAGTTTATCCATCCGATCCATCACTTTTGCAGCTTTCGACGCATAAACGTCCCTAACTACACTAGTCGAATATGAGGATAGTTGCAGTTTTTACTTTTCCACCCCTACCCGAACCTCAGAGTTTTATTCTAAAGCTGTTGGGCGGACATCAACACTCTCCTTCCCTGCCTCAAGACGATCAACTCTCCTGCTGAACTTGACCCATTCACCCTGGTACTTGCCGAAGGAAATGAGAATCTTCCGTGACCTTGGCACCCGGTATGAATCACCTAACTCTCTCTCGCTCTCTTTCACTCTCGGCCCAACCAACTTATTCTTCAACGAGATTCTCAACCTCATCCCTCGTCAAAAGACTTTCACCCAGTCACCATCAGCACCGGCACTAAATTATCTTGGAGTTTTATTCACCCATTCGAATTCATAATCCGGTCGGTCGTACAGTTTTATCATTTTAACTTGCGAATTAACAACTTCTACTTTTTCTTCGTCTTCTTCTTCTGCGAAGTTTATCATTTGTGCAACAAGTGATGGAATGATCAAATTGACTGTGCAAAGTACATTTGGATATTATTTTTGCGATGGCATAAATTATTTGATTACCATTTACAAATGTAGATATTCTTAAATTAGATTGAAGTTAAAAATGTTGATATTGCTAATGCATTCAAAAATAAATAAATATGTGACAATAAGAATCTCTTCCAGTGAAAACTTCTTATCCAATCCAATTTCCCTTAAAATATATGTGAACCGGTCAGATTTCTATTAGAACTTTGAAATAAAGCTTGTTAAAAATACAGAAAGACTGCCCCCTCAGATACAAAAAAAAATGTATGGTTGAACCATGCATATACCTTCGTTATAAATAATTATTCATCTTGGACAAAGCTTCCTCTATGAGGAAGCCAAAATTGATTGCGATACTTACCTATAGAGAGGACGTTGTGCAAGACGAAAAATGATGAGAAAGCTACGTGCAAGATTTTTTAGTCCCAAGTGTTGTTTAGCCTGGATATCGCTAAACAACACTTGTTTTCCTTTTGGAGGACCCGTCTAGTTCCATGTCTTGGGGGTTTGTCTTCAGTCCTGAGGGTGCAGCGAAAGAGCCAGAGGATTTCGCCTCGAGAATTTCGGTTGCAAATA
Organism: Perithous albicinctus; assembly: GCA_964016905.1. Taxonomy (NCBI): domain Eukaryota; kingdom Metazoa; phylum Arthropoda; class Insecta; order Hymenoptera; family Ichneumonidae; genus Perithous; species Perithous albicinctus. Next base: position 1,213,302 of record OZ024696.1, on the reverse strand, counting down.
GCACGCGAGAAGCAGAATAAGCTGGCGAGGCAAGTTTTGGCGATGTAGTCAATGGAACAAAATGGTTCTCCCATGGCCCGAAATAGCGTAACGCTGTATGGTTCCTGGTTGTACGAGCATGCGAAGCACCTAGCCAAGTTGGTCCTTCCTGCTGATTCTCGGACCACAGGGTGCCCCAGGCAATTTCGTGGGAAGCACCAGAAACCGGTACTCGGAGAGAAGATTCAGAGATGTATACGTACAGATGTAGCTCTACCAGTCTATCTACATCAGTACGAATTGATGGAGGAAGGAAATGAAGCCCTGAATGCAGGGAAAGAGAAGATGGAAATTGCCTGCTTGTAGCATCCGAAAACAATGAATCAAACGTTTTAGTTTACGTTCTCTTTATCAAATGCCAAAAGATGCAGTTGTTCAATTTCTATTGTATTTAGACTTAAGGGGTTATATCTAGTCATAAAAGTTGATTGGCGTCTTTGAGGGAGCATCTACAGCTGAGGACATACACTGTAATAAATGCGGTATTAAATTTGACACCAAAGGAATAGACCTACTGGGTCTACATATTGGTGTTGAAATTGACAACCTTTTAACGAACCTGAATTAGAACGCTGAAAAGGCGTAATTTCGGCGATTTTTCTTCCTCATACTTCCTCAGACTTTATTTTCATGAACAACAAAATTTTCGTGACCTACTGGGCCTACATAGTGGTGTTGAAATTAACACCGATGCGTGTTGATTTGTACTATATTTCAATATTGCGCTTTTTTAATTACACAGTGAGTATAAATCCACTGCATTTTTTACAGTGTACTGTATGCATGTGCCTGGAACGGATGACTTCGTAAGTTATGAAAGAAATGTTTTTTAAAACTTCGTTTTCAGTCGGTGAGCATGATCCCTTTTCAAAAAATCAGTGGGTAAAATTTCCCGAATTTTCGATGTAAGTATTGTTGTCGGGTTATACGTTCTATGATTGGCTGTTGGGTTACTTGTAACTCGTGCTAATCAAGGAGCAGCTGCAGTCGTGTTATTGTAGTTTGACAGTTCTCGATGGCGCGAGTTTTGGAGGTTGGTAGAGGTTATTTCGTGGTCGAGGTTAGAGAAAAGCAGAGTAGCAAAGTGGAAGAGAGGTAGAAGCAGAGGCAGAGAAAAATAATCAGCGAGCTGAGGCAGAGATACTGGTAACAAAATTTCTAAGTTAATGTACGTGACCATAAGTTTGCATGCGTAAACTATCATATTTCATTTAATGTACAAATTGTGATGTAAAATTCATGAACTTTTACAGCAAAATCAAAATAAAATATAAAAATTAAAGTATTTTCAAGGTTTTTAATATAGAGTGAATTAACTGTACATCACTCTTGTGTGTCCAATTCAATATACTATTTAATGCAGAAAAACTTCCAGTATAGGTACGTACGTTAGAATTCATCCATCTTTTGTATCATGTAGGTAAAGGCAGATACTGAGTAAGACAGACACAGAGGTAGAAAGCTAGACACTGTTGATCAAATTTGTAAGTTAATATTAGTGACTGGATTATTATGCATAAGCTGGTATATTAAATGTAATGTACAATGTTTATGTTAAGTTGATGTACTTTTGGGGCATTCCATACCGATCCGACCTGGGTCTGACCCTCAACTTCTCGGATTTAACCACATTTTTTTATGTTGTTGCTCCAACTGTAAGAACTACATCTCAAATGTTGGTGCCACATACAGTACAGTCAAGTATTCTCATAGGTATACATTTTACGCCAACGCTCTAACTCGAACAAGTTTCCAGCTATCGGCCTGAAACTTGGAATAAAACTTTATCGGGGTGGTGCGACCTTTGGAATTGAATTTGGGCGAAAGCGATAAAGTACTTCAAATTTGATAGAAATTCATATTTTCATAATTTTTTTGAAAATACTATAACTCGAGAACGGGATAAGCGACTGATGTAAAAGTTTTGATAAATCTTAAAAAGAGTGTTTCAATATTTACTTCTGAATTTGGGCAAAATCGATAAAGTAGTTATGATTTTACAGAAATGTGTATTTTTGTAATTTTTTTCAAAACAATTGCAAAATCGAACGTTGTGCATAATTTTTTTTTCATCCGCCATCCAGTAAGCTTCCTCTATGAGAAAGCCAAAACTAAACAACGTACTTTACCATAGAGCAGAAAGCGGGCCAAAAATATGAAGAAGCAATGTATGTACAAGGTTCGACTTTGCAACCCTTTTTTAAAATTAATTTTGACGAATGTATTGAGTTTTGATGCTTTCAAGTGGTAGTAAAACAGACAAGTGTCGTTGGATGTCTATGTAGCTTGTAGCTTCGTTTCTGAGTCGCGATTAGTTTGAGTGTGGCATCTGTCACCGGAAGTAGGAAGCCGATCGACGAACCGTGTCGTCGCTATGTCACTCTAGGACGAGGCTCGCCGGAAGTGCCAGTGAGGTCCTATATACCACGTTCCGCTGCACTCTCGGAGCATAGCTTCTAGTTGCGTTGGTGCACGAAGCAAGAAGCCACTCCACACGTCGGCTTCTTCTGCCACAGTGTGGCGGCATGGGACGTACAACTTTCTCGGCACAAGATTGCCGAACCCGATCGACCATGTTTCCGTCGCAAAACTTGTACATGTCTCGCTATCGACATGAATTTCCATTTATTAGTGACGGAAACTTGACTATCATTGTCATACTACACTGATTCATTCAATTATGGTCATTCAGTGAATTATTATTTTTTATTAATTATCATCACGAACCCTTTTTACCTAAACTTAGTTTACAGCAAGTGATATGTAACAGTTCTACTTTGCATCATTATTTTAAGGAAACGTAAAAAGTATGTTATGTTTGTATATCGTTTTTTTAAATTAAAATGCAATCGTGAAAAAAAAAAAGATATTTGTGTTTTATAAAATTCAGATCATCTGTTGATTTGGTGGCAATTCCGAGTCTTCATCGATCGTCACGAAATTTGGTACGTTGCACCGCTGAATATTCTTTCTTGACTGCAAAAAATTTGAGTTCTTTTGCTAGGAATAAACGTTAATTAGGGAAAAATAAAACATTCCATAAAAATCGAACCTGTTTATAGATTTAGCTGAAATTTAATACCGACCGAGCTTTAATATTGCTTTATTTGTGAAAAATTATTTAGCTTTCTTGTAATTTTTTATCTTGCAGAAAGATTCCACTATGAGGAAGCCAAAATTATTGATAATTATTTTTCCTTATAGAGGAGACTTTGTGCAAGATGAAAAATATGAGGAGGCTGTGAGCAAGATTCTACTTTGCAAATTTTACAGTGTGGCGCGGGTAATTTTTGTCAGAAATCAAAGCCAAAAAATGTTCTTAATAGTATTTAGCTTCTATGTAAAACTATAAAAAGATCAATTTTGTGACTTTGGGGAATAAATGGCGTTTTTCGCTGAAAAAAATGCAATTTAATTGTTTATAAAAAAGTTGTTAGATTGCCTTTCTTTTAAAGTCTCTTAGGTTCACATAGAAGGTAAATACGATTCTTTTTTGCTTTTTTGTTTCAGGCAAGAATTATCTCTCGCCATAGATTACATAGTCGAACAACTTGGGCGGCGAGGTGTTATAAACAGTGCCGACAAAAATTTAATAAAAATCAATATTTTTCTATGACGTTTTTTTCGGTTTGTCAAAATACGTAATGGATCACTCCACAAGTTTCGAAAAGAAACGTTTTATTTTTTTTCTTGAAAAATCGTCAAACTTACGCCGTTACTAAAATAACAATCTTTAAAGAGACAAAACCTTTCTATACTAGAACTGGAAAGCGTGAACTAAAAAAATCTACAAAATTGCAAAATGGTGGTGTTTAACATACATTTTAAGAGGCTTAACTAACATTTTTTTAAAATCAATACTTTTATCATGAGATAAGTATTTCATCATCTTTTTACTTTCTCATAGAGGAAGCTTTGTTTTAGTAAGAAATCATTTTTTCGAGATTTTCATATCAGGATACTCAGAATGATCCAAAACGTCGAGAAAAGTGGTTTAGAAAAAAACGTCTATATGTGTGTGTGTATGTACAAATTGCCGTGTTAACACGTATTTTTCATGTATTCTCTTCAAATTTTGCACATAAGTGGGCCGTCATATAACAACGTTTGGGATTGTAATTAACGCGAATTTGTTGGAAAATTCAAATTTTACATAATTTTGAAAAAATCGTTTTCACGCTATAACTTTTATAAATTACGATATATCAGGCTGACATTTTGTAGACAAACGAACTTATAGTGAACCATTATTGGTGCTAAATTTGTCGAGAATCGATAAAGTGGTTTCAATTTTATTGCAATTTTAATGTTTTTTTAAATAACCGTAAACACTTATAATTTTGCAAATTCTGAGATATCAGGCTGCAATTTACCATTAATAAACGTAATAACGTAAATTCACGATTATTGAGTATCAAAAATGAATGAATTTTAAGGAATGGTCGTTAGGTTAATAAATTTTAATTTTACTTGAAAAAATAGCAAAACATTGCTGTTGCGAAAATTAAAAAAAAAAACACACACACATTTTTTGCAGATTTCAATCAAATTTGACATGTGAATTGCCCTAGAACTAGGTCTGGGTATAAATTTGACGCAATTCGATCATGCGGTTCGAATTTTATGTCATTTTGAATTTTTTGAAAAATCTCAAACAGGGTTTGAGTGAAAATTTGACGTAAATCGGCCGTGCGGTTCAAAATTCATGACACTGCATTTTTTTGAAACATATCTTTCGATCTCAAATCGAACCGCTTCCTCACAATTTTCTATGTTTGACAAATCATTTTTTTCTCTACAAAACTTCCTCTATGTTGTAGTGAAAATTCATCAACACACTTCCTCATAGAGGTAGCTTTGTAAAAAAAAGCTTTGTCAAAGATAAAAAATTGTGAAGAAGCAATTTGCAAGACTCTACTTTGCAGGCTTATTTTTAATTGGCTCATTCCCCTTAAGCAACATTCTTAATACAGTTAATGTAAGCGAATATTTTAAATATTACAACAAATATCCCTTGCACAAAAAATTCTCCATGTATAAGATTTTCACTATTTTTAAAAATCCCATTGAATCTTCACCTTCAAGTGACCTTAGACCCTTAGTATGCACGCAATAGATATAGAAGAACGCATCTCCACGTATCAATACGTTATCGGTCACGTACAAGTAGTATCTCAGAGAGGGTGAAGAGAAAAGCGAGGTACCTCGGCAATATATCAGTGACGGACGTACATGATACGTGTTCCCTTCTCTTCCACCATCCCTTTCCACTCCTTCCCAATGTCCAACCAGACCAAGCAAAAGAGACATAGACAGAAATAGAGGGAGAACGAAACATAGGTTCTTCAGAGCCCTTCGGATTCGTTCTCGCCTTGTCGCACTTGTCGCTGGTCAGCAGACTGTGCGTTTACGGTATATGAGAAGGAGAGAAAAGGAGGGGAGGTTGAGGCTTTAGCTTCCGCTAGCTCCAGTATAGCTGGCAAGTGTCGCTAACTATTTTACGTAACTCCGCCGACAGTTTGGTCCACGTTGACCACGTACGTCCGGCTCAGGGTCCCAGGGGCGACCTCCCTAGGTTCCTCGGTGGGTTGAAGTTGCGGGGAATGGGGAGAGAGTGAAACCAGCCGACACGAGCAACGGTTCTGAGGAAAGGAGTGAGGAAGCCAGGCGGCAGCATGAAGGAAAACGTAGCTAGATGAAGAAGGGTGTGAGGGGGAGAGTCGTGTGGCCACGGCGAAGCCCAACAGTTCTCTCGTACGGCTCTCGCGAGAAGCAGGGGTAGTTTCGCTAAGGGGTGTCCCAAGATATGCATACGTGACGGACGCGATACGTGACCCTTCCTATAGCACCAGCAAGTCGAACTCTTGTGACGCAGCAGCAGCAGCAGCAGCAGCAGCAGCAGCAGCATTGGTATATGCTTATTTTTTTTGTACACTGTATTCTCTCGATCTCTCCCTTTCCCAGTTCCAGTGGCGCCCCTTGAGGATCTCAAGGCTTTCAACTCAAGATGAGCTACGCTTCTTATGACTCTCTTTGTGATATCTCGGCTGGAAATTTGTTGTGAATATGTTTTGTGACTTGGCTTTGGGGAAAATCGAGGAAAAAGGTAGATCTTTCACGTCGAAAGTTTAATAGTGAGTTTAGGGGGCTTTGATAAAAGTTCAAAATTTTCATAAATTATAGTTTGGATATGTCATAGTGTTATTAATCGTTTATTATACTTATTTGCTTACTTAACGAAAGAAATTTCATTCACAAATTTATGTAGCTATAACTATTTAACTGTTAACATATTCAAAGTCGACAAAAAATTGTCAAGTTTTGCAACAAACTTTATAAACATATTAAAATAATTGTCTAAAAATGATAAAAATGAAATTGTGATGCCGATGCGTTTATGAAATCTTGTAACTTTGTAACAATTACCACTTGAAGAGTCCACCAAAAAAAACAGATTCGTAAGGGTTTAAAGAAAAAAATTATTGTAAAGTTCGGGTTGCTTCAAAAAGAAGCTTCGCTATAAGTAATCTATAAAATCGTACACGATTTAACTAATTTTAACCTACAATTAATATTTGTTATTCTTTTGAAATTTTCAAGCGTAATACGCACTCAAGGAAGCAGCAAATAAATAAATATTTTTATAACATTTTTTTAGTAATTTTTCAACGCATTTGTTTTTTAAATGAAAAATTTAATTTGTTATAAAACTCGGCAATTTTGTCTGTCCACCAAGATGTTAATAAGGCCAACAGTTAAATAGTCCTAGCCCTTTTTTATGAATTAATATTTTGTTAACGATTAACGCTACCAAATATCGGAATGATAAACGGGTTTTTCTTAAACGTATTAACGAATTTGCAACTCATGTAACAATACTATTTTTTCCCAAACGTAGCATTCCGGTTTCACAACATCATTTATTATTGTTGATTAGTAAAAAAAAAAAAAAAACATTTATTAAAAATGAACGAAACACACATGAAGCTCAAAAAATTTGCATGGCACAGCATGTAAGATAATACGCCAGAACGCTGCGAGAATAAATAAAAAAATGTTCACGTGGTTGTTGTCTTATCAAATCAATGAACATATATCCGTTAGTTTGGACTCGACTTGTTTATCCATTTTTATATACAGTTTTGTCATACAGGCTTGAAACAAAACTTCCTAGACTTGAACAGCACTTAGGGTTGAATTTTTCGAACTTACACAGTAAAAATGAATTTGAAAATCATGCGGTTTTAAGCGAAGTATTCCGTCCGCAGACATTGACAGAATCTTTGTGTTAATTAGACACATATTTTTCTGTTAGTTTTTCGTTTTACAAAAAAAGTTCAATGGTAAAAGTGGTGTATTTTAATTTTACCAAAATTTTGTGTCATCTTTATATGAAAAATGTATAATTTCCAGTTTAGAAAATATTTTTATCATTTTAGCACAATGATTGTGTTACTCCTGATTTAACACGATTATTTCTGTTAGTAAAAAAAAATTAATGTAAATTCGACAAATTTACGCTATGTTTGTGATACTCTTGAATTTCGATCGTGATACGAAGAAATATAAAATTTGATTTGAAGTAAGATTAATCTTGGAACCGAACTTCGAACTTAAGATAATCTTAAGATCGAATTTAAGTTTTAAAATTCGATCGCAGTGCCAGACTAAATGTTACCTCGAAAGCCAAAGCCCAAGTAAGCAATATGCAGCCTCTTCCACTGCATATAATCCACAAGAGATGATCAGCAGGTTGCAGAAGTAAAATCGAGAGAATCGAGGAAAGCAAGAGGAGGTAGCAAAACTCTGTGAGACGAATCGCGAGCATAGCTTGAAAAGATGAAAACAAAAGTGTCAAAGCATTGGAAATGAGAAATCTGAAAGCTCTCAATCCTTTCGTCCAACGGACAGGACTCTTGTTCCTTTTCTCCTTTCTCGATCGACTTATATTCCAGCTCCTTTGTTTTGCACCTTATGCCATGAAGGACGATCAGCTCGTCAGTTCTCTCCCTTTCGTGCATCTCGCTCGAGCGAGAAATCAATTATGAAACTTTTCAAATTTGTCAGTAATATTGAAATTTCTTTTATGCCCCTTCAGCATGAAATCGATGGCTCATAATTGAAAGTCTATCGGAGGACTCGTCGAAGGGATGTTGCCTTCCAACTGGCAGCCAAGTGTAGGAAAAAGCTGAAGGGATGAAAACAAGAGAGTGACGAAAACGACGGCCTCTTCGATGTCTTCGTCAAAAGTTTTTTTTTGTTTTTCCCAAAGACTATTGTTTCCTATTGGCAAGAGAAAGGGAGACAGAGTTTCCTCAGTTGAGATTTTCTTCTCCCTTGACGCCTCTGTGTGTTTTTTCCCTTCTTCCTCCGCAAATTGCGGATAGTTGAATGAAAACTCGTCGATTCAGACGAGAATGAAGTCCCTCTCGTCAACGACCAACTATCTGCAACGACTTCCGTTCAATTTCTTCGGGCAATTCGAGCGAGAAGCCTCGATTGATATTACTCGACGATTGGAAAAATTGTCGGTGACGAACTGAGTTCGTAAAATCTTATCGTCCAATGAAATTCTCGTCATTTCTGGAGTAGCAAACCGCCTGCAAACAATATAACTCGGTATATAAGAGCTCGGTGATATTTTCTTTTAGACTGTAGTGATAAAAATGAATATTTGTCGATTTTTTTTTTTTTGGCTGACTGGTAATGTGGATAACAAAGGACCTGAAGGGGAATTAATTGATATAGCTCGTCGAGGCCATAGGCGCTCTTCTAATATTCATTAGAAAGAAAATTAAAAGTATAAAATCTCGATGAAAAGTTTTCGCACCCCTTTCGACGTGTTTCTCTTTGAGGAGGTTCTGTGTTCATCCTGACAGAGGAGATTGGTCGTTAAAGTGGCCGATGGGATCTCGGGAAAGGGTTGAAAAAGAATGAAGGCAATTGTGCTAGTAACTGGAGTAGTTGCGCTGAGCTACTTCGTTCTTTCAAGCACCGAGTGATACTCAGTTGAACATCATAGTACAGTATGTAGGTTAAAAAATGAATTATTATTGTACGCAACTAAAAATTTAAATTTTCTAAAGAACTCGACTGTAAAATTGATAATCTACGAAAATAATTAAATAATTTTATAAACTAGAAAAAAGAATTCGTAGCACTTTGGGAAACGTTAATGCACGAATTTAACAGATGTTACACTGACTGCAACCGGATACTTTTACCTAGTTTATAATTGTACATTAAGTCGTCAGAAAAAGTTTAATCGCCCTCGCATTGTAATATACTATTATTTATTTATATAGGTTAACCATTTTTTACTCAGGGTTGTTTCCACAATTTTAATATTTGTTTTTATTTTATCCTCTGGCTTCCTCATACAGCAAACTTTGTTTTCGTTAAAAAAATTTATTTCGACATTTTCATGTCAGGACATTTAGAATGGTTCAAAACGTCGAGAAAAATGTTTCAGAAAAGAATGCATGTGTGTATGTGTGTTTGTGTGTGCGTGTGGCGGCATGCAAAATTCAAACTTCGATACTTCATCAATGGCTTTGTCAATCGAGCTGAAATTTGGTACACACCTGGGGTAGGTGTGTACCAAACCTTTGTTTATTATCATTTTCAAAAAAAATTCGAACATGAAATTATCTTTTATTCAATTTTGAATTGTTAGAAAAATGTCTGTATGAATTTGGAATGAATCGACAAATAGGCTCGGTTTTTATCAGTTTTTTATTTTTTAGAAAAAAATTCATTTTCTTCTAACTTACGTCAAATCTCACCAACTGAACTGAAATTTTCTACAGAGGAAAAAGAATATTAAACGTTGCTACGTACTAAATTTGGTGATTATCGATAAAGCAATTCGAATTTTACGTGAGTTCGTATTTAAAAAAAAAAATTAACGTTTTCTTATAACTCACAATTTTACGCAAAGCTTCCTCAATAAGGAAGCCGAAATTGATATATAAGTTTCCTCATAGAGATGGCTTTGTCGAAAATCGACATTAACGAGGAAGTAATATGCAAAGTTCTACTTTGCAGCCTTTTTTATTATGTACTGGATATTCGCCTCTTTTCAATGTGAATTTCTATTAAACTTCGTTCTGAGATTATTTTAAGAAACTGTTGTTTCATACCACTGACATACCACTGTCAGATATTACAAACCAGGTTGTTCAATTGTTTACAACAAATAATAATATTTGGATCAGAGATGTAACCACTTCTACTTGTGGATTTACTCTGTTTGTTCATCTGCATCAAACTTAATTAATTATTCTCATTTTTTTAAACAACATACTGTTACAATTGTAAAAAATATATAAAGATTTTATTAAAATAAAAATAAAAATATGTACCCGTAAAAAAGCTTAAAAATATGACACGAAAATCAGTGTGATTGAGAAAGTAATGGGTCTTTCTTGTTATAACTCTTTTCGAGGATCCTGCATAGAAAACTTTTTTTTCCTAATTTTTACTAAAATGTTTATACATTTTTTATTAATATAGTAGTACATTCTATAAAAATTATCGATATTTAATTAGTTGTCGAACAAATTAACAAATAGAGTAAATTCGAATGTAATGTGTTGTTACAACTCTGACTGGAATTAATTCAGAAGAGCATGGGTTCATATTTCATCTGACTATTATTTGAGAATGTGTTATACATATACATTATACCAACCAGAAGTTTGATATCATTGACATTTGACAACTTTCAGACAAGAAAATCTGAAAAAAATGTAACGTCATGAAACACATCAGAAACATTGAGTTTTAATAATGCCTAAAAACAATTGATAATTTAGTTAACATTTTTTTAAAATCTATTCAATAGAGGACTTGTTTTTATAAAATAAATTCTTAACAAATAATGAGGCCATGTTAAAAGATGTATTATACTTTACGTTCTTTTTAAAAAATATTTTTTTTCGTAACACGTTAATGATTCACGGCGCTTTCCATGGCAGTCTTGTGAGACGTAAGTGGGCAATGGCATGCCAGTCGTAAAATGACAGCGGCGCACATGCGCAGTTCGCGTTTCATGTACTTTCGTCCCTAGAGCTTTTACGTATCTCGCTTTCGTCCCTAGAGACGTAACCTCAATTGTCACTGTTCGTCTCACTCGACTGCCATTCCAAGCGCTGCATATGCATGCACTCGTTACGAAAAATATGATGTGCACCAAGGGTCGAATTCGCGATTGCCAATTCGAACAACAACTTTCGACCCTTGTTCCGCAATATACTATAATTTCTTCACTTCTACCCCTGGCGCTTCACTTTCGACCCTATGCAGCACGAAAGTATGTAGCCTCACTTTTCACTGTTCGTCCCGCAAAATTACCATTCATGTACTTGTTGCAAAAAAATATAGTCCGCAACACGGGTTAAAATTCGCATTTACGCCTCGTGTACTTGCAACCTTACACTCGTCGCAATCGCTAACTTTCGGCCCTCGTTGCACAATGTACTATTGTAAAGTTATACAGAGCACGAAATCAAACGTAGCAGGCGTTTTTTCTCTCCTTATTATGTTGTTGGGGCTGTGGCCGTAAATTGTATTGGTGCTGCGGCTTCGGCGACGGCCGGTCTCATGAAATAACTCCTAGTTTTTTACGTTTCGCCCTATGGTCGGGGCCTCTTCAGAATAATTTTATTATCAGTATTCTCTTGTCATTTTTATACGCGTTTTCTTCTAATTTATTCCTCTTCTGTAGTTGTTATATGTGATGTAGTTGTTAATGTTTTCCCCTTTGTTTACAAGCATCAGAGATCTCCGGTCTTCGATGGAAAAGGGACGTTATGCTATTTATCTTTCAGCAGATGTTTTAATGCGTGGATTGTTATTAGGAGAACCCGGTGCACGTGCTGTCACATTTTTCTAGGTACTCTAGAGTACCTTTTCCATCGAAGACCGGAGATCTCTGATGCTTGTAAACAAAGGGGAAAACATTAACAACTACATCACATATAACAACATCAGAAGAGGAATAAATTAGAAGAAAACGCGTATAAAAATGACAAGAGAATACTGATAATAAAATTATTCTGAAGAGGCCCCGACCATAGAGCGAAACGTAAAAAACTAGGAGTTATTTCATGAGGCCGACCGTCGCCGAAGCCGCAGCATCTATACAGTTTTTTCCCTCCCGCTCCTTTTTTAGATTTCTTCTGCCAGCTGTCAATACGTTCTCTTATGAATTATATGCAGAAGAACTTACACAACGCTTTCTTGTTCTTTGAGAGTGAAAATTCAAGGATTTCAAGTGAGTGAGGAGGATTCTGGTAAAGTCATAAGGAGAGGACAGTGAGAAAGGTGGATATTTGGGTGGCATTGTCCTTACGTGAAGCATTCGAAGACAGGAAGAACGGCGCCAGGAGTGCTTAGAGAAAGCCAGTAGTAACGGCGCGTCTGCGATTTATCGTGGTAATTACGTGAACGTAATCGATGGTCATTAACGTTGCGTTATGGGCCATCGCCGCGGCAACATCGAGATAGAGAATCGTGGACGAAATGGGGAGAGGGGGTGGGGGGGGGGGGGGCGATTTTTATTAGAGGCGATCGAGTTACGACTTACGAGCGAGCCAGCGAGAACGATTCCTTTCAGAATTGTACGAAATCGATTCGAGTCACGAGAGAATGGCGCATTACACGAAATTACTACAATATTTTATGATGCTATAGAGCTTCTAGAGATATAAATTCATTTTTTGTTTAATTACCAGTGCTGTAATTACTGTGATGGGCTTCTATTCCCAACACCTGACAGATTAGTTTTGTGAAAAGATTTTTCTCGAAATTGCATTAGACGGAAACCTAGGCAATGTGTTCAACTCCCAGAATGTCTAAAAGCCCGGAATTACTAAAATACCGTTGTGGCTGAGGGTCGAATTTTCAGTCGTAAGCTCGATTCTAAGTTCGGACTTAAGGGGAGGCGAAATCTGCACGAGTACGGTGAGATAGCAAATTATTTTCGGAACAATTATACATGGGAACTAGACCCATACGGGGAAAAATAAGATTCTTACATTATTCAGAACTGAAAGACGATTATTGAAAATATTTGGCATCGTCGGAATAATTGTTTATAGTTTTTTTTACCGACTGAGTAGATTGCTACTCAAAATTGAACCACTCCTTATAAATCGAACTCAAGATTGAATTAAGATCGAATGTAAGATTGTGTTACGTCCAGACGAACTCATTGAGAGTTCGCACTTTCGGAAAGTAACGACGATCTCCCTTTCGAGTCAAGGCGCTGGCCCTTTACTCGGGGACGGAGATCTCGCCTATACTGCCATTGGTAGGATGTATCGTCGATAGAGAATTGGTGACTCAGAGTGTGATAACGCAAGAATTACATGCACAAATAATTGAAGACTATCTTTTACTAACACTTTATGTTTTTAATTTGATGAACGTTGGTTGTTACAGATGTATTACAAAGTTTTACGACTAACTTATTTTACTAAGTCTCAACCGAGCAGAAGGCTATCGGAGAGACTTTCGATGCAGAGCCTTGCTCGCTCTGTTGAAGACGCAGTGTAACTAATAGAAAAATGCGCGCCCTTATATACTAAATTTGTGTTGCAATTGTATCGTGGGGATGTCGTACCCCAGGATGTAAACTGTATACATTTCTTGATATGGTACATACGGTGTACCCAAGAAGTCCTCACGATAGTATAGAGGAAAAAAAAGAGTATTAAAAGAGAGTGTTAGATGACGCCTAGGTGACACTTTGTCGAGGCAAGTTTATATTAAATGTCAGAATGAATAGATATTGTACATATGGTTCTATAGTTTTACTGAGGTCTTATCGGCGGTAAAAATCTTAAAAGATGGGCTACAGATATATTTGGGCACACTTGTAAGGCTTCGCAATGGTATTATATGTCGGACTGAGATTATTTATTACTTATACTAGAGGTATGGATACGCGCATCCTTAAGAGTTAGGCGTCTAGAGCAGGCGTTGAGTGAGGGTGGCTAGAGTAAGCATCTGTCGATGTGCGCAGTTGGTGCAGAAGGATTCTTATAGTATACTAGAGATTTTACTTTTAGTGTTATTTTATATAGTTTTTAGTTTTAATTATTGTTGGCGGGTTACGTGCGGACGTAACAATTGAACTTAAGATGTCGAGATTTAATAATGGAAACATCTATTTTCTGAGAACGACGCAACGTATCGTGCTTATTTTTTGCACACAAGTAGAACAGCGCAATCACTTCATTTGGTACAATTTGATCCAAAACAAGATGAAGACAACATAAATCTCAAGTTCGATCTTAAGCTTGACCTTAAGTTCAATATTATGACCGAAAATTCGACCCTAAAATCACTCCGAGATTTTAGGGTTTAATCGTTTCTGTAATCTTTCATGTATTCATGGAAGTAAAAAATATGTTTTAGTTTTTTGTAAAAAATTGCCAGACTTAAGAAAAATTACCAATTTTACCTACAATTTTTCATATTATCTCTTTGGCAAAAGAGTTTCTTCGAAAATTTAAATTTTACTGTGAACCGCTCCGAAACATTAAACTTTGTTGGAACTTCCTAAAATTCCAGTTGTATCATTTCTAGTGGGAGATATAAGGGCTGATGAAAAGTTACCTCTTATTAAAAATTTCGAAGGAAAAAAAAAGCAAGTGTACATGAAATGAGAATCGAGTACTTGGTATATCTCTGCCTTGCCCTTATCCTTTGTCTATTAGAGTGTGTATATCTCGATAAAATCTTTCTACCCTCTTGGCATTATACCGACCTAAACGATAATCGTCTAATTAACCCTTCCGGCACGAAGATAGTGAGTCGGAGTTTAAAGAATACGAAAGAATAAGAAAGGCCTATCGTCGTTATAAAAAATGGCCTCGTAATCGTAACGTTAAAGATGACGAGCTCGGAGAGTTTTCTCGTGCAGCAAGTGGGCGGTAAAGAATAATTTTCTTTCCTCTTATTTTTTATCATGATTATTCGAATTTCAATAACAAATAATAATGAATAAATTAATTTCGGAGCTGCCGATAAAAGTTTGTTTTTATCACGATTATTGTTGTATAATTTATTGTAAAATCACCTATCAATTGTAAATATTTTCGATAAACAGTTAATAAATTAATAAAATCTTAAAATCTCCTCTAAAACTATTCAAGTGAAACAAAAATTAAGGCATTTCCTATCAACTAAAATTAAGCAAGTATTGCGCAAGATTCTACTTTGCAGACTTGTTCAAATACTTCATTATTTATCATTTAATTTCACGTAGTATACAATAGTTATCATTTTATTTCAGATACAGAACATTTGTACAAACTTTCAGCATCATAGCAAATGGTATAGTGGCCCGTGTATAAAAATCTGGTCTATGAAAAGTCTACCTATTGGGACGGATGTAGACTTATTCGATATAGACTTTTGCAGTAACGAAGTTAAACTAAAGTCTACGGTAGGAAGAACTTGCAACTTTAACTTCGTTACTACAAAGGTCTATATCAAAGTCTACATTCGTCCCAGTAGGTGGACTTTTGGTAGACCACATAATAAGTCTCCCACGAGTCTGCATAGACCAGATCTGTTGTTCGATATGAAACATGAAAATTGCTTCCTCTATGAGCACGTAAAAACAGTCGTTTTTGTATGAAATCTCAAGTCTGAAGTTAAAAAAAAAAATAATGAACTAAAACTATGTGTATTTACGGGAGGAATGGTGCGACAGTTTGTCGTAACGAGGGTAACGTACGAGAATTTTCCGATCGTTAATGATAATGTGCTGATGAAAAGAGGATGAGCTGCAGTAGTGCGGGACAAGTCCTGAAAGGCAGAGACGAGTCACGTCCCGAGGGGCGCAAAGCCAAGAGCGAGAGGAGCTTGTGAGAAAGGGCCTTGTTTTCTATATATATGTATGTAGAGGGAGGGAGAGAGAAAGAGGAACGCGGCACGTTTATCCTCCTCGCGTACGGAGCACTGTGTTTTCCCTGGGTGAGAAAACTTTTAATACCCCGGGCCAGGGATCCCAGTACGCTACTACCTTACGATATATACAACAGGAGACCCAAGAGCAGAGATTTTCCCAGACGACGAAGACGACGTGTATCCCTGTTTACAGGCTGACAACGTCGTCCACATTCAAGTTCTCCTTTCACGGCTATACTTCCAATGTCTTCTACGTTCGCTAAACCCTTCGTCCTCCACCTCTCACTAAATTGCTACAAGTTTGAATACCTAATAGCTCGTGAAGACGATTAGACATTCGACGAATAGAAATAAAAGTTGCAACGTCAAAGATGCTCGAATACTTCAGGAAGGGGCACTTTCAATTATTATTATTTTTTCCTTTTTACGCAAGCAAATCCAGTCTAGTTCCACGTACACGTATGTTTATTTAAATATAAATAAATATATACTTATATCTAATTTGTATTTAAATTCAATATGTGTATACGATATATCGATGTCAATTACTCTTATGATGAGACTTGAAATAGTGTTGGCTTGTCTTTGAATTTTTTATGACAGATGTTGCTCAAATATGCTCAAAAGTGGCCTCTAAATATTTTTAACTTTTTGAACTTACAATTAACTGTATTCAACATGAACTTACACTTTACTTTATTGTATTCAACATATTATAATCAAACGTTTAATCTAATTAGTATTCGAGTACTATGGGACAAGAAAAAGATATGAAAAAAATCAACGTCATTATGCCAAAAAGTTATTAATAAACTCGTGAATAAAAACAATTTTCGCAAAACTTTTCAATACCAAAATAAATTCATATTTTTACGAATCCGAGATTTCTGTGAGAATTTTCTTACAAATGCAAATTTTGGATAATTATATTCACGGTTCTTTTGTCAAATTCGCAATTTTTTAAACAGTCCACATTTCCTGTCAAAAACATATAAGGCCAATTGATTTAATTTCTTTTTCATAAAAACAAATGAACCTTTATGAAAAATAATAATATTATTATATTCCAGATCTTATATCTCGCTATATTTAACATCAGTAAAAAAAAAAATTGAAAAAATTGAAAGCCTCAATAAATCCTGTTTATGTCGTGAGTCTTTGGTTTCAGCCAGTTTGTTTACAAGCTGCCTATAAAACAGTTGGCGTTTGTTGAGGCCATGTTTCTGGTGGGTAGCCATAGAAATGTTCACCCATACCGCAATTACGTTTCGCGGGCACGAGGCGCGTTTCGTACATTCAGAATATCTCGCTAATCCGTTGAATGAACTCGCCGAACCGTGAGCCTCCTCTGCTCGACAGGGAAGTGAGCTTCGTCGTCGTCATTCTCGGTGAACGAGAGAGACTCGCACCTATATCAGCCATAATAGTATAACTCTACATATATAGGGTATACATATATCTGCCTCTATAGGAACAATGATGGACTTGGGTAACGCTCGGGACAAAGATCCTCGTGCCAATTAATGTCCGACGACGATTGTAACATGCCCACCTTCGTCGCATCATCAACGTAGGGCTCTCTTTAATATATATACATATATATTTGTACATATAATATATATATATATATATATATATATATATATTTGTCTCGTCCCTTGTACTCGATTCACTTGGCGCTAGCGTTTCGTGCTCTTTCGTGGTTCCCACTGATTCTCTCCTCTTCGGTTCTCTTCGACTAGCAGCAACAGGCGAACGCTGAAAATTCACTCTCCGGTTAGCTGCTGGTTGCCTTTCAACTCTCAGCCACCGCCAACCTGCCTTTTGTCAGGACAAAAAAGCCACAAAAATTTGCCCCCTCGTGCAATAATACTCGAAGGGTGAGTTATTATTGCAGGAAAAAAAAAAGAATTTCAAGCCACGAATACATAATCAACGGGTGGATACCTGAAATAAAAAAAATCGGCCCCTCGGTACACGAGAGCTCTCTGGGTACATCTAATAATAAAAAAGAGAGAAAATTAATTAACTCCGGAAGCTCATGCGGTTACAAATGAAAAAAAAAAATCATAATAATTCGCTGCAAATTAGCTCAGCTTCACGGGCGTGTGGACAAAAGGCTGGTGTGAATAGAAAATTTTAACTTACTCCGTAATGAGAAAGCTCTATTTCCGCTATGAACGAGCTGAGTTATACTGTTCGTTTTCACGTTGTTTCGATCTTTTTACTTTAAAAAAATGTTGATTCATTGTGAGCTTTCTGGCAGATATATTGTTTTTTTTTATCTTTCTTTTTTATTTTTGAGGAATCGCCAAAGAATTTAATTTATGTAAAAGCAGAGTCAGGTCAGTCAGGTGCATTTCATTATTTTTACTAATATTACTGATAGACATTTTGATTATTCGTCGATGTAACTATTTTTATATCTACAGTTAAAATAAAAATAGTCGCATTGACTGAAAAAGCTGCAAAGGAGAATTTTGCATATTGCTTCCTCGTTAATTTTAATTTTTCACAAAGCCACCTCTAAGAGGAAGCTTATTTATCAATTTTGGCTTCCTCATACAGAAAGCTGTGTGTAAAATTTGTGAGTTATAAAAAAACGTAAATTTTTTGAAAAATTCAAACTGCTTTACCGATCATCACCAAATTTCATACGTAGCAGCGCTTAATATTATTTTTTGTCTATAGAAAATTTCAGTTCGTTTGGTGAGATCTGACGTGAGTTAGAGCAAATGAATTTTTTTCGAAAAATTGAAAATTTCATAAAAACCGAATCTATTTGTCGATTCATTCCCAATTCAATTCCGATCCTCCTTTAATACGGCTTTATTTGTAAAAAATTATTTAGCTCAAGAGCTACAAAGTTGCGAAAGCTAGAGAACACACAGACATTTTTCTAAACGTTTAAAATGGAATAAAAAATAATCTTCTGTTTGAAATTTTTTGAAAATGATCATAAACAAAGGTATCCATCTGGTCCACGTGTGTGTCAAGTTCCAGCTCAGTTGATAAAGCCGTTCTTTAGGTAGGTATCTAAGTTTGATTTTTGCAGGCCGGCAAGCACGCACGCCCGCACCCGCAAAAACACACACACACACACACACACATTTTTTCTAAACCACTTTTCTCGCCGTTTTGGACCATTCTGATTGTCCTGACGTAAAAATCTAAAAAAACAAAAAAACAAGAAAAAAAAAGTTCACGAAAACAAAGCTCCGTCTAGGAGGAAACAAAAACAATGTTTTCAACATACAAAATGATGGATTCTGTATGACGGATTAAAATGCAAAAAGTATTTTTTATCTAGATGAAATTCGGAACAGCGAGGTTTTTAAGGTCGCTGAATACGAGTTTGATATTAGTTTTTCAAAATTCATAACTGTGGATGCATTATGGCAGACTAGAATGCAAACAGTGTCCAGATTTGAATAGAATTCGACACTTACGGATTTCGAAGGTCGCTGATTTCAAATCGGATGTAATAAAAATTTAGGAATTCAAAAAAACATACCGAAATTCCAAAGTGGCTTGAGGTGAATGCATCTCGTATGCAGCGATTGCGAAACCAAATTCAACATTCAAAGACCATCCAAATCAAATCACTTCTTGCATTTTGATTTGCCATTTCGAATTTCTGAGTTTTAACTTCAGCTTCGTTGTCATCGTTTTAGTTGTAATTCTTCAATTCAAATTTTTTATCAACGAATTAAAAAATCATACAATAGATTGCCAAATACCGAGTTTCATTAAAATAATATCAGTTCTTTTCAATTTCAATTTATTTTCGTAATTACTCAGAATAAGGGCTTTCCCCAATTTCATGTAATATGAAAGAAAAAGAATTGGAATGTAAAAATTGAGGTCTTGTGAAGAATCTAATAATCTAAATAATAAGTGACTGAAATATTGCATTGAAATCGTTATTTTTTCCTCCATACTCCATATTGAGATGAAATACAATTTTTGATAGTGGCGTAACTTAAATGTCTGGAAACTCCCCACTTTAATTGTCTTTCAATTTTATTATCGGAACCAATCCTTTTTTCTCGCTCACCTTAAGAATAGTCTCAAAATTTTATATTTCACCAAAGAACATAGTGTAAACATTTCGTCAATGTAGTTTTAATAAATAAATTTGGAAAATGTTTAGACCGACGAACGATGAATAAAAAAATGCACTTACAAAAAAACTTCATTTTGCTTCTTTGAAGCGTTGTTTTTATGAAAAAAAAGTGTTTCAAGATTTTCATGCCAGTATAATCAAAAAGGCGTAAAACATCGAGAAAAGTTGTCTAAGAGAAGTATCAGGATGTATGTATGTTTGTGTGGGGAGCTAAAATATTGTATCGCCATAATTCGGGAACTAATACTCAACAGAATCGTCTCAAAATTTTCAGTTGTGTACAGTATAGTTAAATGATTTTTTGGTGTACATTTTACAAAAATCTGTGGAAGCATTTTGATTTTATCGGATTTTTAACATTTTGAAAAATGTTTGTTATCACTAAAATTCCGACAAATTCGTAGTTATCGGGCTGAAACTTGGCAAAAAATGTTATTAGGGTGGTGCGACCTTACGTATTGAATTTGAGCAAAATAGATCAAGTTGTTCAGACTTTACAGAAATCCGTATTTTCGTAATTTTTTTGAAAATACTATAACTCGGGAACGGTTCAATCTTTTTTTTGCACAAGACTTAAATAGACTGTGGCAATATTTGATCCTAAAATTGGACAAGATCGGTAAAGTAGCTAAGATTTAATAGAAATTTGCATTTTTGTAATTTAAAAAATATTATGTTACTCGAGAACGGTTGAAGCAAGTGAACCAAAGTTTTGCATAAAACTTGAATAGAATGTGTCGTTGTTTGATACTGAATTTGGTGAGAATCTAACAAAAAGATCATATTTTAGAGATTTTTTTTTCAAAGCTTCCTTTATCAGGAAACCAAAATGGATCAATGTACTTCCTCGTAGAGGTAGCTTTGTAACAATTGAAAGATAATGTGAAAGGAATGTGCAAAGTTCTACTGTGCATTCGTTTTCTCCGCGTTTACGCTAGCAATTTTTATCAACGTTTATGTTTTTGAATGTGCAATTATCGTTGCACCATTGAATTTTCATGATTTTTAGATGACTCGGTTTACTGAGTTCACTCCTTCTGAATTTCAGACTTATTAAATGATACAATACCTCCCATTCCATTTCTCTGAGTCAGTTGATATCCCTATTCGTCTATTTCTCGAGCTTCGCGGATTTGCGTCACGTTCATGGCGTAATATTGCGAAGCGTGCGAATGTGGCCATTCAGTAGCAGAGTCTTGTTAGCGCCTAGTCGTTGGATGGTGGAAAGAGATCTTCGTAGCATCCACACACATAGATAAATAAATACATGCAGGAGTGAGTGTTGAGTGGGTGTTTGGAGGCCGACAATGGGAGGAAACTGGTGCGCGTCCGCGCTACCATGGCGTGTAAGGTGAATTTGAGCGGCGAGACTAGATATCTAATTAACAGGGCTCGCGACAATGGAAGAACCATTCGTCGTAGCTCATGAATCGTATCGCAAGAGCTAGGGAGAGGAGTCTCCCACTTGCTGTTTCTCTGTTGCATGCTACTGTTACGCTCACGAGAACGATGACGAGGAAAGGACCAAGTATGTGATGGCAGAGCCCAAGCGCGTCGAGAGACCCTCTGTTCACTTCTATGCATCTCGTTGCTCGTTTTCATGTTTCACAACTGTGCTTCTCACCGAGCGTCATTTCCCTCGAATTCGCTTAGACGACCCCTTCCACCATCTTTCGACCCCTTTTCACACCAGGATCCTTACACGGAAAAAATACGATTTCAATATTCTGCTAAATATTACAATAAACTATAACTTTACAACGCACCGCTGTCGAAAATAAGGTGTACACTGTAATTATTAGCAATGCGTACGGTAATTACAAGAGAGTTGTACAATCCAAGTCAATTTTTATAGTTTCTTTGCTAATCTGGTAAGATAGCACTTTAAGGTTATTGATCACGATCGAGAGAGGGAAGGCTTCTATGATTTTACATTCTGTCACGTCATCACTACCAACGTCGTAATTATTCTGATAATTTGAACGACTAATTATCATTTTTTATGCAAAATAATCATCTAAGATTAATCTGCCTTTGATAAATTGGAAATATAATTCTCTTTCAATACGAGTATATCAGCGTGCGAGACCTGGTAACCTCTGACAAACTTCATTATTACCTTTACAAGATGCACCAAAATTGGCATGATGGCAAATCCATATCTTCACAAGGTTTCGTTGAGTTATTGACTAGAAAAATGTAAATGACCCAAGCCCGGCATGAGATATTTGTTCATTTTTATCACGTTTTTTTTTCTAGATTTCCTTTTTTTCGTTTGGATTTGAAAAATAAACTGTCGCAATATCTTCAATGAGACCCACTGTAATAAACATCGAGTTAAACCAGTAAAATCCGTTATTGGATTTCTCTCTTATTTTACTTATAATGATAGATGAAAAGTATATGTTGCTGATCTGCATACCTTGGGCTATGTCTTTTGTGTTTTCTATAGGGCTGACATCAATCTGACTGTAAATATAGGTCAGTGAATGTGACCGGTCATGCCTCACGCCATATAACCGTGGCATCTCTATGATAATTCGAGTCAGCTTTAGCGATTAATATTTCAAAAATAAAGATTATTAGCAGTCTCAATTTTTTACCAGTCGATTTCAAAGAGCCTGGGATTAAATTAAGTTTTGTGATTAACAACCTTAAACAACGAAATACTTTTCTACATTCCGTATTATACAGAGTCACGTTGCGATTTTTACTATACCGGCCCACACTGTAGAAATTGCTATCATGATCATTACAGTTTTTACCATGCAGCCGGGTAAAATGACGCGTTCACCATGTCATTTGCAAATATCACATTGTGGCGCAGTAATAAACGTTCGATCAGGTTGAATCGTTACGAATTACATTGGGCCACTGTAAAAAGCTTGCCGTGTGAGTCAATCGATCAGTATTAAAAAAAAAAAAACGTTTTAAATTATTTCGTTCACCGTTTAATTAATCGAGTTTAATGTGCAACCACGATTAATTGAATGCTTATTAATAAATAAACACCTTCGATGGCTTAAATAACCTCTCTAGACGTAAGTCTGTTGCAACAATTATACTATTTGAATCGTGCAAAACTTCGTAGTCGTCGATAGCCTAGTGGTAGCGTGTCAGTTAGTTAGGTATAGTTAGATAGAAGAGTTGGGTAAAGTACCGAAAAAAGTATTACGTACAAAGTACTTCCAGTAACTTTAACTACAAAGTGCTGTGAAGTACTGTAATTCTACGGTACGTAAAGTAGATGCAAAGTACTTCAAAGTACTTGATATGAATTCATCTCATTCGCTTCTATGTGATGTTTTAAATGGGAAAACATCTTTACCGAGACGTTTTCTAGAAAAATATCTCAAAAAGCGTTACGGTCCTTCCGAGGGACTTAGAATTATCGTCCTCTGGATGGGTTCTTACATTAGAGGGACTTGAAGTAACCATGTTATCGCACCATAAACCTGTTATAATAAGTCTATAAGTAAAGTAAAACACCGGTACTGAACTGCTCAAGATGTTTTCACACAATACTTTCAAGAGTACGCGCAGATGTACTCAATACTTTTTTAAAACCATGTACTATGATTTTCGTATGTTTCAAGTATTTATGCTTCATTATGTGACGCATGCAGATTAATAATAGGTATTCTAACGAGACCCTGTCCTCTGCCTACCTAATTTCTTTCCCACCGACTCTTCCTACCTCTAGCCTACCGGACCACACTCTATTTTATCACTTCCTGACCCGCGGCTCAGTCCGTCGCCGCATACCTAATCTCCACCGTTTCCTAAGATGCAGCTATCGACACAGCTGCATTCCATCCGACCACTACGTGACTATTCCCTCAAAATTCCTTTCTTATGATCCTTTTTATCGCCCCCTTCCCACACACGTCTCGCCTAATCAACTAGTCGCTTTTCCTGGAACTCTGTCACACTTGTGTCTGTTCTCCCATAAGAAGTTTCCAGACTCCGTCCCAAAAATCCTCCCCACCACTGACATTTTCCCACGATTCATCCCATATAAGCACCTCCCGCGATACCTCCACAGTCAGTAACTCTGCGAGATCTAGAATGTAAAATACGTTCAGAAATAAAGTCTTTTGTTATTTCTCATCAAGTGTCAACCGCGTTTTGTCCCTCCAAAAACCGCGCTTCGTAGCCGAGTTGGCTATTCCTTGCCGAAAATCCTCTTCTCACTCATCCACGACGTCACAGTATCATTTAATCTGTCGTACAGTAATCATCGCTTGATAAAAGAAGAACTACATCGAGTGACAAGAAAAGAAATATTTCTTGAATGTCATGAGTCTTGACCAAAAGTTGTGAGATATTTCGAAATTCATTATTTTTTATGAATCGTTATTAAACAACGATTCAAGCGCGTTTCTTGAGGCCTACGTGTATCACAAAGGAGTTCTTGCCCTTCATTCAAGTTTGACCACGAGGACGTCTTCGTGGTAAATCGAGAGAAACGCTCTTAAAGGTCAACATCGATTTCACGGGTTTCCGATTTTTTTTTCAGGACAAGATCCAAGGTTGCACAAAAAGTTGAAAAGAGTCAAGAGCCTTGAGAAATCTCAAGAATCTCAAGACAAGGAATTATTCTTATCTTGAGTTTTTTTTTCCGAGACATGTTTTATGTGGTTTCATGTTTGATTTATATAAAAATATTGTTATTTTGAAAAAAAAAAAGTTGAAATAAGATTGCGGAAAAAAGTAAGACTATTAAAATGTAAGGAGTGTTTGCCGCCCTTCAAAAACGTCACGAACAGTGAAATGAATTATATTATTTGGCAGTCTAGTGGCGCGTGGTTCCAGAATAATTAAAAGACGCTTTTCGCAGGGCGGGCTTTAGCGACGATGTCGTTGGACTACCGGTGCTCTCCCAAGTGTCTCGAAATATCCAGAGCAGTCCAAGACGTCGAGACACTGAGGGAGAAGGGTGAAAACAGAGAGACCGAGATTGACAGTGAATTATTTAACTCTGACAATTAAGAGGGGTAAGGCTCACGAAGCTTGCGGTTTGGTTTTTAATAAGCCCGCAAGAAAATGTCAGGAATTAATTTCTACGTTAATTTCATCGAATCCAACAGAATCTAACATTTATTTTAAAAAAATGATCGCTGATATCAATATTTTTAATAACCACGGAAACATTACAGTTTTCGTGGTGATTCTTAATACACCAGTTAAAAATGTTATGAACTAAATTTCTTCTTTTCATCGATTAATCCAACAAAAATCTAACATTTATTAAAAAAAAAAATTACTTGTCACCGTCCATATTTTCAATAATCAAAGAAAATATAAAATTATCGTGGTGATGGTTATTAATACAGCCACCGAAAATTATACAAATCCAATTGAAACTTTCTTTTCATCGATTGATTAAAAAAAAATGTTAATATTAATTTATAAAAAATTCTATATTAATCTTCGTGATTAATATATTTGCAATAATGAAGGAAAAGTTTTGAAGCAATCGATCATCAAGCCTGACTGCTGACGGATGCGAATATGAAGACCTTCTGTATATGAGAAGGGCCGCGTATCGTCGCCTCGTTGCTTCTTAATTACATGGCTGTACTGTATGGGTAATTGCTAGGACGCGTGCGGACGTTGCAAGAAAACATGTGGACTGCTCTCGGGGTTCTAGGTTCTCTCGGTCGAGGGTCTTAATCAGCATCCCTCCGGTTTCGCGGACGATGCGTCTCGCGAGTAGCTAATGAAAATTGATGAGATAATCGGGGAGCGTAGAGAGCCGATGCCTCTTTGCTGGGAAGGGCGAGAAGAGCGTCCCTGACTATATAGTAGATGGCGACAAATCCAAAAGGCTTGGAGGGTGCGAATTCACTCGTCCGATGTCGTACGACTCGACACTCTCTAGTGCCATTCGAAAATCGAAACAGCAGCTTCAACACGCATTTATTAATTTATTAATTTCTGATAATATTTACAATTTTTCGAGGTCTCAACAATATTTATATATTGTATATTTATATATTATATTTCTCATAATTAGTACGTACTATTAATTTATTGATTTTTTATTTCATATTTAAATTTGAATAATTGTTATAAAAACTATTTCGAAGCGGAGCACCGAAGTTACTTGCGTTGATCTCGAATTTTTTTTATTGCAGAGCAAAGTACGACAGAAATCACTGTAATTACCAAAAAGTATAATTGATAACAAAATTACCATAACTATGGATTAAAAAAGTAAGTACAAAGAAAAATGTCGTCAAATGACAGTCTCAAGACTGACAATTTTGTCGTCATTTGAAGGTGATTCAAACTGATGGTCATTTAATCTCGCCATAACTAGATATCTCGAAATTACGACCGTTTTAACATTGAACGTAATTTTGTGAGTAATTTGTGAATATGACATTAAATGATAGAATTTTGTCGTCGATTAACAATGATTCATGATAATGGTCATTTTACCTCACGGTGTCCAACTCCCTTAAAATCAGCTAAAAAACAACATTTCGCGATGGAAGCAACGATCTGTTATTCCTTCAAAGTACAAAGTACAAAGTACAAAGGATGTAAGTTTACTATCAGTAGAAATATTGCCAAATAAAAAAACGACAAGAAAATTACAAAAAAAAAATGGTCATTATGCATTTATAATGACGTTGAGGGTAATTTTACCAACGTTTAGTATTAAAAATAAAACGACCATTAGTTTGGATTAAAAGCGTTTAACGAAAAATAGATATTACGTGAAATTATCGACGTAAGATTAGTGTTTTGTCGTAATTTGATAGCGATTCATAATAAAGTCCATATTAACCATACTATGTCGAATTTCCTTATAATTCAACGTGGTAACTTTTCAAGTAACAAAATCCACTCCCACCACTTAACCCTCATAATTTCTCGTCATATAATCTGAAGAAATGTCTTTTTCAGCTCAAAAGAAGGAAAGAAAAATATAATTTCGTGATAGAAGTAACAATCTGCTGTTAATCCTTCGAGGCACAAAGTAGAAAGGGGTGGATGACGCGAGGATTTTCCTCCTCGACAATTGGAACCGCTGGTTGGTTGTAAGGCCAGGACGAAATAAGGAGCAAGCTCAGTGAAGAAGGCGAAGGATAAGAAGAAAAAAAAGGACCGTTTAATTATAAACAGCGTGGCGAAACGCTTCGTGCTACGACGTCGACGACGACGGCCAAATGGTCACGGCTTAGAGCTTCGCTGAGGGAAGAAGGGATGAGGTGAAAAAAAAGAGCGAGACAGCCGACGAACTCTTTCAGCCAAACGAAGGGAATCCGTCCGGAGATTATCCTCGGCTTCAAAAAGTTGTTAATTACTTGGATTTCCTCTCTCGCTCTCTTCATGTTCTCTGCCCTTTTTTTTCTACCCTTAACACTGGTCTCTTGCTCATCTCTCGCATCCTCTCTCATCTACTCTCACTTTCTCTACGGCTGCGTGTACCGGAGTATTTTCACGGTTCTCTCGTGCATTCTTGTACCGCCTGGTTTTATATCGGGACCATTTTTAAAATCCCGTCTCGTCTTGCCGGACAAATCCTCTTCTCGTTTCTCCCTTCGGCGAGGACCACGCGGCCTTCGGAACGATCGCAATTAGTACCCAAAGTCCTCTCGTATATAGCTTCTCCTCTTTGTGTCTCATCGCATGAAGCGTCTTTCGATAATCGTTAGTCGAGCGATGTAATTTGACGATCGACGCGTTATTTGCATTTTTTTTTTCTTCTCGAACGATATACCAGGGGAGAGTACTTACATTCCTGGGAAAAGCTTACACTGAACACTTCAGGAGCATTAAATGTGCAATTTAAATCATACTCTCACGAAAAAAGAGTATTTAACGAATGGATTTTTCGTACATTTAACTTTTCGAGGAATAATATCTTCTTGATATATATTTTAAATGTAACATGAAAATATTTTCTTTCACGTATATTCGATTCAAAGGTAAACTCTGTAAGGGTTCAAGGGCTACTTATTTCGAGTGTCAAGACATTTAAGTACGCATTATCTCTGATTTTTAAATGACACATTTCATCGATAATTAAATCACCATTTGTTAAGCTTAATCGAATCAAAATCAACATCAAATTTAGATTTTTAAGCTCAGCCACCCAGAATCAGTTTCATACTTGTTGCCCTAAGAATTGATGACAGAAATAAATTTCGAAGAATAAATAGTTTGGAAAATGTAGGAATAGCACAATAATGTAATTTGGCACATTTATAATCGCCATTAATTTCTCTGCCAAAAAATAACTTTACCTCGTTCTAATGTCAAAAAGTATATTTACCAATTTCTCTACCAAAAGCCATATCTACCTTGTTTTAATTCGAAAAAACATCTCTACCACCAATTTGACGACCAAAAACCAATATTACCTTATTTTAATTCCTGAAAATCATCTTCGCCACATTACAAATCTACCACATAACCCTACGAAATAAAAAAATTAACTAAGCATTTTTTTCCCCTTTACTGGCTCGTATTTTGGCAAACATCAGGAGTATTAGTATGAAGGCAAAAGGGTTGTCACTGTTATATCACTGGTGGCTAGACAAGATTGACAATTAAAACTGTTCTCTTGCTGATTGGCTGTACGTCAAGGTGCCGGTTACTCGGGCAACCCTTCTTGTCGTCTTGGGGGAGGTTTCACGATCACTTTGCGGTTTGACCAGGTCCTACACCAGGACTTGACCATTAGAACAGCGACGTTACTGGTTCAGAGCGAGAGAGAGAGAGAGAGAGAGAGAGAGAGAGAGAGAGAGAGAGAGAGAGTCGCGTTGGTAGGCGAACCTAGCAAGTCGCTCGGTCGTCGCCTTTGTGAGTACGAGAGGAGAGTCTAAAGGGGGTTGAGAGCGGCGGGTGAAACAGCGTTAAACTTCACCGCTGCCCCTACAAATATCGTTAACGTTCGGGCCTCTGCTCGCGAGGGTGCCAACCACCCAAGTCGGTGTATGCACCTTCACTTAAACCAACTGTACATCTACACTAACACGTCTAAACACACGTAGATTTCTCTATGACTTTACTGTACCTTGGCTTCTGCTCCACATGTACATAATACCGTGTTGAACGTACCTACTGAACGAGAGGGTGAGTTTTCGGTTAAAGCGGCGCGGCGGGGGAGGGGGAGGGGGTGGTCAGCAGCAGCCCAGTAATTTTGCCGCAGTTTGCCCAACAAGAACAACAACAACACAAACGGTTGTGGAACGGCCGGACGAGCCTTCTGCTTCGGAGGTCCAAGACCAAAGTGCAGCTAATAACGCCCTGGCACGAAAGCTTTAAGCTCTCTCTCTGTGCTTTTGCCTCTCCCCCCTCTCGCAACTCCTCAGATCTCTCCCTCTTAAGCTTTTGACCAAAGATCGACAGTTCCGTTGATTAACAAGGGGCTCTAACGATGTCAGACAATAAAAAGGCGTTTTTATATTCTTTATTGGCAAACAAAAGTTTGGATTAAAAATTCCGTGCACTTAACAAAATTTTCAACTTCCCAGAACCCGCATTCGCAGAAATTGCAGGATTTTTTTTTAAATTTTCAAATGTGATTTCACAATCGGCGGATTCGACCATTTATTTTTCCTTAAGTAAAAAGAATTATGCTGTTGTATATTTAGATCGTTAAAGCATTTTTTTTGCAGGGTTCCGAGTAACGTGGTGCTCTTCACGGAAAAAAAATAGTTTGACGTACACAACCAATTGAACGGTTAAATTTGCTCCAGAAAATGTATTTGGTTGCGACATTAATCTGATTGTTTGGTGCAACTTGTCAGTTAAAGTTGCTCCGTCGGATGTTTAGTTGAGCCTACAAATATGTTAGTAGACAAACTCATCAGTTAGGCCAACCAACTCATTAGTTGAAAAACCCGAAAGTTGTTGGTACACCCAACTGACGAGTTGGAAAACTGAATCGTTCTTGGATCAATCAAGTGATTGGTTGGTAAAGTCGAATAGTTGTTGAGCGAACCAACTGACTAGATTGAAATGTCGAATACTCGTTGGTCTAGCCAAGTGATTAGTTGGAAAAACTAAATAGTAGTTGAATCAAATAACTGATTAATTTGGAAAACCAAATACCTGTTAAATCAACAACTGATTACCTGGGCCAATCTATTAATTGTCACAACCAAGTTAATCTTATGGAATATATTTACTCTTATACAGTTGGATGTGAGCAGAAATTTTTTTTTATTCCTGTTAATTTGACTGAATCAAGCTTTTATTGCACATTTTTACAAGAAAAACAGTTGCTATTCAAGAAACTTTGTCCTAAGACCTGGACCTAAATTCAGTTAGGAGAATGTTTCAGCTTAGCAGATTTAAGGACAAAAATATCAAGTACCTATCATCTATTTTTATTGGACATATTAAATGCAGTAAACCAATTGCACTTAGAGATAGAGACTAATATACGAATTCCCAAAGTAAAAAATCAAATGTAGTAACAAGAAGTAAAATCAAAATTATGCTTTTCTACGTTTACGACTCGTGCTTTCTGACAACTGATTTAGAGAGCCGGTTGGACGCTTTCTCTCATCATTGAAAGCTCGTGACGCTTTTGAAAGTCTCAGAATATCGGAGTACGTAATGTACCCGGATTCTCTGTACCTCGCGAGCTTCGCCAAGCAAACTCGAACCGCGAATATATCGATGGTCGCTCTGTGAAGCATCGTTGCACGTAACTTTTTCGTGTCAACACTTTTATGACTCGTGTGTGGTTATATGGAGCGAGAGGAGTGACGAGAGGGTCGCTCGCTTGCATCCACTCATTCACCAGGCTTTTTTCCATCCTCCATTCTCGTTTCTCTCTTTCATCTATCGACGCTGCATTTCATTCCTTTGAAAATTTATGAACATGCGAGAGGGCGACGAAGCTTTTTCCAGTTTTCCTACCCGAGGCAAAAATCTACAAGCTTTACGACTCGAGACGTAGCAAACACGTTTCTCTCCTTTTTTTATTTTTTCTTTTATTTCACTGTATCTCTGACTTTTTTTTTACTCGACGAGCACGTTTCCAATAAACACTGAAATAACTGCGTGGCTCATGATTTACTAAAGGATTTTTCCATGAAAGGGTGAGAATCGCGAGGAGATTGAAAATTTCCCATTTTGTGTAGAGGGGGTGCAGTGGATGTGCGTGGCCAACCAGAATTTGCTTGGGCGAGCATGAAAGTTTTGGTGCTTCTATATCTGGGCAATGGCCGAAGTGTGTAGGAGAACATCAGGAGAGAGTCGAGCATTCGAGGAAGCTCACTGTGGCTCTACCTCTGGACAAGTTTAGATTTCCCTGTCCAGTCGGGGTGTGGTGTACCGACTGTACATAGAGATCCAACCACGATGCTGCATCTGGTATGCCTGGTCGACGAAGCAGAGCTCGAAAGCACACTGATGTACACTCTAGAGAAGTGGGATTCTGAGAATTCACCATTGGGATTATAGTCCTGGCATCAGAAGCAGCCGGTTTGCCGATTTTAAGTCTAGACAAACATTACTTGTGGAAACAACAAATATACATTACCAAACAAGATGCTGACTTTTTCAGTTACTATTCAAGGGAACAACACTTGGTTCGGTCAACTAAGTGATTATAGTGGCGAATGTAACAGGCGATTAATTGTTTAGACCAACCAAACTGTTGGCTGTCATAATCTGATTTTGGTACCCAATAAATTTGGTGGTTGATGACTGAATGTCGATTTTTAATCAATAAATAATAAAGGATACAAAGCTGAGCCTTTTGCACATTGCTTCCTCATTTTTCACTTTTCATACAACTACCACGTAGAGGTAGTTCTAGTTAAAAAAAATGCAAATTTATCTTAAGTTTCAACAATTTTATCAACATTCATTAAATTGTCCACAATAAAACGGTAGTAAACTCTTCATATATTCATAGAATTTCAACCCTGTAGTTCAAGAGAGTCAATAATTATAATCAATTATTTTTGTCTATAAGTTATAAACAAAATGAAGAAACGTCGCAAATTTTGAACCGCTGAAATGATTTTGCTCAAATTTAATAGAGATTGTCATTAATCCAAACTTAAGCTTTAATCGAAAATTTCAGTTCGGGCGGATGGAAATTGTTCAAGCTATCGCGTTCACCGATATTTTTGAAGAAATGATAACTTGTATTAAATTTAAACTGCCCTAACGGTTGTGACAAAAATCATGCCAAATAAATTTACTTGCGTGCAAACTTTCGTCAATGTCCGTGGAACCGTTTTTTAATTATAAGCATTCAACTTCCAAAGCCCCTGTAACACGCACACTCGCACGCACATGCCGGATATATTTTCTAAGCCACTTTTTAAACTTTTAGACAATTTTAATTACCCTGATTTTAAAATCTCGACATTTTTTTCAGGAAAACAATGCTTCCTCTATAAGAAATAAGAGCTGCTCGAAATAATTCTTGGATCATTCGTAATTATGAGAGTCCCATTCGATATTGAAAGCCGCTGGTGTACAAATTTGAAGGGGGAATCTATCGATTTTACTCATAGAATAAAAGAATTCAGTTTACCATAAAAAATACAGGTTTTTTCAGTGACCAATGTATTGATATCATTATTTTTTAAAATAATTCTTTAATTTAATTTGTTATTAATTGAATCGAGGATTTAAAAAAACGCACGAAATAATTTTTGGAGTCTTCGTAATAATGAGAACCCGATTTAGTGTCAAAAGCAGCTGGGTTACAAATGGTGAGGGTAAAAATTATGGATATTATTTATGGCATCTAGAGAGTCTGGTTCGATATTTTTCTAATTAATTAATTAATTTAGTTGCACTTTAGAGAACGAGCCGGTTTACTGTTAGACTAAAATCCGAGACGCATGACTCGAATTCAGTTCTGCTTGGCTCTTTTGATGACTATAAGAGTAATTAGATCAATACTGTAAGATACATGAGAAATGAAGTGCGTTAAAAGCCTTTGAGGAATGTTTAAAGCGCGTTACAATGGTTTTCTACAGAAGTGGCAGAACTAAAGCCCACTGCTTCTTGACCCTCTCGTTGGATTAGATGACACGAGAGGGTCGCGTCCGGGATTTCGGTGTTTGGAGTCTCTCAACTGTGGCCGTGAAAGAGGATCACACTTGCCGCGAGAAAATCACCCCCGCGGCGTACCGGAACGACACGCTAAAAGGGGGCGAGAAACTCACACGAGTTATATCTGCTCCCTCGTACACCGCAACGAATAATACATACATATATATATATATATACACACACACTGCCTATATCTATTCTTGCTTGCAGTCATATTTGCGGATAATATTGACCGACGGCTTGTCACACATCCCCTCACAATTTGCTTTGCTATCTCTCGTTTGCACGAATTTTCCTATTTCCTGTATTCCCATACACACCGCTCTATATCAGTAATAATATTAATAGTGATAATTCGCTGATGGGATGAAACTTTCATCCCCTAATTCTCATATCCAATATCCAACCACAAAACCCCAGTGTACATAGTAACTGTGAGTGTATACTAACAGAAGTGCTCAGACAGAGAAATGTTTCTCTTGCAAATGGAACGAATCAACTCCGTTGATTAAGAAGAAAATATTTATTCTTTACGTTTTGTATAATCGAGCTTGCGAATGAAATTTCATAAGAAACTCCTCATAACTAAGAAAGTTATACAGTGAAAGATAGTTACGTGAATACGGAATACTAGATTTCGTAAAAAATCGTTACAAATGTCTTACCAATCTGTTTATTCCTTTAACGAGAAGTCATCTACCTCCTCATAGAGGAAGATTTGTTTTCGTCAACATTTTTTTTCGAGTTTTTCATGTCAGTATACTCAGAATGGTTCAGAAAAAAGTCGAGAAAAGTGGTTCAGAAAAAAATTCAGAATGTGCGTGTGCGTATGCCTCAGGCACAGAAAATTCAAACGTCCATAACTCACGAACAGCACGATGGATCGAGCTCAAATTTGGCGCGCACGTGGAGTAGTAACTCCTCTTTAATTGGTGTGATTTTTAACAAAATGTTTCCATATATACAGATTTTTAGGGATTTTAAATTTTTCGAAAAAATGGCGTAATCACTCTAACTTTCGTAAAAGTTGGACGATTTAGCTAAATAGTTCTTCATAACTAAAGACAGGTATAATGTTGTTTCGTATTGAATTTCGACGAAATCGGTAAAGCGGCTCGGATTTAATGACAACTTTATTTACAACTTTTCGAAAAAAAATCATTTTGATCAAAATCACGTCGAATCTCAACATATGAACTGAAATATTCCTCAGATGAAAAATAACATACAGCGCTGCGTACGAAATTTCGTGATGATTGGTAAAGTCGTTCGAATTTTCTGCCATTTTGAATTTTTTTTTAAATTTTGATTTTCGTTCTAGCTTCCGCAAAAGTTAGGAAAGTAAGCCACAATTTTGTAGTAGATGGAAATATGGTGCAACGATATTAATTACGGAGTTTTCGTTGTCTTTTATAGATATTGTTTCTTTTTTTTATGGATAATACATTTTTTACTTTTACATTGTGTTGGTCCACAAGCAACTACCAAAAATATATAAGTATCGATATTTAAATGCAAAGTAGGACTTTGCACTTCCTCATTAAATCACAGTTTTTTACAAAGCTTCCTTTATAAGGAAGCCATAGTTAATAAATAAACTTCCTCATAAAGGTGGCTTTATGAGAAATTAGATTTATTGAGGAAGCAATGTGCAAAGTTCTACTTTGCATCATTTTTTAGATTTACTATATTTCTCTGTCAAACTAGTGCAGTGAAAAAAAACAAAAAGAATTCCATTTGTAAAATTACAAATTTCACTAACTTTTGGAAATCATATAATTTTGTAAATTATATGATTATTATATATGATTACTAGGGAGGCTTCGCCCTCTTGCGCGCTTCGCGCAACAACCCCCCGCTGTTCATATCTCTATATTATAAAAATCCGGGCTCGAGAGGTCCATTTGACATGGAATGCCCTACACAGCGGCGGCGGCGGCGGCGAGATATTTTTATAATATAGAGAGATTATGAGCATAATCCACGCACTTTTAACATACAATATCTGTCATTTTGACGTATCAGAATTGTCATACTGAGAAGAGAGAAAAAAAAAGATAACAATAGTCATAAAAATCTAGGGTTAATAAGAATTTATTTTTGTTGTAAAGATGACAATGAATATATTGTAAAACTAATAACAATTTTTTGTGTACTTCTATTTATATCAATAACACCCGTAAACTTTTTCTAAATTCAACAAGTAAAATAAGTTAAGGAAGATAGTAGAAATTTTCTTTTGTTATTTGTACATAAGTTTATATCTATTTATTGTGGTCTATTGCATTTATTTATTAATTAAATTAATTGAACATAATATTTATTCTAGTCACTCTATTTATTCTAGTTATTGTGACTACTTATTTGAAACAAATAAATTTTTGGAGTAAAATATAAAGGAAATTTGTATCGAATAAAGATGAGACGATCGGTTCCATAATAGAAATGTGAAATAAAATGAACTAATCTAAATATATATTAAAAAAAGAATATTTTGACAAATCGGGAGAAGGTATTTCTTATTATATTCATTATGTAGAGGTTAAAGAAATAAAAAATGAGATTTAAAGATAATCTTAATATTGTACTGTTAACATCCGAACATTCCAAACTTATTCGCATTAGAATCTTATATCACGTCAGTTGAATTCAGGTACATCAACGACAATCAGTAGGTTATTAAAAGACTGCAAGAGCAAAGTTTAAGAAAAATTAAGGGTCAAAAGAGGTAAATACCCAATACATCATAAAAAGGACCAAATTTAACGGAACCAAAATTAAAATTTGACAAAAACATCTGACTAAACATTTTTTAATCTACAGAAATAATATAATAATTTTACAAACCAAGAAAAGTATCCGCTGCAGTAGGGGAAATGTTCGTCGAAGTTTCCTAGTTTTCTAAAACTTTTTCTTAGTTTCAAAAATTATTTAATTCGTTTGGCAGATTAACAATGTTTTTTGTCGGGGGGGTTTTTTTTTTTTACAAAATTTTTATTTTGTTATTGTCGCACATTTTTGTCACATAAAAAAGGTTAAAATCAAAAACAAAATAACCATTTTGCAAAAAAAAATCGTGTCCAAAAAATTACCTCATCAATTTACCAATCGGTGAAGCAATTAGAGTGGACAAAAATTAATCATTCCAAATTGTTTGAGATGATTCTCTATATGAAAGTCGGCAACGTCGACTCAGAACCGAGTTACGATTTGCCAAATTTCAATTTAATAATTGAATAATTTCACTTACAATATAATAATTACGAACTTCCCTAGCTTGTTACATTATGTAATCATCTACATAGATTAACACTTTTTCAGTCGGCGGTTTTCTTTTACAAAATGTTAATTCTGTTTTTCTTTTTACTGCATATAATAAAATGGATAAAATAAAAAAGAATATTAAACTTTTACTTTTGCCTAGTTTGTGAAATCATGTAATTATTTTTGCAGATTAACCATTTTTCAGTGATGACTTTTGTTTTTATTTAGTTGTTTTTTAAAGTGATCTCTTGCGAAATTGGATTTTGTAAAACAACTTGGATTAATCGAACGAACATGTGGTTTCGGCAGAGAAGACGAGGGCGAGCAGCTCATTTCACCTGCAACAGAGCAGGAGCAGCATCAGCAGCAAGGTGCAACCTGAACGTTCGTATCGAGAGCGATGGGAAGGAGAGGACGGAGGTATTGAAACTTTTGCGCGAACCGAGCACACGGTGGTCAGGGCTCCTGGAGCTGGAAAAGTGGGTGCGGGTGGCAGATCTGCAATCCGGAATGGAATCTGTCCGCTCCAGACGCAAGCAGCGCTCACCCAGGCTTCCGTCCGGTTTCCCGAGGTGCCTCGTTCTCGTTTCTGTTCTGTCCTCTGTCCTCTGTCCTCTTTCTCTCTCACTCTCCCTCTCTGAGCAGTTGATGCACCAGCTACCACTCTCTTTCTCATTCCCTAAGCCTGTCTGGCATCCACCCCCACGTCGTCAAGACCTCTGCACCGGATTAGATTCGAGAGTTCTCTCGCACTCTCTAACGAATCGTCGATTCGTTCAAACTCCATTTCATTCCCTCCTAATGCATTTCGCCCCATTCTTTCATGATTTTTTTTTGTTCATGTTTACCATCGCTTTTCTCTAATTTCCACTAATAACGTCCAGACAATCTGGCAACGAGGACAGCTTCATTTTCTGGCTGTTCGCAATGAAACTGCTGAGTCAAACAGAGAGAAATGTTAACAAATTAAATGAAAAAGCGTTTGTAAAAAAGGATTTTGACGATTTACTTATATTGTTAAGAATTGAGGGCGTTTCGATTAGATGAAAAAATCATTAAAAAGAGTCAAAGTATATTGATTAATATTGGCTTCATTATAATGGAAGCAGTGCGAAAAATATTGAGGAAATAATACACGCAATCATATACTTTGCATAATTGTTTAAAAAAATGGTAAAATCTTAAATTGAACAGCACTTCAGTGATCGGGAAGTACAGAAGTAGAGATCAATAATTATAATAAGACAGGGGGGGCTAGGCCTCCCTGCGCGTGTCGCGCGTCAACTTTCCTTGTCATGATCTCTCTCTAAAAACTTGGTCGGTCACGAAATATCTCGAAAATATCGAAGATTTGATATTTGCATTGTTGGTTAAAGCTTTATAAGAGCGCAGCAGCGCAAAAGTCTTTCAGACACGCGCGCCAGCGCGCTATCATTGGTCGTGGTCACACACCGGGACCGTGGCCAAGTTCATACATTGAATCTTTTTGTTTTTGTCAAATGTCAAAACTGACAGAAGGAAAATTCAGTCCCAAGGGTCCATTGAGGCTCCAACTGCGACGACGGAGACGAGACATTTTTATTATATATAGTAATATAATTTAAAAAATCATACATCATTTTTTTTTCATATTAAAGAAATAAAGATTTTTATTGCATTTGTTAAATTTAAAAAATAATTTGTTAATAAGTATTTTGTTTTATTATCATTCAAAGAAATGTTTTTAGTATTTTCAATGACGTTGATATTTTTCTCGTCACAAAGTACTAAAATTCTTGGAAAATATAATAAAAATTATATTTTATTTCAACGAAACACATCAGCATTTTTTGATAAAATAAACAAAATTATAAGCACATATAAAAAATAAATGTCGATTGAACTAAGTACTTTTCAACGTTCTCATTTGTTGACATCAATAAAACATTTACATTACAGGTTAAATCCGCGTGAAAAAATATTGTATAGTATGATTACAGTAAAAGATTATATTGTATAAAATGTACAACTAACCAAATAAAACTTTTTCTTACAAATATGTGGGCAATACATTGAATATGTATCATATGTGTATCATAGATTAAAACTATTTTTACTAAAAAAAAATGTAGACTGTTTCATTATTTTTACAGTGCAGCAAAATTTCGTCACCTCGACGCATCGATAACTTATTCCACGAGAACGATTCGTACGCATGCGAGACGGTCGTCTTCGCGGTAGCGAATTGATACGATTCGATGGTTTTATTACGAGGGAATTTTCCGACAACTTCGTCTCGTTTCGCGGATGTTCCCTTCCGCTTTTCCAGTCTTACTTAGTAGGTTCCACAGAATGTGGAAGAAGCATATATGCACGTTTTGGTATCCCGATCACGTGCAGCTACGATATTAGCCTTTCATACCGAGTTTCCATCCCCTCCTCTCCTTTTTTTTCAGCGCCCACTCGTGCTCTACATATCGTCCTTTGTGTAAAAAGGACTCGGCTCCCAAACAGAATTTAAGGATATTTCGTTCGGGAATAAGAATGGGCCGAGGGACCACAGTGAGAGGCAACGTTACGTATGTACCTTTCTCGCGTTTTTTTCTTCTCCTCTTTTTGCATATACTATTTTCTCGAGGCAACACTATTTTCACGTACTTGTCAAGTCCTTCGGTTCTTCGCTTATTTGTTACGAACCCTCCGAAGCTATCTCTCTTTCAGACAAATTTCCGACTACATTTCTCTTCTTTATATTTTTCTATAAGATATTGCAGAACTTGGAAATTTGCTGGTGCAATTGTTACGGTTCGTCGAGCTACGCAATTTAGCCTCATTTGCTCAGTAGATTTTTAGTTCACTGACGATCAATACTAATATGTATTTTATACATCAAACTAGCAGGTTACAGAGGCTCGGGCGCCGCGCTCTCGCGTAACCAACATAAATTCGGAGAATGCAAATTTCTTTGCCTTGTATCTTCTTTATGTCAAGTGAGGCGCTCGCTGTAACCGACTTTGTGAGTGTCTCTGCGATAATCTGTGTGAGTGTCTATGAGTGTCTGTATGATTGTCCAACGCATCTTAAAAAATTGTCTTTTTTTTGTTTTTTTTTTTTTGCATATTTCGTATGTTACAAAAAAGTGAATAGTAATCAATATTTCGATAATATAGACAATGTAGTTAGATAAAAAAACTTAGTTGACATATTGGTTCGGGCAAAAAGACTCTCAAATCGAAGTTGGATAATCCGGTAATACGAATTGTAGATTATAAGGCTTCAAATTAAATCCTCCAGCACTCCAGAGAAATTCAGTACAACGGAGTGATTGCGGAAGGATTTCTGTTTATTGATGTAATTCTTTACATTATACTTTGGATCTCTCAGCAAATGCACCATATAAAATTAATTAAAATTGAACGAGATCCTCAGATAAAACAACTTAAACACAGTTAAAAAAAAGATCGAAAGTCACTAAAGTCATTATAAACCAGAGCTGGGCAGTACTGCAAGTACATGGTAGCTATTTTTGACTTCAAGTACGGTACTTGAAGTACTTTTAGTAGAGCCAAGTACAAAGTAATTTTCTTGAAAGTTCTATACCGTCACAGTTATGTCAATATCAGGAAATATTTACCTTTAGGGAACATTTTTCGACATATATTTTCACCAAGTTTCTTTCAACAAAAAAAAGAAGAGAAGCGATACATTTTCCCTTTTATATTAATATGAAAATATAAACCGGCGTAAACTATCAACGAAGTTATTAGTTTTTCAGAGAATTTGGCAGGGAAATCAGAGATTTTCAGAACAATCAGGTATATTTAGTTTCAGAGAAAACTCTGACTTTCTCTGAAAAGTACGAAAAGTTAGACAAAATCAGAGGTACTTTCAGATATTATCAGAGATTGTTAGAGAATTTTTCTGATATTATCAGAGAAATAATTTTAAAAATTGATTTCTTTTAGAAAGTTTCAGGGAAATTCCGAGTTTTCTATGAAATTC
Organism: Perithous albicinctus; assembly: GCA_964016905.1. Taxonomy (NCBI): domain Eukaryota; kingdom Metazoa; phylum Arthropoda; class Insecta; order Hymenoptera; family Ichneumonidae; genus Perithous; species Perithous albicinctus. The sequence continues at coordinate 1,172,918 of OZ024696.1, read as the reverse complement.
TCCCCATGGTTGGCCGACAAACATTTTTCAGAGTTACTCTGAAACTTTATGATTCTTTCTACACTGTTCTATTAACTATGAACTACGCTGTTTTTCTCTGACTATTAATATCTATATTCACGAACATTTATCTAAAAACTCCAATTTCCGCCGATTTTCTCATATAAATCCTACAGAATTTCTGAGAAAGTCCGTGTTTCAGAATTACTCTAAAACTCTGTGTTTTTGCTTCCTCAAGAAGCTTTGTTTTCGTGGAAATTTGTGTGCGTGTGCGCACAATTTTTGATGTTTTTTTTTAGATATCGGGCCTAAATTTGGTACAAAATTGCACTGTTATAGACCAATGGTTGGTATTGAATTTGGGCAAAATCGGTTCAGCCGTTCAGATTTTACGCAATTTTTAATTTTTTTCAAATATGTCTCAATACTAAAATTGTGAGAGCTACTCCAGCTCTCACAACTTTAGTATAGAACTGATTACCATTTGGACAATTTGGCTCTTGTCTTGTACCAAATTGTAAGTTTTCTAAATTTCTTTGAACTCACGTTATCCGAGGAAAACCGAGTTTTCCAGAAAAGAAATCGTATTTACTCTGATAAAGTTTACTCTTCGTACGATTAAGAAACGTAGCAGATGTTAGAGAAAACTCGTAAGTTTTCTGAAATTCTCTAAACTCACGTTATCCGAAAGAAGCAGAGTTTTCGAGAAAATAACTCATACTTTCTCTGAGAAAGTCAACACGGATTTTCTTCATACTTTATTTGAAAAAATCAGAGTTTTCTAAAAAAAATCAGAAAACACTTTGAATTTTGCTGATAAATTATAACTGCTGGAGATTGGCGGAGAAAAATGTAGAGATTCTCAGCAAATATCAGAGAAAATTGTATGAAAATCTCTGAAAATTACTGAAACGGTCTGGTTAGAGTTTTTCAGACAAATTCCCTGAGAAATATTTTCACCAGGGAAGGATCATCGTTTACACCCCAAAACGCCATGCATTATCAGATAAAAACTTTGAAAGAAACTTTGAAAGGTCCTCCTCAAAGGTTTTTTTCAAAAGCGCCCATAAAGTGGATTAATCAATAAAAATATCAATGTTATTCTTGCGCTACAATATGTTACATATGTACAGGAATAACTAAAAAATCAAGTTCCATAAAGTTTCATTAATATTGAATTTTTCTTTGGTGTTCAACAAAGATTTTAAATGATTTAATTATTTAGTACTTTAAATACTACAAGTACCGAGTGCTTCCAGTATTTGTACTTTGCCCAGGTCTGTTATAAACGGGCCTTCCCGAACTATATTATGAGACAAAGAAAAATAGTAAATTTTCCAAATTAAATTTTCAAGTTTTCACACGTTTTCTACATAAAATATTTCTATTATTATCATAACCGTAACTGGTTGTGGTTACAATATTTTTTGTAACAATCAGAGTAAATATATTGTAGGACGTGATAAGAATTTTTCTTACATGTCAATATTCGGACGGTACATAACTATTTAGATAAAGAAGCGAAAATATATCGATCCGAATATCGATACAGATAAATTTAAGCTCCGCGTAGTTAAAGCGGGCAACCGTTGGCACAGCAAATGGTTAGATCAACTGTGACGGCCCTACACTACATTGCATATAAGAGGACGATTCGAATGAGAGAAAACATTAGCGCAGTGGTTAGCGCTAATGTCACCTTCGGGTTCGAGTCCCGGTGATCACCATATATTTTCTCTCTTCGATACTTCGTCTGGCTGTCCTCACTACCAATCTACACTCTTCCCTCAAATCTCCGCTTGGTCATTACACAACGAAATTTGCGAAAAATCACGTAGGCATCAGAGCCAATATGCAAGTTAGCGAGGACCTACGTGACGAAAATCACGTGGGCAAGGGGAAGCGGAGCGCGCCCCGCGGAAGGAGCTCAAAGATGCATAGCAAGGTATAGTGGCGCGAACAGTGGTTAAGCCCATACGGCAGAGGGAGAGAGAGAGAGAGAGAGAGAGAGAGAGAGAAATCGACCACGATTTATATATTGACGCGCGGGGTGGTGAGACTCTCTTCTTCCTGCGAACCGACTAGCGAAAAGATCGAAAACTATAGTACCGTCCGGCGACACTTATTAGAAAATAGGAATGAGTAAATTGATTCTGTAAAAGGGAAAATATATGAGAGATTAAGTCTACGTTTTCTTGTGAATATTTAAAAAGTATTATTTGAAATAATTTATGTAATTGAAAGAACTAGGATAGGCCGAGCATAAAGGCATAGAATTAGATAGTCAATACATCAGATATAATATCGATAAATAGGATACGCAATTATAACGACAATTATATTCGGGAAACAAGTAAATGTAGATGTCAGGGAAATCGACATTCAAGCACTATTTTATTTGAAGATTGTGAATAAACCCTACTTTTACCTATTCAAACTGCCTTTAATTAATCTATTCCCTGCACGAGTTTCGAAATCTAGATAAATAATTTAATGTTAACGGAGAAATACCGTTACAATATATATATTGTAAAATACAAATTTGTAATCCTGTTTATTCTATCATTAAAAAACATTTCTTTTAATTTTATACTTTTGTCTGTAAAACTAGATTTTATTTGTAAAATTAATACCAAAAATTTGTGGGATTTCTTTTTTGTTGGATTTAGAAAACAAGAGTTACTTTTGTTTTTTTCACTGTGTACAAGAAGTGATAAGAAATGTTTGGTCCAACATAAAGCAGTGAAAACTGAATCTCCTAAATCTACGAAAGAGGAAAATGTTTATCGTACATTATACGATACGTATGTTGTGTGAAAGGTGGATAGTTGAAACTCTGGCAAATGTGTTGGTATAAATTCCAGATGTCTGAGAGCGTGCGAGCTCCTCACTCCTCGCTCGAAAAGCTTACGAGAAACATACACACTCAGTGTTTGTATATTTCAGCAATGGAGTGAGGGAATGGCGAGAGCAGAGAAACGGAGAGAGAGAGAGAATATTCGAGTGGAGTCCGAGGGCCACAGAACTCTCGACGAATTACTCGAATATTTAATATGCTTGCGAGGGAAAGAGAGAAAGAGAGATTTGGACGATTCGTTAGCGTTGAGAATAGTTTGGTTCGCAGTTTGAGAGAAAGAGAATTGAGGAGGGATCGCACTGAGAGTGTGGCGCTGCTAAAAAAGGAAAGCGGGTTTTGTGAACGACCACGGCGAAGTTAGCGCTTCCGCGCTCGACATATATCAATTACCTAACCAGTGTTAGCACATTCCGCCTAAAACCAGTCGGAACAGAGTGCAATGAAAAAAGTTTGACGAAAACACAATTGAAAAAAATTAAAAAATAAAAAGCGGAAAAGATAATGCCTTATACCAACGGGACAACAAAACCCAACCATTTATCTGTCACTTTGGTGTTTTCGTGAAACTTTGTAATTAATATAACACGATGGTGATTGCATTGCTTTACTAATTTCAAGGACCAATATAAACATTCGTTTGTGTGTTTGAAATTAAATTGCACTACGTTTTTTTTAACTTTTCTTTTAATATAAAGAAATTAAGGAATGGAATTTATTTTTTATACATTCTATCAAATTTAGATAAAGTGAAACCTACCAATCCTGGTTCTGATAAAAAACAAGGGTAAAATCCGAAATAGATTTAGTGACTTCAAATATTAATGAATATTTCAGAATGTTTATTTTAGACCAATACAAATTCTTGTGAAAAAATGAAAAATGATTTGAACGTTTCGTTTTTCTTTACTCGCGACTACAATTTCTGTCACATGAAATTTGTCTCAAAATAATTTTTAAAAACTTAAATGCGTTTTGTACAATAAACGGAAATCATGACATTTTGTTTCCAAAAAAAAGTTCGTTCCAAATTGCCGTATTACTATCAATTCTTTTCTTTACCTTTGTTTGTAAAACCAGAATTTACAATCTTTTTTGTCGTTGAATCATAAGACAAACTGATGGAAATTTGTGGACACCGATATCAGTATCATATTTGTTTTTTTTTTTTTTTTTCAGAAAAACAAGAACATGATAGTTATGTATACAAAAATTTACGTAAAAAATCCCATGTGCTTAATTTTTTGTAATGTTATTCTGCTTATGTAAGGAAAATACCCAAATCCAAATACAGAAAATTGTAGGATGATTTCCAATTTTGAAAAATAGAAAGTAATATTTTGTTGATTGTAGTAGCGACTACTGTATATAATAGGTAGGTAGGTAGCGGCAATGAAATGAATTTCATTGCCGCTACCTACCTACCTAGAAAGTAATATTGCTGAAAATGGAATATCCACAATTTTTTATATTCGAACATAAAGATCATTTCCTTGACAAAAAAATAGAATATGTTTTTGAAACTGAAATCGTCATGGTATGATGACTTGGTCGATTTTATTTCATTTCACCGCAAAGATCGGATACTAATGAAAACTTCAAAGTTTTTATTTCAGACCAATACAAATTTAATTGAACAAATTATTTTTCACTTCACATTAAATTATAAATTAAATCCATTTTTTGTCGATTTTCTACCACCCAACGTTAATAACAATCCAATAATTCTATCCATCTTTTGTTACGTCAAACTTGTTAAAAAATAATACAAAAAATTTGAATGCATTTAGCATAATAAAAAAAGCCATCTGATTTTAATTAAAAAAATGTATTGATCCCAAAGTTTCTTTTCACTCACGTATACTGTCATGAATTGCAAGAGACCTAGCTGGTAAGTTACACCCCCATTGAATCAGTGGGCTGTTTACATTATTAGGCAAATGTTCTCCGCTGTCTTGTGTTCGGGACGAGACATACGGGAAGGGATGTCGCGCTCTTGTGCACATCGAGGAAGAAAATGCGGGTCTAAGCGTCGAGTAAGCGTCGCGAGGATGTAAAGTCGTGGATTCACCCTGATCTATCCGCGCCGATCCATAATACACGGTCGGATATATATCGAAGTATCTCGCTACGAGGAACAGTAGCAAAAGGGGAGTAAAAGAAAGGACATAGGCGCCACGTGTCATTCGCGCTTCTCACGTCACATAGGAGCCTGTACGCATTTACTAACAACACATCCTTCAGTATCCTAGATCCGGGAATTAGGCACCGCGGGGTTGCCCGACTCGCCAGAAAGCCTACAAGGAAATAATATATCGAATATTCAGAACCCCACGAATCGCAATAGACAAGTTAATCCTGGAAGATAGCAGCCACGACCAGCAATATAAAAAGGAAAGGAAAGAATATTGAATTTGATCTTAGCAACTGCTTTTGCTTCCTGGAGAAGCTTTGTTTTGTGATCAGTTATTAATTGTGATAAACGTACTTCCCCACAACGTGAGCCGGGTAGACTGTGGAAAATAAAAGAGAGGAAGCACTACGAGAATGTAATTGTCAGCTTTTCATCCTGAATTCTCAAATATATTCGAATAGGGGAGGTCGCGTTGAACAAAAAAGTCTGCGGTGAAAATGTTCTACGACCAAAATTCACCAAGTTATTAGCAATTTGGGTTAGCCAATCACAGACCGTTAGTGTCCGCCCGCAAACTTGTATTCCGTGCGGACGTCGACGGTCGAAAACATCGAAAAACGCGCTTTCAACCATTAGTGTCCGCCCGGAAATCCGAATTCCGCGCGGATACTGACAGTCGAAAACGGTGAAAACGCCTTGCTTTTCTTGATGAAAACAAAATTTAGAAGAATACATTTTTGACCCGCTTCTTGACATTTATTTTCTTGAGCTGATTTCTTTTCCGCCGTTCAATTTTATTTTCACGCAAGTGCGGGACTGCAATTTACCAATGTCAATCGGCGAACTTTTGAATCGACTAATTTTCTAGGCTTTCCAAAGGGTTATCGGAAAATCTGAATCGACCACCGTGTTCAGGAGATTGAAAAACTAGAGTCACGAGCTCCTAATTTTCCGTTTTTGATACCGTATAATCAGCCTAGACGTTTTCAACTGTCAGTGTCCGCGCGGAATTCAAGTTTGTGGGCGGACACTAACTGTCTATGATTGGCTAATAACAAATTGCTAATAACTTATTCAATTTTTGTCGCAGAAAATTATGACCGCAGACATCATCACACAGTTGCGACACACCCTGTATACATCAGCTGTACTTAAAATTGTCCCCAACCAAAATCATTGTTGTAAAAAGAATTATGAAACGAATTCTTTTAAAGTTGATATATGCTTCGGCAAAGGGCGGCCAGGTGAATAATTTGAAGAATTTTTTTAAAAATTCCCTTTGCCGAAGCATATATCAACTAAAATTCATACGGCCAACGCTCAACTAACATGAATTCTTTTAAAGCCTATCATTTTAATCAGGATCAATTTTTTAATAAATATTTCATTTAAAACCATTTTATCGAAAAAATTAAATTCTTGTAAAATTAGAACCACTTTATTGTTTAGCGTTAGTTCAATTATATAGAAAATTTCAGCCCGATATCTCCTAATTTTCGCAACTGACTCCGCGAACGTTATTTTCTAAAGGATTCAAACGCTATAAAATTTTAACCGCGATTTTGTCCTACACGTTGACAGTGACAGCGGCGAGATATTTTTATAATATAGAGAGATAAATTTGACGTGACAAAAGTTTTAATAGAATTCTCGGATTATTAGAAGCGATGTATACGATAATATTAGTTCGAATATTGGATTCAGGCATTGATCAGCTGTCGATAGATCGTGAGAACTGAATTTTCGTTGTGATAACACGTAGAGTTTGTATTCTCGAGTGGAAAGAGAGAGAGAGAGAGAGAGAGAGAGAGAGACAACCCCGTGTCAGAATCCATTCCTCTCGGAATATCCGGAATACCAAATCGATCCTCAGTAAAATTCTGGCTGAGTCGGTCCGAGTTGGAGAGCGAATGGTATCCCTGTTCAGTACAGACCAAGTTTTAATCACTATCGACTCCGTGAGGAACGTACGACGTGTATATGTTCTCTCCTTTCTCTTTCCTCGTCATTCTCGTTGTCCGAGAGGGCTTCACGATGTCCCCTCTCTTCGTTATTCCTCACTCATCCCTCAGGACAGACCTGAAGGATTTGCAGTGCATTTCGCAGTAGCGTTGCCAGCAACATATCTACGTTCCTATCTGTTTATTATTAAGATGTAAACTTGTCGTACAATTGTGCCTTCCAGCAGATTTCTCCCTAAGTGCCTTCAATCCTACCAGCATCAAGAGGAATATCTCCTATCGTACGTTTCCATTTTCGTACTTGTGACCGGAATCCTTCTTGAATCCTGAAAGGATCGTCATTGCAGTTCATAAATACTTGTCAGCAATACATTTTGCTTCTTTTTATACGATAAGAAAAACGCTTGAAAAATTATGCATATCCTAAAAAAAAAGTGAGCTGCGTTAATTTTTATAGGTGCCGCCGTAGCATTCTTGCTGCATTGAAATAATGATTATTTTTTAAGAGATTCTTTTAATCTGGGATAATTTTACGAATAATTCCGTTTGAAATACAACATGAATTTGTATTGTAATTGAGAAGCATGTTATTTAGGTGTAGCAATGTTAGTATTGAATTTTTCTAAAGTGCCCGGTTTTCTACTATTATTACGTTTCTTTGTAAAACCAAAAAGCACCAATTTTTTTTCTTTTGTTGAATCAGCAAAAAAATTATTCTGTAGATATGCGGGTATCTGTTTCAGTAAAATTTGTTATTAAATATGTTAAGATCTGTTATTGCGTTGCAAAATAATACACCGAAAATTCCATGTGCTTAATTTTTCATAATGGTGTTGTTCTGACGATATAAAATAATACCCAAATTCAAATATAAAAAGTTGTAAGAAACATTCTAATATACGAAATAAAAAATAATATGGCTTTAAATGGAATACCTACAATTCTTTATATTCGAAGTTGGAAGTTTTGTCACTCACAAAAAAAGAGTAAAACATTTTTCTTAAACTGAAATCGTTTCTTTTTTCTATTTCAGGTATGAAACTCCTGACTTTTCATTAAGCAGACTTCATCTTTCTTGGTGAGTGAATAATGATACTTTTAACTTCCCTATTATTTGGAATTCTATGATATTTTTCAATGAAATTTTTATGGAAAGACTTTCTCTTTATTCGTAACAAAATATTAATATATCTTTGTTATCAAAATGGTATTTTTAGTAAATTGGGGAGCTACCCTCCCATTTTCTAGTTAATAAAATTTGTCAAGTCAATCATGATCGTTAATCGAAGTGATTTTCATGATAATAAATTGATAGCTAAAGTTCAGATCTAGTTTATATATTCATGCGATAAAGAAACAAATATGATTTTTCATTTAATATATCCTACCATATTGATAACTCTTCAGTAAAAAGTTCATGAGCGACAAATACGAAATTCATTGTTAGCGATCTGTTCGTGCTCTGATTGGTCGCCGGTGTCGTCAGACCCACAATGATCGCGACCACGTCCATGCATTGAAAATTTTTGCTTTTGTCAAATGTCGAATCTAACATAAAGAGATCCGGGCGCTTTAGCGTTTTAGAGCCCGGGTCCGCCCAACCCTAATAAATTATGTAAACAATTTATTTAAAATCCACATAGTTTCGTTTAAAAATACTCTTTAAAGAAATCATGGAAAAATTAAAGTAACAGAAAATAAATAATTCACCTAGAACTTTTAATTCCAAAAGAATATTTCAATACATTACTATGGAGAACCCGTTCTTTTGTTATTAATGAAATATATATACATTTTTTACCAGAATGGTGGGAAATAATAACAAAATACTTAAATCGAACTTATTTATGACATAAATATACCAATGTAGTAAATCCAAATTTCAACTCATTGCGAGGCTGGTATTATTTGTAGGATTTGACACGTAAAAAAAGATCGTTAATCGACGTGATAGTGTTTTCCAGGGTAATTAATTGACAGCGAAAGCTCAGATTTGGAACGAGTGAGAAGCTCGATGCTGTAGAGAGGAGATGAAAGTGTCGAGGAGGTGAGGCGGAGTATTCTGTAGGATATCGCATCGTGGTTACATGGAAAATGCAAGTGGGCAGCCAATTGGACCATATATATACATATATATGTGTCGTGGCGATCCGCGACGTTGGAGTTGTTCAACCACTCCTGATCCTGAGTAGCAATTAAACATTGGGCTAATGTGCTTTTCCATTCAGAAAATTGGATATTTCAAGCACGCATACTGCTATCCGGTGTATGGCTCCCTAAGAGTAGGAAAGAGTGAGAGAGAGAGAGAGAGAGAGAGAGAGAGAGAGAGAGGCGAGCTTTTCGGGCGCCGGGCATGCTGCAACCGCGACTCGGAATCGCCAGACTCGATATACCGGATTAATTGAATTTTCGATGGGGAAAATGTGAGAGACGAGAGAAATAGCAAGAGGAATTTTGCTCGCCACTCACTCTCCACTTTATCCGCTCGTTCTACGGCACACTGGCAGTCAGAATCCTCAAACCACTAATTTATTAATCGTCCTCTCCACTCATATTCGTACCTACTTTATAACCTGTGGCTACTGATCGCTTTTTTATATTTATCAGCGAGAGAAAAACTGTGTCCTGTAACTTGTCTGACCCGTTACTATTTTTCTACTGCCAACGAATAGTCGTTTTAGCCGATATTTAATAAGAATTTCACGATAAATAATTCATTTGCTACGTTTAAGAGTGGGACCACAAATTTAAATAATTTTGTTTTGCTGGATTAAGATTCATTGTTTTGAAAATCCAATGCGCTTAATTGTTCGTAGTGGGGTTTTTGTGTCAAAAAATCCCCAGATCCGAGTATATAAAATTGTAGGCATTTCTTTTTAAAATAGAAAAAAATATTGGAAAAATAGAAACTTCTACAATTTTTTATAACGTATTCTGGGATTTTTCCTTCTTTTTTTTGCAAAATTAGAACCCCGCTATGAACAGTTGGGCATATGGGATTTTTTATCCGATTGTATTTTACAGGCTAATAAAATTGTTCTGATTTTTATGTCCTACCTTTTCCTTTTAAGGATATTTAATATTATAGTATAAATATTTTTTTCAAGCACGAAAAAATGTTGCTTTCATCTTCTTCTAAATAAGAATACTCGGAGACGTTAACAAGCAAAAATAAGATAGGTTTTTTGGAATCCACCCTATTCACCACTTAATACCCATCGAAAAACCCTAAATATACATTAAAAATCCAACGAAATTTCAATTTATCCTTTCTTTAAAATGAAGATACTCTGAGGTTGAAAAACGATTTAAAAAATACCTTCTTTAGTGGATCACCGTGTTTTAAATATATTCAAGGACTCTCTGGAGTAAACAAATATTTAAAATAATTATTTTCAAAATTAATTTAAAAAATTTCTAGTCTTTCGGTGCTACGAATTAGCTTTTCTCAAGGCAATAGGGTTACCAGACAATTAAAAAAAAAAGTTTTTTAGCACACCACCCCATTTGTAAAACATTCCGGGTTTCCCGAGACAAATTATTTTTTTAAAGCTACCATTTTGCTTTTTCTAGCTGTAAGGAAATTGTTGGTAGATTTCTGGCTCCTTGAGAACCGACTGTGCCCTGAGGCCACATTAAGAGGAAGAGGTGGACGGCTTCGGTAACGTTCGAGCCAGACTCCGGAACGAGTTTAATTCGACCACCTAAGAAATTCGGCGTGGTCGCATTCCTCAGGAAACTTCGTGATTGTGTGTCCAGCGAGGAGAAGCAGAGAGTGGCGAACGAAGAGCGAAAAGGAGGCAAGTAGCAGTAGCAGCGGTGTGGTCCGGCAACCAGGCAACCGTTCAACGACGATGCTTTTCCTACTCACTCTCTCTCTCTCTCTCTCTCTCTCTTTTCCTGAGAGTTTCGCGGCTGGCAGAGCTCGGACCACCAGTATTTATGTCCGAGACACCCAGGCCTCGTCCCCCCAAGTGCCCGCGTTAGTTTCCGCTCGCTTCCTAGAACGGGCAACGGCAGCATGCAGGAACACCAACCAACAGAAGCAGTCGAGTATGGCCTCCTAGGCTATGTCTGCTCTACTGGCGAGTGCTTCTCTCTGCATCAGCAGAGCTTTCCAGCACACCCGGAACTCCCTACCATTTTCTCCTACCTCTCTCTCTCTCTCTCTCTCTCTCTCTCGTTCTCTCTTAAGATCGTACGGCCGTACTCCCACCACACGACTCGCTAATGGTTATGGTAATTACCGGCCCTAATTGCGAGGAGCAATGGAATTACGAAATATCAAAGTTTGCGAAGCTACGGAGAGAAGACCGGCCACTCGCCGCAACCGACTCGCCGCTCCGTGACGCGTGCTGTAATGCTACCACTCACGTTGCCTATTTTCACTTGTCTATATGTAACTTAATATCAAAGACTTAGTTATTCAATGATGTTAGAGCGAGTCACACTAAGCAAGTCAGTGTTAAGTATTTTTTAACATGGTTAAAGTTGTTTTATATTTGTGTTAAATTGATTGGGGACTTTTTTGAATGATTAAGACATCTTTACTGACAATCAATGGAACTGCATCTTATATAGGATCTTTTTAATACACTGAAAAAAAAAAAATTAATGTGGACAACAAAATAGAGGTAGACTCAAGGTTGACTCCTCTCTGTGTAGTTATATATGGCGAATGGAACAACGAGGTTGGGTCAAACTCACCAAATGGTTGCCGGGCTTTCTTCGATTCAAATGTTTCATGTGGTTGAGACAACCACAGCACATTCATTGTAACTGTAACATTATTTTCTCTCAAACCACGTGCACTCCTGCATCAATCTCTAACCGATTGATTGGACCTATTGACGCGGTTGGTTCAACTACACTCATATTTCAATCAAATTCATTATACGTTTGAGCGAATCGATTGTTACACATGTTTCGAGCACCTGAAATTGTCGCAACGAAACTTAATGTTTCGTTCAAAGGATACATTTTTAAATTAGAAATACGCTGTTGAGTCAGCCATATGCGAGATTCAAACAATAGTCTCATATCTATGATAAAAACTCAGTAGAGTTGAGACAACGAAAAATGAAGGTTGATCCTGGCTATGGATCCCATGTAACTATTGATTCCTTTGATTTTTTCTTACTTATTATTATTATTCGATTTTAATCTAGTCTAAGTTGGTGACTGACAGCTGGTTGTGAATCTTCCAGACTTCCGGAATCGGCAGGCGTCTTATAACATGTAAGCTTACATACATTAAAATCGGAGAATAGGTTCTTATACTAGTAAGTGACTGGGTACCTGACCGCTTGCGAGAATAGCTGCATCCAAAAATCCACCTACCGGCGATCAATTTCATACAAATTCATACAATTTCAAGTGCACTCAATTCATCAAATTTATTGAATATCTATATTGTTAAGTCAATGTGTCACAAGTTTTATTGAATTCCCATCTACGGGAGATAAGATTTTTTGTCGGGACGTTGAGTTAGCAATTTCAAAACTTGAGTCAACCGCGCAATGCAGTTCTTTCATGGGCATTATACTGTTACTTTAACCTATGCAATTAGGTTATTTTACATCAATGCTTGCAACCCATACTTGATTAAGACAGCCCCTTATCGCATATCGCGTAACAGTGTTCAAGTTATCCTAAGCGATCATTTTAAAAAGTTCAACTTCCTGCCGAAGTTGAGGCAAAAAGGTGCATTATATCCCTGCAAAGGATCTGGATTTATCTCAACCTCTATTTCTTTGAACCAAAGTAATATTTGCCAACCACCCAAGGTTGAAAAAACTTCAGTTTTCTTTTCAGAGTACTTGGTTTTCACCGTAACCATGTTATCGGCTAGGGTTATCAAGATACGCGGTAGGGTTTGAAGACAAGTACAGACAAGACTTCTTTACTCGTGCTAACTTATTTTAGTTATACTGGAACCTTGCATAGCTTACCTAAGGTGATGACATGTAACTTATGTGAAGAATCAATCTGACACGCAAATCGTTCGGGCGTCTCACTCTCTCGTCCAATCGAAAGGCTCAGATGTGCCCTTACCGATGTAAGGTACGTGAAGGGAAGATGTGAGAGGTTCCAGTGTACTTATATTTTAGTTAAGTATGTAATATTGATGCAAGTATTTGATTTTCAAACTTTTTAAAGGTGGAATACGATTCTACAGCTGAAAATATTTCATTGGAGACCAAAACGAATGTTGTATCTTCAGTCGTTTGGAAGATATGCTAATTTATATTTTGAAACACCTCACAAATATTTCACTTTAACTTCGGTGACTCGGTAGCTTCGGTCGTCTCGGGCACGATTGGTCTTTTCAAACAAACTATTATTCGGAGTACGAAAATCAACAATAAAATGAGCCAGGAGTTGATATAAATATTGTCCTTTTGTAATATACACAATTACTTGAGACCTTTACGACCTTGATTTAGTTTTTTTAAAGGTTATTTGTTATATTTTCCTTTGGAAATAAGACCGACTTTACGTTTTTACAAATTGTTGCGTTTAAATGGTGATTGGTACTGCATGGAGAGAAAAGTTGTAATTATTGTAGTAGCTTCCGAGACACTTTATTTTCGTTTACTCCAGAAATGTTTCGAATTATGCTGGTGTCAAAATGAACGCATTTATAAATCCTTTTTCTTCGCATGCAGCATATGTACATTATCTAGGGTAACATTTATAATTATGAATTTATTCATCTTTTACTTGAAGAAAATTTACGTATATCGTGATAGTATTTATTAAAAAAATAATACTTTATGAATTTAGCTGTAAACAAAAGTATAACTACTGCACTTGACAAGCTAATATGGCAATACGAATATATAGTGATGAAACCAATAAGTGAATTTTATGAACTTGTCAAGTAACGCAGTCAAATTTTCTTTTTACACCAGAATTCATGGAGTATTTTTTGTTTATAGTAAATAGTGCGGCAATAAAAATAATTTTGGTTAATTGTAATTAATAATTCACAGGTTCTTGACAATACGTGTTATAAGGAACTCCCTTCAAGACATTGCAGAAGCATTAAACTCGCTTTTTATGGAATTGATTCGCGAGTGAAAAGGTTACGACGTATTTTCAGTGACGTACTTGCGACTGTTATTCTGCGAGTCTTTCGACATATATTCGCCGGTCTTGTGTGGAGAAACGCCCGAGCTATTGGAGTGTAGGAAGGTTGGAAAAGTTGGGCAAGTTACATAGACACGAGGAGTTGGTGAGGCAGAGTTGGAAAGCACATACGCTCTTCTAGAGTGAGTGAGAGAGGTGAGTTCGAATCTATTACACCCACGGGTCCACAACTTGGCGTCACGCTACGTACGTCCACAGCGTCGGGACGCTGACCAAGGTCCGAGTGAGCTTGCTGCAGGAGAAATATATAGAATGGGGAGGATTGTGCACCTAGTGTTTTGTTTCAAACCCCTTCTCGTTGCTTTCTACCAGCTTCGCATCTATTCCACGGGCTGAACGGTGTACCGAATAAGCAGATAGATAGTAAGAGAAGCGTAGATAGAGGAGCGTACAGTCCAGCGAGTCTTCCTCCGGAACCAGTAAACCTCAGAATCAGGCAAACCTAATGGTTCATTCTACCAAACGCGGGACCATTTTATTCCACGTTGCGTGGCAACGTTCTCGACACCAAGTGTCTAATGCAAGCCCACATATTTACCAAACCTTCTTCTGATTTCTTAACCGCTTGAAGAAGGCAAGAAAAATATCACGGGTTATGCTTCAAGCGGAAGAAAAAAGTACTTTGATTTCCATGAAAATTGGTACTCAGAGATTTTACAGGTTACTACGAATCTGCTCACAAAAATCCAAAATAAAAAATGGTTGATCCAATTGGCGATCCAAAATGGAAATGTCACTCGATTTGGATGAAAATTGGTACTCGGGAGTTTTCAAAGTTGCTCATTCTGAAACTTGACAAAAATTTTCGAAAATCGAAAGGGCCGACTCAATACGGTGAACAGAAATGTACGTATTTAATGATTCAAGTCAAAATGAGTTTTCAGGGATTCTCGAGGTTGTTGATTATGAATGTGCACTCAACAATCGAAAATGGATCCAATATGGTAGACATGATCTAAATGATAATTTGAATCTGATGAGAATTTTACTATCCGGGATTTATTTCAAGCTTGCTGACTAACCATTCACTAAAAATTCCGAAATTAAAAAAAAAATCTTTTTCTTCACTCAAGGGTTTTCGATATTCTCATGACAAATCTGCACTCAAAATTCAAATATTTCAAAATAGATCCAATATGGTGAAGGAAGATCCAAATTTTCCTCGATTCGTAGGAAAATCTAAACTGGGGTGTTTTTGAGGTCGCCGATTACTAACCTTCACTAATGATTCCGAAATTCAATGTAACATCCAGTATGACGGACCAAAATCTAAAAAAATTACTTGAATTGGATGAAAGTTGGTAAACGGAAGTACACGAGGTCACTAATTTCGAATTTGCGCTAAAAATGTATATATACAAAAGGCGATCTAATGGACGGACCAAAATGCAAATGTGATTCGATTCAGATGAAGATATAGGTACTCGGAGAGATTTCGAGATAGCTAAATCTAAACCTTCATTAAAATTTCAAAAATTCAAAATGGCGTTTTCAATATAGCGGACCAAACAGTACAAATTTACAAGATTCGGATGAAAACGGGTACTCGGATTTTTTCGAAGTCACTGATTACGAATCTGCACTAAAAAATTCCAAAATACATTTAATATGGCGGACCCAAATACAAATATGTGCTCTGGGATTTTCGAGATCGCCGATTACTAATCTTCACTGAAGGTTCCGAAATTCAAAATAGCATCCAGTACCGGAGCAGGACTTTTCGGCGGTTCCGTTTCGGCACGAGCGTTTCGGTGCGACCGTTTCGGCGCGAGCTATTTTGGTGCCGAGACGTTTCGACGTAAGGGCGTTTCGGCGCAACCGTTTCGGCGCCAGGTTCATCGGGCGCTTAGACGTTTCGGCGCCAGACTCATTCGGCGCTTAGACGTTCGGAGCCAGGTTGTTTCTGCGCTTAGATGTTTTGGCGCCAGGCTGTTTCGGCGCTTAGACAGTTTGGCGCCAGGACGTTTCGGCGCCAAGATGTTTGGCGTTCTTTAGGTTTCGTTAGGATGCATTAGGTTCTTTAGTCGTTTTTTTAGGTTCCGTTAGTTTCGTTAGGTTCTTTAGGTTCTTTAGGTTCTTTTTATTTATTTGAAATGTATTATGATTTGTTTTTCAATTTGATGTGCTGGCTAGTTTCAATTTTTTATTTAATTCTTGTAACGGATAGATATTATTTTGTTAATTGTTATTCTGTTGAAAATCGGATGTTCTGCGGATGTTAATAAAACAACAAAAAAATTCAATAATTATTAGAAATAGTCGTTATTTTTGGTCTGTATGTAACACCGGTAAGTAAAAAAAAAATAAGTAAAATGAAAAAGTCTGAGAGCTGAAACAGGCTGGCGCCAAAACGTCTAAGCGCCGAAACAGCCTGGCGCCAAAGCATCTAAGTGCCGAAACAGCCTAGCGCCGAAACGGCTAAGCGCCGAATCAGCCTGGTGCCGAAACGGTCGCGACGAAACGCCCATACGCCGAAACGTCTCGGCACCAAAATAGCTCACGCCGAAACGGTCGCGCCGAAACGTAGTGTACCCCCAGTATGGCGAACCAAAATCCAAAAAATTAATTTGAATCCAATGAAAATTGGTACTCCGGGGATTTCGAGGCAGCTGATTACAAAACCACACGTAAAGTTTGAAAATTCCCGCGTAAAAAAGATGAGTTGTCCAGGATGGAATCCAGGGCAGAATCCATTATGGAGTCTGGGGAGTCCTGGATGGTGTCGAGACAATCAAGGATCAAGTCTGTGCAGTCAAGGATGGAGCCCAAGATGGAAAATGGAATCGCATCAAATCCTATTCTCCACCCTGGACTACCCAAACCCCACCCTGGACTCATCGTTTTTATGCGGGATTCCAATTGGTGAATAATGAATATAGGAAAGTGAAATGCAAAAGGGAATTCTTTAAATAAGAAGTACTACAAAAATCCCATGCATCGTATGAGGCGTTGAGTATTTTTCTCAGCCACTAATTAAAACAAGCCTGGAAAGAAGAACCTTAAAAACTGCTACCTCATTGTTTTGTATCTTTGACAAAGCCACCTCTGTGCGGAAGCACTCTAATCAATTTTGGCTTCCTCATAGAGGAAGCATTTTTTCTAAACCACTTTTCTCGACGTTCTGAACCATTCCGAGTGTCCTGATATGAACATCTCGAAAAAGAATATTCATAAAAACATAGCTTCCTCTATGAGGAAGCAAAAGTACTTCGAATTCGCTCAAGAGCTTAAAAAATGTTGACATTTTCTTTTTCTTAGATTTGCACAGTGAATTCTACAAATATGAGAATCACAACAATCTCGAAGTAGCCGGAAATGCCCCGTATATATCAACAAATGAATAATATAATTCAAACATTTAGTTCAGGAGAGTAATGCGCGGGTTCGTCGCGTCGCGATGAAGAGGAAAGCGTTAAAAGGGTGCTTCTCGCTTCTGTGCAAGAGGGCAAAGTCCTCTCGTTAGTCCGTTTCGCAACTTTCCACATAGTACTCTCGCACTCCTCACTCTCCCTCGTGGCCGCATATTTCTGCCTTCCTCGTCAAAAGCACGCGAAAATATTGTTATTTCAACAGTTGACTCCTTATTGTGAGTCATTTGTTTTCATTTGCTTGCTGGCTGCTGTTGCTCAACGCGAAAACTGAGGGTGGAAAGGGTTTGTAAAAAGCTAGGGTGTAGGAGGGTCGCAGCATGAACGACAAGGGACAAGTGGAAAGAGTAGGGTAGTTTTTTTTCTCCCCAATTTTCCGTGCGCCGCTTGTTACGCAAGTTTTCCACCCCAATTGACTCAGCACACGCCTTTAGTGGAGCTTGAAGCACTTTTGATTATTTTTATAATTTTTCTTAACGCCTCTGCCTTAGGCAAGGCGATCAACCCTTATTTCGCGGACCTCGAAACGAGGAATCCTCGCACCTGGCTCGTCGAAAAAAGGGAATAACCCCAAAAAGCTACCCTTTCGCTTAATTTTTATTATACCCAGCCGAATGACGTGGAAGTGGCGCTCTACTCGCTCGATTAACGCGAAGCAATCTCGAGAATTAAGGGGCATTTTCCTGAAAGGTGCAGCGAGACGAAGTTAAATTACGTATCTCTACCAGATAAGTAGCAACCCCTTATTTCTCTAGGATTTTTCTTCGCTCCAAGGAAAGCTAAATATTGTAGAAATATGTACCTGGGATTGGTGTAGGATTTATGGAAAAATCGCGAGTGTGGGAATGAAAATATAGTAAACGGTTAAGAAAAAAACCAAGTATTCGTTTTTATACAAAATCGTGATTTAGTTCATTTTTCAACTGCCTCAATATTCTAATAGCACTCTGTTCTATGCATACATCACTGTAAATATTCTGTAAGGCTTAAAGTAAAATCGAAGCTGTAGCATTGATCGAAAAAAGATAGTTAATTTGAATTTTTTACGAGAAAAGTCAATTCTTGTCTTCAAAATAAAAGTACAACATTTTTGTCCTTCTTCAATATATAAATAGATTTAATAAATATATTATCATGATTTTTTGGGCCAAATTGTAAAAAGAAAATATTTTTAATTATAAATAATATCTGGCACTTTCTTTGTCAGATATTTTTCTCAATTAGCCACATTTACGTATTACTTCAGAGTACTTCTTGTTTGTTTTTGAAGACTTTCAAAGGCACCATTTAAAAAAACAGAGTATTTTTTTAAGTCAACATATCTCAAAACCATAAGTCACAAAAAATCGTCTCACGTTGAAAATTGTTAGTTGTATATCAATTTTTCGATGAAATATTTACAATACTTTCATAGACTTGATACGTTTTATTTTTCATAATGTAAAAATGATTTTTGCTGTGAAGAAAATTTGCTTGATTAATGCGAAGCAATCTCGAGACTTAAATGGTCGTTTTTATCCTGAGAGGTGGAACGAGACGAAGTCGAATTGCGTATGTCAGAATACTGGAGATACGTAACAACCCCTTTCTCCAGGATTTTTGCTTTGAACGAAGCTGCAGACGGTATAGAAAGATACGTGGGTAGATTTTAGTGGTGGAGGCAATAAAGCAACGAAAAAGGGTGAAGAAATCGTTCGAAGGTGAGGCGAGTTCGAGAGGGAAATGGGCAGTCACGCATAGGGAGCCACCAGAGCAACCGGGAAGAATTTTAATATTCGCCAATTTAGCTGAAGAACAAGATGGAAAGGGAACGAACGTGGTGATGGTGGTGCTGCTGCTCCTCTGCCTTCCTCGATTTTACCCAACGAACGTGCTCGATAACCACATCAAGGCAAAAGCTCTCGATGGGATACGAGATGCGTTAAACTTTCGATCCAACCTCATCGATCGTTCTCACAAACCTATGCGGTGAGAACGAGTTGAGAAACGAAGTTTTGCTGACGATTGGAATTTTCAAACTGAATATTTTACAATGAAGCAGCATATTGTACTTTGATTGTCCAAGTTGAGAAATGAAAGGTAATACCTTTCATTTACTCACTAATTTTTAAATAGGTAGCTATTACGTATATTCCAATTACACGTTCAGACATCGTACAATATCTTCAATTGCTTTTTTCTTATAAAGGAAGCTGTTTTCGGAGTGAATGCCAATTGAAAACGGTTCGCGGAAAATTCGTCGAAAAGACAATTCGTCGAAAACAATTCTTCGAATAAAACTACGTCGAATGTAAATTTCGAAATTTCGAAAAAGTGTAAACGAATAACTACGCTAACGCACGAGTGCGGGGAGAGCGGGTCCAGAGGGCGAAGCCCCCGACAGCAAGAAAACAACATTTTTATTCATTTCGACACATTTTTCCATTAATCACATTTGTCATCTTCGGAAACGAATCAACACGATGAGTAGAATACGATTATTTGTTACAATAGATCTCAAAAATCTTACCAATGCATATTGTCTTACTAATATTTTGGTTTTTTTTTAACAATATTCAACTTATCCCGGACAATTTTTTTTTTTTTAACGATTTTCAGGATCACCCGGACGAGCAACATACGATTATTCGTCCGGATATCAAATTGTTACTAGATGAATTTATTCGACGAATTGGTTTCGACGAATTTTCCGCAAATCATTGAAAACGTGACAAAGCGTCCAGAAAGTACATTTAGAAAAACTGTCAGAAAGTATGAGTGTGAGTATTTGATTTTTTCATTTGCTAGATATAAATGTTGTATCGAAATTTATCGAGACACGATATATAATTTTGCAATATCGATGTGCTATTGTTCTTAACAAAAATGCTGTTGAGTAAATAACAATTTTTTTAATAAACTAGGAAAGAGACGAAAAATCGGTAAACTTGTTACAATTTAGTTATTTTTAGTGAGTTATATTATTTCGACAACACTTTTATTTCCTTTTTATATATTAAAAGAAATATATGCCGTAGGAACGCCTTGCGTAAAATAACTAAGATAAGATGCAGGTTCACTTGGCTTGAAATATGCTATGTGAATTTTGTAGGGTACGTTTTGGTTATAAATAGGGAGGAATGAAAAACGATAAGTATATTAGCTTTTGCAGTTTAATAGCCCATTAATTTGTACATTTTATACCATTTCGTTATCTCGATAGACTACTTTTGGCTGCGACAAATTTTGTGGAGGGTTCCGAGAGTTTTTTTTTTATTTTAAAGCGAAGCCCGAATGAAGCGACAAGTAGCTATTTACGTGCAGCACACCGCGAGGCCTCGAGGGTTTTCGCCTTTGCTACGTGAATAGCTTCCAAGACGAAACGGGATGGTTTCGCCATTCGCGCTGTGCTTTTCCCTCCTCTAAACGATCCGAGGCTTAATACGACACACAAGGGCAATCTTAAGAAAAGAAAAAAAAATTGAGCTACCAGATAAGCCATGCTCAGCTTGTTACAGCCCTCTACTAACGTCATTTTAGCGTCTTGACTTAGAGTATATATATATATATACACATTGCTGAATTCGCGAGGTTTTTTTTAGAGGAAACGAGATTGAGTCTCAATTTTTTTTTTTTTCATTAGCTGATAACTGGCATTCGACAACGACTTGAATAAATTATCTACGATGTTGTTAATGAGACATTCTTTGTCAATCTAGTCACTTTTTTCTGACCATTTCAGATATTTCTCACAATTAGCGGAATTTTTCATTTCGCTTCCTCATAGAGGAAGCTTCGTTTTTATAAAAATTTCTTTTTTCGAGATTTTCATGTCAGCATACTCAGAATCACCTGAAACGTCAAAAAATGGACTAGAAAAGCGTGTACGTGTGCGTATGATATATATATATGAAATTTTGCACGCAAGTAGAGTAGAAACTAGTATTTAATTATTGTAATTTCATTTTGTGTTGTTGCATCTCTAATTTTTGTTTTTCAAATTCTGAGCATAAAAGGTGTGATTTTATAGTATCTTTAAATAATATTCTTCAGGTCATTTTATCTATCTATAAAAAATGTAAAAATTATTATTTCTATTGAGAAAAGTCACTTTCATGTTGCTATAAAAAATCAACGTACTGGAGTAAAAAAAATAAGATGCTGCGAAATTTTATTAAACCTTAGTAGAATTTTTAAATGTTTTGTTCGTTATTTTCACAGCAAAACAAAGCTACAAAATAATATTGCCAATATAATAAATTACCGCTTTCATGAGACATTTTTTCTTAAACTTATTTTTTTTGTGATATGTGACAAATAAAAATAAATCACTTTGTGAAATGTTGGATTCAGAAATCGGTAAAAAAATCATAGAAAGTACTCTCGAGCTGTATTACGATAATGGAGTCATATCAGTAATATATATATATATATGTTCACAGCATCAACTCTGTGTACACCAGGTAATATAAAATAATCTTTTCATTTTTTTGTGAAAAATTAACGCCATCAGTCAACAATAATTAAGAGATATTTACTGTTAATCTAATTTAAAACTACAACTTTTGCAATGAAACATTTTACTTTTCCAACTTATAGTTTTCAAGACATGTTAACTTAAATAAAAACATCGTTCCATCAAATGTCGAATTAAAAAATGCGAAAAGAAAAATCATAGAAAGAACTCGTAAGCAGTATATACAAATCTGTCTAATAATGAAAAATAATTAAGAGGATAAAAAGACACATAAATTGATGTATTTCAGATGAGATATTTTTATTTTTGTTTTTAACAACTTGGGGTGTACATTTTATTCGATTTTTATCCACTCTGTGTACACCAGGTGTTGGAAAAGTCAAGATCTCAAGGTTCTGCAATTTCCTGCCAATAATACCGTACTGTAGCTTCGAAAAACTTGCTTTCAACGATTTTTCTTTTCCTTCACACTTTGGATAGTACAAGAGGCAGCTGTGTCTCGCCTTGGAGCATGTATCGTCGAACCAAGGGCAATATCCTGGCTTGGAGAGTCTAACCGGGCCAACCGTACGGGTCTCTACGAATAGTCGTCATCTGCTCAAAGTGCTCAAAGAGATATCCCGCGTTGGGAAACAACTTTTGGTCCGCAATTTTCGTTGCTCCGTTGCCGCGCGTTTTCCCTTGTGACTGCCGTGGTGGGAGGTGGGGGGGGGGGGTGTAGATAAGGGGGAGGGATAGGACTAAGTTGCCTGGAAAGATGACCCCGGGGGTGGCTATAATTTCATTAGCCGAGGAGGCCTCGGGACAAATGAGCGAGCATTGCGGGACGCGCCGGCTGGCCGGAAGATTACCGAGTGATGCTTTGGAAATATAGCAACAGAATATATACTATATTAGAGTAATACAAGAATGTTCTGAGCTTTCGAGTATGAGAGAAGAAAAATGCTGCGAAGATAACCCAAGTGAAATCTCCCTTCTGTACTTCAATGACGACCTACATAAATAGCCATTATAGTGGCCAATAGTCACATATGCCAAAATATCTCTCGTGCCAAAGAAGGAAATTCATTTCAGGGTACGAAAAGTTGTATCTTCGTTTCCCAGTCTCATCAATGCCCCTCTAGTCGTGTTTTCGAAAATAGTCTTCATGACCAATCACTGACGAGGGTCGTCTTATCTTATCATTTTATTTTCTAATTTAAAAAGTGACACAGAGAAGATTGAAAAAAAGAAAAATGAAAAATATATTATATTATATTCAATGGTTATGTACCATATTTGGTGACAATCGGTAAATGGGTTCGGATTTTGTACCAATTTGAAATTATTTATTTTAACAGATTATAGTTTAGAAAAACGTCACAAAGCGGTTTAGAGTTGCAAGCACGTGTTCGTTTTTTATTGCATTGGTTTATTAATTAATTATTCGATAACAGGAAAATTAGCCTCCCAGAAAATTGGCCGCCAATATCACGAAAATTTCATACACAATGCAGTGACGAAGACAGCGGGCGAGGATGGTCAGGGGGCACACCCGGTGGGGTCGAGGGGCGAGGCCCACCCCATCTACAACACAACCTTTTTTAATTGTATTCATTATATTTCATTTTTACTTGAAAACATCTTGCAAATCATTTTGATTTCGACAAAAACTGGCGAATCACCTTGAATTCCAAGAAAGTAGTACTTCACCTGAAGTTTGACAAGTAAAAACTTGCAAAGTTCCTTTAATTAAAAAATTGCAGCAATCGAAATGCTCACATTGCTTCCCTACAAAGGTCGGTCTTCTTGCATTTATTGTATAATTTTCTGGCTTTCACATAAGTGAAGCTATGTTGTCCTTTATCCATTATTTAAATTTCCTAATTCTTTCTTTTGTAATAAATTTGTTTACACTAAACTTGAAGAGTTTGAATGAAAAAATATTTTTAATACGGTTCTGTCAAAATGATTATTAGAAAATTAATAATTTGAAATGCTTTTGTCATTCAAACACGTTCATCCTTAATTACTATTATAATTATACATAATATATAATATAATATAATTATACATAATATATTACTATTATAATGTTACATTTCTTTTATTATGAATAACTTTATCTATTTCAAAGTTTCAGCATTTTGAACGACTCATTTTAAAGATCACGATATAAGCTTTAAACCTAATATCACTTGACAAATTGTCAAAATGGAATTTCGAATAAGCGATGTTCCATTGAGAAACAGAAGATAAAAATTAAATGTAATGTAAAAATGTTAGATTGGTCAATAATTGGTCTTCGTTCAGTTTGTCAGACATTCTTTTTACCGCTAAGAGTGAGAAAGGTTTATACCAGAAGCATCTGAGCTTGTGAAAGTTACCTCGCGCCATTAGTACCTTCTGTTTGCACTGTCGGCTCGGTACCCACTCGTTGCTCCGTCGTTTTCGTTTGATATTAATGTTTTTCTTGCTCTACGATATCTCTCAGAAGCGACCTCTGTGTACAACTGTATACCGCTTCCACTCCGTACTCACACTATATATTCTCAGTTTCTCCACGCAGTGAGCGATCAACTAACCCAACCTCCTTACACTCCCACATCTAGGCGCAAAAGCTAGTAATTACCACTGCAAACAGAACCGCCCCAACTGCCAAAGTCTATTACTACTTTTGCCACTCGAGCACTCACTGAGTTTTCCATTTCGATTTTCTTCTACAGAGTTTCACTTCTGTCACTTACAGTAGAGTCGATATTTTTCTCTAGCCTAAAATATTAATAGAGATTCATTATATTTTCTAAATGAATTATGGCTTATTCCGAAAAGTGCACAAAAAAAAAGTAGAAAGCACCGTTGTGCGGGGATCGTAATCTAAATATTAACCGATGTAGCGCAAAGCGTATACAGGCTGTCCCATTTTAATCTTCTAGTTGATTTATCTCGAAAAATACTGCCCGGATCAAGCATTGAGTATAATGAAACTTATAGGGTTCGAATGGAGACGTTAAAAAGAAAATTAAACATTGGTCCTTCATTAAAATGGCGGCGTTACGATGGCCTACACGTTTTTTCAAATGGAACTTTACAAAACTTTTTTCAAATGGGACTTTATAAAAAAAAAAAGTTTCCTACAAAGGTTGTTAGTTTTGACATGATGAATTTTTTTATACATTAAAAAAGCATGGTTCCATTTTTAAAAAACATGTCGGCTGTCGTAACTCCGTCATTTTGAATATTCGACCAATTTTTATTTATTTTTTGAATGTCTCCCTTGAAACCCTAAAAGCTTCACTATACTCAATACTCGACCTGGGCAGCATTTTTCGAGATAAATCAACTGGAAGATTAAAATGGGACACCCTGCAGAACATATCAACATTTCCAAAACCCTCTCACTCGAATGAACACATTTTAGCTAATACATTTATTTTTAATTATTATGCTATATTGATAAAATTACGGAGTTGTCAAGGTATTTTCAAGTAGAATACGATTCTGTAGCTAAAAAAAATATTTCATTTGAGATCAAACGAGTCTTGTAATTTCAGTAATTTGGAAAATATGTTGATGTGTATTTCGAAATTTCACAGAAATACTTCACTTTCAATTCAGTGACTTAGATATGCCGCATAAAAATGTTTCGGGCATTGTTAAGGTAGTTATCGCGAGGTATCGATTTTCTTAGAATATTATTGAATTTATGTCTATTTATTATCGAATGGCTTTTGAATACACGTCTAAAGTTTCAAAATTATTTACCACCCAGAAACAGAGAAAATCGACATTGAAAAAAATGTCCTTAAACACGACATTCCCTATCTAACTCAGAAAATAAATTACATTTACGATCACAATAAACATATCCTTCTTACCATTTTGATTACATTTTTTTGAGGACCAGAAAAATGTTTAACGGTAAACCTCACAAAACTTGGAAGCAATTGGCCACCTGCTTTTCAAGATAAAAAACAGTTAAGATCATCGTATTGGGCTTTTACGAAACGATACGACAACACTGCACATGAGAGAAGAGGCGGGGGCGAACACGCGCTATTCAAACTTACATACGAAAATTGCTGGTCTAACGGAGCGATTTTACTTAGACAAAAAAGTAGATAAAGAAAAAATGCATTTTTTGTGGGCATTTCATACTCTGCAGAGAATTCTTCCTCTTTTCAATCGCACTTTTCTTCGGAAATCTCTCCATGTTTGGTACGCAACTCATCGTATCGTAATCCCCGTTTCTCACATAACCTCACACCTAACTTTCGTACTCTCGCGTAAACGGACTACAGCGGTGTGACCAACGCGATGGAAAATGCAGCGTAGCCTCAATCGTTCAAGTAGTTATTCATACGTCTGGGATGGGTAAAATAGCACAGGCCACGGATTGGATAAGTTGGTAACAGTTGCAGCCTGAACCAAAAGTTTTCAAGACAGAGATACAGTTTTCCATAGATTTCAACACACATGGTCAGAATTATTTTTGGATTCGATTATTGTACGCGATTACCTAAAATCGTTAGGAGTCTATTCTTTTTTTAATAGTAAATGGTGTCAGTATGTATATGTACATTTTTCACGAGCGTCATTAATAAATCACAAGTACTTGACAAAGTTTATATATTTTTAGTTTATTTCACGACTTTTTTTATCTTTCGGTAGAAACCACTCACATAAATGTACTTGTCTCAATTTTCTGCACATTGTATTTTGTTTTCAGGCGTTTTATCTGGCTATATGTTATTTTGTTTGATTTATTTATAATATTTTAACACTGAAATGTCAAATTTATAAAAATGGTAATAAAGCTTCTTCTACAATGCAAAAGTACTTAATCTCAGATAATACTTGGAATTTAAAAAGACAATTGGAAGAAGACCCTACCTTTAATACTTTAAGAAGCGAGAGTGATGACTGACAGATTGGTTTGTCGATGTCCCCAAAAGCCTCTCAAGGTGACATCCCATGTCAAAATGTTTCGCCGCCGTAAAAATTATTGAGCTAATTGCAACAATTCAAAAGTTCAATGAAACACAGTTAAGTGTCTGTGAATGTGAGCGAAGGGCCTCGGCGAGAGAAGGTTTCGAAGGGACGAGAGACAAAAATGTTTAGCCCAAGCGATTCGAGTTCTTTCTGCCTCTCCCTCGTTTCGTTTCAGCTGGTTCCGCGCGAAGCTCTCCAGACAGAAATATTCGCGAAGCCTTGTGAAGGCATTCGGTGATAAGCGCCGCGGCTGCCAAAGCCGGGACCGCTTAATTGGACCAAAGCTCTGGCGCTTTCCCTCTGCGGAGAGGTAAAAGAGGCAAAAGTGCGGAGAGAACGATGAGACGAGAGATGGAGATGAAGTAGAGGGAGAGAAAACGAGTATTCGCGGCCTTACTTATACTCTACTCTCGAGGCAGAAGAGCTCGAGCGTCCACTCATCCATCGCAATATGCCGAAAAAAAAATGTGAATCACTTTTCGCAGTGAAAAAAGCAACGAGCGAGAGCCGACCTCTCTCTGAAGTAGAGAGGATGTGAGAAGAACAGAGAGAGAGAGAGAGAGAGGAAGAGGGTCGAGGCGGTTATATAAGGGCGGAAAGAGTGAACGTCCGTCAAGGACCACATCAACACGAGAAATTGAGGAGGAAATGCTGCTGTTGTTGGGTACCAAGTGCACAGGAACTAGAAAGGGAGCTTTTTCGCCAACGACTGAGGGATATATGTATATACTGAAGGTTGAAGGGTCTGTGAGAAAGAAAAGAGGGATGAAAAGCAGGTGGGCTGTGAGGACTCTCAATACTATGTTCGAGTCTTTGAGAAGAGCAACAAGAAAGATCGGAAGCTTCGAAATATCTTACTTACTTGGCCGCTAGTGTTATTGTTAAAAAATGTGTACGAAAGATAAAAGGGACGAGGAAGCTACTGAACAAAGAATTTCTTTTCGGGTGGCAAAAGCATGCGGATAATGTACACAACAATAATTTGTAACGACGGGTAATATATACAACAGTTTTTTTTTACACTCTGCACACCTTCGAAAGATAATCAGTAGGTCAAATATTTCAAAATAATGTTCAGTTGTGCTTGAGATTAGTCTTTCCGGCATGAGTGTAGCATTTTGAGATAGAGGTAATGTAGTAGCACAACCGTAGTGGGTATTTAAAAAATAATTTTCTTAAATTTTCAAAAATGTTTAGAAAAAAAAAAAAAAAAAAAGCGACACTCATGCCATGAGGGTCTATCTTAAGCTTAATTGGTTACACCACCATAACGGTTAAAAATGATTTTTTTTTTCTGCCGCAGATATGGAATTTATAAAAACAACTTTTATTTCATATATATAAAGTACATATTTAAAAACAATAAAAAAAAAAAAAAAAATGACAAAATGACGGAGATATGAGTCATCCATTAGCCCCCTCTTTTCAAGATCTTCGTTGATGGTGTACAAGATTTCTCAAACGGGCATCGTCTGAAGAATGCAAAAAAAAAAATTTTCTTATTTAAAAAGGTAGTAGCTATGGCGCTACTTAGGGAAAAAATGTAAAAAATGTATATCGCAAAAATGGCAGTAGTTTGAAGAAAACGACTTGAATTTTCATGAAAATTTGTAGTCAATTCAATTTATAACATAAAAACGGGACATTGAATAAAAAAATCCCTACGTAGCACTATAAACAATGTTATAAAGTATTTGTGGTAAAAATTTCAGGTAAATCGGTCTAGTAGATCTTGAGATATTGTGTACATCCGTTTGATAAAGCTCGTTTCGAGCATAAGAAAATGAAAGTGCCGCGGCAGCAGCTAAAAATCCATTCTTTTTGTTTACCTTCAGTCTGCGATTCCTTACAGAAAAAGTCAGACAGGGTTGTAAGGCCTGTCACCGAACGCTACTGACACGATACTGTTCGATACTGTGAGATATGAGAACTCCCACACATCAAATTAATGTGGTGAAGGTGATTAATTCTTAACAAAATAACAGAACACTTTAATTTATTTACAAAATGTACATAAGTAAAACAATAACTGATGTGAATTGATACTTAATTTTGTAAGAGATTTGCGTGAGCTATCACTTAGAAGAGAAGAATATTGATAATTCTTAGCTAGTTGAGGTCGATGTGCACTCTTCGAAGTCTTGATGATTACTAAATAATTAAAAATTAAAAAAGCCTTTCGTGGTAGGTGACGAGAGCTTCTCCTGGGAAGGCGAAGATATGTTCCTCCCTTTTGAGAATATAACAGCTAATATCATTGGTGCAAAGAAATATAAGAAAGTAGGAGGGTTTTGTCTGTCACCAATCACGAGAGGAATCGCAAGGGTAGAAATGGACAGCCCTGTCAAACATTATGCTTGACCAGTGAGAGATTCCAGTGACGCACGCTGTACTTTCATAAAAAAGATTTTCGCGTTCGATTAGAGCGTCAAACGGGCGTCGGATAATCTTTTATGTGGGGTTCACTGGTGCACTGGCGTGTTGGACATTTGAGGAACGTCACGTACGCAGTGACGAAGACGCTGTTATTGTCTATAAAGCTATTAATAATACTAAAGCAGTTATTGCAATTCGTCAATGTACCTCTAGACCATTGTTTACAGCCATCAGGTAAGAGAGACGCTCTTGCCTGATGTACTGCCTTGGGACGGCGTGTACGGTTTTAAGTCTAGATAAGTAAAGCAAAATGTAATTATTAACAAATATTTATTCGTTCCGTTTGCGACGGAACAATAATGCACCTTTGGAGCCATAAACCAAGTCAAACAGCGTTTAGACTTTGGTTGTTATTCTGAGTATATCCTTCTAAACAGCACACTAATAAATCGTCATCAATTAATCGATGGTATACCGGTTGAATAACTTTTTCGACAACTGCAGGAATAGGATTTGCATGTTTATAACAATCCAAATTCCCAGATTGCATAGCTGAGTTATTTTTCCCTTCCAGATTACTCCGAAGCGACAATGGTTAACAAAAACCGACAATGCCTTCTACCACTCCCACTTCTAACGGCTGTAACTCCTGAAGTACTTTGAATTTTGGAATGGGGAAGCGCTTAAAATATTCCCAAAAGTATGTCGAATTTTGTAATCGAAAAAAGAAATCGATTCTTTTTTTCAGAGTGGTGTAACTGGAAATTATGTAGCCTGTCGGTTGTTTTTAAAGATGTGCAGAGTATGAAAATGAAAAAAATGTTGCCGGTGACCCGCATTATCCGCAAAAAATTCTTCATTTGATAGGTCGGTAGAACATATTTTTTCAAAACTACTATCAACCACATAAAATGAGATATTACTCTTTGAATATCCGCAAATTTGACCTAACTCGCTGACCTTAAACAAAGGCTTTGGGAAATATTTTTTTCTTGGAGAAACTATTGCTTTAAAAAAGATAATCTTTGACAAAGCCACGTCCAAGGGGAAGCGTTTTAGTCAAATTTGGCTTCCTCATAGAGGAGGCTTTTTGAAAGATGCAAGATAATGAGGAAGCAATTTGCAAGGTTATACTTTGCAGGCTTGTTTATGTAGATCAGCTGCACTTAAAACCCAAAAAAAGAAAAAAAAAAAAAAAAAAAAAAAAAAAACAATGACGCAAAGTAGAACTTTGCATACTGCTTCCTTATTAAATTTCATTTTTGACAAAGCCACCTCTATGAAGACGTCTATTTATTACTTTCGACTTCCTCATAGAGGAAGCTTTGTGAAAAATGAAATTTAATGAGGAAGCAGTGTGCAAAGTTCTACTTTGCATCATTCTTTATTTTAATTAGCATTTATTTTTATTCCGTTACCTCTACATTTTCGGTAGTTTCTTGTACAACAACACAAAAATTATGTTAGACATGAGACCAAAAATTCCGTAATTAATATCGTTACATCATATTTCCATAGTTAGAGCTCGATTTTTTCTCGATATTTTTCAAAAATTCAAAATGTCGTAAAATTCGAACCACTTGACCGATCGTCACCAGATTTGGTACGTGGCAGTGCTGTATGTTATTTTTCGTCTGTAGAACATTTCGGTTGATTTGTTGAGATACGACGTGATTTACAGCAAAATTTTTTTTTTTTAATTCAAAACTCTATGAAATTCGAACCGCTTTAACGATTTCGTTGAAATTCAATACCAAACAACATTGAACGTGTCTTCAGTTATGAAGAACTATTTAGCTAATTTGTCGAACTTTTAAGAAAATTAGAGCGAACGCGCCATTATTTCGAAAAATAAAAAATTCTGTATAATCTGTATGCATGGATACATTTACTTAAAAATTGCGTCAATTACAGATGAGTTATTACTCTACTTGCGTGTCAAATTTGAGCTCGATCCATGGTGGCGTTCGTGAGTTACAAGCGATTGAATTTTCTGTGCCTCAAACACGCACAGGCACACGCACTCGCACACGCAAAATTAACAAATAACATTATATGAACCTGCAGATATGAAAAATTATTTATCAAATATTCTAAAATTATTTATAATATTTAATATTATATGAAAATTAGAGCGTCCTCTACCTTTATTAAAAAAAATTAAAAAGTCAGAATCAAAATTGTTGAATAGATTTTATTGAAAATTAGAACAATCGAAGCAGGAAAATAGCTTTAGCTGTGTGCCAAATTTTAGCTCGATCCTTCGAACGGTCCTTGAGATACAACCGATTGAATTTTTGAAGTTCTGCCACATACACACATACATACTGAAAGAATTCGCGATTCTCGATTTTAAGAGACTTCGCGAAATTCTGTAGAATACGTAAAGGTACGTGTGCTGGACCGGGAAATTCTTAAATTATTGAAAAACGAGGTCACCTCAGTAAACACGCTCGTCACAGTGACCATGCGATTATTTCATCATAGGTGAAATAAGGAATGAAAAAGTGGAAATAGGTAAATTTAAAGGGGTTATTCCGAAAAATAGCACAAGTGAAGTCACGCAAGTATCTGATGTACTTGTGTGGAACGTGGACTGCTCAAGGCCGAAAGAGTTTACTAAATAGCGCGAGATAAATCGAGCAAAGTTATAATGAATCTTAAGAGTTTTTAATTTTAAATTACAATTGAGATACGAAATCCTCAGAACGAGGTGCAATTGTACTCAAGAGTCATCATTGGATGTTAGAGAAGAGGTTTATTGAAATAATTGATTCCGAAAGAATTTTGGAAAAAATAAAATAAAGAGTGTAGTTTAGAGGAGAAATTAGAGGTGGAATAAACGAGTTCCGTAAGCAAAACGATTTCACAATATGGCAGGTTATTCCCGATTATTTCTCTTTTAATCGTAAGAACATTCTAGGTACCACAGATGTTTGAATTTATACCGTTGGAATATAGAGATCTCACGTACTTCACGGAAAAACCTCGAGATAATAAGATTAAAGACCGTATAGTTTTCGCGGCGAAACTATTAAGAGAACTTTAATCGGATTACAACGTCAGAGTTTATTTCTTTTGCTAGGTTCGTTAGAGATACTGTGAGAGAGAAAAGTCTATTGCCTGACTCTAAAGGATGAAATATCTGTATCAATATGCTTTCGCGTTGTATACCAAGATGCACCGATTCGGCTATGCGTGACTACTCGAGACGGTAGATACTAGACGCGGGCGAGTGTCAGTGCGATACTCAGGCTCGCGCGCAGAGTTAGGATATCTGGGTGTTTGTTGACAGTTCTTCTACATGGGTATTGATACTAGATCAATCTTCATGTAGAAGATCAATGGATCGACGTGAGATTTAATGTCGAAGCAATTTCGCGAGCAAATCCACGACGATTGTTTTCGGTCTTATTAGTGATGAGATGACAATGCAAGGATTGATACGATATCGAGGCTTTTATGTTTTATGGCAATGTATCTGTGGAACACTGAGGTAAATGAATTTAGGGTTTGTCATGAGAATATAAGTGTCGATGCCAATATCGTGGCTTATATTTCGGAGCTCGATTGTTTACAAGCAAAGATGCAATGTCAACGTTCAAGAGAGGATGATTCTCTGCGTCGATGCTATATCGACGCAGAGACAATACTAATAGGTCGTATGTCAAAACAAATCTGAAGTTCGATATTTAATAGACGAATGATCTCGAGTATTGTTGCAATGACGAGACTCGAGATATATAATACAAATGTGAGCCTGGGCTATGCTCAGAGGAAATCATTAGGGTCGTTGCAATAACGAGGCTAGAGATACACAAGACGAACGGGAGCCTGGGCTATATACTCAGAGGAATTTGCGAGTGTCAAAGCAATTTTGAGACTAGCACTTAGAAATAGGAGATCTTTCTGGTAGGAAAGGTAGTGAACGAGCTATCTGTGCTTCGGACGACGCGCTTTTATAGAATCGTCCCACCGCGCAAGCACGATTTGACAGTTGGTGACGCGGGCGAGTGTATATCGCTCGACCGTGGATACACGTGTAACGGATGTTTGTGACGTAATTTGTAAATATGTCGCAGGGTATGGGGCGTTACGTTACAATACATACATACATACGGACATTTTTTATCCACCACTTTTCTCGACGTTTTCGACAATTCTAAGTATACTCAAATGAAAATCTCGAAATTGTTTTTTTTCCCACGAAAACAAAGTTTCCTCTATGAGGAAGCAAAAACATTCATTATTTCTGTCTATCCGTCTGTCTGTCTGTCTGTCTGAGTCATTCGAAAGCCCAATAACTTTTGAAAGAAACTCCACATCGAAGTCAAATTTGTTGTTTATCTTAGGTGTACAAAATGTAATTTTGGTATTGAAAAAAACATTAACTTCTGATACTTTAGCTGAATTAAATAATGAAATTAAAAAATTATATATTGTTCATTTTTGATCCGCAGACTGATTACGAAATTATCATTCTTTGGTCTGAAATAATTTTGAAAAATTGTTCAACTCCTCAATTTTGGATACATTTTCATAGAGTGGTTTTATATTACACGTTAGAAGTTTCAGGGCCATTAAACGAAGAGTTTCATTAAAAGTGTCTTAGACAAAAACTTAAAACGGGAAATTTTAAATCGTGAATTAATTCTTGATATATCATATGTACTCGGAAAAATCACACAATTTTTTTTACATAAATCAAAGTTTTCTATCTTAATTAATTTTAATTTGATTTGAATTATAAAAATCATTAAAACGTTTTATTCCTTTGGCTGCACATTGTTCATTCTAGGAATCCTCTCATTAGGCAATTTAGAGGAATTTCAATTCGACAATCATCAATCCAAAGCAGGAACAAAAATTGGCAAAGTGTGAATACACATTATATGCATTACTCAGCATGACTCGACGCGAATATGTTTAAGGACTTTTTTTTTGTTCTAAATGATCAGCCCCGTTACCAAGGCACCAAGGGACGTAGGTCTGTGGAGTGCAGATGGAAAACTATGCTCAGTGGAGCGAGAAAAGAAAGCTGAGAGAGAAGGCAAGCAGGAAGAAGATGCTGAAGAGTAGAGAAAAGTAGAGAGGACCATCGAACCTTGTGGAAATCCAACACCACTCGTGCTCTCCACCCACCGTTCTCTTCATCTTCGTCGTCCTCGTCCTCGTCGTCGTCCTCGTCGTTTCTCGCAAGGGTATTAAAACTCCTGGAAAGTTTTGCGACGCGAGCCAGATGGCGTCATTATCGACGTTCTCTCTGCCTTACTCTTTCTCTATCGTTCCTATATTTTCTCTTTGCTTTTACTGAGCTTTACTTCAATGACGTTACCGAGAGTCTCTCTTGTTCCTTGATTTTCAACTCGCGCATCTGTTCAGTCAGGTGATTCGATCTCTACAATCTGATTTTCAAATTTGCCTATCAGTCATTGGTTGTCATTGATAATAATTTCAAAACATTTTATTTCATTTTTGAAGATAGAAAATAATTTAGTAATATCAAATTTTTATTTTGAAAATAGAACATAATTGGACTCAAATTCATCTGGAATCACTGGGTCGCCATTTAAAACTGTTCAGAAATATTTTATTTTAATTTTGAGAATGGAAAATTCTTTAAAAATATTCTTAATTGAAATGAAATAAAAAATCTATTGAGTTATTCCATACGTTATCTCTGGATTTATCTTGAACTCAATTGGTTGACTTTGAAAATAATTTAGAATTTTTTTTTTTTCAATTTTGAAGATTGATAATAATTCGATATTGTTATTTCTAATTGAAATTCTCTTAGAAAATTCGTTCTGTTTATTTCATTTAACTTGAAACTAATTTCGAAATCCACGGTTTCAATGTTTATGATAAAAAATAATTAACCAAAAATATCCAATTTTGAAAATTGAATTCAAATCTTTGTGAATTCACGATTTTTATTTTTTTAAATCATGTAATAATCTCTCTATATAATAAAAATATCTCACCGCCGCTGCCGTGTAGGATAATCGAGCATTCGGCTCAATTTTTATAAGTCCCCCAAAGTACCCGGGCCGAATGTTTCTAAGTCCCTCAAGGGAGGCTTGGCAGTAAATTTTTCGAAAACCCTCAAGGGGCGCATAGAGAACAATTAGTAAAATCCTGGCCTCGAGGAGGAGATGTTGTGAGACTTAGAAAAATCCTGACACGGAAAGGTGCTCATAGGGAGGATTCAGAAAAATCCTGAGACTTAGAAAAATATTAGTCGGGGGGGGGGGGGGGGGGGGGTGTAACGCGGGATAGAAAATAATTCTGGAACTTTTAGAAAAATATTTGCCCCGAGTGCAGTGTACGGCGGAACTTCCAAAAAGCCTGACCTGGAGGGAGGTTCATAGTGAGGACTTTGAAAAATCCTGTTCTGGAGTGGGACTCGGAGAGCATCTAGAAAAATCCTGGGATTTAGAGAAATTCTGCCCTGGACGGGACTCATAGTGGGGACTCAGAATAAATCTAGCCTGGAGAGCCGGGGTTCACAAGGGACTTAGAAAACTCCTGTCCTGGTCCTGGAGGGGGAGTATTGCGGGACTAAGAAGAATCCTACCCAGGAGGAAGGGGATATTGTAGAACTTAGGAAAAGTCTGGTATGGCGGCATGGCTCATGAGGACTAAGAAAATTCGGATCTGATGGATGAAGGGTATATACATCTATACTGTAGAATGTTAATAAAGAACAGATTAAATTTACAAAATTTCCAAAACTTCAATAGGAAAATTTACAATTATCATGACAAGGGAGGATGGCGCGCGAAGTGCGCCTGGTGGGGGTCTAAGCCCCCCCCCCCCGCCCCAGTCTTTTAAGAATAATAATTTTGAAATACGTTATTTAAGCAATGAAATCAAACGTACTTGAAAATTATTTTGTATAAATATTATAACAGCGCGTAGATGCAATTGCTTTTGGATCATCGGAAACTATCTGGAGTGGCAAGTTTAGTACCCAACAGTTATTAGTTATTACAGTTGTATCGAGTACGAGGATCGGTCATTAGCCGAAATATATTCGAGCGTTATTAGTCATCGGTGCCATTAGGTTGGCCCTTGTCTCCCCCCCCCCCCCCCCCCCCAGCTCCCCACTCCTCCTTTCTCTATTCTACATCAAAACACAACTGCAACGCTGTTCTCCATTCTCCACTTGCTATTATGTACTAGAGGAGGTTACAGCCCGCAGGACGCCAGGAAACTTGCCTCGACGTCTCGAGGCTTCTAGACGATTTCCGCTTTGCATTATCGAATTTACATCTCTCTCTGTCTCTCACCATCTCATTCCCTTACAACCCTTTATATGCATGTACTAAACTGTAATTATACTGTTGGAAACTTACTTTTTGGTGTTGCCTCTGGCCACATGTATTTTATCAAAATATTCTGCTCTTTTAAAAAATCATCAATTTTATGAACAATGTAACATTAAATTTCTAGCGAATTTCATGTTCAAAGCTTTGTTGTTGTGATATTTTTTCACATTTTTACAGAAAACTTGCTTTTAGATTCTTAATAAGTGTCAAATTTCCTATCGAACAGGAACTAAAAAAGTTTTAAAATACGATTTTTTTTCTATTCTGGTATAATTTATTTTTATTTGTTTTATTTAGAATTGAATTTAAAAATCTGCCTAAAAAATCATAGACTAACGAGTCTAGCGCTCCTTTAAAGCCTGAGACTAATTCTCCAAAAGGATAAAAAATAGTTGATACTGACTCCCATTAGCAGATTAAAGTTTAACTCCAGCACATCAATTAGTCTGCTTTTAAGAGAGTTATATGAGAATCACGAAATTAAAATAGCAAATTACAAATACGAAGGAAAATCTTACAACTTAATGAAATAATTCCACTTGACAAAATGGAAAAAAATATTTCACTGATAAGCTAGGAAACACACAAATTATTTAACTTCCGAAAATGTTGAATGTTTCTTATGCTTTTCAAGTGGTACTTTTTTAAAAGTAAAAACGCTGCAATTTATATTTACACGTCGCTTCCTCATCAGCTCTTTCTGATAGAAAGTACGCCCATGTCAGTTTTGGCTTCCTCAAGAAGCTTTGTTTTGCGATTACTTTTATCAGAACTATGCGGCTGATGGTGTGAGAAAACTTTTGTATGTGACAAATTTCAGTTTCATAATTCAACCTGTCTAAATTATGAAGGTCCATAATTTTTTTTCGCGGGCTTTTTAACAGAGAATTTTAATTGTTAGCAAACTTAAGTCTAGTTGTGATGGAACATAGAATTCGTCAAATTTTCCCTCGTAGGATTCGGATGACGGATTGCATTTAATTCGTGACAAAAGGCAACGGTTCCCTCGTGTAAGTGAGAGTTCCATCAAGAATTGAATCCAAACCATTTTCATTCGATTACTGAATTTGAAACAATCCTGGGAGCTACAGCGCGCACAGACATTGTTGAAAAAATTCAAAATCTTGTAGAAACAAGAGATGCATGGATTTTGCCCAAATTCAATCCCAATACTCGTTCTATGACAGTCCAACTTCGTATTCATTTTTAGCCCGATAACTCAAAAATTGTGGGAGCTAGAGCGCGCACGGAGATTTTTGAAAAAATTCAAAACCGTGTGGAAACAGCACACGCACACGCACACGCACACTTTTCTCGGCGTTTCGAACCACTCTGAGTATCCTGATATGAAAATCTCGAAAAAAATGTTTTCGTCAAAACAAAGCTTCCTCTACGGGGAAGTAAAAAGATTTGTAAAATTGTCGATCTTTTGTTTTTTAACAGATATGTTACTTTTTTAACCATATGTTCTAGAAAAACGCTATTTTTGCTAAGTATCTAGAGAGTGCAAACAAAAGTAACATTTTTGGATAGTTATGAAAAACTTTTTGTTCTACATTCCGCATTCTTTTTTGTTTTATAAAAAAAAGGATAGCAGCTGATGCATTGAGAAAAGGTATAAAACAAAGAATTCTCTGAAAAAAATATCTTCCCTAGAAGAACGTTATGACAATTAATAGCTCAGCGATTAACGAGCGATGACAAATATCATATTTTGTCACGATTCATTCGCTCCAGGGGCTGAATACAGCGTCCAGCGAAAAACAGCTGCGAGGGGTTCTGTCTCTCGTGTTGTAATCGCAGGAACAACGAAAATTGTGTATACGAGGTGGAAGCAACGAGGCAGAAGTGGCTACTCGATAAGGCGTGCTCTGGCCCGAGAAAAATTGATTAACGCGCAGAGGCTAATATGCAGGGGTGGCTTTTGGCAGGGTGCGCGTGGCTATGAAAGAGAAGGACCGAAGGACATTAGTCCTGGCTCACGTATATGGAAGACGGGGTGATGCAAGTCACGAGTACTTTTATTACAGAAAAAAAGTGAATTTAGTAAAAAAAAAAATTAATTCATTTAGTTAGAAAAACAAGCTTGCAAAATAGAACCTTGCAAATTGCTTGCTCACAATTTTCCATCTTTGACAAAGCTTTTTTTTACATACTTTTTTCCTCATACTTCCGCTATGAGAAAGCCAAAATTGATCAACAAACTTCCTCGTGGAAGAAGTGTATGGAAGTTCTATTTTGCAGACTTGTTTCAGTTCGAAAGACATTTCAACAACAACAAAATGCAAAATGTTAGGAAATTCGAACCGCTCGATCTATTTGCGTAAAATTTGTACTCAGACCTAGTTCTAGGGCAATCCACATGTGTGCCAAATTTGATTGAAATCTGTCGGAAAAAATTGAAATTTTCTTTTTCGCAATAGCAATGTTTTGTTTTTTTTTTTTTGGAGTATAGTCGGAATGTATAAACATAGCGAACGTTCCTTAAAATAAATTCATATTTGATTGTCAATAATCGTGAATTCACGTGGTAAATTGGAGCCAGACATCTTTGAATTTACAATAGTATTAGACATGTTTACGGAGATTTAAAAAAAATTTAAATTGCAATAAAATTGGAACCACTCTATCGATTCTCGCCAAATTTGGCACCAATCATGGTTCACTATAAGTCCGTTTGTGTACAAAATTTCAGCCCGATATATCGTAACGTACGAAAGTTATAGCGTGAAAACGATTTTTTTTATATTTTCAAAACGCTCTAAAATTTGAATTTCCCAACCGATTCGCGTCAACTGCAATCCCAAACGTTGTTGTATGACAGCCCACTTGCGTGTTAAGGTTGAAGAAGATATATGAAGAATTACGACAGTTATCGTGCTAACAGGGTGGTAATCTGCACATACATACACATATACACACACATGTAGACATTTCGTAGAAATCACTTTTCTCGACGTTTCAGACCATTGTGAGTGTCCTGATATGAGAAACTCGAAAAAGAAATTTCGTGATGACATAGCTTCCTCTATGAGGAAGCAAAAGCTACCCAATTAGTAAATTTAATATCTTAGCTAAATCAATCAATTTAGCATTTATTAAGGATTCGTTTTAGGTTTTTTTTTTATTAAAAGGGAAAAGAACTTTATTCTTAAGTCATGAGATCCAAATTCAGGTGTAATTTTCTTTTTTCTTTCGAGCAATTACAAAATTCCCTTGGATCTCTGCTTAGCTTCTCAGTCTTGAATCGTTCTGGCAAAAAAATGGGTTTTAATTTTTTTTTTATTAGATAAATAAAAATCGTATCAAAGGATTCATGCGATCGAATGTCCATAACTGAATTCTGATTATGTAAAAAAATATCCAATTCAGAATACAATAAATGAAAGAAGTATAATTTTGTTCACTATTACTTTTTGACATTCTCTAATTTCATTAAATCGATCTCCTTCTACAATTCTTTTGCTTCCTCTTAGAGGAAGCTTTGTTTTCGTGAAATTTTTTTTTTCGAGATTTTCATCTCTGCATACTCAGAATGATCCAAAACGTCGAGAAAAGAGATTTGTACGAAAAGTCTGTATGTGTGTATGTATGTGTGCGTGCGTGCGTGCGTGCGTGCAAATTGCTTTGTTAGCACGATAACTGTCGTAATTTTCGATGTATCTGCTTCAAATTTGGCACGCAAGTGGGCTATCATACAACAACGTTTGGGATTGTGGTTGACGCGAATCGGTTGAAAAATTCAAATTTTACAGCATTTTGAAAATTTTGAAAAAATCGTTTTCAGGCTATAACTTCCACAAATTAAGAGATATCGGACTGAAATTTTGAACACAAACGAACTTACAGTGAACCATGATTGGTGCCAGGTTTGGTAAGAATCGTAGAGTGCTTCAAATTTTATTGAAATTTTAATTTTTTTTAAATGTCCGTAAACACTTCTACTTTTCTAAATTCTGGGATGACCGGCTGCAATTTACCAGGTGATTTCACAATTATTGAGTGTCGAAGATGAATTTATTTTAAGGAACGGTCGCTATGTTGATAAATTTCGATTTTATTTAAAAAAAAAAAGCAAAACATTGCTGTCGCGAAAAAAAAAAATCGACTTTTTTAGGCAGATTTCAATCAAATGGCACACATGTGGATTGCTCTAGAACTAGATCTGGGTATAAATTTTACGCAAATCGGTCGAGCGGTTCAAATTTTATAACGTTTTTTAACTTTTGAAAAATTTCGTTCGAGCATTCACTCGCGCAAATTGCGAGATATCAGGCTTAAATTTGTTTTAATTCCAAACTATGAAAAAACAAGGTTTTAATTCAAATTTGGCACAAATCGGTCGAGTAGTTCGAGTTTTATCATTTTTTTTATTTTTTGAAAAATCTCGTTTGCGCACTAGCTCGCACAAATTAAAAGATACCAGCTTCAAATTTATTTCACGTATTGAGCACCATGAAGCAAGGTTTGAGTACAAATTTTAAGAAAATCTGTTAATAGGTTTAAATTTTATGCGGTTTTCAAAATTTCAAAAAGTTTGTTTATGCGTTTTTTATAGTAGACAAATTTTTTCATGGACAAACAAGCCTGCAAATTAGAAGCTTGCAAATTGCTTCCTCATTATTTTACATTTTTTAAAAATGTTTACATGTATGCAAAGTAGAACTTTGTAAATTGTTTTCCCTACAAAGCTTTCGCTATGAGGAAGTACGTTTATCTACGTTGGCTTCCTCATAGACGAAGCATGTAAATATTTTTAAAAAATGTAAAAGGATGAGGAAGCAATTTGCAAGGTTCTACTTTGAAGGCTTATAATTATACTTAATATCAGCAATATTATCATTATTTACTATCCATGTAGTAGATCTCTACTTTTTCCAAATAAAAATATTCTTGACAGAAAAAGTTTTTTGTATGACACGGATAATTCGAAATCCCTGTAGCAAAAGAAATTCCACTCGATTGATTATTCCTATCGAGATTCTGACCGTGTAAAAAAAGATTCCAATGCGAAATATAACAAACTAGCAGATTACTGCAGAACGGGCGTTTCGCGCCCTCGCGGTATTTTGCAAATCGTCCGTAACCGCTCCAGGTCCTGATATCTCTAAATCTTCCGATGAGATCCACCCGCCCCTAATTTTTACAAGTCCCTAAAAAACACGTTCGGCCCTGACTTTTTATAAATCCTCCTATAAACCCCCTTCCTCAAGCCCTAACTTTTTTAAGTCCAGCTATGACATCACGTTAGGCCCTGATTTTCGTAGATCCCCTAATGGGCATTTCCGGGCCTACTTCTGTAAATCCCATTATTTGACTCGAAGGCCCTAATTTTTCTAAGTCCCGTTATTAGACCGTTCAGGCCCGCATTTTTTTTAAGTCTCCCTATAAGATCCTGATTTTTCTAAGTCCCCCTAATGGGCTTCCCTCCTGCCGGGCCAAAATTCCTCTACTTCTCGCTATTGGCTATTGGGCCCCCAAGACCCTCATTTTTCGTAATCCTGTTATTAGATCCCCAGGCGTGTGACTGAGTGAGTGAGTAAATATCCGTAAGTGTCTATGTAAGGCAGTGTGTGAGTCTCTGTGAGTATCTTTGTGAGCGTCTATGAGTATCTCTTAGTGTCTGTGTGGGTGTCCAAGGAAACACGCCGTCCTTTATTATATTGTCGACGAAAGGAGTGTGATTGTTTTTTCCAATATTCTTTGTTGACAGTTACTGTGTTTTTATATTCGTACCTGGAGTTAATAATAATAATAATAATAATAATAATGATATAAGAAGAAAAAATTATTCTTAATATCATCAATATTTTTATTATTTAATATCGATTTAATGGATCTCTATTTCTTTTTATAAAAATATTCTTGAGAAAAGAAGTTGTTTGCATTACTTGGATAATCCGAAATTTCCTTTAGCCGAACAACAAGCTTGAGATATAGAACAAAAGGATATACATAGGGAAAAAGCAGTGGAGAAGGAGCTCGTAACTAATCATAAAAGACGTGCCACAGAACGAAGTGAATTAATCAATGGATTAAACGCGCCGGAAACGTAACGACGAGGGCGCAGAGGCCACAGAGGGACTCGATTCAAGTGCCTAGTCCTGCTTCTGGGATGTTTCATTGGTGTTGTAACAGCGAGAACCTCTCGCACTGGCGATTCTCGTGCCTCGAAGCAACGAGAGTCCGACGTCCCGTGACGTCTCTCGTTTGTCACACAAATGGCCAGGCATTTGGTCCACGCGTCATTCTCTCTTTGCTCTCTCTCTTTCTCGATCCGTGTGTCCGTTCGACGAACAAAACTCGCGAGTACCTCGGGATGACGAATTCCTGTGGGTCCATCCCGACAAACTCTCGCCACTGGGATTCCAGTGGAGATTGGACAGCATTCGAGGAAGTAGAGAATGAGATAGACTTCACCTCTATCCTCTATGCTTTGACCGCACTGGCATCGCACGCGACTGAAATCTCGATTATTCGACTTGGTTAGAAATTCTCGATAGAATCACACACTGTATATGTCATCTTGACGTCTACACGCTGACAAATATTACTGAAATGAAGTGGAAAAAGAAGTTTTTACCAAGTCTCTTTTTCAGTCCCTGTGGAGCATTCAATAGAAGACTGCTGGCATTCAGGAGAGAACATTATGGTTTTTAAAATTAGAAAAGGGAAAGATTTTTTTTTTTCAGGAGTTGGGAAGAGCAGTTTCAAAGAGGAATGGAAGGCAAGGAAACGGATATAGGTAAAACAGTACGGCGGCAAAAAGCACATGTAGGTATTTTTAAGTCAGAAAAAAGAAACAAAAATTGTACTTTCAACAACAACAAAAATTCGCCACATATGTCTACAATTGTTAGTATTACTAATCTTCCAAAAAAAAGTACGTAAGAAGTAAAATTTTTTTTTTCATTTTAAAAAATTGTAAATATAACAAGAAATTGTTACTGTTGCGTTTTCAATTTTTTAAGTGAAACGAAAATTGTAAATTCAGTGAATTTACAAACCGTTTTTTAGGAAATTAGAACTGCTTATTTTCAAAAAAATTTAAAATGACAAACGTTACAGTCTTGTACATTTGACGACAATTCTTTCCCCCAAACGTTCAGAACTGTCCTTTTGTTACTCATCTAAAAAACAAAGATTGACATTTATAGATTTGCAAACAGAAGTACAAAACTACAAAAAAAAACATACTTATTGATTGAAAAAAATGTTATTAATTCTGACACCTTTCTAAATATGACAATCTTTTGCTTCCCCAGAGAGGAAGCTTTGTTTGGTGAATTTTTTTTTCTCGAGATTTTCATGTCAGCTCATTTAGAATGGCCCAAAATATCGAGAAAAGTGTTTTAGAAATAATGTCCGTATGTGTGTGTGTGTGTGTGTGTGTGTGTGTGTGTGTGCGCGCGCAGGGCTTTGAAATTTTAATCACCTAAAACTCAAAATCAATTCAACCAATTGAGCTGAAATTTAGTACACAAGTGGAGCAGCAGCCAGTCTTTGATTGTTGCCATTTTTGACAAAATGTATGGAGAAATTTTCATTTTCTAACTTTTTGAATTATTGAAAAAAAGGCCGTGATCGTCTAACTTTCGTAAAATTTCCGATGTTTTGCTAAATAGTTCTTCGTAAGTGTAGGTACATTTAATGATGCTTGCTATTGAATTTGGAAAAACGGTACGAATTTTATGGAGCTTTCAAATTTTCGTAATTTTTTTGAAAATGCTGTAACTCGAGCACGGTTTAAGTAACTAATTTGAAATTTTGCAAAAAACTTAAATAAAGTCTATCATTGATTGATACTAAATTTAGGCAAAATTGATAAAGCAGTTAAGATTTTATAGAAATTCGCATTTCCGCAAATTTTTTGAAAATGCTATAACTGGAGATGGAGAACTGGAGAATTCCAGCCAACCGATGAATAAGAAATTTATATATCACTGGAACGAAGAATTTTTCTGTCACTGTTGAAACCAATTTGGTTAACCGGTTCTATTGTAAACCAGATTTGTGTTTCTTCCACTCTGAGCATAATTCAGAATTGATCACTCAGAGGATTTTGCTCGTTGATGTCTCATTATGTTTTAACACCATTCTACACGGGCTAAGCGAAGGGATTTTTTAAAAGGTCCCCAGGCCAAAGATATCCACTAATTTTCAAATTTATACATTTTTAAATCTCTAAATTAGTGGATATCTTTGGCCTGGGGACCTTTAAAAAAAATCCCT
Source organism: Perithous albicinctus (assembly GCA_964016905.1). Classification (NCBI taxonomy): domain Eukaryota; kingdom Metazoa; phylum Arthropoda; class Insecta; order Hymenoptera; family Ichneumonidae; genus Perithous; species Perithous albicinctus. The sequence goes on along the minus strand of OZ024696.1, from coordinate 1,128,083 downwards.
CCACTTAGCCGGTGTAGAATCTTGTTATAAACAAAATAAGACATTAATGAGCAAAATCCTTTGAGTGGTCAATTCTGAATCATGCGCAGAGTTGAAAAAACACAAATCTGATTTACAATGGAATTGGTTAACCAAATTTGTTTTAACACTGACATAAAAATTCTTCGTTCCAGTCCTTAAATGATATATAGATTTCATATTCATCGGTTGGCTGGAATAAAAAATACAACTCTCTGAAAATCATTTTTTCTTTGCTGACTTGCCCCCCTTAAGTAACTGACCTAACATTTTACACAAAACTTAAACGTAGTGCGTTAATATATAATACTAAATTTGGGCAAAATTCATAATATAGTTAAGATTTTGTAGAAATTTGAATTATTTATATTCAATGACGTAAGTATCAAAATTCATTGGCTCATAACTTCAGAACGGTACGATAGATATAGTATATGAAATTTTGCAGACAAGTAGAGTAGAAACTAATATTTAATTATTATGATATCATTTTGTGTTGTTGCACCTCTAACTACCAAGAATATGGAGGTAACAAATTGGAAAAACTGCTAAGTGAAAAGAAATCTGCAAAGTATATAACTTTGCACATTGCTTCCTTATTAAATTTCATTTTTCACAAAGCTTCCTCTATGAGAGAGTCAAAATTGACAAATAAATTTCCTCATAGAGGTAACTTGGTGAAGAATGAAATTTAATGTAGAAGCAATGTGTAAAGTTATACTTTGCAGCTTTTTTTTTTCTTTTGTAGTCATAAGACTTTTAATTTGTCATAAAAAATGGCGAAATGATAAATATGTTATTTTGAATGTACGCGGAATTTCTGTTCTTACTTTACTATTTCAGCAAAGATATCGTAAATAACAAACTAACTTTTTGTTAAAATAACAAAGCCATTTGTTATTTAGCGAAATATTTTTTTACAAAACGTAGCACACCAATTTAACCTTTTCACTTTGCTAGTTACAAAAAAATGAGTAAATGACAAACGACCTTTTGTCACAAACCAATTTGTTTGTATTTAAATGAAAATTATAACTATTTTGTATCTAATAATAATAACTAAAAATAAATGTTACGAATCTTCGTTAAAAAAGGTTTATCGAGTCGAATGTCTTTAATGGAAAAATGATTTAACTTGTCACCCATTATCCCATATCCTTTGTAGTTGTTTAACAAGTTTTTTTTCAGCGCCTTCGAAGCACTTAGTAAATTACTAACTTGTGGAGAAAGCTTTATGATTTCTGAATTTAGGAAAGGGAATAATTTTTGAGAGCGTTAGGGGCTGAAGATTCGAGGTGGAGTAGAGAGAGCAAGGAATCCAATATGGGTAAGACCGCAACGTGGCAAACAGCACACATAGGTATTCGTGTACCTTAGATGGAGTATAGCTTCAGTGTAATATGGAATAGAATCCTCGAAGGGATACCGATCTCGGGAACTTGATCGCAACCAGAACTTCTCTACTTGTCAGACACACTGGGCAAACAGACCGCGAAGCTTCTGGCTCACTGTCGGCCACATCTTTGATACATATAGCCCTGTGTACTTCTAGCAAAGGGTTCATATTAATCGAATAAAAATACGTAACTCTTTACCGAGGACATTGGAAACAGAAAACCTCAGGAAAGAAAAAACTTTTTCAACTACCATACGTTAACTTAGAATTTAGAAAGGTAAGCTGCAGCGTAACTTCGTGCTTCAAGTAACTTAGAATATTATGAAAACTTAACTGGTGTTATAATTCCAACAGAATTCAGTTTTTATGATTTTACTTCCTCAAGAAGCTTTGTTTTCGTGAAAAATAGTTTTTTCGATATTTTCGTGTAAACTTGTTCAGAATATTCCAAAACGTCGAGAAATCACATTTAGAAGAAATGCCGGGTGCGTGTGCGTGTGCGTGTAGAGCTTCGAAAATTCAATCGTTTCTTACTCAGTAACTGTGCGAGCAATCGGGTTGGCACACAAGTACAGTAGTTATCCCCCTTTAAATATTGCGATTTTTGGTTAAATATATATAGCCATTAAGATTTTATGTACTTTTTAATTTTTTAAAAAAAGCTCGCCCTAACTTGCGTAAAAGTTCGCCGATTTAGCTAAATAGTTCTTCATAACTGAAGATACGATCAATGTTGTTTCGTACTGAATTTGGACAAACTCGATAAAGTGGTTCGGATTTTACGTGATTTTGAATTTATCAAAAAATTAACGTTTCACTTTATTTTTCATAAAAGTTGGAGAATTTAGTTAAATAATTATTTATAAATGCGGTTACGTTCGATGTTGTTCGGTATTGTCTTTCGACAAAATCGGTAAAGCGGTTCGGATTTTACGCCATTTTGAAATTAAAAAAAATGTACATTTTCGCTCCAATTTCCGCAGAACTATAGCAAGCAAGCAGCAATATTGTGCCCAATCGAAATATGATGCAACGGTTTGTATCGGTTATTTGTAGTCGTATGAGAAGTGGTTTTATTTCTTGTTAGTAGAACTTTGCACATTGCTTCCTTATGAATTTTCATTTTTCACAAGGCTTCCTCTGTAAGGAAGCCAAAATTGAGAAATAAACTTCCTCATTTCGGCAGCTTTGTGAAAAATGAAAATTAATGAGAAAGCAATGTGCAAAGTTCTACTTTGCATCCTTTTTTTTAATAAAAATGGCAAAAACCATTTTGCCAAATATAGAATTTTTGTCTGTTAAAATAACAAGAAAAAATGTTTTCAAGTATAAAAATACAGAATATTTAAAAAAATTTCTTTGTAATGTTCTTCTATAGTGTGTGAACTCTTCAGAGGATATTCGCGTGCTCCAGAGCTTTACTAGCTCTCCCCCCTCCTCCCTTTCGATGACATGCGTAACGTCCAAGACTTTGGTAAAGTGTTGAACACAAGAGGAAGCTTTAGACTCTGCAACTTCCTAAACGTTCGCGAATCGCGTGAAGGACATTAAACGGTTATGGTACAATTGAAGTGGAAAAGCCCTTGGACCCTTCATCGTTGCTCGCCTGGCACACGAGTCACGTTTATGGCGAATAAATATTTTATTCCCTTCGATACTCTCGAGCGGTTTATCGCGTTTCGTTGTCCTTACATGTTCTCTCGAAGTTACAGGACGTGATATATCGACTGCAAAGAAACAGAAGGGCCTATACCCAAAACCATTTAAGGGCCTCTTTAAGCAAAGAAGCGTGTTCTGTTCATTTATCCGTAAAAAATCCCCTGTTCTGAATATAAAAAGTCTTAGGAGGAGATTCATATAAAAAAGTTGAATATATTAGAAAAAAAAATTAAACAAAATTATTCTTTTTCTACATACTTTTATATTCGGACTTGGATTATCTTTCCACGATCAGAATATGATTAAAAAATTAAAAATTAATGTGTAGCCTCTTATGTTTATTTTATGCTATCTTACGCCTTTCTGTTTCTTAGAAACCGATATTGAGCTGAAAACAAATACCTAAGTGATGCATTTTTTTAGTACAGATATATCGAAAGAACTATAATAGTTCAGAGTAGATAATGTACTATGTCATCGCGCAACTCGATTAAATTCACCGATTCGTCACGTTAAAAACTCCCCTCAGGGATTGAGGCAAGGGGCATAAAAATATTTCACAGTGCAGCGGTGAAAAAAAAAATCTGCAGAGTTCAGGATGACTGCGAGTATCTTTCTTTTTTAACAGTCGTAATATAACGCGAGACTCAATCGTCCGCTGACTTGGCGCAAGGGTGTTACATTTACGAGGCACTTTGCCTCATGTTTTTGAGATTTATCACCGTGCTAGTCGGAGAAATGTCCAAGTACGTTATTCGATGAAGCGACAGTAAAGAAAAGTAAGTGTATTGTCGACAAAAAAGCTATGGATAATTTCAGAAAATTAACGACCGTAAAGCGTTCGAAAAAATTAGTGAAATTTTGTTGAAATGATTTTTGTTAAGTTGGCGTCAAAATATTGTTGCAACTTTTGGTCGTATATTACATATTTCATTGAAAATTTGCAAATACAAGTTAGAATTACAAATTACAAAACATAAACAACATTTGTCGCGGGATTTTTCTGTTTTGGTTCAATTACTCATGGTACCGAGACATGAATGAAAAATTCCGAGAGTTTTGTATAATTTATATGCTTGTCCAAGCAAACTTGAGGAAGGAGGGGGAAGTTGTTTGTGGTATACAGTTGTAATAAATTACTTGTAATTGTAACTCTCCGACAAAAAGGTTCGCAATATTCGACCAAAAGGTGTAACATTATTTTTTTGGTTACATGACAAAATATCCCAACGACAAACGTAATCAAAATACGAAAATACCGCGACAAAACTACTAATACCTTGGTTAAGGTATCCCGCGGAACAATATCCCACGAAATAAGTTCTTAGATGAAAAATTCCCGAATTCTCCTGACTGACAAAAACAGCAAGCTCGAGCACTGATAATCCTTTAAATTCAAATCACTGTCACCTACACTAATACACTAACACACTCACGATTGAGTACCGTTTAGTCACAGCATCTTAATAATTTTATTCGGGGATGTTTTTGACGGGATATTTTCGCAAAACTAAATGGAACAGACTTTTTTAAAGGATATTTTTGCCTGGATTATTATGTAATCAGGATATTCGGTTATGATATCTACTACTCCACCTAAAAAAAAAGGGTTATCAGTTTCTCAAAGCTCGCGGTCGGTACACAGAGGTAGTAGGTACATACATGTCGAGAGATCCTCTCTCTTCCTCGTTCAACAGGGGTGCGGATATGGGTGGGGTTGGCCCGAGAGCTCTCGCGAGCTTTCGGAACTTCGAAATTATAAACTCGTCAGGCATTTACGAGAAACGATTAAAGCCAGCCTGAGGGCTGACGGTACGGGCCTCTCCAAGTAAAGCTGTACGTGAACGAGAGAGAGAGAGAGAGAGAGAGTATTATATACGAAGATAGGGTTGATGCTTTTGCCTTGGCTACTGACGCGGGGTGCTACACCGCTTCCACTCTGCTGCGAGGTTTACGCTCGAGCTAAGCTACCGGTAGCCGTCGCACGCACGTTCCATCGAAAACTCCAGGAACCTCCGCTTCGCCATCCTGATGTAGCCCAATAGGTAAGTCGAGGTTCTCCTAGTGAGAAGCTTTCACTGGTTTTCATGCCCTGTAACCAGAGTATGCGGCTTTCTAGGACGACGATTTATCAACGTAGCCGCGCGTAACGGCTTATTCATGCGGGAATCCCAGAGTTTCGTGGCTTACAGCACATCCCCTTGATGGTTTTCTCATTCTCGTTGCCTCAGAACGACCAGAAATATCACACTTGGCCTAACGATCATTTTACTGTGGTCAACCAGCAGAAGGCGACTTCCTCAAATCCACATTAATGATTCCCCGACGTCCCGCTGATCGACGCAGAGACTCGGTAGTATCGAAGAGGGAATGAAAAAAAAAAATAAATAAAAGTAATAATCGACAAGGATCACCAGGAAATGTCCCGCATTCGCTTAGAAATTTGATTAGATTCCTTCTTACCGAATATCTAGAGACAAGTGGGGGTGTGGGGGACAACCTATCCGAGATGCTTTATCGAGGTACAGCTTTCTCGTGGCCGCGCGTCCGGAGACGTGAAACTTTGGCAAACTTTTCCTCTCGTCTTCTTGCCGCATATCCCACGGAAAGAGAGAAAGCCGACCGACGTATCGTTCGGAAAACCGTGCGACGGAGTAAACAAGTTTGAGGGCGGAGGGGAGGGTTGGGTTTTGTACGAAAAGCTACGAAAAGCAGACGAAGAGAGACATTTTTGTCGAAGATATGCAAGGAAGTCGTGGAGAAGAAGGAAGTAAGAAGAAACGAGAAGAACCAGAACGCCACGTTTGTACGTCCGCAAATAAGTCAAAACTCTGAGGTGGTTTTTTGCGATTTTTCCTCTCTCGGTAAACAGAATCTCGTGTTGAAAGTTACATCCCTGTTTTGGGAGATTTGCGAGTCGTAGGAGGGATGGTTTTGACACAGTAGATTGTGTGCTTCATCAGAGAAACGAGATGGAGGACGAAGTGGTATTTCGTAGTAGAAAAGGTTAGGGTGCAATCAGACACTGAGGAAAATGCCCCTGGAAAAATGTGAACTCTGATTCCGTAGCGAAAAATTCAACGCAGAAGATGGATCTTATCAGCGTGAAGCGGCTATGAGGCTTCCAACTTTGTTTGGAAGAAACTCTTTCCGAGAATCTTGTGTTATAGTGAGACCTACGCAATTCCCTGCCTTGGATTCTCTGTTCATCCCTCGCAGCAACGCTTCAATGATAAGTCTGAGATGCTCCGAAGCTCCGGGTGAAAAAAGTTGAAAGTTTGGCTCAGTTTTCTTTGGCCCTGTTTAAATTATCACGAACGAGTCTGCCATTGACACTAAGAATGTACCTGCAAATCAGTACTCATACTTCAAATGTATGAACCCGTGAAATACGATTATGCATGGTTGATATTTTTTTTCAGTGTTTTATGGTCCAATTGTTGATTTTTTAACATGTTCGATTCTTGTCCTTTTTATATTTTGGTAGTTCCGAACCTCAAATATTTGGTTTAAAATAGATGATTCACTAAAATGGCGATAACTTCTTTTTCTATTGGAACAGCGACTTTGTTTTGTGTAAATTTACATTTCACAATCGTTTACGTTTTAATATCATGCTTGAATTGTTAAAATACAATACTTTTTATTTTCTCCTCATATTTCGGAGTCGGAACATTGATTTGCGATAACCTTTGCATGGTTTTCCATTTTTTTCGGCTTTTATAATTCTATCGGAACCACAAAAATTACGGCCTCAAGATAAATTCAACTATACTCTGTCTATCTATGCCAGAGCTTTCAATTACAAAATATATATAAACTTATCAACGCGCAAAGTAATGACTAAACTAATGAAATTCCTATTTCTTATTAAAAAAAAAAAACCCCCCTTCATACATTCTAAAACGTTCAACATAATATGCTCATAATCTGATTTCTATGCGATTCATGTACTAATTTTTGTTCCATAATACTTGAATCGATAGAAATTGTGTAGGACACTTTTTTGTGATCCGTGAAAAACTGCTGCAGCGGAGAATCGATTGTGTGTGGAAATTTTTGGGTTCTGACTCTGAGCATATACAAAAACAGTGTTTTCTGTTTAAACGATTGTTACCTTTTTAGGAATCCGATAATTCGAGTTGGAAAAGGTTTCTATTAAGAAAAACGAAACCAGTTCACCATTTCCTAAGAAATTATTGCGGATGGGCGCCCAAAAGTTAGGATGTCAATATTACAATACTTCTAGAATAAATGTCTACCAATTCCAAATCCACTTAATATTAAATCAAGAGAGAAAGTTAAAGCTATATCGCTCCTCACGAAAACTATCAAACGATGCATATAAATCGCCATACACGGAGAAAACCGATGTTTGGAAAAAGCATGAAATCGGTAGATGTCAACCAATCGACATAGTACGATATACAAGTAATTGTGTATCAGAACTAAACATCGTTGGTTATTTTCACAGTAATTGTGTTAACCTACCGATCGCAACCATCCATCAACTCGGTTGATTAGTACTGTAACGCCAACCAATCGAATGGTAAGCTAAGCTACGAATTGGCAACCCAATTGGTAAACTGAAAATAGCTGAGTTGAGTATGATTTTTATAAAGCTTCAACGCAGACCAAAAAGGAATCTTCGATATGAGTGGGAGAAAAAGAGTTCTAGACTATAACATAGCTTTTGGATGGATCTGCGCGTGTTGTTTTCCGCTCGATGCTTTTTTCATAGCAGCGTTGGAACGTAGAAAGGAGACCGCGGGGACGTCAAAAGGTACTTCTAATATCCCAATACGTATGAGCAAAGCGTTCTTCTCCACCTTTTATCTAACAGCCAACTAGTATGCAGCTCTCGGTTTTTCTCGTGTCTTTCGTCCCAAAGCACTGTACAAGTTTCTCCCTCCGTCTCTCATTCTCTCTTTCACCTCATTCTCGTAGTTTCTTATAGCGTAGTCAGGAGAGTAGCAGTAGGTGTTTGCCCAAGATACACGAGAGACCTGAGGTGGGGCTTCTTTAAGAGTGTACGAGAAGACAAGATAAAGGCAATGTGCCATTGCGGAAACGCGAGGAAGCAAAGCGAGTGAAAGACGTGGCGCGGCACAAAAGGGGAAAAGGGCAAAGCAAGAGAGAATGGTACGAGAAATGGAGGCAACGGAGCTCTGCGCACTCTGATTTACTGAGGCAATCGCTCTTTATTTCTCTCCAGGCGGCCCTCACGAGTCCTTCGCTATCCGTGTCTTCGATAGATATCGCCTTGTAATAGCCTTCCGTTACCTGAATATCAGTGCGCATACACGAGATGTCTATGTGCACCTTAACGTCCTCACGAAAATTTATCAGGTGGAGAGGAGAGCCTTTACTGTCGTTACAACACGCTTTATTCCCTACACGAAATTCTCCAGAGCTTTTCCATTGATGGTATTTATCCTGGGTTCCATGCGTGTACTGCCTTGTAAAATTGCTTCCTGATACATTGGAACCTCTATCACTTTGCCCCCTGGCGTAAAGTGAATCAATGGAATAATAAAATCTGGTTTATGAGCTCTGGAAGTCTCCAAATAGGAGAATGTATAAGGATTCATGTTAGGCCAAATTCAATGAAAATTTCGGCAGTCTGTGAGTAAATGTTAAAGAAACATTTTTAAGGCCATTAAGATTAGTTAATGTGAAAACATTTTTAGTGGAATGAGCTCATCCAAAAGTGTTCTCAAAAATTCAAATTACTCTTCTCATTTTTTTCATAAAATCATTCATAGTATCCTCAAAAAATACAAAGGCCCTTTTGGATATTGAGTGAAATGCAGAAATTCAGTAAAATGGTCAAAGAAAATTTTTAAATGCTTAATGTCCTTTCGGAAATTCAGTGAAATTATCAAAAATGTCCTCTAAAGCTCGCCTAGAAATTCAGTGAAGTTGAAGCGATCACGACATTTTTTCGAAAAATTAAGTATTCTTTTTAAAAACGCACGCACGGATTGTTATTCTAGACCATTTTTTTCGACGTTTTAGGTGATTCTGAGTATGCCGACATGAAAATCATATAGTAACAGAGGAAGCAAAATATAGTAACAACTTTGGTCATGATTCAAGATTGCAGATTCTTTCTCTGTCACCGAAACGTAGATTTGTTTTTTTCTTTTTAATGCCTTGTGTAGTTAGTAACAAGCGACAGATGCAATTACCACAGTATTGACGATTAAATTTTATCGTTATATTAATCGTCGTTTCAATTGACCGCGACATATGGAATTTCCAATTAAAATCTCATACAAATAATATAAAGCGGTGTTTGATTAGAGGATGATTAACGACTCAGCGAGCTCGGCGTTGGCAGGTAGTTTTAGATAAAGCTATTTCGTATAGTGAGCGAAGCTGGAGCTCTCTCGTATAGTTCGACGAAGCGGCTTTGTCACACTGTTATTAAACGTAGTTTACGATAATAGCAGAGTTGATGAGGAACAACCAGGTGTACCCCACATAGAGAAATCCTCAGCTCTGTGACGATAGCAAAAAGTTGTTCATTGAATTGTGCTCGGGCCAATTCGTAGAATTTATGAATAATTAGTGGAAATTTAGTAGGAATCGATAAAAGGCCCGAGGATAATCAAGGGATGGACAGAGATGAACCTCGGCGAATTGTCGCACTTCTGTTGGAGGGGTAGAACTCAACATCACTCTTCGTGAAGCTACGAGATTTCCTCGTCGGAGGGCAGCACGATTCTTGGTTGATAATGGTTTTACCTTCCAACGCTCGTTTGCGCAATTATCAATCGAAAATCAGTTGCCGATTTACTTTTGCTATTTCATAACTGAATGTTCCCTTCCGTAATTAAAAAAGATGAGTCCATTCTTTAAATAAACAACACACTCATCCAAAAAGTCTTCAAACTGAGTGTTGTGAAGATTTTCAAACTTAATTCTTATTCATCTGAACCTATTTTCTACATATGTTTTTTGAAAATTATTCTACGTAGCAAAATGAAAAGAGAGTTCTTATGTGAAAACGATCTACATGTTTTCGGTTTAATCGAAATTCAGGAAAGCGATTGCAATCTCAATAGAAACCCTTAAATTAGTTTATTTTTATTTTTAAGTTTCATTTTGTTTTTTTTTTTTTTTTTTTTATAGGGAGTTTCTTGAATTTCCATTTAATCGACAATGTGTTTTCTCGAAGGCTGGCACTATTTCACACCAGAATTTATTTTTTCTTTTCATTATCATTATTTTTTATCATATGTAGAAAATGGCCTTAAAATTAGCAAGTAAATAAAAAAAGTTTTTGAAAAACTTTAAAAAAATAATAGAAATAATACGAAAATAATAGACAGTGTTATTAATTAAATCATATTTTAATTCTATTTTAAACAGTTATAAAGAAAATTAATTTTTAATCCTGCGGTTTAGAGCTTAGAAGTAATTTGAGTCGATTGGATGTGACATTAAGTTATAGAATCAATATAAATATTTAATTTTTAAACAGAAGATAAGGAATATTAAATAAAAATTAAACATGTATAATGCTGTACGTAAATATTTCGATCTTTTCTTAAACAGTAATATTAAAAACTTATTTTTAATTTTCCAAAAAAAAGGTTTCCATCGATCAATTTAGGGTGCGATTTAAGAAAATCGGATTTCAGTATGGAATGTGTAAAAATACAGATTCGAAGAAAATAAAATAATAATAAATGAAATCACAAATAATGTTATAACTCAATTTTTAGGCCCTATCTTGAATAGTAACATGACATTTTATTTTTAATCATGCCATTTAAGAGTTTTTAAAAATTTGATTAAATTCCAAAAATAATTAAAGAATCTCGTTTCGAAATAGAAAATAATAAAATTTAAACAAAAATTAAAGATAATTTTGTGAGTAAATCTTTAAAAATCTTTCTTAAGTAATATTTACGATGAATTTTCACAACTTAAAAAAATGGCTCTCCATCGATTAATTCAGGATGCTGTGGGTTGAGGCTGAAAAAAAAAAGAAATGAGAGGGTCGGCGATGTACAGCTGACGTTCGTCTCGTCGGTGGCGGATAACAAATGCAATATTTCGGGTGCTACTGGGGTGTTGGAAATGTAAAGGTTAAAGGGGGTATGAGGAGTCGCTCGAAGCTCTCGCGTTGCATCGCACATTCCGGGAGGTTTGAAAAAAAAAACTCCCATGGAATATTATTCTCTGTGCCTCGTAGTGCACACACGTGGAGAAGAGTTTCGTATAGAGAGTGGCCCGAGGCGCGTGAGAGAGCATTGTCCGAAAGCCATACCGGCCACTACACAGGCAAAATGAAACCGAACAGCCAGAAGCAATTTTTTTCGGTTATCCAGTTTATTAGTTTCATTCAGAGACGCAGAGGGCCCTTGGTTTGCTGCTGCAGTATGGAAGGGGTAGAGAATTCGCTTTTTCAAATTCTCGCCATCTCACTTTTTCTCTCTCAGCCTTTTCTCCTCTTGCCTATTGTTCCCACACTGGAGAATCCAGTTTCGCGAACAGGTTAACCCGGTTTTTTTTTTGGTTACGAATTCCCCGATATTATTTTCAGAATGAATAAAATACATCTAATTAGTTACTTCTAATAAAAATTCATGTAATTAATCCTTTCAGTCTAGTGACTATTTTTTCACGTACAAAAAAAATAACTTTCATCATCCCCAATCACTATAATGGAAGATTGCAAAAAAATTCCTTTTTATCGTTTAAATTAGGGTGTGATTAGAAATGAAGAATTAGATTTAAGTATGGAAACTATAACAGTGCAGTTTTGAAAAAAAAAAAAAAAAAAAAAATCATAGAGAATTTATAACTCATATTTTAGATTCTATTTTAATTATTAATAATTAAAACTAATTGTAAAGCTTACCATTTAGAGCTACGAATCAGTTTACGGCGTCTTGATGTGAGGCTATAAAAAAATGGATTGAATTATATATTCAATACAAGAATTCCTTTTTTAGTAAGCAATAATAAAGATTAAACTAAAATAAAAAAGAATGCTGAAACTAAATCCCGTAATAATTTCTTGAATAGCAATGTTAAGAATTACATTTTTTCCCGAGCAACTTTTTTTCTCGTCAGCAAAAATATACTCACTTTGATGTACGGTTAAAAAAAATGCGATAACAATTAACTGATTTTTAACTATTTGAGTCTTCGAGTTAAATCATTTCTCTTGTATTACACCATTATTTAAAAAAAGAAACAAAATAAAACAAAAGCTTTTTTTTTCGCTTGCAATAATAATTGACGAATTGTTTATTGTTTTATATTATTATGGTTGAAAAAGCAAGCTAAATCTACAGTTTCAATGAAATCCGTAAATAAGGAATAAGAAAATCGCAAACTGATCGTTAACACGAATTACTACCGAGGCAATAAATTTCTGGTTCGAGGAGAGCGAGACCCTCGAGTCTTTTGCGAGAGGAAGAAAGATGAAGGACCGTCGATAATAAGGGAATGATGCCGCGATAACGGGCGAGGCATTAATTGAGATTCCAGATATAGTCGTCCGGCAACTTTTGCTTGCGCCACCCAGCCGCGATAACGATCGCGTGACGCGTGGAACAATGGGAAGTAAGAGGTGGTGTGGAGAAGGAAAGAAAGTGAAGTGAGTCGAGAAGCAACGCATCTGGTAGAACATCGACGTTCGAACGAAAAATTTCGTTCAAGTACTCGAGAAGAAATCTCGTACAGTCTCGTTTCGGTCGATTGTAGCGAGAGCCACCAGGGGCTGAGAGGGCGACGAACATAAATTTCGAGACTACGCGCGCGAGCGCGTTCCGACGCCGACGGACTCGCTCGACTCACGAGCGATAAGCTTTCGTCTACCCGAAAAACTCGAGTCGGAAAATAAGATCTCTCGTACGACTATAGTCAAGCTTTCCTTCATGCTGCTTCTTTATCCCCCTTCCTCTAAAAGCTTATCTCAAACCCTCCATTCCCACCCAACATTTATCTTGAATTCTTTCTAATTCTTTCTAATAGTCTATCCTGTCTGACCATCACTGAATTTTATCTACCGCTCAATTGTGTAAAATATGTATGGCACAGGTTTTCTGCAGACTCAGTTTAGTAACCTTTTTTCTTCCAAACTTTTATATACACACACGAATTTTGAGATGCATTTTTGACTTTTCAATGAAAGAAAAAGAATATTCAATAGTGCATTCCAAAAAGTTTAATGATCTTTCCGACATTTTTTATATTTCAGACCAATGTACGAAGATGTTTTTTTTTTTTAAAGGCCCCACACCGTGGATTGTGCGTGGGACGAGAGTGTATTTTTCGTAATTTTTGTCAAGCAAACGATGAATGGAACATTTTTAATTAATTCTCGTGGTCAATATGTACTGTAACGCAATTCTCGATCGGAGACAACTCGGGAAAGTAATCTCAGGAATAAGGTTTGACAAAAAGGCATCGAAAACATTCCTAACACTTTTAGGGCGCCAGTCCCTTCAATTCTAATCCGGAAGGGACACCGAAGTACTATTTTTTACCGAACTGACCCGAAGCCCACGAGAGACGAGTCGTAGGGGGTTGGAGGAGAAAGTATCACAAATAACGACACACCAAACAGTTTTTGATTGCACTAGGCACCACACAAAATTTAATAGAAACAACACAAAGACAAAAAGAATAATGATAATGAAAATAAAGAATTCACACGTGCTCGCTGGCACAACCACTAATAAGAAAATACTAATCACAAAGTAAAAATTTCAAATAATTTTCCAATATAATAATCGATTCGCTTTATCGTGGCGAACCGACCGGATTCGCGAGATTTTAATCGAGAACAGGCAAATATGTTTTACGTTTCGTGGTCGGCAGGAGGCTGATCACGTACGCGAAATAATTTCGCAAAAAAAACAAAAATCTGCTTTACCAAAATCGCAGCAATTCAAAACGTCACAATATTTCCTCGTTCGCCCACTGGTTCGTTCGGTACGCCGCGACAAGGAGGACTCGATCTCATCCTTCTGTCTTTTCCAAAATGTCCAATGTCGAGATTTTTGGTGAACGTTCGATGCGACGTTACTTGTATCCAGCTAACAAAAGACGATTTGCGGCGAGTGCCGGACTCATCATAATCGTATGACGCGGAAAGCAGAGCTGGGAGAGCCTATACCTGTCCGGACATGAGATACGCTTGAACTGAATTTCCAAACAGCGCGCTTTTCGGTCGATTTTGAATATTTCGTCGAGCATTTATGGCTCGACGTGATGATGCGTCCGCTGCCGTGGCTCTCGGTGCTGTGAAGACTTGCATGGTGGCGAAGATGTAGTCACCCCTGCTGGTGAAGAGTTTTTCGTCTCGTCGTAGTCGAATGTAGTCGTGGTCGTTTTCCGAAAAAACGAGGCTTGGCGAGGAGCCCCTGTCTGCTGACGGCGTCACGGCTCCGACGGTGTTGGGGGAATCGGTGATACTGTGCTCTGTCCGTCTAAGTGCTTGCTCGAAAATCAATTCAAAATCAAATCAGAATTTATCATTAAAAATCTTGTTTTGTCCGATCGATTCAACTCGTAAGCTCCTCAATTTTCCGTAATTAGGGTCCTATCCTGATCTCGACTTCCGGACTGGTGCAATTTCTATCGCGGGCAACGTATCACAGCGCAACCAAAATGCACTATTACAATACATACAGAAGAGGGTATAACATTTTTTGTTACTCTAATCTACAGCACTGTTTGCGGTACACGCGCATCCAAAAGTGTACTCCAGCGAAATTGTTGCATGGCGGTTGACAGCGATTTATCCATACGTACAGAAAAAAATATATATATATTTAGAAACTAGAAACGTAGTGGAAAATCGATATCTCGACAAAACATGGCGGACCAGCGAATTTTTGTTTAATCCCCCTCCCTACCTGCCAATACGTACCTGCCTAATCGAGATATCTTCCAAGAATTAGGTTCCATACAGGCCAATAAAGGGGCCGGTCTGCGGTCGCACATCTGCCGCTCGGCACTGTTGCGTGCTTGGAACTGTTTCACAGAAAGTACTGCATCTCCGTGAAATTTCTTTTAAAAACGTGGTGATACCATTCTTAACAAATGCATCTTTCAGAAATTGAAAAAAAGCAAAAGAAGCAAAAAAAAGAATCGAACCGTGTTGTGGGGCCTTAAGATTTAAGACAATTAATGTGTATTATTACTATTTTGGACAGGATATACTGTCTAATACTGTCTGTCCATCTCTGAGATTTATCTACTACTCAATTATGTAAAAAGCTGAGTACAGATTTTCGGCAAACTCAGTTTAGAAGCCTTTTTCTCTCCTATCTTTTATATAATAGTAAGAATTTTGAAATATATTTACCGCTGGAATTGAAGAAAAAGGTCCACAAATGATTTAAATCAGTTTTAATGATTTTATGACTGACATTTTTTATATTGCAGGTCAATGTGAAGAGTTTTTCTTTTTCAAGATATAAGAAAATTATTTTGTATTATTACTATCTTAGGCAGGATACAATCGTGGCGGACTATCACTGGGCTTCATTTCCTAATTCAATTGTATAAAATAGGTTGCACCAATCTTCTGCGGATTCAGCTTAGTAGTCTTTTTCTTCTTATCTTTTATGTATAAGAGCACAAATTACCAAAATTCTGTATTTTACTTTTGAATTGAAGAAAAAAAGATTCAACAATTAATTCCTGTAAGCGGTTCGAATTATTTTCAGTCGGGATTTTGTTTACATCGCAGACCAAAGTAATACGTTTTTTTTTATCGTTCAAGTAAATTAGTTTGTATTTATATGTTTTTGGCAGGATATAAACATTAAGATACAGAATATTCTTTGATTTTTTTCGGATTTCAATTATTTTCTGTTTCAAAACGGGATTCTTATTGATTCTATAACTTAAGATTATTTTTATTGGATTTTAGAAGGCGTTACGTACGGGCATGTGCGAGAGGAGCGTTAATCTTGGGTCAAGCGGCGAGCAAACACAAGCTTTATAATGAAAGATCTCTGATCATGGTACGTGCGTGCTCACGTCGTAATGTATCGTCCCCTCCCAGCAGTGTTTCTGCTCTCGGGACCTTTGCGACAAAATTTATATTCCCGTATGTAGATAAAGCACACAGCGAGGCTAATGTGTCTCTCGTGCGTTAAACGATCGTCTCGGAAACCTTGATATTAAACCCTTTTAAAATAAATTGAATTAAACAAAAATACATGGAAAAGTCAGTCACAACAAATCACTGTGTTCTAATAATGTCACAAAAATTCCGAATACAAACATCCAAAACTCGTTTTAATTTTGTCAAATAACATTCGGTTCACGATTCTATGATCTACGAAGAATTAATAGCATGCGATTTTTATTACTAATAAAAAATAAATAATACTTTATTTGGTGAAATCAGTCCTTAATAACTGCCACAATTTTTGCCCAAGTATTTTCTTGTATTCTTCAACGTGCTAAAAAATGGTAGAATTTGAAGTAGACTATTATACGAGGGTTGTATCTCGAGGGAAGTGTTCGAATTTTCCACTCTGGCATATTATCCGTTTCTGGATTCTGTCGTGGCTGGCATTGTGTCGAGGTATATATCGTCGAGAGAAGGAGGGCGGGGAGGGGAGAGGTTTCACTATTGTGGTATGGAAAGTGAAGGTGGTTCGAAGTGGCACGTAGGCAAAAGCAACATCCCTTCGTATGAGGAGTCTGGTCAGCAGCACCACCAGTGCAGAGAGTCCTTCGTCGTCCTACGTCGGTCCCTGTGGCGTTAGACAAGGGTATATTGTGGGAGGGGGTTCGGGGTGGTTTTCCACCTCCCGGTGTGATTGGTGTGGGTCTGGCTGACCATTTGAATACACGACACTGTAATCACGCGACTGGACACCCACCCACACCCTTCTATCGCGGCTCGAAACCCCCTTAGACCTCACAGTCATCGCACTTTCTCACCAAGCAACCCGTCGTACATACACCCCTCTAGTCGTCACGTTTCTCTCTCGCAGCTCGGGGAATACTTCGAGATTGCAAGTCCTCCCTCCCCCAAGCGAACGGGAGGCACAGCATCAGCTTGACCACCGCTGTGTCCCTCGAATCTCCAAGTCCAATAACTTGGAACGAGGCACAGAGCTTTCGTTTCTCTTTGGATGATAAGTCATAATAATTTGTTATTTTATCTCTTTTCCACTAGGATGTCATGAGAATTCATAATAAATTCTGCAATTAATCCATAAGTTTCTTATGCGATAAATATTGACGATTTGCGCCACCCCCATGATAATATATATTTTCGAAAAACATACTGTTTTTGTGGAAAAGTCTACTGTTGATATAGGTGCAGATCCAATACCAGTGATTAGGCGCTTCGCGTCAGTATTTTTTTTCGAATTGGAAAGTACACATCCAGGCTATAATTACTAATTACGTGAAAAACAAAATGTCACCGGAATTCAAAAATACACATTCAAGCTGTAATTATTGGATTTGAGCGCTCATATTAGGTGGAAAATGTATTTAATAGAATGCATGTGTTAATACATCAAATATCTTTAATACGCCACAAAATGCAAATCGAACGCGATGTCGCCGGAATTTAAGACAACTTCGAGAGGAAATATTTTCGGATTTAACCATTTGCCAGCGGTTTTCGGCTCATATTTCTTGTTCCCGTGTTAGACGGTATTCGAAAATACAAACAAAAAAAAATAGGGCGTCCAAACATTGATGAGAATTATAGTATGTAATATATATAACTTTTCTTGAAAATATATCTAATATACGTTTGACGATATTTTCACATACATCTGGGAACTCTGATGGGAATTCAGGTAAATTCTGAAAATTCTGAAAATTTTACAAATTCTTTAAATTCTGGGTAATTAGGGTTTTCTGGACATTCGAGGTAATCGATGGATAGTCAGGGTATTCTAAAAATTCGAGGTAATCTGTGAATTTTGACATCGATGGATAATCAGGGAATTCTGAAAAATTGGTATAATCTTAAAATTTTATCTACTCTGGGAATTCTGGGTAATCTGGGAAATTCTCAAAGTGGGAATAATTCTCAATAATTTGAAAATTCTGTGAAATTGGTAAAATCTGGATGATTTGGGAACTCTGGATAATCTGAAATTCCAAATTTTCTGGAAATACTGGGTAATCAGGGAATTTTGAAAATTCTCAATAATTAACAATTACCATCGAATACATTCTCACAACAATTTTCATCAATTACTCTTTTTGATTTTCCACTCTTACAATTAGCAAGAAGTACAGACAGTACGTTTTACTTGGTCGTGTGCCTAGGGTGCTGCCTAAACATTTGCGCGGGTAAAACTGCTGTCAGACTGCATCCACCTATGTGAAACTTGGTTAACCCTTCGCTATTTCATTAAATTAGGTGGGTGAAGGGTGTATATAGAGGTGGCGAGTGGGTTATAGGTAGATGAGGGAAAGCCAAAGTGAGAGGAAGAGAGATGCAGAGTGGTCTTTACTTGTCGTAGACACAACGGCGTAACCCACGTACTGGAAAAGCTGTAGACTGTTGAGGCGGGAGGGACGAAGTGGCTTTTCTGACGAAGCTCTACCGTAGATTCCCCCTTGAAGCGAGAACCACCATCCCATGTCCTGGGCAACATCCTTCCTTCCTACCTTCGGAAACCCAACGTCACTCTACTGCCTCACAACCAACGAACAACCCCCCACCCCCTCTCGCCCCACTACTCGTCACTTTTCCAACCTCGCAAGAGTGAGCTTGCGCGTAACTTTCGCTTTTACCGTCATTTTATAATTCATGACAGTCCTCCGTGTCGGTGTACATGTAACAAGCTCCGATGCTATGCGATACACGTGGAAACAGGAGCTGGAGAAAGTAAAGAGAGTTCGAGCTTTCGGGGAGGTTGAAAAGGTGCGCCACCAGCTGCACAGCTAAATCATGTATTTTATTAGGAAAAGCCTCGATCCGCATCGAAAAACAGAAAAATTGATAAAAATTGCCCATTGAAGGGAACGCAGAAATAAAAATTAGTTGTGCAACGTAAAATCTTATACAAAAAAGAATCTGAGGAAAATGAAAAATAAATAAATTGGTCGTACATTTAATTGCATTTCTAGGTTCCTAATTTAAAATTAGTTTACTTTTTTATTTCTCTCGTGATATTTGGAATTAAAAAATTGGTTGAAATTGACAGAGAAAAGCAACGCAGAAATGAAAAATCACCTTATAACCAAAAACAAAATTTGTAAAAACAATTCTATGGAAAAATATATATATATATATATATTGGTCTCGTATTTAATATCTTTCTTGATCTCTTAAATTCGATTAAGTTGTAAAGAAAGATCGTGACATTTTTAGGGTTGAAAAACCGGTTAAAATTGTCAATAAATTTTATCCAAATGGCGCAAAGAAGGATTTGGAGGGTTTATTCGTTCGGTCACGGATAGTTTGACGGTTTCTTGCGTGAGTCTAGCAGCACCCTTATTTCAGTACACCCCTTTGATTATCAGCCAGTGGGGTAGTGGCTGATTAAAGCATACTCGTAATTTTGCTATTTTGGCTTTGGGTGCTCAGTGTCGGTGGGAATACTCGTGGGCTTACGCCAATGCAAGGACTGGCGAAGGATGGAGGAAAGGGTTCAACTGAGTCGTGATGGTCGTCATTTTGCCACCCCTTCCATTGCGTTCTTTATCTTCTTGCACAGATTTTAATATAAATTATAATCTAATGTCGTTTCTTAATACCCTCTGCCCTCGGCACAACCATCAGCGGGACTTTCCTATCTTCATTCCACGCCTAGAGGCAGCAACCCTCTGCGTCTAAAAACGACCCAGTCATTATTAGGGATTTCTCATTACGCGATCAATCATTCAGAATCGTCGCGCGCTTGAAAACCTAATTTCTCACGACGATTAATATCTCATGACTCAGCGTAATTATGGATTATGAAATTTAAATGAAATCTTTAGTACATTTTTTTTGTATAATACATTTTTTATTTCATTTCCTTATTATTTTACTTTTTTTTTACTAAACATTTCTCTGACATTTTGTTATCTGTAATTGTGCTAGTTTAAGAAAAAATGTTGACTAAAAATGGCTTTTAAAAACTATGAATTTTTAGTTCAACATTTTTATCCTCAGTATGTTCCTAAATTCTGTGGAATTACACATTAAAGGTAATAGAAATTTAGCATAAAAAATTAAAATAAATACACAAGATGTTTTATTAAAATTTACGCTTTGCAACAACAGTTTTTATTTTTGCTTTTTTTATACACTTGGGTGGAATTTATTTGTTAGAATTCGAGAAGCATTGAGTTAACAGCTTTGAGTATGTTTCTAGATTCTCTTGGAACGGGAGAATCCTCGATATGTTGGAATGGCAGTAGCGGCGGATAAGGCAAAGATAGAGAAGAAAAGCGATGGATTTATGTAGCTCGGACTCCCCGGGAACGAGAGATTTCTCTGGCCCTGGTGCGTCGAGCGACGAGGATATATGTTGCAACCGATCTCTCGACACCCCCTCGTGTCTTCGGCTTCCTACACCGACTGCCACCAGTTCCTGGCCTTGTTTACCCTCGTGTGCGCCTGTAACGCGTCCAGAGCCTTCTCGATACCCAGCCACCCCGTATTTACGCACAAATAGTGGTAGTATAGTGGGTGTACAACCAGCCCTGTCGTCTCGCTCATGTTTGTCTTCTTATATCTTGCGCTATATCTCTTTGCTAGCTAATATACTACCGTATAACGCTGTATAAGCGAATACCCGAGTACAAGAGTTCTCCCAGCACTCTTAAACAAAATCCCACTTCAGCTAATACTCAAGTTCAATTAAAACCCAGAGTCCATTCCATTTTCGTCTTCAGACTTTACGATCTTTATATTTTCCGAACTTCCGGAATTGATTTCGAAGACGTATAGTCTCAGCATAACCTCAGAAATTCAAATAAACTTAAACATATCAAAAACGAAATTTAATTTTTTTTACTTTTGACAAACAGATTCTACTAACATGCCTTCACAATTTTTTGTAATTATATTAAAATTAAAAAACTTGATTTTTAAATAAAAAATAAAAAAATTAATTTATATATATAATCACAAAAATAAAAATTAAAGTTTGTGAGGTTCAGCTTGTAAATTGTGTAAATGTAAATTTGACAGATGGTACACATTCTGTTATTTCTAGTGTAACCAAAAAAAAGGAAGTTCGACATGTTAAAAAAATCGTTTGTATTTTACGAAATAAAAAATGTCGTAACATACAAACGAGTTCTTGCTAAAGTAAGAAACGAATTTGGTACTCATTAAACAAATATATATATATATATATATTTACAAAAAGTAGCATTTCTGTTTAAAAACATTATTTTAAAAAAATGTGCATCAAGAGCAAAATTCCTTATTTATCAAACATATGGTTTTACGATTTAATTTCCGTGGATATTATAAAATGTTAAACCTTATTGACGGTATAATTTTCATAAAGATTATAATCCAACCAATTTGAAAAATACTTGTGAGTTAGAATAATTTTGAGTTTTCCAAAGGGATACATTAATTTTAATTTGAAAAAAAAAAATTTCAGGTAATTAATCTTAAAAAAATGTTAATTGTCGCTTCTATTTAAGAATTATTGTTCCTTATCCGAACCAAATCCATTTTGAATAATATTTTCTTCGAATATTGTCCAAGCCCCAATTCAACAAATATACAAAAAAAAAAAAAAACATTTCTATGTTACAAGATAGCCCTTTTATTTCAATTTTTTTTACTGTATACTAAAGGCAACTTTTAAACTTAACAATGATGTTGTTTTACAATTTTAATCCTAAAGTTATTATAAAATGTTTAACCGATTTAAGGGCATAATTTCTAGTAACCTTAAAATCGAACGAAGTCTTAAAAATAGTTTTCAATAAAAATATGATTTATTGTAATTGGAGATAATTAATCGTACAAAAATGCATATTGTCGCTCCTATTTAAGAATTATTTTCGCCTATTATTATTTTATTGTAAATCTTTTCCTATTGGAGTTTTGTTAGTTCCGTAAATTTGATCTATTATTTATCGATAATTAACATTCTATAATACACCCCTCATCCAGACCCGGATTTTCTAAGCCCCCCCCCGTGAGTCATGCCTCCAGGCTAGGATTCTTCTAAGTCCCGCGATACCCTCTCCTCGGGGCATAGATTTTTCTAAGTCTCAGGTTTTTTTCTGAATCCTTCCTATGAACTCCTCTTCGGGCCAGGATTTTTCTAAGTCTCACAATATCTCTCCTCATCCAGGCCACGATTTTTCTAATTACTATCTATGAGTCCCTTGAGGGATTTAGAAAAATTCCGTTGAGGGCCTTTGAAACATTTGGCTCACGTCCGTTGTAGGACTCAAAAAGAGTCCCACAACGGAGTCTTCTCCTACTCAGATTATCCTACACGGCGGTAGCGGCGGAGGTGGCGAGATATTTTTATTATACAGGGTGTCCCTTTTATCGCTGCCACCCGAAATAACTCGGTAATTATCGACGTAACAGAAAAATGTTCCAAACAAAAGTTGTACGGTGTGAAGGGGGCCATCAAATGCGTTTTGTTCATTTTTCATTTGACAAATTCATTTTTTCTTCGACTATCTTGTAGAGCACCTCAAGCCGCATAAAAAACGTTAGGGGGTCAAAGTAAAAAATAGTCGAAAAAAAATGTATCATTCCATTGAAAAAAGTGGAGGTGACCTTCACGGTGCGTCAGCGCCTCCACTGAAATAAAAAAAATTGGTCGCATTTGATGACCCCCTTCACACCGTACAACTTTTGTTTGGAACATTTTTCTGTCACGTCGATAATTACCGGGTTATTTCGGGTGGCAGCGATAAAAGGGACACCTTGTATAGAGAGATATATTTATTAACTTATAATATGAATAACATTTTTATTGAATATTCTGTAAGCCTGATAAATATTATGTTTATTAAGACATCACGATTAATCGAGATGATAAGGTGCAATCATAATATAGCGCCACTTAAAAAATACCGTTTTTATAATTTCTTGGACTTGGGTGCCAGGAGAAGCACCGTGAACTTCCGGTAACTGTGGGAGGTAAACGAACACGAAGGCCACGAGGAGGGATGTCCCGATTCGACGACGAAGAACTGTGCGAAAGGGAGGTTTGGTACCCAGACTGGCCAAACTTTGTGTCCGAGACTTTGAACTTTGCCGCTCGAGTAAATGCTTATTCCCTCCTCTCTGCTGTGCCGCACGAATATACTTTTTTATTTTCATTCTTCTACAGCTGCGCGGCCATTAACATACTCCCCCCCCCCCCCCCCCCCCAGTTGCCCTCTTTTGCCGTGCCTTCCGACGCCTCGCATTTTTCTCAACCACTTTCTTCGTTTTCAAAGTTTTTGCTTTTCCGCATAATATCATGACCCTCGACCCTCTAAACCCACGAAAACTTTGATATTGAGCTTATCATCGACTCAATGTCTATTATCTTCATTGCAAAACCATAGAATATTGGGGCAACATTTTTTATTCAAACATGAATGAATATTAATTTTTGGTTTCTTAAAATACCTTATTTTAGTTGTTTTTTCTTCAATGAATTGACATTTTTACTGAATAATAGTGTTTTGATAATGGATATTATGCAAAAAGTGTGTTTTATTTATTTGTTATTAGTAAAAAATTCGAATAAAAAATTCCATGTGACTGATTGTTCTTAATGGCGTTCTGAACACGTGAACAATTTCTCATGTTCGATTACAAAAAATTATACGAGGTATTGCATTTTGTAAAACATGCAAATCATATTTTTCTTTATAAAGAACAATTTAGAATTTGTGGTATTTGGATCTGAGGGTTTTTTAACAAGGAACTTTCTATATGATATTTTTTACCGAAAAATAATAATTAAAACACTTTTGCTTAAAATCGACATAGCAAAAATATTGTTATCCGGTATAAATATACATATCAGGTTATAAAGCAGGTTCACTGAAATCGATAGAGTTCCTTCGTTAAAAATAAATTTATCAAAATTAATAAAAACAGCGAAAAATTTTTTTTTTACAAACATAAAGCTTTTTCTATGACGAAATAAAAAATGTCGTGTAAACAATCGAAAATTCAATAAGATATGTTTTTATATTGACTCGCAGTACCAGACATGCGCGTGGTTAAAGAATTTCAGAAAAATAGTACAAGTCTAGGGTACAGCCCAGGGGAGGCATCGTGGGTGGTCCAGTTTGCTGTGTACGAGAGATGTTGTAGTCTTGGTCGTTCTCGTTTCCGTTCAGAGCTGTTTGGAAAGGGGTGGGGAAGGTTGCGCTTGCGCAGGCCGATAGCGCATTTGACGATCGTCCAGGGGGTGGCTTTCGTCATAAGCGCGACGGGAGTGGGTACCACTCTTCCCGGAGACTCCGGCAGGGAAGGGTGACTTCCGTGCTGACAGCTCGCCCAACTGTTACTTCCGTCTTTCAATCATGCATTATTTTTATTCAATTGTATACGCTTATTTTATGTCATTTACATTTTACAGTGCAATTTTATTAGGTTTCAAGGGTAAAAGAATCTACAATTCTCCTTTACTCCAATTCAGTCTGTATTAAAATCACTGCACTAGGTCTCATTAAACAGAGGTTTAACATAAGTTTTAAACAATATGAATTTTAAATTCGGTAAATGAGTTCTTGCCTTAAGAAACAAATTTTGGTGATAACATAATGGTGAAACAATTTTTCACGATGTTTAGAGAAATTCTATTTTTCAAATTATTTATTGGTCTTATTATCCAATTAGTCGTAAGTCTTTACTTTGTGCAAAGCATAAAGAAAAAAAAGAAATCGTCGTTCGGTCCGTAATGATAAGTTAAAATAAGTCAAAATGAATGTCAAAAGTAAACAAATATCATAATTTCATTTCATTTAAGTACTTGTTGTTTTACAAATAGTTTATAATTTGGTGGGACAAGAGTGACAAAAGTTTCGGAAATAAATCAATTTTGGTTGGTTGAGCTATTGCTGAGTTTTTACTTGACAGGGTGAAAAAAAATTACGTTTACAAATATTCTGTTTTCTGGCACAAATTCAATCCCACATTTTTTTCCTTAGTTTTTAATATTTTTAGTATGGAAAAGGATAGACCGAAATGGTTAAAACTATGTGGACGATTTCTGAACTTACGGTAACAATAAAACAACCTTTTTTGTACATAAACAAGCAGTTTTTGTCTATAAATGACTACATTTTTTTGTTTGTTTCTACAAAAATGGTGAACTTTTTGCAAACAATGAATACAATAGTACAACATTTCTTTTAAACTTTGTATTTTTATTCAACACAATACGTTTAATTATTTTAACGAAAGGAAAAAATGTGAATATTAGAAAATTTTATTCTATTTTCATCCTTTATCTAGTCTAATGAAAAAATGTATAAAATCTTCAAATCTACAAGATTTTTTTAATATGGCCAATATAAAGTAACAAATACATTTGTCATTTGACAAACTTATTTTTACAATGCAGAATGACAAATCGAATAGGCACACTTGAGTCTCTGAGTGTCGAAAATATAAATCATATATTATCAGGGTTATAATATGATAATCTCTTCAGTACCGACCGATTTCTGTAAATTGATATCACGAAATAACATAGTATCTCTCGCCAATGAATGAAGAAGGAAAAAAAACAATCCATAAAAATATTGCAATGGAAGTCCGAGTTCTTGGCACATACTTTTATTATACTCATCGAGACTGTAAGTCATTCGTTGGATTATCTCTCCAACTGTAATGCCAGATTGAAATGAAAATAGAGACTCCTCATATAGTTTCTCTACACACATATTTCGATGTCATGAGCGATGAACTACACTTCGTCTGGCACTTTCGTCCCTCAGCCCGCTTTTCTCCCTCTCTCGCGTGTGTCAGTGTATTTTAATGGATTAAACGGTTCTCCAGTATTTAGAAGCTCCCTCAGTTGAATGCTCGTTGAAGCCAGCGGTGGCAACTCTGGAACGTTTTCACGCGATCGCGCATCGAATTGCAACTCGCGATGCTATTAATTTCCGATTTGATTGGATTTCGTGCCTCGATCATCAGCCTGATAAGATCTGGGTATTCGTGCTGCAGTTATTATTATCATTATTATCGATGGGCACTATATGGGAGATGGGAAACAAATGTCTCTTTTCATCAGCGTAACGTACCGCTTGGTTATCTAATTTATGATTTCGTCTCATCACGTATTTTCGTGGGAAAACACATCAAAGTCGAGGCGCATAACGGTCAATGATGTGCTGGACGCTGCTAGGCTGGTCCAGTGAGTATATAAGAGCAAACTGCCTAGCAAAAGGACCAAGAGAGAGAATCGAGTATGTGAGTGAGAGAGAGAGAGAGAGAGAGAGAGGAAAGGCTTCACGGACGGTAAAGCAACCGCGGGCCCAGGGCTCTAACTACGTTAAAAGTTTTAATATTAGTTTAGTCGACGGCCACGGTAGATTGAGACGTAATTCCAGGTAATACCTCGGTTCTACGAGCTACTTCCAGCTAATACCGAACGAAACGCGTTCTACAAAGGACCCTTCTAGCCCTTCTCGTTGATGCTGCTGCTGCTGCAGCCGCACCGATGCTTTCCGCTTCCTCTTGCTCTCTTGTACCAGTCTCGACGATCCTTAATCTGCATTAAACTCGACGTTCGGTGGCTCGTCGACCTTATACTCGCTAACGTAGTAAGGACGATATAACGAATGATCGTGGTCATAGATACGGTAAATAGAAAAATTATTGTTTTAGCATGGTTTGATTAGATATAGGAATTAAGAAACGCAATTTAGAATGGAAATTAGGATTACAGTGATATGTTCCTTCGTAGAATGGTCCGATGTAGAAGTTTAACTGGTTTTTTTTTATTGATTTGTTATTGGATTTTCATTCCCAGCTACATCACGATCAAAGTTGAGGTGATTTGAGGAAATTCGATGTAAAAAGTAATTGGTTAATTGAAATTCGGGCGATTTTCGGTTAAAGTTTTATAAACAACCATATTTTAAATTTGGATTTTAAGTAGCCAACTGAAATATCAAACTTTCATACGGTCAAGTTTTTTCAAATGTATTTTCAAAATCCAACCAAAATATACGATTGGATGTTAAGATATTGAATTCCAGTCGTCGGCACAAGGATTATTTTTTGCATCTCCCAGCATGTGTTTTGTGAGTCGTTCTTTGGTTGGTTGAGTTTACTAAGTTAGCCAGTTGAATACATAAAAATGTTGCATAAAGTTAGAAAGTTGTATTTAATGCTCCCTTGCACTTATTTTAAAATAAATAAATCTGGTAATACGTTTTAAATTTACTGAAATTCAAACCTCAAGTCCTGATCTGACAAGAAGACATAACGAATAGGATCATTATCCCTGGCATTTGACTTTGGCTGTGAAAAAGCTTCGATAAAGAATCAAGAGTTCTCAATTCATTTGCGAAATCTCGATCCAACGAGTATGCCAA
Organism: Perithous albicinctus; assembly: GCA_964016905.1. Lineage (NCBI taxonomy): Eukaryota > Metazoa > Arthropoda > Insecta > Hymenoptera > Ichneumonidae > Perithous > Perithous albicinctus. Next base: position 1,100,518 of record OZ024696.1, on the reverse strand, counting down.
TAGCAGCGGCACTCGAGTCGCATTAAATTCCCGACCGTGAAGCGAGCCAGTAGTGAGAGAGCGACCATTTGGAATATAGAACGAAAGAAATAGAGAAATATGAAAAAATGCACCTGCTACGGGCAATAATTTGCGGGTTCTTCTAGTGAGAGAACGAGGGAACGTCGCCAATCTCTTTCCATCTCTTCATTTTCTTTTTTTTCACCACCGTTAGTTCGTCTCACCATTCCCTGTGTCTCTGGCATGAAATCTCGTCCAGCAGAGCAGACCACCACTACCTTCTCAGTACTCTCTACGTCCTTCCATCTCGCTTCCCCTTTTCTGTTGCTGCTTTGCGCACCTCTCTGGGCTCACCGACACGAGAGCAGGCGAGCGAGCAGTCGACGAGTGACTCACACAGCTGAGAAAAGTTTTACACTTACTACCACGAGGACAGGAGAGAAACGTAGAGGCCCTGGAGCCAGGGCACGGTAGCTCACATCCATACATTCGCCTTTCTCTAATCTAACTCCTCACCAATACATATTCCAGCTACGTACCGTGCCGCAGACTGTGTGCTGTTCCTTCTCAAGGCACCGTCGCTCCAACAGAGAAATACACACGAAGGGAGTAAGTGTGTGAAAAGCATCAGCATCACCAGTACCAGGGAAAAGCACCAACACCGGTGCTTTCAACCCCCTAGACCATATCGTCATGGTGAGGGGATGGGGGGGGGGGGTTGTACGACCTCGTAGTCGGGTTTTCTCGTGTCGATTCGTACGTCTTCGACGGTCCTCGCCTATGACATACAGACGTTATGATTCGGGATTGTAAAGATTCCAGTGAATCAAAATCTGCATCATAACATCTAAAATACTTCGCAACGTAGGAAAAATCAGTTTTTTCTATGCTCTTGTAACTTCCTTATGATACACATGTCTAGTTAGGATTGTTTGTATGGAATTTCGTCACACTATGAAATAAACAAATTGTTGTTGGTCCAACTGAATGCGACGGACAGAATGGAAAGTGTGGAATGTAAATAAGGAAATAGAAGATGAAGAGAGTATTAGATATAAGTTGACGTAAAGTTCGAAGACAAGTGGTGAGCGATCTTGAATTAAAATAGGGAATTAGGCAAAAACGTGTGACGAGAAAAATTGTTATAAGGCAAGCGGGGTTTAGGGTGAGGTATTAGTTAAGAGTAGAATAAGAATTTTTATGAGAATGTAAGAAGATGTACAGAGGTGAAGAGATGATGGTCTTTGTCAACTCTCGGGGATCATTAATCTTGCAATTAATATGAATAAGATTACAAATCAAATTCGGCGGACTCACGCCGTCATGTTTGAGGAAACTAAAAATGTTGCGCTGACTGAAAATATTTTTGCTAGTCTATGTTCGCCAGATTTAGTTGAACGATGTCTTTCTTGGGACCGTCGATTTAACACTTACTTTTTGTAAAGAGTCGTAGCTTCTTGAGAACAAGAACAAGTGTGAGCTCTAGTATCGAGTTAACCCTGGTGAAGAAACAGTGAATATTGGGAGTAGTGTGTCGCAAAGTGGGTGGCGACGTTGGGATGAGCCAAGTTCACCGAGCTTTAGCGGAGCATCAACCTTCGCGAATATACTGCGCGGGAGGGGGGAGGGGGAGTCGGAAACTGAGTCTGCTGTGCTTTGGCTAACTCGCTTGTGAGAAACTTGGTAGCCGTGGCTGCGCGACGCCGCTGTTTCCCGAGTAACAAGAAAGAAGTAACTATCGTCGAGACTAGTTTGTTCAATGGCACGGCCACAGAGTGGAGCACGAAGAACGTGAAACGGGGCGGTCTGGGGGAGGGAAGCCCGTGAGACAGAGAAAGTGTCTGCGATGTGTGAGAGTGGAGAAGAGAAGGAATACTAGAGCGGCGAGGGGGTCCCAAAGTTCTTCGCAAGAACAAGAACAAAGTTCCCTGCCCCCCGTTCAGTCTCGTTCTCGCCGCCCACCTCCCCCGAAGCGTCTGAAGTCTGCAAACCCCGTTCACCCAGTGAGAGAAAGCTCGAATGCACGCAGCCGAACTTGGCGAGCTTGCAGGGCTCAGTCACCTTGAGGAACTTTCTCGTAGACGATCGAAAACCGAATTCCACGTGGTCCTGGCGAACTTGCGGAGCATCAACAATTGCAGCCACAGGTATCATTTATCGAGAGCGCCACAAGGTCACATAATATAACTGCAAAATATAGAAGAATTATCTTAAGGAATGTGCTAATTTTGTTTATTTTAAGAATTATTCCTGACAGTTTGAACTAGTACCTCAACATTTAATATTGGAACATAGACGGGGTAGCTTCGCAGACCTTCAACCTGGACTGAGAAAACAGATTGGATGTTTCAGGAACATCCGACAGACACGTACCGAACAAATGTTTACATAGAGTATGGAAACTTTCAGATTCTTTTGTCGTCGGTTGGTCCGGCAGTCTAACATATCTTTGAGGTAGGTAAAAATGTCACCTCTAACAAAAGCGTTTTTGTCCGCAGGATTAAGATCAACCAAGTCTTTTTATAAAGACTTAAAAATACGTCTAAGATGAAAAAAAAAAATTACCATCGCATTACAATTCAAACAAGTGATAACTTCCCTAACTGGCTCGTTGGAATGACTTAATTCTGTCGAGAGTTCGTTCCAAGCCAGGAGGGACTGAAAGCTGAAGTTCGGACACCGAGTACCAGAACTTTTGTGAAATATTTGACTGTTTCTGAACGGAGATGCGCATCGTTTTCTCCCAGCTTCGAATGGTAAACCAAAGGGGTTCAGGGGGGGGGGGGGGGGGTGAGTTTGAGAGACGATGAACCTTGCCGAGATATAGTAGGGGAGAGAGTGCAAGAAAGAGAGAGAGAGAGAGAACCGTCGGAGAAGGAGCAAAGAGTGAGATAGCTAGAGTTTGGTAGGGGGATTGTTACCCGAAGTTTAAACTTGGTTGTCGACTGCCGTTAACAAGGTTTGCCATGGGGCTGGTTCAGTAGTGTCTAGGTCTCGGGTTGTGCTACATCTCGCGCCCCCCATGTGTTTCCTTTCCACCGACGAACCTCCTCGTCGTCATCTACGTCCTATCCCCCTTTTCTGGTAACGTCTTGCGGTACCGCTCGACAGACACCAAGAATCCTCAATTCAATAGTCGAGATTTAACCGCGGATTCACGAGCTACCACTGCCAAAACTCTCTCCCAAGCTCTTCGTCTCTTAGCCGTAGCTACTTTTTATTCTCCGCCGTGACGAAAACACGATATGCATCATCCACTGAAGGGAGTTTTAAAATCGTGAGGCAGCCGACGGTGCCTTCGGCTGTCAGACAAAACTGGGAAATAATCGGTACACCTACAAAACCATCTTAGCTATTAGAACTTATTCTATGTGCTACGAAGTACCTCCATTGTGGCGTCTGTGACTTTAAAAGTGACTAAAAATATATAAAATGAGGTGTTTGACTAGTTCTTTACTGATTCTATTGAAACAAAGAAATCATTTTTTCGTTCCCGGAGTCTGGAGGAAAGACATAGCTTGAACGTGAGTAATTAATTGTATTACACAGTACGAATTAGGTTTCTGCACAGATTTAATACCACAATTGTCAATCGTAAACCCAACGAATGCTTATCGAAGCATTGAAACGTTGATTTATTGCTTTTCCTGTCCCCTGTTGCATCAATATCGCTCGGTCGACTCGCACTCGCGTGTCAAACGTCGTGTAAGCAGGAACTTCGCGACAGTTGTTGCCGTCGATCTCGATTACAATTTTAACAGATTCGCTTCGCGCCTGAATGCCTAGCATAAACGCGGTCCAAGCTCAACTAACACACACTCCATTTTACGTTTTATTATGTTCAACGTATCGCGCTCTAAAGCTCGAATTATTTAATATCGCAACGAAATCACCGAATCGAATGCCGTTTATTCATCCAATCATATATCGATACCTCTTCGATTTATTCTAATTGGCCTCAAGACTTCTCCTTCAGTAACATTCGAGCGATGCCTTTTTTCCATCATTACTCAGTCTCTTTTACCGTGCCCCGATACTTCCCTCTCACTCAAGAGCCTCTCTCAACCCCCTTTGGGTTCACCGGGCGTACATCCCGGTTGTACACACGAGAAAACCGAGGAAAGCAACCAAGCAGCATAGCTCGATGGAGAACCCGGAGGTTTTGAGAGGCGTGGGTGGACCGGATTCTTATACGCCGAGAGCTGGTGCAACTGCTGTGGGACGTTGTACGTTGGAAAGGGTGGATAGCTCGGTTGGTTGGCGAGATACTAGCCATGAAGGTGGTTGGCGGAGGTGGAGATCTCGTACCAACAGCCTCAAAAGTACAGAAATAGTGGTACCTTAACACACATGGATATATACATATATCCACAAGAGGTGGTGTACACATAGGTGGTAGAAGAAGACGAAGAATAGAAAGAACCCAGCCAGTTCCCTCTCTCTCTCCCTCTCAGCTATATACACCTCATACGTAGATAGCTGGAGTATCTTACTCTCTCCGAGAAAGATAACCGAAGGTGAAAGAAAAAAAAAGCCAGAAGAAGAAGAAGAAGACGTAGAGGTACAGGAAGAAGGAAGAGCGCGAAAGGAACGAGACCGTAGGAGAGTAGGAGGATGACTAGAAGTGAAACAGGGTTGAGAGGGGTTGGCCGAGAGTGCCAAGCGGGGGTGGTCCAATCAGCGGCGACTACGGGTGGTGCGCTGCGCGGCCCACCTCCACGAACCACTGCTACCACCACCAAGCCTCCGGTTCCCACAACTTCCTCTTCATCCCTCTCGGTATATCCTCCGAGAGTCAACCCTCCTCCTCCTTTTCCTCCGAAACGTTCCTCCATAACGTTTCTCCCGAAGCTGCTTTCGCTTATCATCCTCTCTCTCCTTCTCACTACGTCGTCTCCTGGAGAACCCGGTGACTGTGGAGCCACCACCATCGTCTCCTCCCCCTCTTCATCCTTCCACGACGGTTTTGACGTTGAGACCGCCACCGCTGCGGCGTGTGCCTCTCCGCTGCTGCTGCTGCTGCTGCTGCTGCTGCTGCTGCCGCTGTTGCCGCTGCTGGTAACGCTTTTGGTGCTGCTGGCTGAGTCTCCGTACCCCGGATCCTCGACTCTGAAACACCCGGTGTTCCCCTTTTGCCTCTACACGGGATGCCCAAGTCACCAGTGAGAAAGATGAAGATGCATCGCTGAGAGAACGGGCGAGAACGGGAGACAATGAGAGCCGCTAGCCCACCGAGAATATTCGCCAGAGGCAGCATGAACGGAGATTGTTGCCCGGTCTACCTCACGAACGGCCACGACCTGGACCAGCTCGGGAACCGCTGACGACCCACTGGGATCCTTCTCGTCGAGCAACCTGCAGAATAATAAAAATCTTCGTCATCCTCATCTGGAATCAAAGCGACCGTAAAAATATTTCGCGTTTTTATCTTAATCTTTTTTTTTGTTTTCATTTTTTCATTTGGGTATTTTTCGAGTCCGACGCGCGGCATCGGAAGCAAAGTATTTTGCGCGTGGATTTCGTTTGACGATTAAAGCTGAGTTGACTGAATGTTGAAGATGGAGACGTGGATAACAGACCGTAATTCTTATCAACGAAGTTTAAAAGTTTGACGGTTATCGGTTGACCTATTGTTTTACGAGTTTAAAAGACAATAATAGAAGAGAGAAAGAGCGAGGAAGGCAGAGAAGTAAAGAGAGAGGACTTTTGGTGGGACGAGTGCTGGTGGTGCGATCACGAGGATGAGAACAGTGTTCCTGTGAAGATCCGCATAACTGTAAGTACATAAATAAGAAAAATGTACGTCCCGAGTGATTGGTTGATTCAGATAGTCTAACATAGCCTGTAGGAGCTATTGAGTTACTCGCCAGAGGGAGGAAACACTGTTTCACCGTGTTCTGAACGTCACAGTCTGTTTCTACTTCGCATGTCGACGGAACACGCTCGGGTAAACACCTGCGTACCGGAAAAGCGTGCTCTCGCGTTCCACGGATCGTGGAATCCGATGATTCGATACTTTCTGGACCATTGAGCCTGATTCGTGAAGAACTCGCCACCCCTGGTAGTCGCAAGCTCTAACTCAGAGATATATCGCCCCCAAACGCTATGGGGGGCGACTGTACGCTATGGCTTCCACGCGTTCGGGAAGATACGAGATCCTTGAACTTGAATTGAATCGTCAACGAGTTGCTTCACTCACATCTCGTCACTGATTGATTCTACTTAAAATCTTAATTCTACATAATCGATGTAAGTCGATTAAACATGGTTGTCATTTATTATTTTACTGGACGGCACATGATGAACTTAGATTAATATTTTCTACTACACAGTTAAAGGCTCCTGATTAACAGATTAATTGTTGAACATTTAGAAAACAATAAAGGTTTTTCTACATAAAATTAGTCTGAACATCTTCATTATTTTTCAATTGACTCTGTAACGGTGACCTCTGTAACTTTGACCCTTCGAAAAGCCTATTCATTATGACTTTCCCATGCACCGGGATGATATACAAGTTCCTTGATCTGAAGTTGAATCGTCAACTTAAATGGTAACACTTCAGTACAATTTAAAGTAAACATAATTAATGTTTCCAAAATGAAAAATATTCTACTCATAGATAAAAAATAAAGTAATTAAAAAACAAAAGCGAGCCTCTTCATAGTTGTTTATTTAAAATACACGCGTTATAATCGATACTTATTAAGCAATTTACATATCTGGGATTAACTGACAAGATAAAAAGATATAACAGACAACTATATTTATTCTCTTTCTACGAAACCTCTTCTCGTTTGCCATATAGCGACGTCGAAATTCCCAAAACATTATAAACATTTGAAAAGTCTATTAATCAAGACCCCCATGTACGGGAATGTGATACTACACAATCGTTGTAAATCGTATTCAATTGAGTCCAATTTTTATTTACAAAATATACATAAATAATATTTATGTCACTCGGTGCGTAAAGTTGTATACGAAATTCGTGCGAGAAATTTTTTCTCAACTCGTGTGATTGCAATACGCACCTGCGGCTCGTACGGCAAACTCATACTCGTCAACAAAAAGTTTCATCGCACTCGTATCGTAATTTACTATTACATAATTAAAAATATATAAAAATAAAGTAATTGAAAACCAAGAGCGTAATTACTACCCAAAATCTGGTTGATCTCCTTCATAATTGTCTACTTTAAAAACACAAATTAAAATCGATACTAATCCAGTAATTCACATGTCTGGGATTAACTGACAAGAGAAAAAGACATAATAGGTAATTATATTTTTTTCCTACCGACGAGACCTCGTTTCGTTCACCACATATCGACGTGGAAATTGCCAAAGTATTATAGACGGCGGGTACGTGTCACGTATTAGATCCAAATGGATGGTACGTGAAACTGGGGCGATGAGATTATCTGTAGAGTCCTCTCCTTGCTAATAAACCGAATGGTTCAGAATGACTGCAATTATTACGTCGCACGTGTTTTGTCGGTTTGTTGGGTGGATCGAGCCTGGACGACTATTGGCAATAGATAGAGGGAGAACTATTGTAGTATGAGAAGACTCTATACTGTCATCTCCTATTCGCTAAATGTGTCTCGCCGATTTGTGTCCATCCAACTGAACGTCTCTTTCGTTAATATATCTATAGACGCATACAAGGCGCCCCTAAAACTTTTTATCTCTCGGTATCTTCTTTCTTCATCGTCGAGATTGTTAGTATCGACAGGCTTGATTCCCTTCGAGGAAATGGACAACAAAATCTATTGCGTTTTTCCACAGTACAATCCACACAAACGTTTATCGGCTTCTTCTGCTATTCTTTCGTGTTTGTCCATTCGCATGATTTACCTTTTCCAAAAGGTTGCTTTGCCGGACCTACAACTATTTATAAAAGATATCCGTTCTCTTTTAACTCTGGGCTTTTCTTGGATCTAGAGACAAAAGTTAGCAGACTCACGTGATGTGTCGAGAAACATAGGCTCGTTTTTTATTCATCCGATCGACCATAGCTCGAGTACGACCCTCGCGGCACGACGAGCACTACTCCCAGGAGCTGGTCGACCAGTCGCCGACGAGCGACGCCTACTTATGGCATGATATACTCGAAATAATTTGTACGAACGAGGACAAGCGATCGCAAGAATCTCTCTTGTATTTCGGAGCATATAAATCGTTTCCTCTTCTTGATTTTCCATGGAGGCGTTTTCCCTCCCTTCTGAGTTTTGGTCACCCCGGCAGCTTGGGCTGTTCATCTTGAAACAATTTGTATGGTGTAGGACGAGAATCATGAGAAACTTTGTAGGATCCCGGTGTCTGACCGTAAATCTCTTTCTACTTGGGAAACGAAAACTTCTGCAGCTATTTCTCAACATTATGGTTACTCAAGATATCCGTTAGCTCGAAATTACTTATGTCAAGGACAAGGAACACTAAAAACTGTACTGAGAATCAATGTTCGTTTTATACTGTACTTATTATTATTAAATTCGTACAAAAATACTCTATTTTTTATGCAGTGACAGACTGAGATTCACATATTTCGTATCTAGGGTGAACACGGACAGAGCATCACAAGTTTCTAAGTATTTTAATGTGTGATAACAAATTCATTTTCCACTTTAGACTCTTGCAAAAATTGGCATTATGGTACTCAAGCTACATTTTAGTTTGAAATTATTTCTGTCAGGGATGAGGGATACCAAAAATTCTCCTGCGAACTTCTGTTCATTTTGCTGTGACTACCCAAACTGACGATCGGATTCAAATAATTCATATCTCGTATTAACTGGGACAAGACATAACATTTATTTTGTAAAAATATCAGTGTCTGACCACAAATGCCTTTTTTTACTTTAAACTCTTGTCAGAAGTCAGGATTATGATTGCTGGGCTACCGGTTAGTTCGAAATTACTTGTGCCAAGGACGAGAAAGATGAAAACTTGAACGAAAAATGTTTGTCTGTCTAAAACTTCGGTTTCTACTGTAATTATTTGACTCACCGTAAAAACACTTCATTTTTTATTCCGCGACCACTTAGACTAACAGCCAGACAGACTAGCCAGACTTCCAATTTCAGTAATGCGAACTAACGTGAAGAAGGACATACGATGAATTTGAGTGTCTGACGACAAATACCTCTTCTACTTTAAAATCGTGAAAATAATTTTCATACTGGTCACTCAGACTGTCGGTCACGCGTCCAAAATTAACCCTACGTCGATCTAGATACAAGAACAGTAGTGAGTGAACGAACCGTAGCAGTAGTGGCAGTTGGTGAGCTCGGAACCCCTGCGGTCTGGAGTCACGCGAGGGTGTGAACAGCGGTTGACACGCGAGACAATCGAGCGCGAACCCGCTCGTTCGTTTACGGTCACGCCGAGCGTTTATCGTGTTGTTCGCCCAATTAACGTGACGTTGCACACGCGTTAAAATCACGACCTATTTTTTAAACAGTAATAAAGCAAAAACTCAATATACTCAAGCGATAGAAAAATCTACGCTACTCTTAAAGAAATCATTATGATCCTAACAACTATTAAATATTACATTTTCATTATGTCACTTTATCGTAATATTTTTATAGTTGCATTATGGCAGTTGATTACGAGCAGTTATTGTAACAATGCAAACAAAATAATGTTAAAATAGTGACTATTTCAAGGTAAAAATAAAAAGGGACTAACAATCAATTGTCAATTAATAGTTTCGATTATTTTGAATGCATAAGGGATGATTATTTACCTTGAAACGCACCGATACATAATGATGAATAGCTGGTTGTGGAGGTGTGTATATTTCTGTTTCGGTATGCTAAAGGTCGGCGTTTTTACTACCCCGTCCCCTTAAACGTTATTACGATCTTTGCTTCGGTATAATATATCCACAATGGCTCTCAGTCTCTCACGGTTAGAGGCTAGAGCTTCGTAACTCGGCTTTTCCTTCCTCTCGTCATTGCAGTTCTGCAGTTTTGCTTGGGTTCTCTCACTCTTTCGGGCTTCGAATGTCGAGCGAGTGAAGCAGAGGGTTGAAAAGGGCGGGGAACGAAGATAGAAGGGAAGAGAAGCAGCAGCAGCAGCAGCAGCAGCAGCAGCAGCGAGCCTCGAGCCGGCGAAAAGTTTTCCTGTGCAAAGTACCACGCGGACTGGCTCGAGGTTATGAAATTCTGATGGCTCATAAAATGTAAGAAAATTTACAGACTTCGCCTTCTCTCGCTACGGCGTTCTCTCGCTATTCTCGTCCTTTGTACTCTGTTCTCTCTATCGTTTTCTACGTCCATAAGAAGAAGAAGAAGGAGCATACAGAGAGAGAGAGAGAGAGAGAGAGAGAAAGAGAGATTGAACCAAGGTCCAACGGGCGCACACGCTTCGTTGTATAAAGTTTCAAAACTCGTACCCGATCGATTAGGTGAGTGTAGACTTTCTTTCTCGAGGTGCGGATCTTCAAGGCGTAGGCCTTTGACTTTCAAAACTGAATTTTTCCATCATTTTTCTTTTATTTATTTTCGTTAGCATGAAAATCTGGTCGAACATGTTATAGTTCTCCATCTGAAAGGCATAGCAGTTTCTATTAATGTTCCCCTTTTATTTTTTGACGAAAATATTATTTTTATCCGTCTGATCTTCGCGGTCGTTTCTACAAAATTTCTCATTTTATTTAGTCTACAAAGTCCGTCTAATCCTCATTACCACTTCTATTCGAAGAAAAAAAATCGCTTTTTGGCAAACCATAATTTGGAAATCCCTTCATTTACGAAAGTAAAAATAAAAAAAAAAGCTCATGAAAATGTTACTCCAGGAAGTTTGTTTTTTCATTTTTCATCCTTTCGATATTAACCGGTTCTCTATATTTCACTTTTGGCTCAAAAGCCCAGTTTATGTGGAATACACCGTATGTCTTTGAGTAAAAATTGTTGTCAATGTTCCTTATAAGTTCTACGTTTTGTCTCTTAATTAAGTCTATAAAATTAAATTTCCTCGTCTAACCTGCACAGTTGTTTTTACTAAAAATCTAACATTTCTGTTTTTACATAAGTTTAATTACATTTATTTTCCTAGCACAAAAAATTACTTGGACAATATCAAAGGGATTCGATAAAATACATGGAATTCATATGGAGTTTTTCACAAGATTTTGGTCGCTGTTCAGACAAGCTTTATTTGGGTTCGTTTAATCACAAAACGAGTGAAAAAAGGTAATGCTCACAAAAACTGCTATCAGAAAGCCAGTTTTATATTTTAATTTCTCTCAGTATTAAAATTAAACGCCCACTTTATATACCTATGATAATATATCATTAAGTGAAAAAATATCGTCGATATGAACCTCCACATTTTGTTTCTTGTCCAAAAGATTATATTTTCATGTCTGATCTGCACATCAGTTTGAACTAAAAGCCTAGAATTAGTGTTTTTGTCTTGTTGATGTTCTATGGTGTTTTAAGCGCGTGTGGATGAGCTTTTGCGATATTGAGGTCCATGTACCTTGTGCGCGAAGTATGCCCTGGGTAACCATCATCCCCCTATCTCTCCGACACTCTCCAATTTCCCGCGAATAATTATGTATAAAGTCGATGTAGGCGGAGAGATGGTTGCCGAGGTGGTTCTCGAGGTTCTCTCATGGTGGGCCGCCGCTCAAAATACGTCTAAATATTAATGAGGTGTCCCTGCCTACGGCGAGTCAAGACTCTCTCTCTCTCTCTCTCTCTCTCCATTTCTCACCTCTTCCCATCGTTCTCCCTCCTTTCGTTTCGCGCGTCGACCAGCATTCACTACCCTTAACGGACTATCGCGTCAGACTAAGCTCTTGTGGTTCTACGCCCTGGGAAAATCGTTCGTACACCTAGCAGAAAGCGTGTTCAACTTCCGTCGCGTTGCAAACTTCTTGTGTGAAAAAGCTTGGACGTAGTTTTAATTTCCGTCTGACTATACACTGTTAGTTTCCACTCGACAAACTCGTTTCTCTCACACCCAGCTCTAACATCGCACATAGTTTTAACCTATTTGAAAAATTGTTAACTTACTTAACAGTCGCTGATAGGAGTTAATCACAAGTGGGTAAAGGGAATGAAAAAAAAACTATAATTCAGGGCAACAAATTGATAAATTGCAAGAAAAACTTTCAGCATGATGACTCATTTTTTTTCTGCTTTGCGTGGCTGTTTATACAAGCATTCCCATCACTCGTAGTTGTTTTTCCTACGTAATAAAAAGATCCTCTCTGATATTTAAGAGGTCAATAAATTAAAAAATATATATACATGTACGTTTATTTATTTTTTATTTCAAATTTATATTTAATTTACTAATACAGTCACAAAATATTAAACTGAGATTCGAACAAACGATAAAGTTTCGAGCTTTTGAGTTGTGAATGAAGAACAGTAGCATCGTGTTCGACTCTGTAGAAAATGAAGTTTTTTTTATCAACATAAATCTAATAAGGGTAAACCCACCCTCATCAAACTCACTAAAACATTGCAATATGGTGTAAACAAAATAACAGAATGTAAAAGAAATGTAATATTCTACAAATAGAGCATTTGATTGATAACGGAACCGTCGGTACTTACAATCGATAAATGACCGATATACACCGCTAGAGTGCACGCCAAAACCACAAAAATGCTGATTTTTATTATTTCGTATACACTTTATGCACATTTTTTTAGGGCCAATTAATTTAAAAAAAAAATCTTCTTATCCACTTCTTTTTACCGTTCTTCGGTTCCACTGATTTTTATTTAAACAACGGTGCAAAGTAGAACTTTGTACATTGCATATTATTACAGACATTCTACAAAGCGTTCTTCAGAAAAAAATAAAAATTGGTCAAAATATTTCCTTATCCTCCTCCTACTTTGTGAAAAATAGATAAGGGAGCAATATGCAAGGTTTATCTTTGCATTCTTTTTATTCGAATACTGCCCTAATTATCGTTGACAATCAAGCGCTGTTACAAAACACTTTTCTCTCCTCCAGATATTTTTGCTAGAAACCTCAAGCCCACAATTTTTCCAGTCGGTATCAGCGTTAATTCACTTGTGTCTGTTGGACACTGCGAAGTTGTTGAAATAGAAGTGAAGCGTAAAACTGGTTTAAGGGTGTGGAGACAATATAGCCAAGTTAGGCGTGGGTAAGATGGGATAAGAGAAAAGGGTTGACATGAAGGAGCTACTAGGATAGTTAATACAAAGAACGTCGTGTACGAGTCGTCTTGGGATTCGCGAGACTCCTTTCCAACTCGGTTTCTCCTTTCGACTCTCGCGATTTTACTTCACCCTTCTTCTTCTTCTTCTTCTTCTTCTTCTTCTTCTTAGTCTCGTTCGTTCCGAGAGCTCGTCGTCAACCCGGACTCCCCGGGGACTGCTAATTGTGAGCGACAGTCGCACGGGTAAAACGGGGCCAACGTCGTTTTCAACGTCAACTCAGATCGTCGTCTTTACTCGTCGTCGTAGTTGTCAGAGCGAGAGCGTTGCTGATGTCGTTTTGGGTTCTTCTACCTTTATCCTTTTTCTCTCTTTCTGTCCCTTTGCTACTTCCCTCATTTCGCATCGTCCTGTCTAGGACTTTTCCTCTATTTGAACGTCGATTCCTTTTTGCTTCGTTTCTCAGCTTTGGACTCTTGTCTGTGCACACGCGAGCCTCAGATCCTCTCGAGCTTCCTTTACAGAACTGGTGGAAAGGGTGATTCGAGGCTGAAGGAAGAAAATCGAGTATCAAGAGAGAAAAAGAGAGAGGAAGCGTCCTTCTGGAAACTCGTAGTCGAGATTCTACCTCGGTTCATCTCGCTAAAGGAGTCCAAAGGCGACTCGTCCCTGCGTTTCAGTGTGGACCAACTCTCCCATTCCATTTGGAAAGTTTGAGCTACTATCAAAATTCGTACCGTTCAGTCGTCCGTAAAATCTTGATGATGAGCCACTGAATTTTGCTTCTGAATGTTTTCTTATCTTTCTTATCAGCATGAAAATATGTGATTATGCATAGTAAATAATGGGTTTTTTAAATACGTATCCATTTATTACTTTAGCAAAAGAGTTGTGTACTATAGACGATTATTTTGTTAAAGTAGAAAAATCATTTTTGAAAAGGTCACTAAGGTGAAAATACAAGTTTTATCAGAGAAGAATATCAAAAATTCAAAGCTGAAGTTTAAAAAAATGTATAAATAACACGTAATTGAAAAATTGATTTGCTATCGATATTTCCTTTATCTTCCTCCTAGTTTTTATCCTTATTCATAAATAAACATAGTTCTTGCCAAAGAAAAAAGTGGCGAAAATTAAAATTTGGCAAAAGACCCTATTTCGAAAATTTTTTTATCACTGGTATCATAGTTTCTCGCCAATATCAACCTTGGGCTTATACCGACATTGGATACTCTAATGATCTGTCGCGCTAACGATCTCGGGAGGTCTCGCGCGTGAATTTCGGTAATACACCTGCGAGTTTGCACCATCTAACGTATTCCCGTGAGCTTGATCTCACTGCGAATCCAAGTGTGTAGTTAAGCGTGTTATTCTCTACCCTTAACGTTTTAGTAGTACGTTTTAACACATTTTAAGTGTGTTATTTTTAACATGTGCAGATAGAACTACTAAATGCACTTAAAGTGGGTTAAAAGGTGGTATAATGTTAAGGATAGGAAATAACACACTTGGATTTACAGTGCTGCCATCCGGAAGAGCAAGTACTGCCACTCTCCCCAGTCATCCGCACGGAAAAAAAGGCTTGGTTGAAATACACAAAAAATTGGTAGTTCCTACCAATTGCTATGGTTATATATGCGCTAGGCGATTTTCTGGTTACGCAAGCCAATCGCATTTGCTTAGATAGATGATAGTTGGAGCAACCAAGTTAGTAGTAGCCCTAACCATAAACTATATTATTGTGTTGACCAATTTGTTTGGTTGATCCAACTAACTCGCTCGCTTGGATCAACCAACCCACTTGGTTCCGGCCGGCAACAGGTATATTGTTCAGGTTATGTTATATTACACATACGCACAATCATAAACAATTTCGAAGTACGGAATCGTGGAATCCGTGGCTTGAAATTCTTTATGATGAATAAAGATATTAAAATAATAAGTTCAACAGAACATACTTTGAAATTGTACGATTAGATTCGCGTAACTCCAAGCTGTCAACAGTTCGGTCACCTCCATTGCAACACTGTTCTGGCGCCTTTTAGCTCGCGCGCAAAATTCGTGGTGGCGCGAAACAATCCGTTAGTAGCGCTGACCACGGCAGTTAGGCGCAGCAACCAATGGAATTGGTAACATTTTCTTGGTTACCCTAACTAATCGCGATGGTTCTATACACCATTATCCCAACCAATTCGGAATTGTCGTGCGGACGAACCGATCGAGGTTCCGGCAATAAACGCAATGGTTGTCACAATAAATATGCGTCTAACCAATTAAAAAATGGTAGTTCCAACTAAGCCTTTTTTTCCGTGCGTGCACTTAACAAAGTATCACGTATACGTATACCTTGAAAAGTATATACCTATTTCTACGTGTAAGAAGTCATTTCATCGAGAATACTCGTGGCTATTCTCTATCTCCTTCGTGTAACAAAGTAAAGATATGTGAAAAAGTGTGAGAGTGCTCGCTTTGAGGTTAAGTATTTTTGCGCATACATTACATCGAGAAAATGTTATATCTTCAATATCATGTTATACACGAGAGAAAACCAAAAGTACACGCCGTAAATAACATTTCTTAATATAGGACACCTGGGACCCAAATTTGGATATCAAGCTCTATCTCTCATCAATCAACGGGCATATTGACTTAGATTCACCCTGAATGAAGAAGGCAAAGGAAATCGTGGTGAATTCGATTTCAATGAATCATCAATTTCAAATCGTCAATTCAATCATTTAAAAAATCATCAATTAATCGTTGTATTTCCAGGGCTTCGTCATACAACCGCGTAAGCACATTACGTCACGGGCGCGACGCCCCACATGTCGGCCCTGCTTCTTCATATAAATCCGCTATATCCGCGAGCATGGGACACCCAATTTTGGCTCCACACCTTTGCCGATTCAACTATGTTTCGATAAGTTTTGTTGCTTTCTTATATACTAGGGTTAGCGGTCCCGGGCGCTTCTGCGCTTGGGTCTCCTTGTGTCAGTTTTGACATTTGACATAAACAAAAAGATTCGATACGCGAACTTGGCCCCGCGTATCTATGACGACATTGGCGACCAATCACAGGCCGAATAAATCGGCAATGCATACCGCATTGCTCACTAGCTTTATAGAATAAAGACTAGCCTAATCACACGCGCTGGCGCGCATGTCTGAAAAGCTTTTGCGCTGCTGCGCTCTTATAAAGCTTTAAAAGGTTACGGGCGCTGCAGTGCCCGTCCTCTTATGTAAAATTTCACACAAACTGAACTTGTTTATCACGGACTTCCCTGGCAACCAATCACACCACGAATACAGAGGCAAGAATGCAAATTTCAAATCTTCGATATTTTCGAGATATTTCGTGACCCACCAACTTTTTAGAGAGAGATAGAATAAAGATATAGAGATACATCGAGCCTTTCTTCCTGAGACTTCACGATGTCCTATATTGTTCGAAGCACAGCAATTATTTTTTCCGTAAATTGTGAGAATATTGAATTTATTTAATGATATTTTGTTTTTTCTGTGCGGGAAATATTTGTTATAGTCTTTGTTATCGATTCTATATGTATATATATATATATATATATATATCCCTATCTATTCATACATGCAAATCAAATCGGTTGTTATTATATGTTTTATTTCTTTTTTTGTAAATTGAAACCTGAGCTGTCTCGTTTCTCGGGAAATGTGCCGCCGTGTATGTGAAATATTATGCGTGTAATATTAACATATAGGCGTTGATTACAATGTCTCAAATGCTATTCGCAAACCGAATTATCAATCCTATCTCATTAATTGATTTTGTTATTTATGTCATATAAACTGAAAATGATGATTTAATTTCGTTGTTTATAATAATTAGATTGACTCGTGAAATTTAAGTGATATCTTAGTCATATCTTTAAGTCATATCGGCCAAGAGTGACTGGCCGCTTAATTTCAAACAAGACTGAGTGTCTCACATTCCATCTGTGAAAACTTTGACTAGCGTCGACTATCAAAATTCGTCCTATCTATTAATCGAAAATCTCAGCGATAAGCCACTTAATTTCGCTTTTGAGTATTTCCTCATCTTTCTCATCAGTATGAAACCCACGCGATTGCGGGAGAGTAAAGCGATTGGCAAAACTCAGCGAGTTTGTTCACGTGGCTGTAAGGCGACGAGAGGGTTGCAGTTCCTTCGTCTCTTTCTATCCTCCCGTCGAACTTTCATCCCCTCTGAACACTACGTCTGTGCCTAGGCCAACAACGAATGTACGATGAAAATTCGAACCGTCGGGCTTACGACTACTAGCTGTCGTCGATGCGAGACTCCACCGAGCGTATTTACCATCGACGGGGTACTTAATTTTGCTTTCGGAATTAAGTCTTGCAAGGGTTGGCGAAAGTGCTATGGAGAGAGAAAACGAGGAAAGTGGCAAAAGAGAAACTTCGAGACCAGCCAAGAATTTTCTTCAAGCATACATACAGTAAAATCTAGTCATTGGTAACCAGTTATTGGCTTTTAATTCCCGAGATTAATTTAAAGAAATAATTTAATAAAATTTATAAAAACGATTCATTGAATTAATCTCCTAGAATTTATATTTTTTAATTAACTATTCAGCAATCAAATAATTGATAAAATTGCACTGTTGACAGAATTTTTACCGCTTGAATTTCTTTAATTAAAAGAAAAATTATTAATTCTGTCGGCATAATTAAATTTGTATCGTTCGTTTAATGTTTTATCGTTTAATTTTTATAAAGCTTTTTAATGTGTTTTATTGGTAGAAGATTGTCTAGAAAAGTGTATCTTTTATTTTTTCTAATTTTCTTATTGTTAGTCTCTCCGCATTCGTTATTCCAATGAAGGGACTCGAGTACACGTCGACAACTCCTTTCTCACTTCCTTCCTTCCTCGAGTATTTTCACCGTTACTACTCTCTACTGTCTCTCACAATTAGAATACTCGTGGGAGTTGCATTGCTCCATCTCGTCTTCGCCCGCTTTCTCGTAGACTACGACAATGAGGGCGATGTAAGGTGCACGGTAATAACGAAGAGATAGATGCTTATCACAGCAGACGTTGGTTCAGTTCGTGTTCCGACTATCGTATTACTTTTAAACTCACGCTATTACTTTATTTATTCTATTAACAGTATTAAATAATACATTTTTTATATTCTGTCTTGAGATGAAGATCTTTCAAAATGTAATTAAAAAAGGCTTTGCCATAGAAAATTCAATAAAAAAGGACACAAAAATAAAATTCACGCTGAAAGGCCACTACTCATCATTCATTATTTTTCTTTTTATGGCTTTTTTTAATTAACTTGCGCGAAAAAATATTAAGTAACCGATAAAAAAAGAATCTACATTTTTTTCTGAATGCTCTTTTATGTGTCGAAAAAACATGACATAGTCGAAAAAAATAGGAAGCAATGTGCAACCTTTTTTCGTAGTACTAGGGTTAGCCATCCTTCTGTCAGTTTTGACATTAAACATAAACAAATAGTTTCAACGCATGAACTTGGACCCGTCTACCTGACGACACCGGCGATCAATCACGGTCCGATCGAATCGACAACAATATCGTGTTACTCACCAACTTTATATAATAAGATTTGAATACCGCATCAGTTGATTTGTGGCTAAATGATAGATTGGGATAGAAATCCAATCGTTTGTAAAAACTTTCAAACTGAAACATTTATTTATCATATATTTTTATAAAAAGCAATCTTTATAGACGATATTCAACATTCAATGGTTCTGTTTGATCAATGCGCAAAGTGACACATAATTTATTTGAATTTCTGGAATATTGTTGAATTTTCAAAAAATTGAAAAATGAAAAGTTTTCTGAAACATGAGCTCTTTATTGGATTATCACTAAATTTAGTATGAAACATCGACACATTCTATTTAAGTTTTATGCAGAATTTTAAATCAGTTACTTGAACTGTTATCGAGTTATAGGCTGAGCAAAAATCTTTACAGGATGTAAAGATTTTTGCTCAGACTGCAGAATACCTCACGAATGAATTTTTATTTCCGAAATCTTCAAATATATTTTGGCAATAAAGTTTACACCACATTGAGGAGCTTTTTTTGGGTTGTCCAAGCATGCAGTTTACATCGTTGAACCCTTTTTCGAAGGTAGAGACTTGACGAGTTGGTTAGTGACGGCTTCGACCTCTTTGAAAGTGACTTCGCTGCGAGAGGCCTGTTGCCAAAAGAATCGCGTGACGTGGGGTTCGGCACCTCTGTGCTGTTATCGGAAGTCGAGAGAGAGAGAGAGAGAGAGAGAGAGTGAGTACTATATATACGCTCGATGAGAGTGCGAGTTGCCCCGGTTAGATATACGCCTTCGTTATCGGTTTCAGCTCGTCTCACAAAGCCCATAGAGAACAGGCTTTCGCAACCTCGAAGGCTCGTCGGGCTCGTGTCTTTAGATGGGCATTAAGCGTCCGGAATTAATTGATCCCGGGAATAGAAGTGGGTACCCTAGGTACACACCTACGTAGCCTCTCCTCGCACTCTCGTTGCAATGCAAGCCAATGTGAAAGGCTTGTATGCAACCAGACCAGGGCGCTATGTGTATATGTGCTTCACAACGATGGGGTAATATCGGTACTAGTCCGTGCCAGCCGAGGCTGGCCATTCCCGCCTACACTCACTCCCGGCATTTGCAAGCATTTTAACTCGCACCAAAAACCCTTCACACTATAGCACAAAGTCTCCGAGTTTTTCGCATAATATTAACGACAATCTTTCAATTGAAAATGTGGCTTTTCAATTTTATTATATCCCGTTCAGCTTATTAATAAATTAATGGCAAAGTATTAATTTAGTTGTAAGATAATTTATTTATAAGTTATTTGTCAAATAAAATAGAAACATAATTTAGTAAATGATTTTTTTCAATTATATGAAAAATTAACAAACGCCGACATAATGAAAGGGTTTATAACATGAGCATGAAATCATGTGATTATGCACAGTAAATAATGACTTTCACAAATAAGTATTCATTTGTTACTTTAGCAAAAAGATTGTTTACCATTCACGGATATTTTGTTAAATTAGGGAAGTAATTTTTTTAAATGCCACTAACGTGAAAATATAAGTTTTATCAGAGAAAAATATAAAAACAAAAAATGTATTAACTATTTGAAAAATAAAATATCAACATAATTTAACAAATAATTGAATCATCTGGCAATACATTTGCGAAATTATATGTTGTATTATTTTTTAAATTAAGAAATATTGGTATCATTGAAGAGGTATTTTATGTCAATTCAGTTATATTTTGTCTAACACTTTTAGTACATATTTTTCGTAATTAGTCAGGTTTTACTTCAGAGCGCTTTGTTTATTTCAGATTTATTTCTCAAAGATGAAGAATTCCTATTTGTTTTTACTATTCATACGTTTAAACTGAAGATTTCGTAGGAAAAAAAATACGAGACAAATAATTTGTATTTTTTATGATACTTACATTTTAAGTTGAACAAAACAGTATTTCATTGTTTTGTTAAGCAAAGATTTAAAAAAATGTTAACACCTGCATTAAAAATTTCATTGAAAATACAAATTTTTTACATTGGATTATTCTTGTATAATTTGTTCCTTCCAAGATTAAAAAAAAATACATCTGCTAAAATTTGTAGGAAAAAAAATCTGAAGAACTCCGTAGAGAATAATCTCGCGAAATGATAAAAGTCAAGCAAATTAATAAAAGATATCTGAGAAGGTTTGAAAAGATTGATTGAAAATGTATTTTTATTTATTTATTTAACAGTACTTTTTATTCCAAAGTACATGAGAAATTTATTAAACGATAAATGTGTGAGAATTTTTTGGTAGGTTTTGCGTTGAACATTTTTCAGTAAACTATGGTTTGATACTGGAATGTGATGCAGAGGAATTTTGCAGTGAGCGATGAGACTTTTAACTCTGTTGAACTCTCTTTCACCCGTTCTCTATAGGTTTATATATCGAGACCCTCGAGGCAGCATTTGTTTGACGAGGTCCAGAAGGAACGAGGGTTATTAAGCTGGAGCCGTAGACCACATCAGAGCGTAGAGCGCGAAGAAGACCAACATCGGGTCGAGGGAACAGACAACGTATACCTTCACCCTATAACTGCTGTATATATTCACCCTAGTGCCCACGTCCATCCATCCAACTGTCACGAATGATATTTACACTTAACAATATTTCCATCTAACACACGAGACTGGGCTTTTGTCTCGTAACCCCTACAACTTATTCTAAAGTCCAGAGAAATTTTACATTTCAATCTTCTCAAAACACTCCAGAAAGCTTTTCTCATTTTCCTCTCGATATAGTTGCACCCTTCACTATATTCTTTGCAAAAAAAAACTTCATTTCAAGTAATTAAACTTTTATGAAAGGCCTCACAAATGTAAAAAAACAGGATTAACATTTTTTATTGGTAAAAAAATATTGTGTGAATAATTCCATGTGATTGATTATTTAGTAACAATGTTTTGGTTATCTTAATAGATTCTCAGGCCTGTGTATGGGCCAATCCACCCCGTTTCGACCTGGATCTGACCCTCGACCACCCCGATTTGGTTCATCATTTTTTGTAGCTCTAGTTAACCCCTCATATGGACCGAATATTTTTTTTTCCATGGCAATTTTTTTTTAATATTTTTTTAAAGTGACATATCGAATGCTAGAATTTAAAAATCTGCAAAAATTCTGAAAAATACTCTGTTGAATGTCAACATTTTCTAGCTTACGGCCAAAGTGGGCAAGATTTTTCTTTTTACAGTTCTTAAGCTTTTTTGATTAAAAAAATGATTAAAAAATGGAAAAAAGCTTAAGAACTATAAGAAGAAAAATCTTGCCCACTTTGGCTATAACTTAGAAATTTTTGATATTCAACAGAGTACTTTTCAGAATTTTTGCAGATTCAAAAATTATGGCATTCGATACGTCACTTTAAAAAATATTTTATAAAAACTGCCACAGAAAAAAAAAATTTAGTGCATTTGAGGGTCTAACCAATCGTGTAAACAATTATGAGCCAAATGGGAGAGGTCGAGGGTTAGATCCAGATCGAAACAGGGTGGATTGCCCCGTATAAAAGATTGTAGAAAACGTTCCATGACACAATTTGAAAAACCATACTGAATGGAATAACATTTTTTTCTATAATTTCTTATATACGGAATTTTTCACATATTTCGAACGTTATAATAAATCCATCGTATGAGATTTATTTTGTAATAAAAAAAAATGTTGATGACATGACAAATAGAAAGACAAGATTATATATCATATGTCACAAACTCTCCTCTATGATAAAGTACAGTGTTTAGTTTTGGCTTCCTCGTAGAGGAGGCTTTGTTGATGGCGGATCAAAAAAAAATGAAGAAGCAGTTCGTATGTTTAAGATTTGACTGTGCAATTGTTTTGAAAAAAATTACGAAAATGCAAATTTCTGTAAAATCTTAACTCCTTTATCGATTTTGCCCAAATTCAGTACGAAATAATGAAACACTCTTTTTAAGATATATGCAAAATTTTAGATCAGTTGCTTATTCCGTTTTAGAGTTATAGCAATTGGGGGGGAAAAAAACGAATGCGAATTTCTATGAAATTTGAAGAAATTTATCGATTTCGCGCAAATTCAATACCAAACGTCGGTCCACCCCGATAAAGTTTTATGCCAAGTTTCAGCCCGATACCTGAAAATATCTTCGAGTTAAAGTGTTCACAGACCTTGTTAAAAATCTTAAAAATTCCATAAAATCAAAATGCTTCAATCGATTTTTATAAAATGTATACCAATGAGATACTTGATATATATACGGCACTAAAATTTGACATGATTCGGTTGAGTATGTAAGATGATAGTTGGCAATTGAGGGGAAAAATAATTGTATACCCTAGTATCCAGAGGGATATAGATACAGTACTGTCGATGGAAAGATCTACGCGCCTGCGTAAATCTTCCAATCTATATTGCGCGTACTGAAAATTCAAGGAAGGAGCGAAATTTATCGAACGACTCGCACTCTTTCTCCCTGGGATCTTCATGCGACAACATCTCTACTATACACCCGCTTGAAGCCGCTGCTGTGTCCGCCGGTCGTGCTGCGGAGATATCCTCGATTCTACTGAAATATTTAGGCATTGGCCAGCGTTAATCTCATTATTCACAGGCAGAGGACAATTTTTCAGTTTAAGAGCAATCATTTGTGAAGATTTTCAAGCCCAGGGAGAAATCGAGCCTTCGAGTCATCGTGTATCGCGCTAGAGACATTTTCCGCAAAAGTTGAGTACTGCATTGAAATTATGCGAATTGAGTATTATTTGTGATAACCAGGAATAATATATTTGTGTATTTTTGAAGATGTATGCAGTGTGAGAGTGATTGAAATATGGTAGATTTTAGTCATGCGCAAAACATTAAATGAAGTATATTATGTTTGAAGTGAATTGACATATATATATATACATTAAAATGACATAAGTCATATGAGCTATATATATTGATATATAAATTAATTGAGCGATATGTACTATTCGAATTGAAACTCATATTATAATTTGTTACTCCAAACAGAAAGCTGAACGTGTATCTTACTCTCCGAATGTCATAAATACACAAAAAATATTGCAAGTAGTTCCCGAGATACGGCAATATAAATTTTAGCTCCTCTATCACACATACACATACATACATACGGACATTTTTACTAAACCACTTTTCTCTATGTTTTGGACCATTCTGAGTATGTTGACATGAAAATGTCGCGAAAAAAAAATTCACGAAAACAAAGCTTCCTCGATGAGGAAGCAAAACAAGAAAATTACTCTACAAAATCGTACAAAATGTATATTCTTCTAATTTCGTAATATGAACTAGTTTTACGATGAGGTAACGCTAAATTACTTTACACGTTCACCTTCAAAGCCACTTGCAGGGTAGAAATCACCTTGCACCCTCCACCTGACGATATGGAAGGTATTTCGGCTCCAGGGGATGATCCACCCTAACGGAGGGGGTGGTTGTGCTCGCGTTGAACAGGGTTTGCAAAGGCCTACTCGCATCCTTCTCTCGTATCCATTACACGTGCACGCGTTTCTCAAGCTCAGAGAGCTCGCACGTTAAACGTGGTATCGAGCTTACACGAATCTGAGCTTCGTGCTACTCCTGCTTAGACATACCTTTACGTATGTTAAACGCTAATTCGTGTGCACGTACACAAATTACAATGGGGCCCTTCTCTATCTGGCCTCCAACACATTTAATGCCCTCGTGCCTGAAGGGTTAGAACGAGATGCAAACGTCACTGCCAGGATATATCGAGGAAATGAGGGAGACAAAGAGGTAAGACCTAGACTGGTGATTACCTTCGCATGCTTCGAGGACATATCTGTGCTTCGTGGGATATCGAGTCAACTACTCGACCCACACCTAACACCACCTATTCCAATTCTCGTCTTCATCCACCCCAAACGTTTTATCAGCTGTGAGTGAGAGAACTGGCGTCGTCGATAGTACCGAAGTAGATACATCCAGTATATGATCAGGCGCCGCCAGTGAAAGCGATATTTACCGATTCCAATTGGTTTCGTGATTGCACCTAAGTGCCAACACGCCTAGAATCTATATACACGATTTTCGCAACCCTTCTTGCTACAGCTAGGAGAAGGCTTGATATGATACAGTAATATCGAGAGGAAAGAGGAAGAAGGGTATAGGGATGAGGTTTATTCGTTTCAAGAGGATGGAATGAGGTTGAGCGTAGCTGAAAATAGAGGGGTAGAATACAGTCGATGCGTCATATTGAAAAATAAAGTCGATATACAGGGATGCCAAAGGGAATATTGTATTGTCGTATCCAAGAGAGGCTTTCTGATTTATCAGATTTTTATTGACAGATAGTACTCTATAAATAAGCTACAGAGTTTTATTTTCGGTTAAAGGTAATCATATTATTGGACGGGTGCAAGTGTCATTTTTATATGAATGAACTTTAAATATTTGAAGAATTTTTGTTAATGTATAAAATATTTTTTTATTGAAGGCAAACTTAATATCAGGTAGAAATAGTTTTAATTATTTTATTTTAAAATATATCCCGCAAAATACATTACAATTAAGAATGTTTTTCAATTGAACGGGTAAAAGTGCGATTTTTATGTGCATTTTTAAAAAAGTTTGTAGATTGTTTTTTAATTTAACGAACAAAAATAAGCTTTTTTATTGATCTAACTTACAGTCACGTAGGTTTTATATATTTTATTTTAAATATATTTTGTAAAATAGATTTATTGCCTGCTACATTTTGTTAACTAGCTTTACTTGATACATTAATTTATCTAGATTTTGAAAATAATTCAGCAATAAAAATATATACCGCGATATAAATAAATAAATTTGTCCTAACTTGTAAGATTATTTAATTATTTATAGTCGTTTTTTTTTTTTACAAATTTCTAGTTTTCTTTATTTATTGCTTATCAAATTTGCTCGTGTGTAAATATTCCTGGACAGCTCAATCGAGTTGAAACGATTTCATTCGCGTGGGAGTCGGGCAGGTTGGTGGCTCTTTGAGCTCGAACCGGTCTATGAATCATGGGGGTTGACAGAGAGCCGAACTCCGTTGGTGCACCCTCCGTTGTCCTCCCTCTTTGCAACGTGCTCTGTTGTGGATTCTCCGGGGGTTGGCCGAGTCCCATCGACTGCACATATATAAAGTCTCTTATATATAGGCGCCAACAGCAGCGGCACGTAGAGTCGACTACGATCTTGCGGAACCACCGAAGGAACGACGACGATATTGTTAACAACTCCACTCGCTTTAAATTATGCCCCCGGGCTAATTACAGAGAAACGCATGACGTTCGTGCGGGACAATAATTAATTCTAACAATTACCTTACCGTTCTCGATATCTCTGTACTCTTCTCGTACCACTCTATCGCTGCTCTCCAAGATCGCAACCTTGTCAAAAATCCATCCATTACTCAATCAAATATAAATTACGTGTATTTTACCTTTTTTCTTAATCGTCTGGCCACATACAGCATTTTCCACTTGTAGTATTTCAGTGATTGCACGAAATACCGAATTCTTCAAAAAATGTATAATCATGAAAAGTTGTGTACTACTATATCTGAAATCGTTTTTGGGCTTTTAAACAAAAAGATTTTGTCCGCAGAGTTTACAAAAAAAAATTGTCTTAAGTTTATAAATAAAAGGAATAAATACAACAACAAAAAAGTTATTTTGAAATATTTACTTGTATATTTTTAACAAAAAGAAGTTGTGTACTTCACAAATTTACTTATATTTTGGAAAGACCTTTCTAGTAAGACAAAGAAAAATGGCCCGATTGTTTACCGCAATTTTAAACTGTTGCAGTAATTGTACGAAATGTCAATTTCGTATCACATATTGTACTAATAGAAATTCTTGTACCTAATCTGTTCCTTTATTTTTGTTTACAGGTAAATAGCCACATGCTGTCTTAACATTTCCATTTAGTATTGCACTCGCTGCGGGTACCAACGTTTCCAGTCGGTGAGTTTATTAATAATAATAATGATAATATCTTTACCATAGTTTTTCATAAATTCAAATGACGATTTTTTCCAGATTAGATTTTAATAAGGATAAACAATTGTTATAATTGAAGTATGAAGTAATGAACCCAAGTTGAAAAATCAACAATTGAACTACATACTTCATATTTATGGTATTTATTATCGCACTATTTTTTTTACGGTCATTTTTTCAAGAATTTTTACATTCTTATAGCACTTTACAAATCGAAATAAAATTGACAGCGACGTTATTAACCATTTTCCAATTTACCTTGAATTGCTAATGTTATTCAAATTGATAAATTAATGTAAATTGCGTTGTAATTAAATTTATTTAAAAAATATTTTTACCCTTTACTGTTTAACAATTTTTCTTAGTTTACAAATATGAATGACTCTTTATAATAAACTCAAATAAAACGAACATTGACATCATTAACTATTTTCCTTTAACTTTCAATGTCATTTGGATTAACAAATTTTCAAGACACTGTAAATAACTATTTTCTCCGTGTCTGCAAATATACACGTAGACATTATCGTTTAAAGTACGTGACTCTGATTTCACTGTTGGGTAAAAGCAATGAGACGAGAGTATGGAAAGAGCGTGTGGGGCTACGATTACGCGGAAGGGGGTTGTTCGTTGGTATCTCTCTGAGGGGTAAAAAGGGTATTCTTGATTTATAAGCAGCGTGACGCGTTTAAAACGCAATGATTTTACAGTGTAAGCTCGGGTTCCGCGTTGCGGCGACGTGAATGAAGCTTGGAAGGGGATTGAACTACGAGATGGGACGTTGGTGGGATTTGGGGGACGGGGGGACGGGGGGGGGGGGTTGGCAGCGACCACCGTCCTCCGTTTAGCCGCAACCTGGCAATTACCTGTAGGGCATAATTGTCATCCCTTACATTTTCTCCCAGGAGGGCCTCAGAGACCCCTGCGTGCCCAACTGCTCCCTGCTCCCCCCCTCCCACGATTCACCGCGTACGTTCACCGCGCTGCGGGGGCGTCGGGTCACGCGAGGCCGTGCCTGTCGCAGAAGTCCACGCGACCCGACCAAGCCAGCCACGCAATGCCGAAACAACACCGTCCGACTTGCCTTACCTATATCAGATTTCTAATTACTAATTTACCCCCTTCCATCTAGGCTCGCTTGCCTGGCTGTCTCGATTCGCAAAACCATGCGGGAAACCAAACCATGAAAGGCGAATAAGCTCACGTTAGGAACCGCGAACATTAAATGTTTCTTTAAAGGGCTTCGTACTACTTACATTAAAAGCATCGGCATTTCTTAGAAAGTTTGAAAATATTTTGTAATGTGATTTTAGTCGTTGATAGTTATTTCCCATATTTGGATCATTGTTTATTGATTTAGCTCAGTTAATTTATTAAATTTGAAAAGTTGTTATGACACTTTTTTGAAGAAACTATACTACGCTACCTCTTAAGCAATACGCGACAATAATTTCCCTTCGGAGTTTTGTAAATGTTGTATATTTCCTCTATTCTTTAGAAGAGTATTTCATTCATAGGGGACTTAGAAAAATCAGGACCTGGGAGGGTCGTCTCAGGAGTGAGTTTGAAAAATCCGGACCTGAGGAAGCGGGCTTGAGGAAAAAAATCCGCGCCTGATCTTGGGGAGGAGGGCTGCCTCCCCGATTCTCCTACATAGCGGTATCAAGATATTCTTATAATATAGAGAAATATAATTTCTATGATGAAAGGTAAAGGATGAGGGAAGAGTTAATAAGTAAAGTAGACATTTGAAAATATAAAATAAAGTACAAGATACATTTTTTGTTAATGGCAATTTAAGTAATGTATAATTTATATTACATTTTATAATAAATTCATTTTCAAATTTACCTTCACAATATTTGATATAAAAAATATATTTTAACACTAAAAAAAAAATGTAAAGAAAAAGGGCAAAGTCGACGAATACTCAACTTGTTTTATCACTCGTGGAAGAAAAAAAACTGCAATCATTTTTGTAAAACAGACTTTTTAAACTTTGTTAGTAAATTCAGCAAGATTTTGTTGTGAAGAAAAAAGAAAGATTATGAATTAAGTTTTCATAAACTCATCAATTCTGATGACAATTTTATACTTCTTCTAATGTTGGAAACCGTGTATATCTCTCAGTTGGCAATTTCATCGATTGGCAAATCGTTTTCGCGTCTATTTTTATAGCCCTCCTATTGCGAAAAATACCGTGGTTGTCACTTGGGGTGTTGGGTAAGGTGGGCGTGGCGAAAGATCGTGAACAAAATGTATACTGTCTATTCGAATATACACCGAGCGTTCTTCTACTTGCTTGCCACCGGCAGACCAAGTGCTCCCACAAAATTAGCCCGCTAATGCTTGTTATTTCGCTCGGTTACATACGACCTATGCATATGCGTGTATGTATAGCGTGTGTAATACAAGAAGTATACAAGGTATTTCATGCCAATTCGCCAACTCTCGACACTCACCCACTTCAAAGTGGTTCACTATTTTTACTTTCTCGTCAGATACAGAGTACGCAAAAGAGAAAGTATCGTAAACAAAACAAACAAACAAAAAAATCTCGACTGCCAAATTTTTATGGAAATAGGTGATTTGAAAGTCCTAGATTCTAAATAAATACATTCACTCATTTCTGACTGTCTGTCTGTCTATCTGTCTGTTTGTGAAATCCGAAAGCACAATAACTTTTGAAACAAACTGCAGGCTGCACTAAAATTAACTGTGTATCTTCTATGAATTGAATGTGGTTTTGGTATTGAAATTGAAAACTAACCACCCATCGCTTTTAGTAGTTTACCTTAAATCCAAAGAAAACTGATTTTCACATTTCAGACAAAGTACCAAAGACATTGATGTTTTGTTTTTGGCTTCAATATCAAAACCATATTTTATTCATCGAAGATACACAACAAATTTTTTCTCCGTCAACATAATCTTTAACGAAAGTTATTAATTTCTCATCGCATATAAACTATGTAAAAGAGAGCTGTCAGAAACACAATAACTATTTAAGGAGTCTGTGGATCACAGTGAAACTTGTATGTATTCTATATATAAAATGTAGTTCTTGTATTGGAATTCAAAACAAAAACGCCAACTCCTGTAATACTTTACCTGAAATGTGAAAAAATTTTAAACTGGTAAAAGGCGTATTTTTATTACACTCTTATAAAAATAGTCAGTAGACAATAAATAATTCACTAAAGCACTGCCTCCTTACCAGTCACTCAAACGAGACGAAATAAATAACTTTGTTTATAAAAAAAATATGCATGAAATGAAATATGAAAAGTTGATGCAGATGTAAAAAAAATGAATTGTTAACACGGGAGTGATTTTGAGCGATTTTCAATTAGACATCTACTTGTAACTAATCACACTGAATAATATAAACTCAAAAAGTTGAGTTGACGTATCACATTTGACGTTCAGGTTATAAACACATCATAGACTTATTATTATTCTTATTCCTGATATGGTATTTCACAAAAATTAGGAATCTTCATACCTTAACTTCCGTTAACTTTGTTATGAAGAGTACCGAGAAAAAAAGCAGATCCTGTCAAACTATTGACAACTTTATTCATACATTCGGTACAGCGCTGAGACGACAATAATAATATACCTGAGTTGACAAACCGTTTCGTAACATTACCTTGCGCTAAAAGTCTCCTATTTCTTTTTACGAAATGTCAATAAATTCTGGCCGGAAATCTAGATCACAATTATTCTACGAAATTCGAAAATTTCTCTCTATATCGCTCGTAACTTTGCACTGTTAAAAATGAATTTAGGAAAAAATGGCCGGAAAAAAATGGCCGATAGAATA
Source organism: Perithous albicinctus (assembly GCA_964016905.1). Classification (NCBI taxonomy): domain Eukaryota; kingdom Metazoa; phylum Arthropoda; class Insecta; order Hymenoptera; family Ichneumonidae; genus Perithous; species Perithous albicinctus. The sequence continues at coordinate 1,069,942 of OZ024696.1, read as the reverse complement.
AATGGCCGGGGAAAAAAAAGCCGATGGAAAAATTGTTCGATTTCGTGATTGACGACAATGTTCAGTAAAATACATTGATGTAGTACGATTTTCGAACATTTTGAATACACAAAGCCCTCTCGAGAATCGCTGAACACGTACCCGTCCGAACAATATACGATTACTCATCCGGATAATACGGAAAAATCGTTTAAAAAATGGATCCGGATGTATAACTGTATATTATTTGTCCGTACATTAATATTTTGTAACAATTAAAAAAATTGTGTTGTAGATGGGGGGGGGGCTCCGCCCCCAACCCCCTGGCGAAGGGATCCGCCCCTCGACCCCGCCCCCTCCTTCGTTCATCAGCATATTTATTCGTTTACATGGAAAATATAGCACGGGGGGGCGGGGGGGGAGGGGGGTCCGGGTACTTAGAAATAAATCGCGTATGGGAGTCTCTGCTCTGTGTTTTGGTTCCTCAAGGATAGTTCTAGCTTGCGTCAAAAAGAAAGATATTATTAAATGTAGAAGTTTGTGAAAACCTATCAGAGTATTAGTAGTATATATACGATTTTACTGAAATACGCAAGTTAATAAATCTTGAACGTCAAACCGGGCTCGAAAGCTTCATTCATGCGGGCTATTTAATAAATCAAACTCTTTTCATCGGCGTTTTTTCCATTGTCCTTATTTTTTCATCGGCCTTTTTTTTCCCCGGCCATTTACTCCATTGACCATTCTTTCCCGGCCATTTATCCTGATTCCGTTAAAAATATTTAGTGTAAATTTCCATTATGGGTGAAGGGAGCGCTTTTACAGAAACTGGTATATTAAATTTGATATTGAAAGTGAGATGTAAAATTACATTACTTTCTACTAAATTCTATGAAAATTAGGAAATTTCATATACAATTTAGTAATTTTACTACGCATGTATATTAAAATTAATATATCGGCTGATGAATACAATTTCATGTAATGTAAATTTGCAAACATTTTTAACAGCGTGCCCTATTAATTTCACGATGACAACATCACACCAGTTACAATATGATGAAAAGCTCACGTGCTGCCACTCGCAACATTGTTTTTTTTTGTTCGCCGGTTTTGGTTATTAAAATACATTTAAACAAGACATTGCGATTTATACAAGTATCAATTTTGACATAGTACGAATAATGCGGTAACAATGGTCAGCCATATTTCGAGATTTATCAAACGAAATCCCTCTCTAACTTTTTGGAAGGGGATTTAATAAACAAACCCAGTAATGAAAAAAAAATCATGTTCCTCTAATTTTTTAAAAATCATCCCGCTGTCTGTGTTAAAAAAGAAATAATGTTCGCTTCCGGAAAAGTCGATTATTACATTTCTACAAAATTAAATAAAATAAAAATAAAAACGAAAATTTTACACATGGCGTAAAAAATCTAAAAGAAATGAGCGTAATCTTTTCAATCGGGTGAATAAATAAATAAAAAAAATCACACCAAAGGAGATGAACGTCCGGAGCTGGTGAATTGGCATGAAATACACTGTATATATATATATATATATATGTGCTGTGCACAGTATGACGAGGGTAACGCATACGTATACGCCCTGGAAGTGATGTGGCTACCATCCCTATGCATTATGAAGCTCGCAAAAGCGTTCAACAGACCGGAGACGCGCTTGTCGTCCCTCTGAAACCTCATACGACATAGCGTACCACCAACGACAACGTCGACGTAGTCGTTGTCGTCGTTCTTGTCGTCATATACTCATCGCCTGCCCTATCGGTTATTCCTTATTCTCCTCTCTCGCAGCTCGCCTCAAGACACACGCCATATTTCCCACGCTCAGTCTCTAACCGCTCATCCACGTCTGACAATGTCTGACTGTAACTACTCCGATTTCGTACTTTCACTGACGCTTTCACCGTGGCTTATTACTCGCGTGTACGTGAAATAACACACGATACCTGCCACGATGCCCTACTGTCGAAAGGAACTTTCGAGCATCATTCGTTCCAATTCTGACGACCAACTGAAACGTCGGGCGAAATTTAATTGTTTCGTTAACCTGAAAAAAATAAAGTCTACTCCGGGATAATTTCTATATTTTGTAGAAAAAGTTTTATGCCGTTCATGTGAAACATTCTATGAAATATTTACTAGTATTTTTCAATTTCTTTTGTATGACCACTTTTATTTTTAACGAGACTATAAAAGTTATTGAGTAAAGAATAACTATTTTTTCAATAACTTTATGGTTGATATTAAAAATGTATTTCTTCGAAATATAAAGATATATTGGCTGACAAAGTTTCAGGTTTCAGCTTTGAAGAATGTATCGTTTTTGACATTAGAGTGTGAAAATGTACTTTAAATTAATAACATTTTAAATGTGTGTCTTAAAGGTCTTCCGCAATTTTTATTTACTAAAAAAAAATGTATTGTAAAGGTAATTTAATATTATTCACAATCATTTTCTAAGGATATGTTGTAATTTTAAATAATACCGTATTATCTTCAAAATAATAATAATTATTATATGTATTTCTGTATATATTTCTTTTCCATGAGGGTTTACTTTTTTTTTTTAAGTGTAACTTGACATTTCGGTTGAAACTTTATTTCCTGGTAATCTATCGTAAATTATTGTCAATAAAGTATATGGGCGAGTTAAAAAAATACTTCCATTTGAAACTGTCGTGAGTTCGAGTACTACGAAATTGTTCTTTCGTGTGCCCGTGCTGAACTCGCCACGTGTTCAAGTGGCAATCGCATGCAAGACGGATTGCAACGTTCGTGTTACACAGATCTCGAGTTACACTAGGATGTAGGATATAGAAACAAAAATACTGAAAGTGAGACAGAGGAAAAAATAGGGGTATGACGTTGCATGACGGATGCCGTTTCGATAGCTCGATATCACGCCGAAATTTCGGCGCTCGTGTTATCCTCGATTCCATCGACACAACAGTTCTCTTCCTCTCGGTATATAGGACCAAAAAAAACCACCCTGTAGTTTACATCGGAAAATTAGTCACGATTTTTATTGGGCAGCCATAAGAACTAGATAATTGATAAATACTATTGCTGAATTTACACCAATTTTGACAAATATTTTTTCCTTTTATTTAGTCGTTATTCCCTGAGCCTATAAGTCAAGTTTTTTATCCGATTTTTATTGGACAGGCACAGAGGTTGCAAAATTGATTGATAAGTGTCTACGACTGCAATATTTCCATAAAATTTGCCAAATGATTTTTTTTTTTAATTCTCTGATCGTATGATGAACGATTTTTATCTGTTTTTTTTTTTATTGAAGAGACATAGAGGCTGTAATTTAATAAACATGGATGCAGCACTTCCACTAAATTTAGTATTTAATTTTCTTTTATTTATCCCCGGGGTCTAAAATCAACTATTTCCAATGGATTTTCAACGGACTGTCGCTCTAAAATTCATAGACGCTAACACTACATTAAAATTTTCATTAAATTCGTCAAATAATTTTTTTAGAAGATTTCCGCGGTACAGTAAAGTCATTCGAGTGCCGAGATTTCGAAAATTGATTGTTCACACTGTCAATTTACAGAAAAAAAAAAACTCAGTGTTCGCCAAGAACCCAAGAGTCATTTTTTACGCAATTTCATACAAGTCAAATGTGTAAGTTTTGTTACATCTTGACGAAAGAGAACTCACTTTGTTTGAAGAAGGATGCAATGTGGGCAAAGTACTGAGAACTATTTCAAGTAGAAAGTACAAAGTACCGCAAGTACTCTAAGTACATGAGTAGTTGTTGTCTCAAATACTTTTTGGCACTTCAGGTACCCGTATTTACTGTCTCAAGTACTTTTCGGCACTTCAAGTACTCGTAATTGTTGTCCCAAGTAATTTTTTAAGTATCCTTCATAAATCGTCTTGTTACACCGTAAGAAGGTTATGCGGGTAAAAGTCATATACGCAACAACCGCAGAGAACGATGAATAATCATTGTTAAGAATTATGTAGCTAGTAAATTGAAGAATAACATAGGTTTCTTATATCAACGTTTATTATTGTATATAACAAATGTGACAAAGAGGATATGAGACAGATTGCTGCTCCAACTTAGTCTCCGCCTTATAAAAGCTTTTCAAAGGAACAAGTCCTTCAAAGTTGCTGTCCGATAGAGCGTGTCGTTTCGGAGTATTCGTTATACTGACGAAGGAGAACAGTCTTTCAACCAGAGCTGGGCAAAGTACTCTTCCAAGTACTAAATACTCTAAATACGAAGTACTAGATGCAATCGGTACTTGAGGTATCCAGAACTTTTGCAGACATGAAATAGTTTTTCAAGTGCTTAAGCACTTTTGTAATTTTTTCCATGCACATTCTATTCGTATGTTCAAATGATAATGATCATGTATTTGCTCGTTTTATCAAAGATCTTTGGACATATTTTTTCGCATGTGTTCCAAATTGGTTCCAGTCTTAAAGAAAACTTTTTGAATGTACGATAAACCGCCCATTCGACATTATTTTTTTGTTTTTTTTAGCAAAAATTGATTTTTTTAACTCACCCGAATACGTATGAATTTTTTCAGATTTGCATCTCATTTACGAGTTTTTTTAACACCTTCAAGAAGTATCTGGATAATTAATTGAAAAGATTCACACGTACAGCTAAAGCGTTTTTTTATGAACGAGATTTTTTTAAAGTTAGAAAAAATGTGAAAAATGGTCAAATCAATTGTAGCTAAGTTTTTTTTTCTTAATTTCAGTCCGACAACTTGAAAATTTCATGACCAAAAACGAACCGATTTAAAATTGTTGAACCGATCGTTTTCATTAAAATGTCGAGAACATTTTTTCTCTACGAACACAAAGCTTCTCTGTCAAGAAGCTTAAATGGAAATCACTTTCGACATTATTACTATTCAAAATCTGTCATCAGCAACTCCAATATGGGCGATATTTTTCAGATTTTCTTATCTTATAAACGTACTTGGTACTTGATGTGACAAAAAAGTACTTGAAGTACAGCAAAAGTACTTGGAAATTTAAGTACACATATTTTAAGTACTTTTGTGGTACTGGGTACCTCAAGTACTTCCAAAGTACCGAGTACTTGAAGTATTGCCCACTTTGACTTATAAAAAACCTGTGTAAAAATACGTCTCATACGTTCTTGACGTAAACTGAGGTTTTTTGGTTTTTCTTTTATATTGATTATTGTAAATGTTTTAAATTTCAATCTGAAATCAATACATTCGGTTTTACTCGCATTAATACCAGTTTCTTTTGAAAAATACGAAGAAACAATTTTGAAAATCTTGGTACTCGGTTGATCTAACCGTATCGCTCACGACTCCTTAAAATTGTATATCGAGCCTATGATCAACTCGATTGTTCCTGGGATAGGCTTGGTGAAATCGCAACTCTCCCGTTGCTCAGTCATTATAAAAGCCATTAATCATATGGAATAGGGTTCCGCGTACTACATCCATCGAGCAGAGGGTTTCGCTTCGCTTCCTTCGAGCCTTGTGCGACAGCTAAACCGGTCAAGCTACCTCGTGAATTATCGATAAGTCTGAGAGCAGCACTGGGCTTTTACTGGAGAGCCTTAGGCTCCGAGGGCACCGATACACTTTGCTACTATCAATTATTCGGCCTGCGTGTGCACCCTTGACCGACCGTCCACTCTCGTGTCTTTCAACGTCCTTCTTCTTTTCGTCATAGCAGCCATGCAATTTCCTTGTGCAACGTATGTGCAGTGAAAATGCATTTTAAAGTTGTGAAATTAAAGGTTATCGATGTAAAATGCAGCAATTTGGCTTTCAATGCGGAGGGATAAATAATTATTAGTTTCGATACAAACCCGGTACTGTGGTGTAGTGGCTAGCGTGCTTCTCTCTAGACTAAAGAACTTTAGGTCGGAGTTTCGAGACCCGCTGCCGTCGTTTTCGCTGAAAATAAAATATTCGGACGCGATGTAGGTCCGGTGTGTACATTACGGTGGTTCTTATTTATGCCGAATTTTTTTTTTTTCATCATAACCATCACGTTTTTTATTTTACGGTTGCCATATTTTGTCAAGTGAACAACAAAATAGGAATTAGATGGGGTACAATTGGTTAATTACCTCGTAGAAGCTTCAACATTTTTTCACTAATACATATAGTAATATATATGTTAGTTATTTTTTGACAAACATTTAGGCACTAAACAAGGTTCTTGTCGATCTTTGAATGTTTATAAAGCTACCTCAATGAGAAAGTAACTTTATCCACTTTAGCTAACTTATAGAGGAAGCTTTGTAAACATTGAAAAATCATGACGAAGCAATGTGTAAAGCTCTACTTGACAACCTTGTTTTAAATTAGTAAATAAATAAATGCTGTTTATATATCATATCTTGCTCTCTTTTCATATTTCAATTGATTTAGTGTCTGTTGACCTGAGTTAGAGGAAAATGTTATTTTTTTTTTTTTTTTTTTTAATTCAAATAACCAAAATCCCATAAAAACCGAGGCTATTTGCCGATTTATCGTAAATTCAATAACAGTCGTCCTTTGATATAGCTTTTTTTGTAACAAATTATTTAGCTCGATAGCTAAAAATTCGCGGCAACTAGAGCGTGAACGAACAATTTCCGAAAAATACTAATTTGAATAAAATTTGAACAGATGTTTGATTTTTTTTGAAACTTTTCACAAATAAAGTTGTCCACCTACTCCATATATGTGCCAAATTTCAGCTCGTTTGTTAAAGCGAGTCTTGAGATATGAAGCTTTGATTTCTGCATACCGGCCACACACACAGATCCATCCGGACATTTTTTGTCCACGAAACCAAAACTTCCTCTATGAGGAAGCAAGATGAATAGAAGTATAGCGAAATCCCATGTATTTTTAATTAAAATAAAAATCAGAAATCATCAGAGAAAATGGAGGCCGTAATTAGACGGGAAAATGAATTTGTTTGAATTGATTAATATTATTTTATATGGTTTTGTGCATTTTTGCAAAAAATGTCGTTCTCACTAAAATGGCTACATCGTTTCTTTTCATTCTAGGTTGCTAATTTTGGTTGTGTTTTCATTTTTCATTTTTTTTACAAGCTTGAAAATACATCAATTTAGCTTCCAACGGAGGAATAAATAATTATTGGTTTCGATACACGGGGGAGGATTGATGCACGCCAGTAATCCAAGGATGGTTAGAAATTCTATAGCATGAGCATTTTTTGCTCGATATCTCTCGATTTATCGAGTTGATATCGCCGAACGGTGGTTGGAGATAAAGTGCGAGTAAATCGCTGGCAATATTGCCGGATAAAATAAGCCATTAAGTCGCGGTGCAACGAGCCTTCGTAAAGATCTACGCTTCCCCCGTTTCTGTCGTCTTTCAGAATGCTTTCCGAGGGATGATTGCCCAGAAATCGTGGAGCCCGAGTCGGAATACTTGAGATGTAGTACATATAGTTTCAGAATTTCTCACAAACAACCAGAATTTATTTTTGTATCAGGCGCTTTTTATTTTCATGTTTTTTAACGAATAAAATCATTAGAAATCGAAGAATAAATTCATTCTTCTGATGCATTATTTTACATACAAGTGGAATTAATATTACATTTCAAGAAATTAATGTAGCCTTGCAAATATACGAGGGAAAAGACAAAAATTATTTAAAGCAAAATTACATTTCTTCAACAATTTGTTATATTGGTATCTAAGTTTTTTATATGATCAAAATAAATAATAGTGCTGCCAGTACTCGGATGGGTGACTGTTTAGCCGTGCATCGACTGACACATCAACAAGTGATCAAATAGTACAAAACAAATTTTAAAAGGCATTTTCGCCTAAAATTGTTGAAGCCTCCGTAAGGTTCGAATTATATCTCTCAAATTTCTGAAAAGCTCTATACGATGCGTGGGTAGAGGCCGTTACTCATCCAACCAAGACGAGATTCCACTAAGCTTTCAGATTTCACCCTCTTAGCCGACCGAGGATTATAAAACGCAAATACGTCCCTTGATTAGCGAGGATAAAGTAAACATCGAGTCTCCCCTATCTTTCGTCTCGAAGCAGTTCGCCAATGAGCTCCGGCTTCTCTTCCTCAATCTCTCATTAATACCCCCAGCAAGAAATAGCAAAATGTACGAAGAAAAGGCTCAGCCTACGTAAAACACTATAATCACCGTAAAAACAGTAGCATGTGACCAGACGTAATTTGCACACATCCAGGACCCAATCCACTGCGATTTCAATCACAAATGAGTTCACCCACGATGTTCATATGCACGTTACGCAGATGTCAATGAGTCAGTCCATAAACATTTGATATAATATGTAGAAATTTGGAAAGAAATTTATTTGAATAGTAAGTTACCCCTTGAAACATACATTTTTCTTTCACATCCTGAAACCTCGACCTGATGAAACTTTCTAATCGGGTATTTAGTTGATCTGATTCATTTAGCTGTATGTATTATATAGCATGTCAGTGTCAAATCCGGCATTTTTTATCAAACAATATTTAGAAGCCAGATCCGGCCCAGATCCGACAAGACGTACCAATGAATAATTACTAGTTGCGATGAGCAATAATTTGTTAAAGCTACCAAAATGTTTGAAGGATTTATCAATATATTAGTTATGATTACCAATGATTGATAATTACAACTATTTACTTTTTCTCGTGTGTTGCTATCAGACCTAACCTGGCTTCAGTTGAAATCCAGTGGGCCATCCGTTCAAAAAATGTTAATAACGTCGTGACAATATGAATGAAAACAGATGGAGTCTTCGTGTTTTTCGATAAGTGCTAATCCGACAAATCTTACTAATACCTGAAATTTGCCCGATGTAAAATTAAGTAGCCTGAGCAAACATAATCAGAAAGATTGCAATTGCCCGGGTAATGTTCAACACTCGCAATTTCCAAAAATCTCCATGTCAGTCTACCAAAATTCGATATAATATCACGAGGGCCAGGTTATGTCAAGATAGCCACTTTGCGCGGATAAATTGTAGTAAGATAGAAGTTGGCAGTGGGTTCCTCTCGGCGTTTCGGTAGAAGCCTCAAGCATCCTGACGGAAGTCTGACTCTAATTAAGCGGGCGTCCTCGTCCCCCCCACCATGGTACGCTGCTCTCCTGGCCTCGTAGGGAAGACCTAACCCATAGTGCTAGCCCAGGAGAATCTCTCGGATATGGCTCCTTCACTCATCATCTTTCATCTTGCTTGGTGCTTCTGACGTTGGTGGTGGTAACAACCGCGCATTTCTCTCAACCCTCGCTTGTGAAATACGTGCGGAGGAACGGAATGAGAGAACCCCTCATCGGCCACGTCAAGGTCTGCAAGGAGGTGAAGGTAAGCATCCGGTACCCGCGTGTTATCATATTCCTGATTGTTATGTCTTCGGCTTCAGGAATATCCGGAGTGCAAGTTGATAGTAAGGTGGGGGTTGCTGCAAGCTCTCTCTTTATCTATCTCTCTCGGGAGTATCGCAACGGTTTTCTTCACGGCTGCTTGGAAGCACGAGAGCAGCTTCCTCGCGAAGCACTACCAGCAGCAGTAACAGCAGCAAATCGTAAAGCATCAGCAATCCACGTTGCTTCTAATTAAATTCCACTCTTTCCTACCGATTCGAATCCTTCTCTCTCTAGGCCTCTCCTTTTTGTATATTTTACTTCTGACTCGACAGAGGGATGACTCCTCTTCACCCTCTTCAGCTTCGTACTGCTTTCCGGTGTTTTTTTTTACTTCGAGGTTTTCTCAACCGCGCCTTAATTGCGCGGGAAACACCGAGCCACAGTCAACGCACTCATCACTGCACAGGTCCCTTCAGTTTCAACTCTACTTCGAGTTGTCTTAATTGGCGCATAATTATGTAAACAATCACGATGCTTCATAGATTCACGAGTTGGAAACGAAAACGAAAAGTAATTTTTTCTAACTTCTGACGACTTTCTTTGGGGACGTTTTTCTAAATTACAACGTAGGTGATTATTTATTCTGACTGACCTTTGATTGAACTGTTCAATGATATAGAAGAGATTTTTGAATTTTTTTTATTGTGAAGAAATCTATAAATTCACTTTTTGATGTGACTTGGATGACAAATTTTGAATTTTTGGGAAAACGGGCGGTAAAACCGTAAACAGAAAGCAAAAATATTGCAATAAAGATAGAAAAATAAATTTGTTCAAATTTTATACTCATGACGGAAAATTAGGATTACACTAAATTGGCTATAACTTCTTTTTCGTTCGTAGATATTATTTTGGCCTATGTTTAATTTTTGTGTTTATACCTTTAGAAATGTCATTGAATCGGTAAGTTGCGATGATTTTTTAATGTTGCATAGACTTTTTTCTCGCTTATTCTTTTATTTCCATTTTTCTCCCAATTTTCAAAAAAAAAAATACTACAAGCCACGTAACTAATGATACCGAGATAAGTTTAAAGCCGTTCATCTTGTTTACTTCTTCGAAATCTTTTGTGATCCAATAGAAAAGAATAAATCTTCCTTACCTCAAAAAAGCTATAGTCAAAATATCCGAAAAATCGTCATTTCTAAAATTCGACGATACCAAAACAACAACAAAAATAATTTTTTAATAACTTTCTTTGACAGCTTCTAGTAAAAATTGAAAAAGAAATTCCAGGCGTAAAAGGAAGAAAACGTAAATACTACAAATTGTATTAAATTTTTTTTTCACTGAACGGAATCCAATTGGACGTTTATTTCGCGATTGAAAGCTCGTGGTTATGATAGAGTTTTGCGTGGATTATAAAATACGAGTTGGCAGGGGCAACCGCGGGCTTTTAGGGATTTTATTTATAGCGTATCGCGCGAGGCCGTTTCGTTGCAGACGGGATACGCCGAATGTAAGCGTCGAGCGAGCGAGGAACCGAGCTTGCGGCAACATTATCTAAAATTTAGGCAGTAATTACTTTGCCGGGGGTGGTGGCAGCGGTGGTGGTGCCGCCTTCTCCGCTTGATTTATAGTCATCGCGCGCGATGCAGCTGCGTGGGTGTAAGTAATTAAAAATGTACCATCGCGTGGTGAGGCGCGCGGCGGATGAGTAGGTATATAGTAGGTAAAGCACAGCAACTACCCTCCCCGCTCTCTGCAGTTTGAGGGTAGCGCGGGGTACGCTACGGTACCGTCTCCGTTTCTACCGTGAGTGCTTGGCATCGTCTGGCTTTCCTCGAAATAAAATTCCCTCTACCTTATCTATCCTTGACTAAGATATCCTTCTTTCCAAAATTCACAAAATACCTTTATATTTACTAAACTAACCTGCGGAAGAAATGTTAAATATAATATTTGCTCTAGCGGTTCGATTATGTAAAAACGCTTACAACTGAATGTAAAAAAAGGTATATCTGTTTTTAGAAACTAATTTAGAAAACGAGAACCTTCATAATTTGTTGGACCGTTATTAACAATCAACAGCTATGGATGTTTTTTCTATTTTTTTTTTTTTTTACTGAGACAAATAAATAAAATACTGCCTAAAGTATGCGTTACCATCCCTTAGTAGAAATAAAGTTGATGAAGAATATCGAAAAATTTATTATGTCGCATTAAACTTTCAGAAAATTTAAAAGTAGGCGCGCGATCTAGGTTGATAATTGGCGAAATTACCTATGTGCCATCTTTCAAACGGGTTTATTTATCCTCCCTGGGACTTAAAAAGAGTTCCGTATTTTTTGTTTGTCAGTGGATTAAAAACGGTTTTGTTAATTAATAAACTTCTTAATGGCTGATTTTTTGTTTTTACGAAGCATCGTTAAAAAGCAAAAAAACCTCACTACTAAATAAAATATTTTCATTATTATTCGTAAATTCAAGCTAATTAACAACCCTAAAACAATAGCAATGCAAATGCAAGGGGAATGATGGAGAGTAGGTAGCTAAATACATAGGGCGAGTATTGCAAACGGGGAAACTAGTTTGCCTCCTCACGAGCCATTTACGGGGTTGGTGGTGGTGCTTGTTAGCCAGTGAGGTAATTAATACGACGATGATTGTGGTAGCTCATTGCGAGTGGCGAATGTATCGAGCAAACGGTTTCTCACTGTTCCAAAGTGTTGAGGCTGGATGTAAGAGGCTACCATTTGCATGTGCATGATTTCTCCTTCTGTGATTTCAGGAGCAAATGAAGCAAAGCGACATGCCTTTGACATACTATATAGACGACTTTCGACCTGGATTATTCTCTGTCGTACATTGGCCCTCATGGCATTCTACTTAAGAGCATGAAAAGCTCGATTGAACTCACATATAGAAACGAGGTGAACCAAGCATAACACAGGTTGTTGGCACTGTCGTTGCTGAAGCGAATCGACGACCACTGATCGGCAAACGGGTCCTTTCGTATATGGAAAGGATTGAATGGGAGTATGACTGTGTGGGTTTGTCAGCCTCTCCCATGAGGATTGGAAAGGAGCTTTTGGAACGAGACGAATACGTAATCGGTGGCGAATCATCTAAGGACACGAAACCAGGAATACGAATACGAGGACGACGACGACGACTAACGGGTATAAGGCCAGGAAAGCATCAGACCAAGGACAGGAGGACACCCTATCGCCTTGCTATCCCCCAATGGTGCCAACACGACTAAATTAACCATGAATGGCCAATTAACCTGGGAAACCGTCGACTGTGCGAACTAACCACCATCCACGACATCGACCCGGACTTCGACCTCGCCAGTGAGATCACAACTCTAACCCTAAATTGTCCTGTTCAGCTCACATGGAGGGAGAGATGCGTCTATGCTGATGATGGTCAATCGACCGGACCGTTTAACTCAAATCCCAACATCGTTAAGAAGGTCTAGACTATGTTGACTTTAAGATAAATTTTAAAAGTGCTTTGGCCACGTAGAGATTTTGAAGTTATGTTGGAAGGTTCTGATGGTTAAATTAGTAGACTAACATTAACGCAACTAAGCCAACTATGATCGTCAATTAATCGGACTGTTTAAGTAAAACCCCCCCAACATCTTTAAGAGCTTCTAGACTATTTTGACTATCTTGTTGGTAAATTTCAATGAGGATTTTAAAGTGATTTTGGAAGGTATCGATGGTCAAATTTGTAATGTCACATCGACGCTACTAAAATAACTGTCAATGACCAATTAAGGATATTTAAGTCCTTTGGTCAAGTGATGATTTTAAAGTCATTGTGAAAGATTCTGATGGTCAACTTAGTAGACCGACACCGACGCGACTAAATTAACTATGAATGACCAATTAACCTGGGAAACCGTCAACTGTGCGAACTAACGACCTCTATCCACGACGTCGACCTGGACTTTGACCTGCCCAATGAAATCACAACTCTAACTTGTCTCTAATTGTCCTGTTCAGTTCCTACGCTACATTTGCCGCGGGGAGAGTTCAGTCTGTGCCGATAATGGTCAATTGACCGGACCATTTAAGTCAAACCCCAACATTTTTAAGACGGTCTACACTATCTTGGTTTTTAGATATATTCAAATGAGGATTTTAAAGTTATTTTAAAAAATTCTGATGTTCAAATAAACACATCATAATCATCAAAATTAACCGTGAATGATAATTTTAGAAGGTTCTAATGGTTAAATTAGTAGGCCAACCTCGACGCGACTACCACGAATGGCAAATTAACCTGGGAAACTGTCGACTGTGAGAACTAACCACCATCCACGTCATCGTCCCGGACCTCGTTAGAGAAATCACAAATTTATCCCGAAACTCTCCTGTTCAGCAAAAATATTATCGTAAAATTGGCAAAATAATGTTTTAGACCAGACTACGTTACCTTATATGAAATGTATCCTCCACCGCGACGGGCATGTGATAATGCGCTCAGGGACATTTGAATATATTCGACTTTGAAATTTCTGGTGGCGAGCGGGGTGGAAGGCTTTTCGCGTTGTTCGAGAGGTCACGAGAGAGATAGAAATGGATGAGAGGGAAAGAGGTGTACGGATCGTCTTCGTGCACGCACGCAAAGAGCACCAGTATTCAAGAACACCTCGGGGAGATTACTAATGCGGGCTAACTACGGCCAAGACACTCGGAGGGTATCCCCTTAGAACCGTACCAAGGGAGGTACACCGCCCTGCTTACGTGTATTGTACGGGTTGGTTGGGGGACCTGAAGAGACCAAACCCACTGGTTATTGCATTCCCGTACGACGTGGCAGTAGACGACGACGACAACCAAGAGACTGCTATGATTATGTGACTCATACACAGCGATAGAGAGTAAAGCTGTATGGAACGTCGCTTTTGAGGGTTGACGAAAACTCCAAGAAACGTATAACCGGGGATAATTGTATATGGATAAAGAATAAATATATTAATATTATTAACCCTGACGATTTCTGAATATGACAATATGTATTTTTCTTATTGCTCATTAAATAATTCTGAATAACTTACTGATGCTAAATAATATTGAAAGTGTTTTTAAAAGTATTATAATTTTGATTATTTTGTAAAACAAGGAGGAGTTTTGTGAATACAATGTTTCTGTTAAAATGACACAATTCAAAATTTAATTTTCATCCTATAATATCGTGAACCACTTAGACACACTTAAAGATCATTATCGCCATCTAACTGATAACTGACTCGATATGTCATATCAAATCATTGAGGCATGTCCCTAATATAAATACACGAGTAGTAAATTCCAGTGCACGGTCAGACGTGGCAACGTGACGCGTTGTCTTTGCACCTAACGGAAACTCTGCAGAGGCGAACGTAACAGCAAAGTGTCGAATACAGGAGTTTCCTCTCCAAATACGTATGCGTCTATAAGTATTACAAGCCCTTTGCAGTAGTGCCAAAAGCGCGCGAGAGAGAGAACGAGATTGGTTATGGCAGTCGGGAAATCCGATCTAGCGTGCTGCTAATAACTTTGTGTTGGTCCGGGTATCGCATTTAAGGGGGTTGAAACACGTACAAAAGTGGATAAGCAACGGCGAAGTTCATTCGTGGCTGCTGACGCGCTCGGAATAGCATTATATTCGCTGGTACACTCTCATATCCTATGCTCTCTCTCTCTCTCTCTCTCTTTCTTTCTGTATTCTCGACCCTGTGCGCCCTGATACTCTATACCCCCGGTACTGTGTCCTCGAGTAGTATGTACCTACTGTATGAATTCGTGTTTCTGTCTTATACTACAACGTTCTCCGGTTATATACGTTTCTCGGAGTTTTCCTCAACCTTTAAAAGCAACTTTTCGCATAGCCGTACAATAAGTTTGCAAAATACGAGTGCTACGTTTTACAAAACTATTCTGCGTAATTATTTACAATAAGGCCTTTTCCTAATTCTTAAGTATTACCATTCTTTTCATAGCCAAAAAGTGTATTGTCTCTTGAAGTTTATCATACAGGGTAGTAGAATATTTATGATATAAAAAAATTATTGTTTAGGGTTCTTTATATTCTTTAGGTTCTTTCGAATACTTTTGATTGTTATTATTTTTTTTTTTTTAATTTTTACATACCAAAAATTACATATGATGGAGAAGTTAATTTTTTATAAATGATATTTCAGCCCCTCTCAGGTGATTCTTCAAATTGACGATAAAACAAAACTTTTGGCAGCGAGAAAAGTTCTCAAAACTGAAATAATTACCATTATTTTACTTCCGCGTTGAGGAGGCTTTGTTTTTAAGATAAAAAAAATCAAGATTTCGATGTTATTATATGACGTAAATATAACTACGAGGTAAATCAACTGATGCAGTTTTTGAGCTATCAAAATGAAATTTTCTAGTAAACTGTTTCGATTGCATCTTTAATTTTGACATTTTTCTTCTATATGTTGATATATGCCTTTATTTATAAGAAGCAGTGGTAAATAATTTCCAATTTTACGCGAGAGTAGGAGAGAAAGTAAAAGAAATAATTATGCCGCAATGACTTTTTTTATATGATTTTTTTTTAAATTGTCGAAACCTCTAAATTCTTTCAAATTTTGACATTCTTATCTTACAAAAACCCCCTGGAATATACTATATTTCTTTACATACAGCATAATAAAAACAATGCCTGCATTTATTAAAAAATTCTACAGTTCAATATATATACCCGCGTGGAAAAAAAAAGTATCGCGGAGACTCTCTGCGAGACTCACCGCGAGATCTCGCAGAGAGTCTCGCCGAGCGTCTGACGGGTCTCGACGAGAGTCTCGCTGAGAGTCAAGCATGGTTCCCGGAGCTTGACTCTCGGCGAGACTTCTGGCGAGATTAAAAAAATATTTTTTTTACTTGAATAAATTCTCAAAAGTCTCGCAGAGAGTATCGCCGAGACTATCGGCGATACTCTCGACGAGACTTTTGGCGATAGTCTCTGCGAGACTTTTGGCGAGATTTAAAAAAAAAAAATTTATTTTAGAATAAATTATCAAAAGTCTCGCAGAGAGTATCGCCGAGACTATCGGCGATACTCCCCGCGCAGAAAAAAATAGTCCCGGAAGGAGTCCCGGAGGGAATCCGAGCGGGAATCCAGGCAGGAGTCCGGGCGGGAGACGATGTTCGTTCGTCTTCACTACAAAATGTAATCTTACTTTCATGGTTGCAGAGTTCCTCTTCCATTCCGATATCGTCCGTGACCGAAAACGGCAATGTCGGGAATTGTGGCGAAGACACTTTTTTTTATTCATGTCTTTCCGCTCCTTTTTTTCCGTTCACAGCAATTTGTAACATTTTTCCGATCTTTAAGCCTACGGGCAGTGCACACTTTTAATATTTTACTGCTACCGCTTTTCAAAAAAGAATTTGAGCAAACATGTAACCTTTCCACAGATGTCATACGCGTAAACTTCAGTTGTCAACTGCTTTCACGATGTGAATTCGGCCACGAAACAGAATCACATCGTAACAGCAGTTGAAACCCGAAGTTTACGCGTATAACATCTGTGGAATGGGTTATAATGTTTGCTCTAATCTTTTTTTAAAGCGGAAGCACTAAAATATTAATAAAGAATGCACTGCCGGATGGCGTAAAGATCGGAAAAATGTTGCGAATTGCAATCAACGGAAAAAAGAAGAGGAAAAATAAAAAAGTGTCGTCGGCTCAATTTTCGGCATTTCCGTCTTCGGTAACGGACGATATCGAAATGGGGGAAGAACTCTGCAACCACGAAAGTGAGATTACATTTTGTAGTGAAGTGAAATTATTACCGCGGACATCATTACCGACGAACATCGTCTCCCGATCTCTGCGAGACTTTTGAGAATTTATTCGAAAAGAAATGTTTTTTTTTAAATCTCGCCAAAAGTCTCGCAGAGACTTTTGATAATTTATTCTAAAATAAATTTTTTTTTTTAAATCTCGCCAAAAGTCTCGCAGAGACTATCGCCAAAAGTCTCGTCGAGAGTATCGCCGATAGTCTCGGCGATACTCTCTGCGAGATCTCGCAGAGAGTCTCCGCGATACTTTTTTTTTCCACGCGGGTACCTATATAGTATATATTCAATATAATCACATAAAATTGACAAAATAATCGCAAGTTACATTTTGTTACTTTAACTAGAGAAAAAATGTTTAAATTAATTTTCAAACATTCGTCTACCCGAATTTACATGTGTTTGTGTACAACACAGGTGGCGTTGGTTTTGCGTCAGCAATTACAGTATTTTCCAGCAGAACGACGCCCGGATTCTCAGTTATGGCGCTCTAAACTCTCGACTATCGTGTTCTCGATGCTTTCGCTACCGAACAAGAGCGTATGTAAATTAGAATCTCTTTCTCTCTCACTCTCTTAAAGCGGGTGGATTCCATTCGTCGTCGAAAGCCGCCGATCTAACACCCCCGCCTTCCATAACGTACTACACGAATATATATAGAAAGACATATGGGTCGCATTGGATCGCGAGCTTCTATATTCTAATTTCAGGCTTTGGTTTTAAGGGTATTCGTCGCCCAAAGGTGTGCACAGAGGGTTGGATTTTCTTCTCCATCCCCTTGCGTTGAATGTGTAGGCGTTTCTTAGCTGCACTCGTAACCCCGAATCGAAATCGCTTTGCGTCTAATCCCCTCAAACCTTGACGAGTATCATCCCCCTTAAGAGTCTGCTATAGCTCTGTAACGTCAGCTGTGCGATAAAAGAAATTCTGACGATGCGGTGCGCCCTCTTAATACATGTAAAATTAAAATTAGGCATCTCTTTCCCAAGCGATATTTGCATCCGGTAATGGGAAAAGAAGGCGCAAAAGGCGTCCGAGACGAGAGCGGCGTGATGCAAAAGTAAACCCTCCATTCTCAACTACACGAGAGTCTTCGTTGTGGAAAATGACGAGCTGACTGGCAAAGACGCCTACCTCGTTTCGTCGCCGCTTTTTTTTTCTTACCTCAATTACGAAAAATAACGAAAGAACGTGGTTATACGAAGAGACTGGACAGAAAGTGGCTTAAAAAAAAAACTACCTCTTTCGATACTTTTTGTTATAAAATATAGAGTGTAGCATTCGTTAATAATTTGAAGTAAAAATGTATTTATCTCAAGATTATTCACATTATTTGTTATATTTATATTTCAGCGATTTTGTTGTGTAATAAAGTCGAAAATACAAGCAAATATGTACAAAGAAAAAACAAACAGTCAAAAAAGCATTGATTTTTTTTCCAGGATGAGGTAGTTTCATTTTGAGGAAAACTGATCTTTCAATAAAGTTTTATAGAAAGAAAATAGATCTTATCGCTTTTGGACTGCAAAGAAATTTTACTATAAAATTAAGAAAATCTGTTTAAAAAATTCGTTAAATTTACAATTTTTCAAATTTTCACGTATATTTAGTATAAAGATAATAAAATATTCACACGGAGAAGAAGAAATAGTAATTTCACTCTATTTGTCTATTTATTTAATGAACAACTTGACAATAATTGTATTAGAAAATATCCCACCATATTCACATAAGGAAATGTATAAACATCTTATTAACAAGAAAATCATAGAGGTACATTTCAAAATGCTGCCATTAAGAAATATATAATAGACAATGAGTAATGAAATAAATAATGAGACAAATTATTTTCCATTACTTTCATTTTCGTGGCATTTTTAATAGATTTTTACGAATAAAAACTTTTTAATTCGATTTTGTTAAACTGTTTATTGATTTCATTATGAACATCGTAGGATATTTTAGAAAAAATAACTAAAAATAAGTTATTTATGAAAGAAACAAATAAATCATGTGGTTTCGATATCAAAAGGAGGGTTAGAAATCTGCAATGTATGATGGTGGTTAATCAACTGCTGGCGGCCTTCACCAATGAACAGTGCACTTTTGTGTTAGTGCTTTACAAAGATTTCGGCCCTTGTGGGGGCTATCTTTGCCGTACAATTTATTATATCTACAAAAAATTATAAAATGAATTGGTAAAAACATTCAATCTACATGAAGATTGTAAAATAAAGTTTCTTGTTTTACCCACGCAACTTGTGTTTGTCAAATTATTTTTACTGAATATGATACGCAGCATAGAGCCTCACTTTTACGTTTCTATATTACTCTCACTAGTTTTATGTGGCATTGCTTACATGACTTCTTATAATTATTCATTGCATTATTTATTGTTTATAGTGCTATTATTTTGAAAATTTCTTCATTAAAGATTCTAAATGTATTTAATTCAATCGGATTATTTGCATATCTTACCTTCAATTATAGAATATATTCCCTCTCCACATCTGTCTTGCGATATTCTTCGTATTTTGCTTCATCATAGAGGAAGCTTCGTCCCCGTGAAAAATTTTCTTTTCGAGATTTTTATATCAGCATACTCAGAATGGTCCTAAACGTCCAGAAAAGTGGATTAGAATGCGTGTGCGTGTGCGTCAACAGTACGACAGTATGGTCAAGTGTCTCATTGGTATGCATTTTACAAAAATCGATTGAAGTATTTTCATTTTATAGAATTGTCAAGATTTTGAAGAATGTCTGTGAACACTAACTCGAACAAATTTCTAGCTATCGGGCTGAAACTTGGCACAAAACTTTGTCGCGGTAGTGCGACGTTTGGTATTGAACTTGGGCGAAATCGATAAAGTAATTCAAATTTTATAGAAATTCGAATTTTCGTAATTTTTTTGAAAATGCTATAACTCGAGAATGGTTCAAGTAACTGATCTTAAATTTTTGATAAAACTTAAACAGAGGGTGTCAATGTATGATACTAAATTTGGGCGAAATCGATACAGTAATTAAAATTTTATAGAATTTTGCATTTTCGTATTTTGTTTTTCAAAACAATTGCAAAGTCGAACCTTCCACATACGAACCTTCCGTCATAATTTTGTCTTGATCCGCCATCCACAAAGCTTTCTCTATGAGGAAGGCAAGACTAAACAACGTACTTTATCATAGAGGAGAGTTTGTGACAGGCCAAAAAAATGAGGAAGCAATGTGCAAGGTTCGACTTTGGAACCTTTATGCCATGTGGGGCTGCAGAGTCTGGCTAGGAGAACAGCAGAGTCAATTGTGTATGTGTGAAACTTTTAGGTGTTTTAAGTGGCGGTCATTTCAAATTGTAAAATATTTTTCATTTCTTTGTGTCCGCGAACTTACTTAATGTCAATTTATAAAGTTGTTATTTACAACGTCTGTTTTCTTAATAAATACTATATTACGACCCTAGGCCAAAAGTCGGATTTCCTGGCGTTCGTGATATTACTATATTACATACGCCAGGGGATCCAACATTCTGGCCATGGGTCGTATACTATTTTTCTTGAACCTCGTCCGAAAGTACGGGGGGGGGGGGGGGGAGGGGGCGACTTTTGCAAATCCGAGGCGAAGCCTCTTGGTTCTTGCTGGTCGGGGCGGGCATTAAAAAGACATAAAAATGTATTTTTTAACATACTCCATATGCTCCATAATGTGGGTGGCTTAAGTTTAACTTTAAGGCCTTCAAAATAAACAATTAAATTGTTTTCCTCTAGCCACTTTTTATAAGTATTATAAACTAGCAGGTACCGATCAGAAGATTTTTTAGGTTAGGTTTCACTTTGTACTATTTTTTTCGCTTCCTCGTCAAAATTTCATAAAACTTCTTCTTCGTCGACAGAACCTTCAGACGAAGAGTCGTCCATTTTTCTTGATTCACTCACTTTTAGGTTAGCTAAAGAAATTAACTGAAGAAAGATTTAAAAAAGTAATGAAATGACTGTTGACGCATACGCGAGCAAACGACACCAAACATAAAAACATCATAAACCAGAAAACAAAAGAGAGAGCGGGAGCCACAAAAGTCGCTCTTCCCGGCCGCAAATGCAACCCGGAAGACGCTACTTTCGGGTCGTGGAGCAAGAAAAGGTTATTTTTGGTGTCTTTAGTTTAGTAAATTGATTTATGTTTCTTTGTCAACTGACGAAATTATAAACGTCGTTTAATTTTGCAATGTTATTTCTAAAATGTATCGAATTTTTCTCTTTTTAAAATATAAATCACTTTCACCATTAGCATTTTGGCATTGTGGTTCTCTTGCTAACTAATTTTGATTTTTGTGCGACCGGAATCGGGTTTCGTAAATCCTACAATGCTGTGTATGTTATGTTTATTGTTATTCCCTGTAAAGAAATTCTTTACTGTATACATTGTTTACAAAAAAAAAAAAAAAAAAACGAATCTTGACGCTTGTTTCTATTGTACCATGATGATGGTGATTTTATTCGAAAATCACTCGTTTCTGTACCGAATAATTGTTATGTCGTTGTAATTTTTAATGATGTAAGGAGTAATAATTACGGTTTACACAAAAAAATGTACAACTCTTACTATACTGAAATGAACAGAACCATTCCTATAATTTACAATTATACATAAATAATTATGACAGTATATGAAAAATTATATTATTGTAATTATCGTTTTTTTCTGGGGCGTACTGAGTTATTCCGAATCGTTTCTCTTCGTCCAGTAAAAAAAAAAAAAACGACCCTCGCTATGGTAGTAGGTGCATCGGACAAAATACTTAATATCGGATAAATAAATAAAGCAAACATATTTCACAGAAGCTTTAAAGTGCCCATATCTGTATAAATAATACACGAACGTCGACATGTCTCGCTTCTGCTGCACGTTCGTATGTCATGAATAATCGAGTGTATTCCCAAAAGTGAACTTTGCACAATTCCCAATGGCAATGATAGTACAGGGACTTGTTACACGAAACGTGAGGACGCAGTCAGTCTAGGAAAAATCGTTGACATTCGGCGTCGTTTCTTAAGAGCGTCGTCTCAATTTTTAATTTAAAAAAATTGCCCACATTTTTTTAATAGAAAGGGTGTGTTAAATTTTGAGGGGAATGCGTTTCTTTGTATATGTTCAAAGAGAAATACTACGTGAATAGGGAGTCAAGCCAATACGTCTTATCTAGCAGGCTCTCGTCGATCCCCTTCGCTTCGTTGTGATGTACAAGGGTGGTATTCTAGCATAGACGAAGCATTAATTTAGATTACATCGTTTCGGCCCTTGGTCGTGTGGTTTCTTGGGATAGAGACACCCCGAGAGCTTGTGGCAGGATCTTCCTAACAAAATCCAGTGGCTATACTATCGAACATTCGCCGATAACTGGAGAGAGAAGCTGGAAGAGAGTCCGGACTTAAGTCGCGCAACTGCCGAATCGACTAAATCGAGATTAGCGAGTTACTGTTGCCGTAGCGAAACTGTCTTTGGAATACCACTAGACTAGTCAGTGATATCTTCACGACAACATTTATTTACATCAGGGATAGGTTATACTTCAATAAAAATGTATAAACAATTATTGTTTATAATAACATTTGTTTATTTTTATTTTTATGAATACTTTTTAAGTGCAATAATAATGATTTTTAATGATTAATCTCAGGTTTTCTTTATTCAAGAAATGAATAATCATTTTTGCACCCTTGTCCAATTATTAAAGCGATTTAAAAAAAGCAGATTTATGGAAGAACGGGTTAATGGCGTAACGCCTGAACATACGTTGACATTTAACTAATAAAAAAACGCGTAGATAATCGGCCGTAAATGGAAAATCATAGTTTACTATGTTTCATGTACCACAGACATGAATTTTGTTGGAAAATGAGCTTGGAATTGTTCTTTTAAGTATTTGAAAAGAAAAGTGATACTGTACGGCATTTCACCGACTGTGGGGGTAATGGCGAACACAACACAAAAATGTTGTACACATGCGGGAAATTAAGAACGCTTAAGTAATGATATATTTTTATTTATAGGCATCTGTAATAGGGTGATTAAAAAAACTTTATATATATATGTATTTTTTTTTTTTTTAGGTGAATCACGCTATTTGTAATTCCTCATTTAAATAACATGGGGAATACGTTTTTGGGAATTTGGAAAATTTTTATTATCTTTAATCCTTAGAACCATACTTTTAATTCCAAATCTATTCCATCAGTTTGTGAAAATAATTTTCTTTTATTTAAAAATTATTTTGTAGAGTTCGAGTCAACTAATGGTACATGGTTAGAAATTGGGACGTTAATTACTGCCTATAGCAGCCTCTCAATCGATAACTCCGCAGCAAACCGAAATTACAAGTTTTCCTTGGGCTAATGGACGTCCTGTGCAATTACTGGATCGCTCTCCCGTTTACACTGAGCCTCGTGTCGTTGCTTCTGGTCCAGTATGGCCGGCACAAAGAAGCCCCTGTCGCTGTGCCCTCCTCCTCCTCCTCCTCCTCCTTCTCTTCCCTCGCCCCTCTTCTCGCATAACGCGAAAGTTTCTTGGTCGCACACAAAACGGGGCTCTCTACTCTCTCCCTGCTGAGTCGTGACGAAGCCCTGACGCGTGCAAGCGGTAGAGCCCCGTGAGAGGAAACTTTGTCCGTACGGGGGCAGAGCTTCATCGCTATCGTCGTCGTCGTCGTCGTCGCACGAATCGAGCTGTTTAGCTTCCTACGAAACTCCTGGGAAGCGTAGTCAGCTCAACGTCCATGATGTGGCCTCTCGAACGGGTCCACCACCAACGTCCACTCATCCACCATTCGAGCTTTCAGTACACCGCCTACCTCTAGTTACGTTACCTAACCATCCCACTCTCACTCTTTACCATTTCACCTAGACGATAATTACCGCGCTGTGACCGCTTTTGTCTAGCCCGCTCAACCTCTGTCAGTTTAGGACTACTTTAAACCGTAATTTCAACAAGAAGCAGATTTCTCATCGTCTAATTTTAACATTTTATTACAAGTTTTCTTTTAATAAAAAAGTTTTTGTCCAAAACAAATTATTTATTCATACTTAAAAAAAAAGTTTTTAAATTTCAAATATACAACAAAGTAGAACAAAATGGTTGCAGGGTCGATAATGCCAGAAAAATAATAAAAATTGATAAGGCGAAAAATAATGACTTTGATTTTGCTAGCATTTTAAAGTTTTGTTTAAATAAAAAAATTATTTTTGTTTTTAATCAAATGTTTATATGTTTTCTCACCGCCATTGTTGGATAAAAAATTAATTTCTAATTATTTATGGGATGTAAATTAAAAAAATAGAGTGATTTCGAAAATCTTCTCGTACGAATAAAACATTGTCTTTGTAAGCGAAGAAAAAAAAAATTGGGGAAGTATTATAAACTCGCGTTAGGAGTGGAGGGTGGTTTGTGGGTCGACGGTTTGGTCGTTCGTGTGCCAGGGTCTTAGAAACAGATCGTACACCGGTGGGTCGCAGGGCGAATGATGCCCGAGGGTTCGAAGCGTGTTCCAAGACGCAGCTGATGCCACACGGCACCGAAGGCTCGTAAAATTATCTACAGCGATAACACTCCGCCTGCACCTCGCGACCATGCCATACACTCTTAATCTTATTCTTCAGCTTGAAAGTATAAGGGTGTCTCTAGATACCGATTATTAAAACAAGGAGCAAAAAATCCATATTCACTCTATCTTGTTAGAATTTTAGAATTTTAGAATTTTAGAATTTTAGAATTTTAGAATTTTAGAATTTTAGAATTTTAGAATTTTAGAATTTTAGAATTTTAGAATTTTAGAATTTTAGAATTTTAGAATTTTAGAATTTTAGAATTTTAGAATTTTAGAATTTTAGAATTTTAGAATTTTAGAATTTTAGAATTTTAGAATTTTAGAATTTTAGAATTTTAGAATTTTAGAATTTTAGAATTTTAGAATTTTAGAATTTTAGAATTTTAGAATTTTAGAATTTTAGAATTTTAGAATTTTAGAATTTTAGAATTTTAGAATTTTAGAATTTTAGGTTCAGCTTCACAATCTGGTTCTAAAAAATCTTTACCAATTTCGGCAAATTAATGGTCTAATTATGAATTAATCTATATAATTTATATCTAGCTTAACTAAATTTGAACAATAACAACACGATGAGACCTCTAATTTAGGATAAAAAAGAGCATTTACTTTAACGATAATCAATAGTCACTTTCCACGGCACGAGGATCATCATCTTAAAATTAGACCGCGTGTATTATCCTTAAGGGACATTCTGCTTTAAATTCGTGGCTAATGGCACGCCAATCTCTCCTCTGATATACATAACCACACTGTGCAAAAGGGTTTGAACGAAGGAAAGCAGAAGTCCCTCCGTGGTTTTGTGGGCCAGTGATAGTGAGAGTGGGATAATTTCAAAACGAACCCTTCTACTCTTAGCCCATCAGAGATATTTCTATCTCGCGCCCCTCTTCTTCAGCACGTGAAGGCTCTTCGCTCTCTTGATTTTCAGTAGCCGGGCTGTGTGCAAGAGTGCCTGGGTGATATGATCTTTTAATGGGTGCTTTGTGGCCCGATCCATTGCCGAGATCTAAGGCTAAGGAAGCTGCGGCGGTTGGTTCGCTCGTCTCAGATTGAGCGTCCTTGTTCTCGCTTCTGTTCTGACTGCAGCCACCCACAGTGAACTGTGGAAAGCCGCGAGCTTTCACCCCTCCGGAGACGAAGAGAACCTCAACGACGACGATCAGAACCAGGACGTCTCGACTACCCGCGTCTTCGTCTTTGTCGTGTGAGCGAGCTAGAAATCCTTGCAAGCCTTTAGTCCCTCTGTGTGACTCTGCTGTTCTTCCTATTCTCATCCCACTCTCTCTTTCGTTAACCCAGCCAAGGGACGGACCGACGGACCGAACGCCACGGCTGTGTCGGTGCTTAATTTTCCCCTTGTAATTACTTGAACGCTTGCGCAACGTCCAAAAGAGCTTTCTCGCAAGACTAAGACTATTGTACGGAAACGTGTTGTCGTCGCGATCAACCTTTATCCATTCAAGAGGTATGGAATAATGCAGAACGTACTCATAAGGTTGAGATTCAAAAATTTATTTTTGTCACATTTTTGGTCACCTATCGTACTGGTATAGCAATGATATTTTTTTTTGTATTTTAACTAAATAACTAAGGTATTCTCGCTGATATTTTCATGGACTGATCCTGACCCACTGCAATAATTATTATAACTTTTTTTTTCGAAATCTATATTTTGTTTGGTTGTACATCTAATATTTCCGACAGAACGTACATTTTTGTAAAATCTCGGATTATTAGTGTGTATATTTTTTTAACGTTAATACCTTGGAAATTAACAAATCTATAGAAAAATTGTTTACGATTGAATTTGTTCTGTTCCATATGAATTACGTAATGTTTAATTATTTTAGTCCGTGCAAGGTTTAATTATTATAAAATTTTGAATTATGTAGACCTCAGAAAAAAATCCCTACGGTCCTATACGATGTCTTAAAAATGTCATAATTCTCAATAAAATTTTTCTGTAAGGTTTTACATATTATAAAAAATTACAATTTTCTAATAACGATATTTTGATCTTTTACGTCATATAACAGCAATTAAGAAAAAAACGATAAAAATAGTATACATCGTGTAACACGTTTAAAATTAACAAATTTCATCTCTGACATTTTTCAATATTTCGATTGTCCATTTCTAACATATTAACTCTAAAAAAAAATAGAGACACCAAAAATTCATTCTGTAGGAAATATTGGTTATAGGATAAAACAAAAACAAAATACGTGCCTTTACTTTTTCATAATACTTTTCGAAAAAGAGTGTCGGAATTATTCGAGTGGGTCGAACCATGAAAATTGTAGCGAGAGTACCTCAAATGTACAATTTGTCGATAAGATATGCGCGGATATTTGTTTTTAAATAAAAATTGTTGCCTGTAAGAATGGATAATAAATCTTCCACTGAATATTTGTCAATAAATTCTTCAATAAATTCTTCAATAGATTCAACAGTCATAAATTTACTTCTCCGAATTCCAACGTTATTACAGTTATTTTATTAACGTTGAGTCGATATTAATTGCAATACGTGTCGGGTAATAAATAGATCCCTTTGAATCAGCTACGAGACTAAAGTGCTCGACCACCCAGCAGTCCAGTAATAACTCTACGTCGGGATTGATCGTGAAGACCGAGTAACGCGTTCTACCATCTCAGTCTTCAGCACCCTTGTACGGCAACTATTCGTCTCTCTTATAGGGCCATAACCCAAGGATACTACTAGCAGTAGTAGTGTTAGTAGTCGTGGTTGTGGCTCTTCTCTTTCGTATCCCGGTTATGGGATCGTCTCGTCTGATGAACCTCTATTCAGTGGACGGTGTGGGTAGATCTCCCAGCGTCCTACGGGTAACCGCAAGGTTCCGCAGTCTTCCCTGACCACGTCTCACATCCTACGAGTTGGAGAAAAAACGGTATTCCCTTGACAGCACCCTCGGTCGAAAGAATTTCTTCTAATTTTTCTCTAATAAACTTTCTCGTACTTCTTCGTCGAGATCCTTCAGCTATGTCACGTCTTCATAGATTTCTGTCCGCTAGGACGTTGAAGTCTCCGAGAGTCTTTTCTTCATAGTACCAGTTCCCAGGGTCTAGTCGACCCTCTGCTTATAGGGTTTGATGGCGTCTTTGCAGCGTATAGTTTACTGTATACAGCACGACGTTGGTCTGGACCATGAATTGGCTATTAGTAGTTCGAAACAGTACGCTCTAATGGCGACCTGTTGGCCTTTGGCCCCGCGTTCGAGTCGCCAGCTACTACCCCCTTGGTGACGTCCCTCTTGCCTCTTTCACAGCCACGACTTGCTCGTCCTTCATTAGCGCAGGTCCTTGGGAGCTTGCTATTGCTTCTCTTCCCTTTTCAACCCTCACCATCGTCGTTCTGTCGACCCTTCGCGGGAAACTGGTTGACTCGATATGCACCAGGTAAGGCACTACGCACTTGCCTAGCTATGTATGTCATAGAACTGAGAGCTTCAGTTGCCTGGAAGGCTCGTCACTGGTTGAAGATCCATTTGCCTGCCTCTCTTGAGGATCGTTACACAAAATGGCAAGGAAATAATAGACTCGGTCTTCAAACCCCTCACGCCGCCATGGGTATCCGTAAATAAATTAACGCTCCTAATAACTAATCTTAAAAATTGGATGATTTTTCAATTCCATACAGACAAAAATAGGA